>CM040127.1:44219561-44878242 GCA_022559845.1 Amorphophallus konjac | reverse complement strand
ATTAATATCTTCATTTGATGGAAATCAGTTCCAAATTATCCTTATATTTTTGCTTGTGGAAGTAGATTAGGGCAATTGGCCATTATATGATCTTTATTTCCCTAACGAAGACACGCTCCGCTCCTTCGCCAGCACTCCTTGATTAGATGACCAAATTTGTGATAGTGAAAATATTTCATTTGCGAAAGGTTATTCCTTTTCTTCTTATTACTTCAAATTTCTTTAGGATGAACTTGCCACCATTTAACGGAACTAGATTTTAGCTTACTCGTGGACCCTCTCGCTTTCATGTCAAAAGGAGCTTAGATACCTGCAAAATAATTATAAAGTTAAAAATTTTGGTACCCTTACGCGTCATGCTACACAATCTTATACATATTTTATTACTTAACCCGAAGCACTATCCAATCTCACCAGCTGACAAAAGGGATGACAAGGATTACATGACCTATTACTTAGGGCAACCTATACTTATGGGCAAGAACCTAGGACTCAAACAACTGAGGCTCTAATACCACTTCTGTCACGTCCCGAACCGATAGTAGCGGGAGTTGATGCTCGGAACGTTGCAGCAAAACAGTCATGATAAATAGAGCACAAAAAAATATAATAAATAATATTTGAACACATGGAGGCCATTAATTTGAGAAAAATATGATTTTTATTGATATTTTGAAAATTTAAATACAATTTGACTCACCTTTACAATAATAGACTCAAATAGAAGAATAAAGAAGAGAAAATAGCAAGACCCACTATACTATCTAGGCTCAAGAAAATAAAAAGACTCGGTCCTCAAGGCTCCAAGTTCACTCGATCACGCTGACCCGATCCTAATTGCAAGCGTTCCATCTACCGCATTACCTGAAAAGGATGGAAATAAGGGGGGGGGGGTGAGCGAAAAGCCATAGGGAATTATACTCTATCATCATGCAGAATTTAAGTAATTAATCATTTTTTAAAAATGTATAAAAAATGCGAGAACTCAATTAAAGCAAACTAAGTGACCAACAAGATCAGAAGATAATCGATATGTAAATGGAAATGAATATTACAAGTAGAGATATCAAGCACTGTTAACAAGAACTTTTCCATGAATGGCCAGTTCAAGTCAAGTCAAGTCAAGTCAAGTCAAGTCAAGTCAAGTCATGTCATGTCATGCAAGCAAGTACTTCACGCTTTTCAAGCGAGTATAGCAAGTATCACGAGAGTGTGGAATGTCGTAGACTCAACACGCTAGATAGTACTCAGTGACAATGTCACACCTAGTCATTCAACTCCCCGGGGGTACAAGTACACTTCGGGTGCTCCTCCCAGGGTCAGACTGGGCCCTTAATATGATTGCCTTGCATTGATTGTTTGGATCATAGATCCCATGAAATCTAGACATCCACGAATAATAATGGCCAAGAGTTCCAAGATCAAGCTCATGTAATCAAGGAAAAATGTGTAAGAACATTGATTTTCTCGAGATTCCAATAATAAGCTCATAAATCAAGAAGAATAGTCATTAAAGAAATGACTCTTGAAATGGATAAAAGTTGACAATAGACCTAACATTAGGTCAAAATTCCAGTACAATAGCCTAGTTAGGCTAGAGTATCTTACACCTATCAAAATCATGAAAACATCAATTTTTGAAAACTGGAATGTGAAATGGTCAGCAAAGGACCGCTAAGATAGGAACACGGGTCTAATCAGGACCGTATGCAAGGGTCAAAGATCTAACCCAGAGTGAACGAGTATAAAATGGTCCAAGGTGGGCCGTGATCAGGAGTAGACGGTCCTGGTTGGGCCACTTGAAGAAGTAAACGGTCTAATATCAACAGTGTACATTAAGGGACTAAAGTCGACGCACAGTCGGTTAAACACGGTCACAATGAGGGCCGTTCAAGCAGTCTGGCGGTCATGACTGGACCGCTTACTGATAGAAACGGTCTTAGAAAGGCCGCCATCAACAGGATAGTCCCGATACTGGGGTTAGCAAAAATATGCGATTCGATTGAGTCAAAAAGGTTCAGGCTTGTGGGTACAATCCGCCCGGCGTCCTAGTGGGAATCCCAGGCTCGCGGGGGCTTGCAGAGGTCTCATAATAGAGGTCCTACTCCGATGGAAGGAATATCCAGCGAGAGTCCCAACTATTACAAGAATTGAGGGCTAATTGAATCGCGGAAAAAGAACGTATAGCGTTAGTCAACATCACCGGAGTGAAGTGACTTGTCAAACAAAACCTAATAATTAATCAATGACCAATAACTTATGACTTTAACAATTGTTTATCAATTCAAATGAATAGACAAGAGGATACAATTGGATGAAAGGAAAGATATGGCAGCTATGATCACAATTAATTATTCCACATACTCCAACTATTTAGTGGGTTGCTACCTTAATCATGATATCTAACAAAAGGAATAAGTATAACTAGAACATCACATAAACGGTCGTGCAGAGGGTCGCTTGAATCATAAACGGTCAGGTACAGGGCCCCTACCCCAGACCTTGCAGTCTATCGAGGGGCCGTTACAGTCTATGATTCAAATACATAAGAAAGGGAGAAAACGGTCAGTCGCGAGACCGCCAGGGTCACAAGCGATCACTGTAGGGGACCGTTTACGGATCCGAGACCGACCTCCGGTGAGTCATGACAGACCTCAGGAAAACTCAACATAATCTCTCGGCATGCCATATGAAAATTGGGCATTTCACTATCAAATGAAAAAGGAGAAAAATCCGCACAAGATGATACAATCAATTAAAATTTAGCCTACAATGATCCGGCCTTATATCGATCGAAAAGGAAGGGACATTGCCGGAACCCTAACTCGACATGTCTTGATTGAAGACCTAATCATGATCGCTATACTAAATAAAAATCGGGCAATTTAGTATCATTGGAAAGAGAACACGAAGATGAACAAACTAGCATGCTTAAATTTAGATTTGGCCTGAGAGAAACTATCCTAATCGAAGAGAAAGGAGGAAGAAACCGCACTGGAACCTTAATCTCACGTCGCCCTATAATGCCAAAATTCACTCGACTCTGGCCATGATCACCCACGCCACCGGCCAAGGAACCAAATAGAGAGCCCTAGCCGTCGAAGCCCTCTACTTATAGACCCTATTGAAGCTTCTAGAGATCGAATTCGACCCAAGAGTCCTAATAGAAGAAATCGGCGAAAAACTCGGGATGAAGCCTAATCCGCCATCGCCGCCGCCAATCTACGGGTCTAGGGTTAGGGTTTCAAAGGGTAAAACGATCTACTAGGGTTAACCTTTCGATTGGCCTGGTTTGGACTCGATTGATTAAGAATTGGGCTCCAATTTGATCGTTTAAGGTTGACATATTAAAACAACGAATTTCTCCATTAATTCCTTAATCCAGCCTAACTACATTTTTATTAGGCTCGACCCAGTTGACATAATTGCTAAACACTTCGTTCTCTACAAGAATATACTTTTTCATATTTTTAAAAATTAGTCGAAACTTTGGCCTACGGGTGAATTTCAATTAATTTAATTTATACCTATTAAATTCAAATCATCATAAAAATTTGATTGCATCTTGGAATATGAAATTCTTTTTATGTTGATTGTAGAAAAATAATTATTTCTTTTTATTGATATAATTTAGCCACTTTCAAAATAAATAATATTCTTTAACTAAGAAAATTATTGAAGTCATTAAATAGCAAGTTAATAGCTTTTAATCTATTTTAGTATATATTACATTGTATTAATGATTCTATTAGTCATTCTTATTTTTACAAAATTAGATTCCCTTTTCTTTTCCCACGCTTTTCATTTATTTCTATTTATCACGTTTTATTCCAATACATATTTTAGAATTTTACTTTTATATTTTATTATTTACCCGGGGTGTTACGCTGAGGACGCCTCGACAAAACAGAGTAGTGGAGAGGAAAAAATGCCCTTGATAGACATGGCACGGACCATGTTGGGTGAGTACTCCCTACCTAAATACTTTGGGCTGAGGCGGTAAGTACAGCATGCTACATCATCAACAGGGCGATGGTAATGCCCATTTTGAAGAGAACACCATATGACCTCTACAAGGATAAGAAACCAAACATTTCCTATCTTTAACCCTTTGGGTGCCCATGCTTCATCCTGAATAACGGTAAGTCCAACCTAGGAAAGTTTGGTGAAAAAAGTGACAAAGGAATCTTCCTAGGTTATGCATCAAATTCTAGAGCGTACCAGTTATTCAATAAAAGGACTTTGGTTGTTGAAGAAAGTCCTCATGTCATTTTTGATGAATCTGAATTAAAACTGACAAATCAAATTTCTTATACCTTGGATGCAGATGAAGCTCCTAAACAATCAAATGATGCTAGAACATCTGAGGTTAAAGATGAACCAACTGAAGGGACCTCGAGTAAGAGTAAAAAGGATGAAGATCCTTCAATAGAAACACTTTAAGAACAGCAAGTGCATCACCCCGACTTGCCAAAGTCCTCCACTTTCTTAAAAGATCACCCCGCTAAAAATATCATAGGTAATCCTAAAGATGGGGTAAGAACTAGATCTTCATTAAGGTAAGTAGAAGAAGAGGATTTGATGGCCTTTCTTTCTCAAGAAGAGCCTAAGGATATTCATGAAGCTCTTCAAAATGAATCCTGGATCCAGGCCATGCATGAAGAGTTGCACCAGTTCGAAAGAAACGAGGTATGGACTCTTGTGCCGCATCCGAGGAATCAACCTAATAGGAACCCGTTGGATTTCCAGAAACAAGTTGAGTGACATGGGATTGGTTGTTAGGAATAAGGCCCGGCTCGTAGTCAAAGGGTATAGCCAGGAAATGGGTATTGATTTTAAATGAGTCCATATGCATCGGTTGCTAGGTTAGAAGTAGTCCTAATTCTACTGTCCTTTGCTTGCTCTCTCGACTTCAAATTATAAATGGATGTTAAATCTGCCTTTCTAATGGGTACATCAAAGATGCTATTATTTGTATAACAACCTCCAGGTTTTGAAGACTCAAAACATCCAAAGCATGTGTACAAGTTGCAGAAGACCTTGTACGGATTGAAGCAACGCTCCAAGGCATGGTATGAAAGGCTCACTTCATTCCTGACTTAAAATGGGTTCAAAAGAGGTAAGGTTGATCAACACTCTCACGAGAAAATCTGGTAAAGACATATTAGTAGTTCAAGTGTATGTTGATGACATTATTTTTAGATTTGAGATGAGTTTAATGGGTGAACCTTACATTCTTTCTTGATTGTAGGTGAAGCAAACATCTGAAGGCATTTTCATAAATCAAGCTAAGTACACATTGGAGCTGATAAAGAAATATGGGATGGCTTGAAGCAAAAACCCCTGTCAACTCCGATGGCCACAGCCACGAAGTTAGACAAAGATGAAAATGGCAAAATAGTATATCCCACACTGTTCGAGGTATGATCGGATCACTACTGTATCTCATAGCATGCCACCCTAACATTCAATTCAGTGTATGTCCATGTGCTTATTTTCAATCATGTCATAAAGAGTCTCTTCTAATGACTGTTAAACGCATTTTTAGATACTTAATTGGCACAATAGATTTTGGCTTGTGGCTTCCCATCGGTAGTTCATTTCATTTGATTGCATACACCGATGTGGATTATGCCGGATGCATTATAGATCGTAAAAGTACTAGCGGGTACTATCAGTTTCTTGGTGGGTGCCTAGTCTCATAGGCCTCCAAGAAATAATATTCAGTAGCTCTCTCAACGGTCGAGGCTGAATATGTAGCCGCCGGAAGTTGTGGAGCCTAAGTACTTTAGATCAAAAATCAATTGCTTGATTTGGATGATGAAATTAAATATGTTCCAATCTTGTGTGACAATGCTAGTGCAATCAATTTGTCAAAAAATTCTGTTCAACATTCTAGGACAAAACACATTGATATTCGACATCATTTTCTGAGAGATCATGTAGGAAAAGGGGTCTTTGAATTGAATTTCATTGACACACACAATCAGCTACCTGACATTTTCACAAAACCCCTAAACCAAGATCAATTCAGCAAGATAAGAAGAGAACTTGGCATGTGCAAAGGTGAGAGCATACATACATAGGTCTGCACTTAGGGTAAGGGTTGCACTTATATATAAACTCATATGCATAAAGGGTAGATTAACATACATATTGTCTGTACTTATTTTTAATACGTTGTGTGTATTTAAATCCCTGCATGTTTGAGTGTATTTATACATACATCCCTCCTTGAAAATCCTTCTAAAGAAGAATATTCCTTGATTAAATAAATGTGGACCCGTATGACTTCTGGACTTCTGGATCAAAGGCACCTTCTGAGGGGGAGTTAGAGAACTTTCCTCAAAACCCCATCTGTTCTCTCTTTCTCTACTTCATGATGTTGGTTCTATTTAGAAGGTTGGTTGATGGTGCTCATATCAAAAAAAAGAAGAAAAAGAAACAAACAAAAAGAATCAAAAAATAAAAAAAAATTGAATTTTTAGGGCACTTCGGTCGACCGCCAGCCCCGGTCCGATCGACCGAACCCGGCGAACCGGGCCGGCCGAACCAACATCCGAACCCCTTTTAAAGGGGTCTTCACACTCCATTTCTTCATTCCAACTCCCCTACTCTCTCTCCTACCCTATTTCCTAACCCTAAAACACCAAAACCCCATTTCTCAAGCCCAAAAACCTCCTCCCTCCTTCACCCGCACTAGATTCGGTTAGTTCATCACAATTTTGGGACGATCTCTCCATGGCTGTTCGTGTGTTCGTGAAGCCCTACCCAGGGTTCCAGATTGTGGAGAAGTTCATTCCAAGCCCTAGGAGTGTCATTTGGTCCATCTTCATCCCCAAGGTTGAGATTGATCTTCAAGGGTTTCTACATCGGGTCTTCTAGTTCAGGATGCCGCCTAGATGGAGTTCTCGGCGTTCTGCCCAAGGGGAGCCCAGTGGTCAGAGACGAGAGGCCCTAGCTCATCCACCACAATGGGCACCTGCACTTCGTCATGTACCTCGTTTGCCTCCACGGCCCATTATCTACCCTCGATTGGTCAACTTTGATGAGGTGAATGATATTTTGCCCGATTTATGTGCACTTTTTGAGATTCAAGAGGGTTGGAGTGATTTTGTCACCAGATACACTAGGTATTATCCTAACCTAGTGCAGCAGTTTTATGGCAACTTTATTGAGAGAAATGATGAGCTATACACAGTCGTTCAACAAGTTGAGATACATATTACACCTGATCTCTTTCAGCGAGCCTTAAGAGTCTCGGCCGGGGGTGCTGACATGTTTTTTGGTCATGGTGTAGTTGAGGACACATTTATTGCTATGACAAACTGTGATTGTGTGCGTGGTGTTAGTGATTTGATTACCTTAAATGCAAATTATTTTCCACCACTGCAGAGGATATTGCACCACATGTTCACCTCACTTATCTATCCAAATAGTGGGAGTAGGAATGAAGTCACAAGGTTCACAAATTTTTATTTTATCATGCTATGAATGGATTTTAGTAAACATGGGTCGGCTCATGACAGACTTGATAGGGACATGTCGAACCCAACTGTGGAGATCATTGCCTTATGCTTCATAGCTGACAGGAGTGTTTGTATATGCTGGGATTCACCTTGGTGATGAAACATTTATTCGAGTCAGACAAGATGATATCTACAATCACCATAAAATTTTCTAAGATTTTGGATATTACAATGGTCCCGATGGCAAGCTACGCCGAGATATACCAGTTTATGGGGAAGAAGCCGACAGTGAGGAAGAGCAAGAACAAGAGCAGCTGCAGGGTCAAGGGGATGCCCCCCCTCCAGTTCAGGCTGAGGACCAGCCTCCTCCACCTTCACCTCATCACATGGATCCAGAGATGTCTCCCCCATCACAGTTCTTTCACGGGGAGTCGTCTACTCAGGGGGCCAGACAGCACTCTTAGGTAGACTATGAGGATTTTGACCGGCATCTTACTGGGATAGAAACTCGAGTGGATACTTTTGGGGGTCACCTCTTTACCTTTGGGGAACGCATAGACACTATGGGTAATGTGATTGACACTATGTCAGGTAGCATAGATTCCTTCTCCACAACTTTGGACACCTTAGCCACTCAAATGCATACTCTCTCCACCCACATGACCACCCTCACACAGAGCCATAAAGATTCCCATGAGGCTTTTCATACTATGAACTGCACTCTCCTGAATATGCAACACCGAGGCTATGATAGGGATCAAACTCTTGCCTATATCCAGTACCTCCTTCAGTTTCAAGACCATTCTATTGCAGATATTCATTGCCGTTTTGGATATCAGCCTCCTCCTCCAAAAGACCAGCCTCTTGCAGATGATCCTTGAGGATTTTCTTTTGCTTCGTCTCTCTAGTCTGTTGTACTTGGGTCAGTTGTCTTTTGAGTCTACTTTTTGTCTATCCTATTCCCTTCTTTGATGATGCCAAAGGGGGAGAAGTAGTTAGTGCAGGTCTTATATATATTTTATGTATGCTTGTTCGTATGTTTATATGCATGTTCATTTGTGAGGGTCATTGTGTCAGTTCTACATTTGCTTTGTCCCATGTGTCTAGAGTGTTGCATTCTCTCAAGCATCAATATACCTTGTAATGAAATGATGAAATGAATGCAATTGGTATTTGATATCAAATATTTGGCTCTTGTCTCTCATTTCCCATCTATCTTGGCAAATAAATATTGAATAGCTTGCATATATTGAATGGTTTGCGTTGGTTTGCACAAAGAAGAATCCTTGGTTTGTTGCATTACCCATACACAGTTTGGTTATCGAGGCAGGCCATTACTCTTAGAATCTAATGTTTTGTCATCATCAAAAAGGGAGAGATTTTTGAGTCTCTCCAAATGATTTTGATGATAACAAAACCTTGAACTCAGTTTTCATCTCGTGCCATGTCGAAGTAATCACGAGCAAGCTTTGAATGTGTTTAAGGCCACTTTGTGTAATGCTAAAAGTTTAAATGTAAGAATGGATATGAAGCTCAAATGAATATCTCCAAATGAATAATTAAAGCTAGATTAAAACCAAAATGCATGAATTGAATGAGGACATGAAGCTCTTGTCAGATGGATATGATCTACTAGGCTAACAATTCATTTCTGCAGGTTTTTCAGAGTTCGGTCGACCTGGCCAGCATGGGCAGTCGACCTAATTTTCCAGAATTGAAAACTCTGTAAAATTACAAAGTTCGGTCGATCGCCCCCACTGGACTGGTCGACCGATTTTCCCAACGTTGAAATGTTCACCTTCTGTAAAATTTAGGTCGACCGCCCATCTATGCCCGGTCGACCGCCAGCTTTGAAGCCTCCATTGTTGACTTTGTTTTCACCGCGAGGCTGAAGCATCTATTAATAGTTTTTTAATCCCAAAAGTCTCCAGACATCCCTGGAATTGAGGATCTATGTCTTGGCTTGTCCTTGACCATCCAAGTTATATAAAAACATCTCTTGGGGGGAAAGAAACCCTAATCACTCAAAGGAGATCAAAGGGGGCTGCCAAGGGAGAAAGAGTGCTGCTACTGTAGCTCCATGAACAGTGTTCCGTGCAAGAAGTTCTTAATCCATCTCCAAGCTTCTCAAGCTCAATCTGAGGACAATCAACCCAAGTCAAGTGGAGATCAAGCTGCATCCAAAATCCTCTTCATCAACTAAGGGGGAGCTTAAATGTGAAGCTTTTATTTTATGTTTCTTCTTTCATTTCTAATTGAGCTTCAAGTGTGTATTCCTATAATATCTAAACACTTGTGTGTGTGGATCTACGTAGATTCGTGTATGTGTGTGTGTGTGTGTGTTTCTCTTTCTTTACTTTTTTGTGTGATTTGGTGCTTGTGCACCTTCGTGGGAGTTCTGAACTCCTCACGAGCGTGTGTGTGTGGTCTCATCTTGTAATCATTTACAAGATAGTGTGGGAATCCTCACAAATCATGAGGTAGACGTAGGTTACCGTTGTTGCATCCGAATCACCTAAAAATTGTGTCTCTTGTGTGATTTGATCCTTTTCTCCTATCACCATTCTGTGCAAGCACACACAGATTAATTTGGTTGTATTGATTAAGTTAGATTTAGCATAATCTATCATTTGCACAGTACATCTCTGGTATATCAAAAGGTGAGTTCGGATCGACAAGGCAAACCTTGTCGGGAAGATACCACTTTGCGTGAGTAGAATCTTCAGATTCCCACCTCCACCACGGTACCAAAGATCAGTTGAGTGTGGTAGATTTTGCTAGATCTGATAGTTTCTTATTTAGATCTGAACTTCTTTGTGGCTATTCCTTACACTTGTTTAAATCGACTAAAGTTTTCTTAAAATTTGTAAACACCTAATTCACCCCCCCTCTTGGGTGTCATTGATCGCGGGACTTCATAGGTCTCGCCTTCTATTATCAGCATAAGCCTATTGTCTATCTTGAGCCATCTGGAGTCTTTCTCGAATAGGCTTTACCTTCTCGGTGGTATCCCGAATGAGTTTAGGGCCTAGAAGTTATCTTTCCCCAACTTCATTCCAGCAGATAGGTGATCGGCAACTTCTTCCATATAGAGCCTCGAAGGGTGCCATTTGTATACTAGCCTGATAGTTATTGTTGTAGGTAAACTCCACTAGAGGCAAGTGATCGTGCCAACTCCCACCGAAATCAATAGCACATGCCCTAAGCATATCTTCTATTACCTGATTGGTTCTCTCAGTTTGACCATCTGTTTGCGGATGGAAAGCAGTGCTAAAGTTGAGTCGGGTCTCCAATGAGTGTTGTAGACCCTTCCAGAATTGTGATGTGAAATGAGGGTCTCAATCAGAATTAATCATAACAGGGACTCCATGTAGTTTAACAATTTCTTTCATATATAAGGCTGCTAGAATATCCACAGACCATATACTCTTAATAGGTAAGAAGTGTACAGACTTAGTCAATCGGTCTATGATCACCCATATACCATCATGTCCACCTCTTGTCTTTCGCAGACCCATGATGAAATCCATCCCTATGCTCTCCCACATCCATTTAGGAATTTCTAAGGGATGTAGTTTTCCAGTGGGTTTTAAATGTTCCGCCTTAACTTACTGACAAGTGAGGCAGCGTGATACAAAGTCCGCTATCTCTCTTTTCATGTTGGGCCACCAAAAACTCCTCTTTAAATCTTGTTACATCTTGGTAGCACCAGGGTGGATAGCATACCTTGATTTATGAGCTGCTTCCATGATCAGCTTCTTAGTGTCGACATGATCCGACAAACAGATCCGACCCTTGAATAATATCCTACCATCGGTCGAAATAGAAAATTTCATTCTGACCACAAAAGTCTGAAGTATATCTTCACTTGGAAGGATTTGAATATGAGGCAAAGAAGATGGCAAGAGTACCGTAAGGATTTTGATTTTTCTATTCAATATCACCCAGGCAAAGCAAATGTTGTAGCAGATGTGCTTAGCAGGAGACCACTGGCAAATCTAGCAAGCCTCAGGAAAGGTATGACCTATCTTATAGAAGACTTTTCACAATTGAATCTAGATATTGATGCAGAAGAAGAAAGGGGTATTATTGCTAATATACGGTCGCAACACACACTCATTGAAAACCTAGTCTAAGTTGCAAGAAAATGACCCCACATTAATGGAGATCAAAGCTAATATTGATCAATGACTCACCAAGGGAGGTTTGGGGTCCTATTTATAGGGACCCAAACTTTTACATGACAAGACTACCCCTGGCTTTACACATAATGACCAAGCTGTCCAAAAAACAACCAAGGGGTAGATGAAGACTAAAACATAGGGAAATGACTTAGTACCTAAGATGATGACTCAAATAAAGGGGAACATTACATCAAAATGACTCAAACAAAAGTAAGAAATACATCAAAATGATCCAAGTAGAAAAGTAAAGAGTCGAGGGGGCCCTGCTTGACATGGAGCTTGATCCTATTCCTCTCCAGGAGGAAGTGAAGTCCCGAGCCAGAGAGAATCGTGGGTGATGTCCCCATCACTCTAAAGGAACATCTCACCACTACACCTGTACTGGCACTACCTGTCGAGGGTGATGCCTTTGAAGTCTACACTGATGCATCTGGCATTGGCCTTGGTTGTGTCCTTATGCAGCATGGAAAGGTAATTTGCTATGCTTCAAGGCAGTTGAAGCGACATGAAGAAAATTATCCAGTGCACAATCTAGAATTAGCTGGTGTTATTTTTGCCTTAAAAATATGGCGACATTATCTCTATGGGGAGCAATTCACCAGTAATGAAGAATTTGAATTAAGCATTCCACAAAGCCATTGTGAGAATCCCCCTCTCTCTCTACCTCTCATTCTCTCTCTCTAGCTCTCTCTCTCCCCCTCTCTCTCTAAAGGGGCGACCCCCTCTCTCTCTCCTCACTCTCTCTCTCTAGGGTGCACTTGCCCCTTCACCTTCCCTCTTGCCACCTCATCACCACCTCCCCCACTCTCCAATTGCCACATCACCAAGCCCCTTCACCTCCTAAGAAGCATTAATTTCCCCCATCAATTCCCTCCCCCTTCCTAGGTGACCCTTGCCATTCCGCATACACCCCTTCCTTTCCCCAAGGGAGAACCCCATCTCCCAAGCACCCATTCACATCCCCAAGACACTCCTTCCCCTTCCCTAGACCAAAATAAACTCTCCATTAAACCCATTCCAAATCTAGGGAGGGAACCCTCCCCTCCCTCCAAGCCCATTTGTGCCCCCCTCCTATCCTCCATCACAGCCACCAGCGCCCCACTTCTCTCCCTTGCTAGCTTCGCCCCCCTGCCATCTTCCCCACTTCCCCTTCCCACCTTCCAACCCTTCCCCACCATCAACACCTCCATATCCTATACCCCTCCACCAAAGAAACCACCCCTTTCACCCATTCTTTCTACTAATCTGTGTGTAGCTGAAAATCTGCTGATCAACAGCCTGTTGTAGTGCCGGCCCCAACCACATCACGGAGCTCCTGGAGGCGTACCATACATTGACAGAAAGCTCTTCGAGCCGGCTTCGCAGACGAGGTGATCCTGCCTCAATCCGAGTTCGGAGCTGCCCGGGAGAGCCGATCCTCATCGACTGCACAGATCAGGCCGGCCAGCGACCTAAAGCGACTTCCCGGAGCCTCCACAACCACATCCCTCAGCTTATAGATGCGCCACTTGGCCGAGAGCTCCTACCACAAGGTGTCCACCATCACCAAAAAGCGGCGTCCCATTCGGCACCCAGAGGAGTATTTTATGAATTTTCTCCCCCAGGTGCTCCGTTCTGTCCGTTCTTGGACTGAACAGATACCTATTCACTTCTCGGACTGCTCCGGTCTGCTCCAACCTCCGCCAGTGCTCCCGTAGGTGCCGTTTCGAAGAGGACCTGACGACGGTCCCAACGACTCCAGCCAAGTTCAAATCAGAGTTCGGGAGCGTTCATGATGACCACTCATTCCTGCTGCTGAGATACCCCCGCTATCAGAACCAGGAATCAGGGGCCCTGTTGGTGACCCATCCACGGTCAGCACCGGCACGTTGGGAATTCAAAAAAATTCAGGAGTCATCCCGGGCCAGTCAGTGAACATTTGGGTCTGGTTTCGTCGACTTCTGAGTTCTGGAGAGTCCTCGGCAGTGCCAATAGCAAGCATCTATCTGACAGGCAGACAGGCTGGCAGAACCATGAAGGGCCTTCCGGCTTCTCCTATTAGCCTCACTCTCCTCCCCGCCTAGCCGGATTACCACCCCTCCCTGTGTGGAGATAGTGTTTGCTTGTACCCCTATTCTCCCCACCCCGAGTTCCCCCTCCTGCGTGAGGAGTAGTGCATGTAAATATTTACACAGGGTGAAGCTTCGTCGACGTAGTGTGCGGGGAACCCACACTTCCCTGCTCGCCCACGTCTCCGAACGGGTTTGGTTTCTTCAAACCGACCGGGTAAACTCTATCCGTTGCTCTCATTTCATTATTTTTTTATTTAATATCCGTGGAATTGCTCCGCTGGACGGTGAGAGAGAGCCCGACCCCGAAGCTTCCAGTTTTGTGTGCGATCACCATGGACTTGTGCGAGAGAGTGACCCGGTGCCCTTAGGCACCTAGCCAGCCCCTTGATTGTGGGCACCGTACCCTTGGGAGGGAAACCATAACCCTGCTGGCCCTCTACCAGCAAGGGCCTTGTTCCACTACCTCCACTCGGCATCACTGAGTCACCCCGGGAAGCATGTGCGCACGGTGGTTTGGCGATTTCCAAAAATCTCAACTCTTGCGATTGTGTTTGCGACATAGGTCCAAGGGATCACAGCTAGCTGCTGCATTCCCAATAGCTTGTGTCACATCAATTTGGTATCAGAGCAAGTTCTAGACTTGTCTCTACGAGTCGAGTCCTAGGGCATTGGCATTTGGGTCTCCCTTGCATCGTGTTTTCCATCGCTCCTTTACATGACCACCCTAGGGAGACACCCCAAGTACCCATGGACCGATTTGACGCTACCGTCAACAACCTTCTTGATCAGCTAGATACCATCACCACCCGACTTGACCGGGTTGAAGCAAAATGGAACCACGGCCCTAGAGCTCGGTCACCATGGGATGAATTTGGATGGGAAGACAATAAACCACCACCTAGGAACCGTGGCCTCAGAGCTCGATCTCCATGGGAAGGGTTTGATACGGACGAAATGGACTATGATCATTATTATGACTATGAGAGGCCCCGACATTACGGGCGTTAGGGAAGGCATCCCCGGGATAACCTGGATAACCATCCCTTAAGAATGATGCGGTTCTCTAGACCTCGTAGGTTCACTCCACGACCGGATGATCCCAAAGACATGGGACCCCGTCCCAACCCAGCCCCTCTCATGAAGACCCCCACGCCATGTCCAAGTGGAGGTACCCCATTTCGGCTCACTAATCTTCCTCCCACCCCTCATCCGACAAGAATCACCCCTAGTCAACCCATACCCCGGCAAGAAGGGAGTTTCAATGGACCAAGTGTGGGTGGGACCACACCGGGAAATAGACAACAATGCTTTAAGTGTGAAGGCTTTGGACACTTCATCAATCAATGCCCTTCACGAGAAATGTCCAACATACTGATTGAAGAAATAGCTACTTGTGGACGCACTTTTCATTCGTCTATTGTTGTGCTCGTCTCTTCGGGAATGGTTGATTCGTCTATTAAGTGCGTGGGCGTGCCAGTCACAAAGTGACAATTTATTCGGGCTCCGAAGAGCCCACGGTGCGCTCGATCTGACTCGGTCAGACGATTGTGTGGTTCGTGTCGGGACCAAAACCCGCCGCGCCATAAAGGTCGCGGCGTCATTTACATCCCCCATACGAGGGAACACCCTTGATTAATCGCCGGGATTCAGGGCCTCATGGCCAAGAAATCAATTGCATGGAAGGTCTATTACGAGGTATTGAAATCCTCGCGCGAGGACGAGAAGAAGACCCTTCGCGGTCATTGTCAGTCGTGTACTGACCATTTAATGTTCGGACGAATGTCCGGCTCGAGAAGATCGCGGTTGTCGCGGGAAAACCGGAACGCATGTATGCCGAGGTACGGCAAATCTATTGTTCGGAAGAGCGGAGAACGTTCGGCTAAACCTCGGTCAGAGCGGTCAGAAACCAGTAAATCTGTTGGCCCGGTGCAAGAGCAAGCTGCGACCATACTGCGGTGGGCCCCCCCGCGGTCGAAACAAGACTTGCATGAGCGTCATTAATATTTCTGGTGCCAAGGGGCAACGAGGGAATATCCCTTGAATCGTCTGAAAAGCCCTGTGTCTAGGGAAGCGGACGTTCGAAACGTGTCGGTCATTCGGGAGACCGTTTAATATTCGGACGGGAGTCCGGCTTGAGAATATTGTAATCGTCGCGGGAGGACCTGGGACATATGCATGCCGGGATACGGCAAGTTTATGATTCTGAGACACCGAAAACATTCGGTTAAATCTCGGTTAGTGTAGCAGGAAACCGGTAAATCTATTGGCCCGGTGCGAGATCGAGTCAAGACCATACCGGGGGCGCCTCCCATGGTCCGAACGAGGCTTGCGCGGGCATCATTAATATTTCCGGTGCCGGAGGGCAACGGGGGAGAGTCCCAGGACTAGACTCCAAAATCGAAAACGTGTTCGAAGGGAGCGGGCTGTAGACCGAGGATATGAGCCGAACGGCGACCACAATTGGGACGGACCCGAGGTCTAAGCGTGGCCCACGGAGGTCTTATTGATATTCCCATGGAAGGGGTCCAGGGGTGGCGAGGGCCGTCTCGTTCTATTCCGATTTTGTCGGTCACTCACGGACCTTTTCGTGTTCGGGCAAGGGCCCATGTTGAAAGTACGACGTGGATGGAAACGACCCCGTACAAATGTATGCAGAGTTTACGGCAGTTTCAATGAAAGAACGGGAACGAATCCCATTAGAATGAATCCGATTTAACGGGCTATCGGCCCGGAGCAATGCCGGCTCACGACCATGTCGGGGAGGGAGCCGTCGGCCATATTGGTTGCTCACGGGTCTTTTCATGTTCAGACACAGGTCCGTAATAGAAACGCGGCGAAAACCGAGGTGAACCCGTTCAAATGTCTGCCGAGCGTGCGGTAATTTTAGTAGTGGCTCGGAAGGGATCCGGCCTGAGAAACGAGTCCGGCTTAATCGGAATGTCAGCCCGAGGCGAGGTCGGGCCATGGCCATTTCGGGATAATTCCCAAGACTCAGGCCCAACCTGGAAGGGCGACATTGTTATTCCTTCAGCACCGGGTCACGAGAGAGACGGGGCTGCAAAGTGGATTTTACCATTTTTTTATATGGGTTTTAAATTATATATATATATATATTTATTTATTGCTTATTTCCCTCTCATGTATTTATTCTGGATGATTTATCCGTTTTGTTTATTATTATTACTATTATATTTTCTCTCCTCTTTTTTGTTTATTATTATTTTTACATTTTTTGTTTATTTCATATATGTATTCAGATTTATTTATTCATCATAGTTTTTATTAATTTTATTATTACTATTATTATTATTATTATTATTATACATATTCTTCTGGAGAGAGAGTGGGCCGCTGGAGGGCCAAACGGGGGCTGAAGGAGCGTGCCGCTGAAGGTGGAAGGGTGCACCGCTGAGGGGGCTGAGGGAGTGCGCCGCTGAAGGTTCGCGGGAGGTATACCGGGGAAGGGCTTGGCCAAGGGTACCGGCGAAGGGGCAGGTGTGGTGGCTTTGGGAGGCGTACCGATGAAGGAGCCTTAGGTGTGCCGGCAAAGGGCCTGACCGAGCGTGCCGGCGAAGGGTTGAACAGGGGAGAGCGTGCTGTCAAAGGAGCTTGAGGGCGTACCGCCGAAGGGTTGGAGCAGGCGTGCCGCTGAGCGCAGGGGGAGCGTGTCGGCGAAAGGCCAAACGAGGCGTGCCAGGGGAAGCTGGGCTGGGGCGTGCCGGCGAAGGGCGCTGTAGGGTGTACCGGCGAAGGGCGTGTGTCTGCACATTGGCCGGTCGCTGCGACATAAAGTCCGTACATTCATCAGCCCAAAGTCTATACGTTGTCTATTCAACCAGCACACAAAGTCTATACGTTCTTCAGCTCAAAGTCTGTACATCGGCTGCATTCATCAGCTCAAAGTCTGTACATTGGCTACATTCATCAGCTCGAAGTCTATGCGTTGGCCAGCTTAAAGTCTGTACATTGGCCAGCTCAAAGTCGGTACATTGGCTGGGTTCATCAGCTCAAAGTCTACACATTGGCCAGCCCAAAGTCTGTACATTGGCCAGCCCAAAGTCTGTACGTTGGCCAGCTCAAAGTCTATACATCGCAGTTCAAAGTCTGTACATTGCAGCTCAAAGTCCGTGCATTGGCCAGCCCAAAGTCTGTACGTTGGCCAGCTCAAAGTCTATACGTTGCAGTTCAAAGTCTATACATTGGAGCTCAAAGTGAGTCTATACATTGCAGTTCAAAGTCTATACATTGGAGCTCAAAGTCTATACATTGGAGCTCAAAGTCCATACATTGGCCAGCCCAAAGTCTGTACGTTGGCCAGCTCCAAGTCTGCACATTGCAGTTCAAAGTCTATACATTGGAGCTCAAAGTCCACACATTGGCCAGCCCAAAGTCTGTACATTGTCTATTGGAGTCTATACATTGGCCGGCTCAAAGTCTGTACATTGGCCATTAAAGTCTATACATTGGCCGGCTCAAAGTCTATACATTGTCCATTAAAGTCTATACATTGGCCGGCTCAAAGTATGTACATTGTCCAGCTCAAAGTCTATACATTGCAGTTCAAAGTCTATACATTGGAGCTCAAAGTCCATACATTGGCCAGCCCAAAGTCTGTACGTTGGCCAGCTCCAAGTCTGTACATTGGCCAACTCAAAGTCTATACATTGTTCCTTAAAGTCTATACATTGCCCCTTGGCTGCAGTTCAAAGTCTGTACATTGGCCAGCCCAAAGTCTGTACATTGGCCAACTCAAAGTCTATACATTGTTCATTGGCTGCAGCTCAAAGTCTATACATTGCAGCTCAAAGTCTATACATTGTCCCTTAAAGTCTGTACATTGGGTTCCACTTCGGAGAGTGAGAAGAGTGTGCCGCTGAAGGGCTGAGAAGGTGTGTCGTTGAAGGGTTGATAGGGTGTGCCGCTGGAGGGCTGATAGGGTGTACCGGCGAAGGCTGGAACGGACGTGCCGATGAAGGTCCACTCCTCTGTTACTTGTTTTTAAGGCTTTTCTTTTCTTCTTCTCTTTGATTTTTGCGTGGTTTTATACAAATCTTTTCTCCTTCTTATTGCAGTCTGTTGTTGCTCTATTTATTTGTTGCTTTTATTGTCTTTTGGTATATGTTTGCTATCCCATTTGTTTGTTGCATCCTTTTGCCTTTTAACGTCCTGTTATTTTCTAACGAAAATTCGGCAGCATCTCCCCTTGACCCGAGCGTAAGGGAGATAAAGGGAACGCGCCCACATGGAGTGGCGGAACCCGACAACTGGAGGTGGGCGCCCGAGGGCGGCAACACCTTAATAAAACCTCGAAAACACAGGGAAAACAACGAGTCGAAGACCTCTAAGACTGGACAGGGTGTACTGGAGAAGGGGGGGGCAGGCACAGATGAAGGCACTGGGCTTTACAGGAGGAGTTTCGCGACCTCAAACCATTCAAGCTGATGGCACATCCGGAGGAAACCGTCGGCATGAGGGATGAACACAAACACCGGAAAGTGAAAGGAAAGACGATCAAACGCACTGTGGCTCACAACCAACGAGACAAAGAGACAACCCACTGAGGGGGACGATCTTCATTCATGGGGGAGCAAAGGGCCGTAGCCGTCCGCATGCATTACAAAACACGCCCGAGCTAAAGCTACGGGCAAGAAAGAAAACCAAAGAACAAAAGAACGGAGAAGGAGAAAACAAAGAACAAAAGAAGAGGAGGTGTTGGGGATCGAGGCAGGGACGACCGTCCACTGCTCTTTCCCCCACCTTCCCCTGCTACATCAAGCCCTCTCCCTCTCTTACTCTCTTCTCTCTGCCTGGTGGTTGTCGGAAGACTCCATGCCGGAGCCCTCTCCCTTCTCTTCTCTCTTCTCCTTCTTCTCGTAGGTGGCTTTGTGTCTCTTCGTTCCTTCTCCCTGTGTGCCTCTTCCTCTGTGTATGGGCCTCTTCCCCCCTTCTTCGCCGGAATGGGAGTGGTTTTATACTCCCAGCAGCGGGAGCCCTCGAGCACGGCAGTCGGAGGCGGGAAGCGGCTGGTCATGATGGGGATTGACTTCCCCCGTCCTGGATGTCAGGGGAGTAGCCTGCGTGGCCCAACCTCTGGTTGACACCTCGGGCAGCTCACTGCGCGCCAAGGATACGTAGGGCATGGGCGTCACGTCGTTCCGTTGAAATGCCTTCACGCTGTGCCGCTGGCGGGCTCAAGAAGTGTGCCGCTGAAGGCTTGAAATGGTGTGCCGTTGAAGGCTTGAAATAGCGTGCCGTTGAAGGCCTGAGATAGTGTGCCGTTGAAGGCTTAAAATAGTGTGCCGTTGAAGGCTTAAAATAGTGTGCCGTTGAAGGCCGAAATAGTGTGCCGTTGAAGGCCCGAAATAGTGTGCCGTTGAAGGCTTAAAATAGAGTGCCGTTGAAGGCACATGGGGCGTGCCGTTGAAGGCACATGGGGTGTGCCGCTGAAGGGCCCAGGGGCGTACCGCTGAAGGGCCAAAGGGCGTGCCGTTGAAGGCCCAAAAGGGGCAGTTCTGAGCCCATTGTGAGCATGAGTTGTGACCCATCTAATTTTCTTCGAGGCCCATGGATCGTGGGGGCTCTTGGTGGTTGATTTCTCTTCACTGTCGTGACTCCGGAGACGGCTTCACGGCAGTGTGCATATTTGGGGAGTCCGGATGACCAGCCCCTCCGGGGCTTCCTCACTCGGTGCCGTTGTTGATGTTGGGCCGAGCAAGATATCTGGGTGTGTAATTTTTGGTGTCCACAAATGCCCCCCACCCACGGGTAGCGCAGGCGAAGGATGAGCCGGGCGGTGCCCGCGGGTGTACTGGCCTCTTTTTCTCATCGTCGGTGCCGCCGGGGTGTCGGGAGCCGACATGACTTGTTTGTCTCCTCTTTTCTTCGTCAGTGCTGACGGGGTGTCGGGAGCTGACCTGGTTTGTTGGTCTCTTTGTCTCTTCGTCAGCGTCGACGGGGCGTCGGGAGCTGACATGCTCTGTTGGTCTCTTTGTCTCTTCGTCAGCGCCGACAGGGTGCCGGAAGCTGACATGATGTGTTGGTCTCTGTCTCTTTGTCAGCGCCGACAGGGTGCCGGGAGCTGACCTGGTTTGTTGGTCTCTTTGTCTCTTCATCAGCGTCGACAGGGCGTCGGGAGCTGACATGCTCTGTTGGTCTCTTTGTCTCTTCGTCACCGCCGACAAGGTGCCGGAAGCTGACATGATGTGTTGGTCTCTTTGTCTCTTTGTCGGCGCCGACAGGGTGCCGGGAGCTGACTTGGTTTGTTGGTCTCTTTGTCTCTTCGTCAGTGCCGACAGGGTGCTGGGAGCTGACCTGGTTTGTTGGTCTCTGTCTCTTCATCAGCGTCGACAAGGCACCGGGAGCCGACCTGGTCTGTTGGTCTCTTTGTCTCTTCGTCAGCGTCGACAGGGTGCCGGGAGCTGACTTGCTCTGTTGGTCTCTTTGTCTCTTCGTCAGTGCCGACAGGGTGGCGGGAACTGACGTAGTATGTTTGTCTCTTCTTCTCTTCATCATCAGTGCCGACAGGGTGCCGGGAGCTGACCTAATTTGTTGGTCTCTTTGTCTCTTCGTCAGCGCCGACAGGGTGCCGGAAGCTAACCTGGTTTGTTGGTCTCTTTGTCTCTTCGTCAGTGCCGACAGGGTGCCGGGAGCTGACCTGGTTTGTTGGTCTCTTTGTCTCTTCGTCAGTGCCGACAGGGTGTCGGGAACTGACATGCTTTGTTGGTCTCTTTGTCTCTTCGTCAGCGCCGACAGGGTGCCGGGAGCTGACCTGGTTTGTTGGTCTCTTTGTCTCTTCATCAGTGCCGACGGGGTGGCGGGAACTGACGTAGTATGTTTGTCTCTTCTTCTCTTCATCATCAGTGCCGACGGGGTGCCGGGGACTGAGGCAGTATGTTGGTCTCTTTGTCTCTTCATCAGTGCCGACGGGGTGCCGGGGACTGAAGCAGTATGTTGGTCTCTTTGTCTCTTCATCAGTGCCGACGGGGTGCCGGGAACTGACGTGCTTTTGTTCGTCTCTTCTTCTCTTATTTTTCTTCTCTTCTCTTTTCTCCTCTTCTATATTCCCTTGCACGTAAACATGGGGTGAGAATTTATTTAGTGTCCTCAAATCAGGGAAGCGGGCTGCAAAAGCCAAATTTTGGGGAGCAGGCAGCCAGAGCCAGACTTGGGAAAGCGGGCCATGGGGGCCGAGGTAAGCAGGCTACAAGAGCCAAAGTTGGGAAGCAAGCTACGGAAGTCAAATCGGGGAAGCAGGCTACAAGAGCCAAAATTAGGAAGCGGGCTGCAGGAGCCGAGATTATGGGTAGCGGGCCGTGAAGGCCGAATTCTGGGAAGCAGGCAGTGAAGGCCGAATTCTGGGAAGTAGGCTGCAAGAGCCAAAGATGTTGGGAAGCGGGCTGCAAGAGCCGAAATTAGGGCGCAAGATGTGAAAGCCCAAATCGGGGAAGCGGACTATAGAAGCCGGAGTTGGGAGATTAACGAGCCGCGAGGGCAAGAGGTAGGCCATGGGGGCCAAGATTGGGCTCTACGAGCCAGCGCAGGGAAAGTAGGCTTTGATAGCCGAAATTGAGTTTATTGTATACACACATTTTTATTATTTATTATTTATTATATATATATATATTTACTATATATAATTTTTTTATTCAAGCATGCAAGCATTCATTAGCAGGCATATCATAGATATGAGTAAGGCAGCTCCCTCTATAGGGGATAGGATAGGGACATCGCCCGTAATTCGTAGATGCGGTGCGGGCCGCGAGGCACAATTGAGGGGTGGTGCACCCGTCAAGAGGATATCGCATGTCTTGCATGCATAGCCTAAATTCACGCATTTCACCCGAGGTAATTCTATGTGGCGTGGCAGTGCAAATGTGTGAACAAAGGGCCCTAACCATAGGGATATGCAGGTTTTCCTGGTGACACTCGAGGATCACTCTAGCGCCTACACATTAGTTCCAGGCTTTCGACTTTCGGTAGCTTCACACAGCCCCCATCTGTTTATTTTGGTAGCGGATTTCACCGTTCGACGCGAGTCTCCTCATGTGTCTCAATGGGGATTCCCGGCTACTAGGATTTGTCCTTATTGTGATTCGCTTCACTATTTCGCGCGAGTCTCCTCATTTGTTTCAGTGGGGATTCCCGGCTACTCGGATCCGCGTTTCTCTCTCTCTTCTTTTTTCTCTTCTTTTTTTTTCCTCTCTCTTTTTTTTTACAGTGGGGGTAGGCAGCTTTTTCCTCACGATTACCTTTCACGCGAGTGCAGGAATTCAAGTCTCCGTAGAGTGCTAAGAAGAAATTCGGGCAATCCCTATAGTCGAAGGCTATTGAACACATTAAGTGCTAAGTGTGGGAGCGTTGCCTCAGGTTTATTTTGTGAGCAGGGCTTAGCGATTCAGCCATGACTCTTCCCCTTGACGTGTGCACCTACCATAATTGGGTTCCCTTTGAGCGTGCGCCGTGATGCCCGTGCATCCGGAATCGGGGCGATATTATTTAGCAAGGAAGCACGGTCCTAGAAAATTCCAAGGAGGTGTATTATTCTATATTAAGCAACCATGCAAGCAGGGCAATCATGCACTCTCTTCTTTCTTTTCTCTTTCTTTTTTTTGTGTTCGTTTTGTTGTTTTCTTTTTCTTTTGTTTCGTTTTGTTTTGTTTTTGTTTGTTTGTTTGTTTGTTTTTTTGCATAAGAAAATATTACTGTTACGTATAAGTGTAGTGGTAGTAAAGGTATTAGGGAAGCAGACCACGAACGGTTGAAAGGACGTTGGGGAAGCGGGCCGTAAAGGCCGAAGTTGATATTGGAAGTAGGCCACAATAGCCAAAAATCGAGGAGAGCGGGCTGTGAGAGCCAAATTATGGGAAGCATGCTGCAGGAGCCGAAGTTACGGGAAGCGGGCCGTAAGGGCCGAATTCTGGGAAGCAGGCTGCGAGAGCCAAAGATATTGGGAAGCGGGCTGCAAAAGCCGAAATTGGGAAGCGGGCCGTGAAGGCCGAATTCTGGGAAGCAGGCCGCAAGGGCCGAATTCTGGGAAGCAGGCTGCGAGAGCCAAAGATATTGGGAAGTAGGCTAAAAAGCCAAGGGATATTGGGAGCAGGCTGACAAGCCGAGAGATGTTAGGAGTAGGCTGTAAAGCCGAAAAGATATCGGAGAGCGCGGTGGGACGGGTGGATTAGTCACGACCGTGGGCCTTGGCCGGAATGACTGAGCCAAAGAGCGTCGGGTAGTAGGATACGTGAGCCGAGGAGAAGGGTTTGTGAAGCGGCGGGTTCGAAGACCACGTCTGTCTCATGTCTCTTTTTTTCTTCTTCTTTTGTGTGGGTAGACAGGTGCAAAGACCATGCTTGCCTCATGGTCATTTCTTTCTCTTCTTCTCTTCTTTTGTATGAAGAGGCGGGTTCAAGGACCGTGTTCGCCCCGTGACTGTTCTTTCTCTTCTTCTCTTCTTCTTTCATGGAGAGGCAGGTGCAGAGACCATGTTTGCCTCGTGACTGTTCTTTCTCTTCTTCTCTTCTTCTTTTATAGAGAGGCAGGTGCAAGGATCATGTTCGCCTCATGTCTCTTTTTTCTCTCCTCTTCTTCTTTTGTAGAGAGGCAGGTGCAGAGACCATGTTCGCCCCGTGACTGCTCTTTCTCTTCTTCTCTTCTTCTTTTATGGAGAGGCAGGTGCAAGGACCATGTTCGCCCCATGACTGTTCTTTCTTTTCTTCTCTTCTTCTTTTATGGAGAGGAAGGTGCAAGGACCATGTTCGCCTTGTGACTGTTCTCTCTCTTCTTCTCTTCTTCTTTTGTGGAGAGGCAGGCGCAAAGACCATGTTTGCCTCGTGACTGTTCTTTCTTTTCTTCTTTTGTGGAGAGGCGGGTTCAAGGACCACGTCTGCCTTATGTGTCTCTTCCTCCTTTTCTTCTCTTCTTTTGCGTGATGAGGCGGGCTCGAGGACCACGTCTGCCTCATGTGTCTTCTTTTGGTTCTGCTCTTCTTCTTTTGTGTGAAGAGGCGGGTTCAGGAACCATGCCTGCCTCATGTGTCTCTTCTTCCTTTTCTTCTCTTCTTTTGCGTGATGAGGCGGGCTCGAGGACCATGTCTGCCTCATGTGTCTTTTCTTCCTTTTCTTCTCTTCTTTTGTGTGATGAGGCGGGCTCGAAGACCACGTCTGCCTCATGTGTATTCTTTCTTTTCTTCTCTTCTTTTGTGTGATGAGACGGGCTCAAAGGCCATGTCTGCCTCATGCGTGTCTTTTTCTTTATTCTGCTCTTCTTTTCTCATTAATGCTTCCACGCTGGAGTGTATTTCTCTTAACGTGCCCCCAGGTTGGGGTGTAGCTTTATTTGGTATGCATCCCCCTGAGGGGTGTGTTTTGCCTCTTTGCCTCTGTGCCCCCAGGCGGGGCGTATTTTTCAAGGCTTCTATGCCCCCAGGTGGGGCGTGCTTCTTCTTCTGATGCCCCCGAGCCGGGGAGTCTCCTCTATGGCTTCTATGCCCCCAGGCGGGGTGTATGTTGCTTTATATGCCCCCAGGGCGGGGTGTAATTCTTGCTTCTTATGCCCCCGAGGCGGGGTGAACTCTTCTTCTTTGCTTATGTGCTCCCATATCGGGGTGTATTCCTTTCTTCATATGCTCCCCCTAAGCCGGAGAATGTTGTTTGTCCTGCTTCAGATGCCCCCCCCCCCCCGGGGGGGGGGGGGTATATGTTGCTTCATGGACCCCGAGACCGGGATGTATTCCTTCTTCAGATGCCCCTAAGCCGGGGCGGACTCTTTTCATCTTATGCTCCCAAGGCGGGATGCAGCTTTTTCAAATGCCCCTAAGTCGGAGCGCGTTCTTCATGACTTCTATGCCCCCACTGGTGGGGTTTGTCTCTTCTTCAAATACCCCTAAGCTGGGGTGGACTTCTCTTCATATGCCCCTGAGTCGGGGCGTGTTCTTTATAGCTTCTAGGCCCTCGAGGCGAGGTATGCTTCCTCTTCAAGTACCGCCAAGACGGGGTGTGATTCTTGGCTTCATATGCCCCCCAAGGCGGGGTGTGTTTTGCTTCTTGTGCTCCACAAGGGTGGGGCGTATCTCCTTTTTGTGCCCCCAGAGCAGGGTGGATTCTCTTCAGTTACGCCTAAGTAGGGGTTGATTCTTCCGCCTCTTATGCCACGGGGTGGCATACACTCCTCTTCGTATGCTCCTAAGCCGGGGTACAACTCTATTTCTTCTCATGACCCCAGGCCGGGGCAGTCTCTTCTTCTTATGCTTATGTGCCCCTAAGCGGGGTGCATTCCTTTCTTATGCGCCCCTAAGCCGGGGGATGTTGTTTGTCCTGCTTCAAATGCCCCCGAATCGGGGTATAGTTTTGTCTCATATGCCTCTAGGGCGGGGGTGTATTTCTCTTCATGTACCCCTCAGTCGGGGCATATTTCTTCTTCAAATACCCCTTGAGCCGGGGTGCATTCTTGCTGCTTCTTATGCCCCTAAATCGGGGTATAGTTTTGTCTCATATGCCCCTGGAGCGGGGGTGTATTTCTCTTCATGTGCCCCTGGGAATGGGGTGTACTCTTCACGGCTTCTATGCCCCCAGGCGGGGTATGTTTCTTCTTCATGTGCCCCTGGTACGGGGCGTAGCTCTCTTCAAATGCCCCCGGGACGGGGGTGTATCTTTTGCTTCTTATGCCCCCCTGAGGCCGGGGTGTATCTTTTGCTTCTTACGCCCCCCTGAGGCGGGGGTGTATCTCTTTACGGCTTCTGTGCCCCCGAAGCAGGGTATGTTGTTTCTTCAAATGCCGCTTGGGCGGAGTATATCTTTCTTCTTATGCTCCCAGCTCGGGATGTATGTCTCTTTGTTTCTGTGCCCCGGGTCGGGGTAGATGCTTCTGCTTCTTATGCGCTAAGGGCGGAGTGTATTTTTGTGCCCCCAGGCTGGGGTAGGTGCTTCTGCTTCTTATGCGCCAAGGGCGGAGTGTGTCTCTTTCTGTGCCCATAGGCTGGGGTACATTCTTCATGTTTCTCATACCCTTTTCGCAGGGCATATTCTCTTGCTTCTCATGTCCCTGGATCGGGGCGTATGTTTCTTCTTCTGACGCCCCTAGGTCTGGGTATATTCTTTCTTCATGTGCTCCCAGGTCGGGATGTATGCCTCTTTGCTTCGGTGCCCCCGGGTGGAGGTGTACTCTGTCTCTTTGCTTCTGCGTCCCCCAAGCGGGGTATGTTTCTTCTTCAAGTGCCCCTGAGCTGGCGCATATTCTTTATGGCTTCTATGCCCCCTGGCAGGATATATTTCTTCTTCAAATATCCCTAAGACGGGATGTATTCTTCTCTTTCTTATGCTCCCGAGGCGGGATGTATCTTCTTCAAATACCCCTAAGCCGGGGCGTGTTCTTTATGGCTTCCATGTCCCCTGGCGGGGTATGTTTCTTCTTCAAACACCCCTAGGCCGGGGTGGACTTCTCTTCATATGCCCCTGAGTCGGGGCATGCTCTTTTATAGCTTCTAGGCCCTCGAGGCGAGGTATGCTTCTTCTTCAAATACCCCTAGGCCGGGGCGTATTCTTTATGGCTTCTATGTCCCCTGGCGGGGTATGCTTCTTCTTCAAATACCCTAGGCCGGGGTGAATTCTTTTCTTCTTCCCAGACACACCGGGGGGAATGTTTGCTTCTTATGCTCCCAAGGTGGGGTGTATTGCTGCTTTTGATGCCCCCAAGCTGGGGCGTATTGCTGCTTCTGATGCCCCAGAGCGAGGTATCCCCTTTTTTTTATATGCCCCCGGCACGGGGTGTATTCTGCTTCTAGTGCCCCCAGAGTGGAGTGTATTGCCGCTTTCGATGCGGGGTGTGGTTCTTGCTTTTTATGCACCCGAGGCGGGGTGAATTCTTCTTCTTTGTTTACGTGCCCCCATATCGGGGTGTATTCCTCTCTTCATATGCTTCCCTAAGCCGGGGGATGTTGTTTGTTCTGCTTCAGATGTCCCCCCCCGGGGGGTGCATGTTGCTTCATGGACTCCGAGCCTGGGGTATGCTCCTTCAAAGGTCCCTAAGCCGGGGTGGATTCTCTTTTCTTCTCATGCTCCCAAGGCGGGATGTAGCTTCTTCAAGTACCCCTAAACCGGAGCGTATTCTTTATGGCTTCTATGTCCCCTGGCGGGGTATGCTTCTTCTTCAAATACCCCTAGGCCGGGGTGGACTTCTCTTCATATGCCCCTGAGTCGGGGCGTGTTGTTCATAGCTTCTAGGCCCTCGAGGCGAGGTATGCTTCTTCTTCAAATACCCTCGAGACGGGGGTGTGTTTCTTGGCTTCATATGCCCCGGACGTGGGGTATATCTTTTGTTTCTTATGCTCCCGAGCCGGGATGTAGCTTCTTGGCCTCATATGCTGCCGAGGCGAGGGGTATGTTGCTTTACGTGCCCCCGGGGGGAATGCATTTTGCCTCCGTTGCCCCGTGGCGGGGTATATCTCTTGGCTTCTTACGCCCCCCAAGGTGGGGTGTGTTTTCTTCTTGTGCCCCCGGGGTGGGGTATATCTTTCGCTTCTTATGCCCCCCCCTTGAGGCGGGGTGAAGTCTTTGCTTCAAATGCCCCTAAATCGGGGTATAGTTTTGTCTCATATGCCCCTGGAGCAGGGGTGTATTTCTCTTCATGTGCCCCTGGGAATGGGGTGTATCTTTGTTGCTTGTTGTGCCCCCAGAGGGAGGTGCCTTTCTCTTCATGTGCGCCGGGCACCGGGTGTATCTTTGCTTTTTTTTTATATGCCCCCGAGGGGGGGATTCTTCTTCTTCTGCCCCGACATGCTGGGGAATGTCTGCTTCTTGTGCCCCCAAAGTGGGGTGGATTCTCGACGGCTGCTGTGCCCCCGTTGGTGGGGTGTATGCTTCTTCTTCAGATTCCCCTAAGGCGGGGTGTATTCTTTGTTGCTTCATGTACCCCCGAGTCGGGGTGGATTCTCTTCATGTGCCCCCATGGCGGGGTGTACTCTCTTTATGTGTCCCCAGGAGTGGGGTGTGGTTTGCTTCCTGTGCACCCAAGCAGGGTGTATCGCTGCTTGCAATGTCCCCCGAGGCGGGGTATCCTTCTTCTTCAAATACCCCTAAGCCGGGGCGTATTCTTTATGGCTTCTATGCCCCCATAGCGGGGTGTGTTTCTTCTTCAAATACCCCTAAGATGGGGTAGACTCTTTTCTTCTTATACTCCCAAGGCAGGATGTAGCTTCTTCAAATGCCCCTGAGCTGAGGCGTGTTCTTTACGGCTTCTATGCCCCCAGGCGGGGCATATTTCTTCTTCAAATACCCCTAGGCCGGGGTGTATTCTTGCTGCTTCTCATGCTCCCGAGGCGGGATGTGACTTCTTCAAATGCCCTTAAGCCGGGGTGTAGCTTTTGCTTTGTGTGCCCCTCAGTCGGGGCGGATTCTCTTCATGTGCCCCTGGGAATGGGGTGTATTTCTTTTTTTGCCTCCTATGCCCCCGTAGCAGGGTATATATCTTCTTCTCATCCCCCATGGCGGGGTATATGCATGCTCTCTTCGGGAGTGGTGGTCGTGCTTGGCCTCATTGCTATAAAGCATTCCCCACAGCGGGCAACCATTCACCAAGCTACAATTGTGGCTCGCTGGGTCTTTTAACAACCACTCGGGGGCCGTTTTGTGCCGGATGGAGGCAGCAGAAAGGAGGAACGAGCGGGGTCATTGCACCGCGGACTCGGGACCTCCTAGAGTCGGGCGGGATGCCGGGTTTCTTCTTGCTCTTTCAGTCGGCGATGCTGGCCAACTTTTCTTCCTTTCTTCTTTATTTCTCCCCTTTTTTTGTATGATTGACCAGGGTGGAGGTGCAGGAGAGCGCTCACCCCCTCAGGGAGGGGATGAGTGGTTCGCTCCACCGCATCAACCCCACAGTGGTAATCTTTGTTCAGCACGGGTCTCGACGGACGTGGCCGTACAACCCTCTCTTGCCAATTCTTTCTCTTCTTTTTTTTGCTTCTTTCTTTTCTCTTTTTTTTTCTTCTTTTCTTCTCTTCTTCTTCTTTTCTTCTTTCTTCTTTTCTTCTTTTCTTCTCTTTCTTCTTGAGGGAAACGGGGGGGCTTGATTTCCCCTTCCTTCTCTTCTCTTTCTCTTCTCCCTTTTTTATAACAGCCCCCATGATTCCAGGAAGCGGCATATGCTTCGAAGCAGCGTCCTCGAGGCCACGAAGGCAACTGCGCCGAGTCTGGATTTTCTCCCCATGGGGTTGGCGAAGACAGCACCTGCAATTCATCAAAGCAGGCAAACATCGTTTATTAGGAGGCCATGAGGCCTTGAATCCCGGCGAAGAGATGAAGGGTAGTTTCGGTCCCACCGGGCGTGCCAGACTTGTGGACGCACTTTTCGTTCGTCTATTGTTGTGCTCGTCTCTTCGGGAATGGTTGATTCGTCTATTAAGTGCGTGGGCGTGCCAGTCACAAAGTGACAATTTATTCGGGCTCCGAAGAGCCCACGGTGCGCTCGATCTGACTCGGTCAGACGATTGTGTGGTTCGTGTCGGGACCAAAACCCGCCGCGCCATAAAGGTCGCGGCGTCATTTACATCCCCCATACGAGGGAACACCCTTGATTAATCGCCGGGATTCAGGGCCTCATGGCCAAGAAATCAATTGCATGGAAGGTCTATTACGAGGTATTGAAATCCTCGCGCGAGGACGAGAAGAAGACCCTTCGCGGTCATTGTCAGTCGTGTACTGACCATTTAATGTTCGGACGAATGTCCGGCTCGAGAAGATCGCGGTTGTCGCGGGAAAACCGGAACGCATGTATGCCGAGGTACGGCAAATCTATTGTTCGGAAGAGCGGAGAACGTTCGGCTAAACCTCGGTCAGAGCGGTCAGAAACCAGTAAATCTGTTGGCCCGGTGCAAGAGCAAGCTGCGACCATACTGCGGTGGGCCCCCCCGCGGTCGAAACAAGACTTGCATGAGCGTCATTAATATTTCTGGTGCCAAGGGGCAACGAGGGAATATCCCTTGAATCGTCTGAAAAGCCCTGTGTCTAGGGAAGCGGACGTTCGAAACGTGTCGGTCATTCGGGAGACCGTTTAATATTCGGACGGGAGTCCGGCTTGAGAATATTGTAATCGTCGCGGGAGGACCTGGGACATATGCATGCCGGGATACGGCAAGTTTATGATTCTGAGACACCGAAAACATTCGGTTAAATCTCGGTTAGTGTAGCAGGAAACCGGTAAATCTATTGGCCCGGTGCGAGATCGAGTCAAGACCATACCGGGGGCGCCTCCCATGGTCCGAACGAGGCTTGCGCGGGCATCATTAATATTTCCGGTGCCGGAGGGCAACGGGGGAGAGTCCCAGGACTAGACTCCAAAATCGAAAACGTGTTCGAAGGGAGCGGGCTGTAGACCGAGGATATGAGCCGAACGGCGACCACAATGGGGACGGACCCGAGGTCTAAGCGTGGCCCACGGAGGTCTTATTGATATTCCCATGGAAGGGGTCCAGGGGTGGCGAGGGCCGTCTCGTTCTATTCCGATTTTGTCGGTCACTCACGGACCTTTTCGTGTTCGGGCAAGGGCCCATGTTGAAAGTACGACGTGGATGGAAACGACCCCGTACAAATGTATGCAGAGTTTACGGCAGTTTCAATGAAAGAACGGGAACGAATCCCATTAGAATGAATCCGATTTAACGGGCTATCGGCCCGGAGCAATGCCGGCTCACGACCATGTCGGGGAGGGAGCCGTCGGCCATATTGGTTGCTCACGGGTCTTTTCATGTTCAGACACAGGTCCGTAATAGAAACGCGGCGAAAACCGAGGTGAACCCGTTCAAATGTCTGCCGAGCGTGCGGTAATTTTAGTAGTGGCTCGGAAGGGATCCGGCCTGAGAAACGAGTCCGGCTTAATCGGAATGTCAGCCCGAGGCGAGGTCGGGCCATGGCCATTTCGGGATAATTCCCAAGACTCAGGCCCAACCTGGAAGGGCGACATTGTTATTCCTTCAGCACCGGGTCACGAGAGAGACGGGGCTGCAAAGTGGATTTTACCATTTTTTTATATGGGTTTTAAATTATATATATATATATATATATATATTTATTGCTTATTTCCCTCTCATGTATTTATTCTGGATGATTTATCCGTTTTGTTTATTATTATTACTATTATATTTTCTCTCCTCTTTTTTGTTTATTATTATTTTTACATTTTTTGTTTATTTCATATATGTATTCAGATTTATTTATTCATCATAGTTTTTATTAATTTTATTATTACTATTATTATTATTATTATTATTATTATTATTATACATATTCTTCTGGAGAGAGAGTGGGCCGCTGGAGGGCCAAACGGGGGCTGAAGGAGCGTGCCGCTGAAGGTGGAAGGGTGCACCGCTGAGGGGGCTGAGGGAGTGCGCCGCTGAAGGTTCGCGGGAGGTATACCGGGGAAGGGCTTGGCCAAGGGTACCGGCGAAGGGGCAGGTGTGGTGGCTTTGGGAGGCGTACCGATGAAGGAGCCTTAGGTGTGCCGGCAAAGGGCCTGACCGAGCGTGCCGGCGAAGGGTTGAACAGGGGAGAGCGTGCTGTCAAAGGAGCTTGAGGGCGTACCGCCGAAGGGTTGGAGCAGGCGTGCCGCTGAGCGCAGGGGGAGCGTGTCGGCGAAAGGCCAAACGAGGCGTGCCAGGGGAAGCTGGGCTGGGGCGTGCCGGCGAAGGGCGCTGTAGGGTGTACCGGCGAAGGGCGTGTGTCTGCACATTGGCCGGTCGCTGCGACATAAAGTCCGTACATTCATCAGCCCAAAGTCTATACGTTGTCTATTCAACCAGCACACAAAGTCTATACGTTCTTCAGCTCAAAGTCTGTACATCGGCTGCATTCATCAGCTCAAAGTCTGTACATTGGCTACATTCATCAGCTCGAAGTCTATGCGTTGGCCAGCTTAAAGTCTGTACATTGGCCAGCTCAAAGTCGGTACATTGGCTGGGTTCATCAGCTCAAAGTCTACACATTGGCCAGCCCAAAGTCTGTACATTGGCCAGCCCAAAGTCTGTACGTTGGCCAGCTCAAAGTCTATACATCGCAGTTCAAAGTCTGTACATTGCAGCTCAAAGTCCGTGCATTGGCCAGCCCAAAGTCTGTACGTTGGCCAGCTCAAAGTCTATACGTTGCAGTTCAAAGTCTATACATTGGAGCTCAAAGTGAGTCTATACATTGCAGTTCAAAGTCTATACATTGGAGCTCAAAGTCTATACATTGGAGCTCAAAGTCCATACATTGGCCAGCCCAAAGTCTGTACGTTGGCCAGCTCCAAGTCTGCACATTGCAGTTCAAAGTCTATACATTGGAGCTCAAAGTCCACACATTGGCCAGCCCAAAGTCTGTACATTGTCTATTGGAGTCTATACATTGGCCGGCTCAAAGTCTGTACATTGGCCATTAAAGTCTATACATTGGCCGGCTCAAAGTCTATACATTGTCCATTAAAGTCTATACATTGGCCGGCTCAAAGTATGTACATTGTCCAGCTCAAAGTCTATACATTGCAGTTCAAAGTCTATACATTGGAGCTCAAAGTCCATACATTGGCCAGCCCAAAGTCTGTACGTTGGCCAGCTCCAAGTCTGTACATTGGCCAACTCAAAGTCTATACATTGTTCCTTAAAGTCTATACATTGCCCCTTGGCTGCAGTTCAAAGTCTGTACATTGGCCAGCCCAAAGTCTGTACATTGGCCAACTCAAAGTCTATACATTGTTCATTGGCTGCAGCTCAAAGTCTATACATTGCAGCTCAAAGTCTATACATTGTCCCTTAAAGTCTGTACATTGGGTTCCACTTCGGAGAGTGAGAAGAGTGTGCCGCTGAAGGGCTGAGAAGGTGTGTCGTTGAAGGGTTGATAGGGTGTGCCGCTGGAGGGCTGATAGGGTGTACCGGCGAAGGCTGGAACGGACGTGCCGATGAAGGTCCACTCCTCTGTTACTTGTTTTTAAGGCTTTTCTTTTCTTCTTCTCTTTGATTTTTGCGTGGTTTTATACAAATCTTTTCTCCTTCTTATTGCAGTCTGTTGTTGCTCTATTTATTTGTTGCTTTTATTGTCTTTTGGTATATGTTTGCTATCCCATTTGTTTGTTGCATCCTTTTGCCTTTTAACGTCCTGTTATTTTCTAACGAAAATTCGGCAGCATCTCCCCTTGACCCGAGCGTAAGGGAGATAAAGGGAACGCGCCCACATGGAGTGGCGGAACCCGACAACTGGAGGTGGGCGCCCGAGGGCGGCAACACCTTAATAAAACCTCGAAAACACAGGGAAAACAACGAGTCGAAGACCTCTAAGACTGGACAGGGTGTACTGGAGAAGGGGGGGGCAGGCACAGATGAAGGCACTGGGCTTTACAGGAGGAGTTTCGCGACCTCAAACCATTCAAGCTGATGGCACATCCGGAGGAAACCGTCGGCATGAGGGATGAACACAAACACCGGAAAGTGAAAGGAAAGACGATCAAACGCACTGTGGCTCACAACCAACGAGACAAAGAGACAACCCACTGAGGGGGACGATCTTCATTCATGGGGGAGCAAAGGGCCGTAGCCGTCCGCATGCATTACAAAACACGCCCGAGCTAAAGCTACGGGCAAGAAAGAAAACCAAAGAACAAAAGAACGGAGAAGGAGAAAACAAAGAACAAAAGAAGAGGAGGTGTTGGGGATCGAGGCAGGGACGACCGTCCACTGCTCTTTCCCCCACCTTCCCCTGCTACATCAAGCCCTCTCCCTCTCTTACTCTCTTCTCTCTGCCTGGTGGTTGTCGGAAGACTCCATGCCGGAGCCCTCTCCCTTCTCTTCTCTCTTCTCCTTCTTCTCGTAGGTGGCTTTGTGTCTCTTCGTTCCTTCTCCCTGTGTGCCTCTTCCTCTGTGTATGGGCCTCTTCCCCCTTCTTCGCCGGAATGGGAGTGGTTTTATACTCCCAGCAGCGGGAGCCCTCGAGCACGGCAGTCGGAGGCGGGAAGCGGCTGGTCATGATGGGGATTGACTTCCCCCGTCCTGGATGTCAGGGGAGTAGCCTGCGTGGCCCAACCTCTGGTTGACACCTCGGGCAGCTCACTGCGCGCCAAGGATACGTAGGGCATGGGCGTCACGTCGTTCCGTTGAAATGCCTTCACGCTGTGCCGCTGGCGGGCTCAAGAAGTGTGCCGCTGAAGGCTTGAAATGGTGTGCCGTTGAAGGCTTGAAATAGCGTGCCGTTGAAGGCCTGAGATAGTGTGCCGTTGAAGGCTTAAAATAGTGTGCCGTTGAAGGCTTAAAATAGTGTGCCGTTGAAGGCCCGAAATAGTGTGCCGTTGAAGGCTTAAAATAGAATGCCGTTGAAGGCACATGGGGCGTGCCGTTGAAGGCACATGGGGTGTGCCGCTGAAGGGCCCAGGGGCGTACCGCTGAAGGGCCAAAGGGCGTGCCGTTGAAGGCCCAAAAGGGGCAGTTCTGAGCCCATTGTGAGCATGAGTTGTGACCCATCTAATTTTCTTCGAGGCCCATGGATTGTGGGGGCTCTTGGTGGTTGATTTCTCTTCACTGTCGTGACTCCGGAGACGGCTTCACGACAGTGTGCATATTTGGGGAGTCCGGATGACCAGCCCCTCCGGGGCTTCCTCACTCGGTGCCGTTGTTGATGTTGGGCCGAGCAGGATATCTGGGTGTGTAATTTTTGGTGTCCACACCCATGCCAATGATGTCTGTTGTACCATGATTGCCCATCTTGACAACACCAAAATTTTCAGCCTTGTAGGAACCAAAGAACTCCTTCTATGGTGTAGCATGATAAGAAGCACCTGTGTCAATCACTCACTCGAGATCCTAGCACACACAAGAAAAAATGTCATCAGAAGTAGATAAAATCAAATAATCATCACCTTGTATTGTGGCTGTGATATTCTCCTTTGACTCTGTATTCTCCACTTCTTTTCTTCTTTTCTTATTCTTCTTAAGCTGCTTGCACTGATTCTTGAAATGTCCTTTCTCACCACAATTGTAGCAAGTAATGCCTTTTCTTGGCCTTGACTTCTACTCTTGTGTGAATAACCTCTGATTCTAGACTTTGACATTCCTCTATTCTCTGAGACAAGTGCTTGGGAGACACTCTGAGAAGTTGATGAATTCTTCCTCCTCAACTCATTCAACAAACTGCTTGTTACTTGACTCATTGAGAAAACACCATCTGACGTAGAATTGCTAAGGGAAACCGCCAGTGTCTCTCAACTTTCTGGCAACGAATTGACTGAGAAGTAACAATGCCTGCAACTCATCATCAAGAGACATTTTCATAGAGGATAACTGGTTAGTGATGCTTTGCATTTCATTCAAGTGCTCAACAATAGAAGTGCCTTCTTTATATTTCAAGTTCACAAGCTTTCTTATCAAGAAAGCCTTGTTACCAGCCGTTTTTCTCTCATAGAGACTTTCTAACTTTTTTCAAAGAGAGTGTGCAGAACTCTCAGTAGAAACATGGTGAAAGACACTGTCATCCAGCCACTGTCGAACGAAACTGACTATTTTTCGATCTAACTTTTTCCAATCATCAAGTGTCATTGTTGCGGGTTTTGCACTATCCCAAAACAAAGGTCCGTATAGATCCTTGCAATACAAAAGATCTTCCATTCTTGATTTCCATATCATCCAATTATTTCCATTCAAACTGACCTTGCGGAAAATATTACCGGTCTCCATGTTCACATACAAATAATGAAACTGATCTAACAAAGCTCTGACAGTTGATGGGAAAATAACTTGTATACGAACAATTTCTGACAGACCGTATCACGTAGCGGAAAAATTAAATGGAACACACAAGCACGCATAACACCAAGATTTACGTGAAAAATCCCTCCAATGCGAAGGGGAAAAATCACGTTCAAGTTAGAGAAGGAGATCCACTATAAAAATAATGAACGTACAAAAAATTGAAGTCTCTTGTCAAGACTCAGTTAAAATCACAAGAAAATAATAAAGATATAATAATATCTGAATTCTCACACAAGATCACAGTAATAACACGATGCAAACCTAATCTTTCTCGTGACAAGAATGCTGTTCAGATGATGAAAAAAATAATCCTGACTCTTCTTCTCTTGATTTCTCCTTCTCACGTGTACGCACACCACTGCCGCCATAGCAAAGCCGCACAGACACTCTGTACAGCTGCATTAATCCTCTTCTTAGCCGCAAAAATATTGTTCACGTTCTTGCCTCTGCCGCACACAAAAGACTCCACAGCCACGAGTCTTTTCTGTCTCGAAAAACCCGAGGGGAAGTTCCCAGCCGCAACAACGACAACAGGAAAAGGAAAAACCCCACACACAAGACAAAAGCATTTAATATATTTTATCTTTTTGTCACCCGTAACACTTGATCTCCACCATTGATGAAGATTGGGTAAATAACCCTCAAGCCTGTGGGCTGAAATAATGGGCCATAGGCCCAACAATATATATATATATACTTTTTCGTGCCCATGAGTTATTAAAAATATTGCTCCGTTCGGTAATATTTAGATGTTGGAAGCACCTCCTATATATCTATCTATCTATCTCTCTCTCTCTCTCTCTCTCTCTCTCTCTATATATATATATATATATATATATATATATATATATATATATACTATACATTATAAGAAAATTCGACGGTTTTTTCCGCCGGTTCCTTTGTATTATGTGATGCCTTGGTTCATTTGTCCGGTTCTCTCCTCCGATACGGCATGGAGATCCTTTGCCCGGCGCGCCGTACCTCCACGGGTCCGGGCTGTTCGTCCCGCAGCAGAGCAGTAGCAGGAGGAGCTCGGGCGGGTTCCAGACGCACGAGGAGAACAAGTGGTTCGAGAACGCTCTGGCATAGATCGAGGAGGGGACGCCGGACAGATGGGAGAAGGTGGCCAGCATGATTCCGGGCAAGACCCCCGAGGACGTGAGGCGGCACTACCATGACCTGGAAGTCGACGTGTGCCACATCGAAGTCGGATCGATTCCGCCGCCGGGGTACGGCTCCCCGCCGTTCACGCTGGACTGGGTGAGCGGTCAGGCGCTCGACAGGCTGAGGCAGTCCTACGTCGCCGCCGGCGGGAAGAGCCCCGGTGGTGGGGACACCGGGTCCACTACTGGGCCCACTACTCGGAGCCGACGCCGCACTGCCCCGACACCGAGCTTATGGCTCGGAGATCCTTCCTGAAGACTCGGCCTACGGCTACGGTGTTATATTACGTATCGAGTATGTGTGTATGTATATATGTATCTCTACATGTATTTTTCTTTTCGTCTTATTAGGCTATTCTAAGTCAAATAAACATGTGTGTTTTGTGTATTTTATTTGGTTAAAACCCCCAAGTCAAAAGTTAGGTAAGTAAGCTTGTTTTATTAGGCTAAGAACATATGTGCTATTTGTAAAGTTTGAAAGGTGTGGTTGCTATAGCCTCCCTCCTATATAAAGGGAGGCCAATGCTTGTTACGTATGATATGAATGAAAGAATGAATGAGTTGATATTTTGTGTAAGAGATTTCCCCTCTTGCCTTCCCCTTCTCTCTCTTCTCTTTTGTGAGGATTGAGCGTCGTCCGGTGTGAGACCGTTTCGGCGTGAGGTCGAGCTGTGTGAGATAGCAGTTATCTGTTCCCGTCCTGTTCGCATCCCGGGAGTGCCGTCGATCCATTCCCACGTCGCCGCCGCGTCACCCGGCGGCAGGCCCTGTGATCAGGAGAGGAAGAAGGGGATCCCCTGGACACAAAACGAGCACAAGTAGGCATTCCCCCACCCTCCGCGCCCGCCCGCCCTCGCCCCCCCTACCCCACCAATTATTAGAATGTCCCCAATTCCACTGTTCTTGTTTGCTTTCCAATTTATGATCAAATTTTGTCACTGGGTATTGGTTTCAAAATCTGTCAAGATTGTTTGTATTAGAATTACTTTCTTTGAGAATGCTTTCGGCTTGATTGAATTCATGGGCATATTGTACAGTGATAGATCTATTATTGATTTGCTGGGGGCACATCTTGGAAGGTACTATCTTTACTGAGAGTTATAGTCTATCCCAGGCGACTGCTAATCACTGAATGATTTCCATCTTTCTTTTGATTTTGGCTTGTCTTTGATCATTTTACACATTTTTTATTATTCAAAATGCAAGGATTATGCTTATTCTCATGTTTGTTGTATCTTACACACTCATTTGTGCAATTTTTTGTATGAGAGTTATTAAAGCTTTCTCTTTTCAACAATCTATTTCGTTTCCATAGATTTAAAGAATTTAAACCGTAAGCATAATTTTGCTCTCAACTCTATGAATATTGAAACCTGCTTGCAGTAGAGATCCTTCTACTAGCCGAAAATTTGTGCAACATTTTGGAAGGTGCTGTCGTGGGGAAAACATATATATATTTTTTGTTCCAGTTGATTGCTAAACAATAAAAGATTTTAATCTTTTTAATGGATTTGGATTGAATTGTGTTTGATTTTGTATTCTTACGAAGATATTTGAAATGCATTCTTTGCTCAGTTGGTCTGGTACGATGTTTTCTAATTTTTCAATACATAACAGATATTGCAACAATACTATTCTTATAAAATCTTGATTTTTTTGTTAGATGCCTACTTTCATTGTATTTTGATGTCCATATTGTTTTATTTCTAAAGGATGTCTGCATGATTTTGGTTGATAAAGTCACATTATTATTCTTCCCCAAATCCATAAGGATTGGAATGAATGAACCTCATCTCCTGTTCAAAATGTGCATCAGTTCCTGCTTCTCCCTTTGTCGTTTTTGATTTGCATATGGTCCTCCAATTTTTTTAAATATCAGTTGTTTATGTCAAACTAATATTTTAGATAGACATACTTAGAAATAAACTTTAGTAGATTGTTTTTTGTTATAGTTTGGCACTGCCGCTTTTGTATTATATTTGAATTCCCTTGTTTGCTCAATTGAGAGAGGAGATAGTGGCTTTGTGCATCTGGAATGAAAGCGGCCTGAAGGTGATTTCCCCCTCCTTTTTTTTGGCAAATTATGTGGCTTTTAATCCCTGCTGCAAATTCATTAGCAAAAGTCTTTCTGGTTTAAGGATTTTACAGTTGTGATCTGGTTTCCGGTTGGAATGCAGTGTTTCCTCGATTGCAGGAGATAGTGGTTTTGTGCATCTGGAGCAAAATCTATCTCAAGGTGATTTTTCGCTCCTCCCTTATTTTTTTGACAGAATTCTGTATCTTTTAATTCCTTCCGCGAGTACATTAGCAAAAGCCTATCTATTGAATTATGTATTTGCATTTACTATATCTTGATGTAGTTGATGTTCAAGGATTTTACGTTTGTGATCAGATATGGTTCCCCATTTGAAATCGTTCAGTCTTGTATGATATATAAGGATACGACGATTGGGATGAACAGGTTACTTGTTGCTTGATGACTTATTTTGATTTTTTTCTATATAAAAATGGTGGCACTCAATGTATCATGGTAAAACTGTTCTGCTAATGAATGTTTAGTCTAAAATTACCGTAGCTCTTAGAAATGTTATGTTATGATGAATCTATGGCTGAGGTTGAGGGATTTCACATTTGTTATCTGGTTCCCTATGTGATATCTTTTAGTTATGCATGATGTATAAGGATATGACTGGGATCAATAGACAAAAGGGAACTTGGGATTCTCTTGGATGGCATCTCAATTTTGATGTTCTGCAACTGACATAATATGAAGTTATCACCTTCAAAAAAAACAAGAGACATATTATGAAGTTGGTTTTGAAGCTGGAATACCAAGTTGTAATTCCTTCTCTGTGTACCTTTTAGGGTAGGGAACAACTTTTTTAACTACCCTCTTGGCGATACGATGCTTTATATTTTTGAAGAATCTAATTTGGGATAACATTTAAATTTTGTTAACGTTCCTCCATGTTTATGCACTTTTCACTTCGATTATGCTGGATAGTCTCATATTCCATGCAGTTTTTCTGCAGTTATTTCTGAGAGCTATCAACTAACAGCCTGTTTGAACAACATGAAGTAACTTCTCTGATAGTGGAGTTTGTCATATCTTCACTACACCATCATCAGCCATGACTTTGCTTGCAATCAAAGTGCATGTGATGATCGAAAAAATAAATTAAAGAAAAGAGCAAAGATATTGTGTCTAAAATCCTATAGCATGAATTTTAGCTATTGTTTACACGCAGAAAAAATTCATTGGCGAGAAAACATACAGATGTGTATTTAGGCTGTTACACTTGTATGTTATAATTTCCGCGCGCGTGTTTTATCAGACAATTTAGGGTTCGTGTATTTGACTCTTCCCCACCGAACGGAGTCGGTGTTAATTTACATTGGACAAGTCCGAATATCTGCGTTGGACGAATCTTGAACTGTACCTTGTCCACGTGCATGGGATTTAACTTGAAATGATGGTAAAATCACAACATTTTTCTTTATTTTCTTTGTCTCATAAATTCCAATAGATAAACATTGTTTGAGATGTCTAAATTGAGGGAGAAAATCTGGGAATGTGCTTGGGAAGAAAGCAGTTTGGATGCCATCATGGCTGGCGGGCACATGGCCGTGGAGGCTAGGATCTGGTGATGGGAAGGTGGCAGGTTTGTTCATGGGAAAGGAAGGAAAGGGGAAAAAAAGTGGTTTCCCAAGGAATAGGTCATTGGTGCTGCAGTCATTGAAGATTCAACTACTGAGTTATTCTTGTTTTGACAGGATTTTCTGTGTTCATCCAAATTGCATTTGTTTAGTTGGATATTTCAGATATGTACACACACAAGACATGAGGATCTGACTTTTATTTACGACTTAAATTTATTAGGTAGGAATAGATCTGAATAATTTTGGGTTAGCTACAGTCAAGAATAATTTTCTTTTAAGTAATTTCAAGTCAAATCTTTCAGACTACTACTCTTGAAATTTTATGTGAGATGCGGAACTCTCTAACATTTTTTTAGTTTATCAATGTTTGGATTGGTGTAATCTATGACAAAGTTATGCAAACCAATGTACACCATTAGATTGGTGATTTGGATGTATGTATTTTTATCCGTGGTTAACAGAACATCCAGATGACTGCCCCCCTGATCAGGACTTAAATGTGTTGTTGCAAAATATTGCATGTCAGCACATCACATTGCTATCATGTGAACATTTCGTGATTTCCTTTATGGTTGGATAATGGGTATTACTTATCCAGCTTCTCCAGAGGCTCTTCAAAGTAGATTCTTATCCGGCTTATCACAATAAAGGAGCTAAGATTTTGTTTGGCGACGAAATGTGTGAAAGTATGTCCCAGAATGTTCATATAAGGAAACCTATAGATAATGCATTTCTTCATGGGTCTTCGGTATCTTGTTTTTAAGGGACCTGAGTTTTTCTTTTCCTTCTTCCATGCTGTTATTAAATTCTATTGCATTCTGTTTTCATGTTGGGTCTTTCCTTCTTCCATGCAGTTTAGTTAAGTGATGTCATTGAATCCTAACAACATTTTATGATATTTAAATTTTTAACAAGCTACTGTTTTCATTTCTAAGTCAGAAGTCAAAACTCTCATCTGATTTAAAACACTGTGCATTGTCCATATTGATTTTCCTTGTGGTATTTCTCACTGTGTAATTTTCTTACTTGGATAAAGATGCTTAACTTATCTTAATTAAATGGCAAAAATCTTGTCAATAATGTAACTATTGTCAGTAGGCATTCCAATAACTACACTTCTCTGTATGACGGGGAGATTGTAGAGGCGATGAAAATGTGCTATGAGATTCTGAAAGTAGCCGTGGAGCCCAGTGGGGCCATCGGCCTTGCTGCTGTCTTATCCGACAAGCTCCGACGAAACCCAGCCTGGAATAGCAGCAACAACATCGGCATCATTCTTTCTGGTGGTAATGTTGATCTAGGCATTTTTTGGGAATCGCTCAAGAAATGAAATCCCGGTGCAACGGTGTGGGGGTAGGAAAGTTGTTAACCTGTAACTGGTAATTTGTTTTTATGTAATATGACATCCAACAGGTCAGTCTATCTTCTCTCAGGAAAGGCTTGCATTGGCTTACGTAAAACTCTTTATGAGCATTTCTTACTCCCTTATGGCTTATGTGAGCGCCCCTTTTGGCTTATGGCTTATGTGAGCGTCACTTTATTTACTATATGTTGAAGGATTTATAGGATGCTGGGATTAATACTATTTAGTATTAATCGAGGGACACCAGCCCCTAACAAAACCGAGAAGCAAATATTATATATATATATATATATTATGTTGTTTGGCTAAACTTTTATTATAGAATTAAGTCACTTGTTGGACTTCCACATTCAGTATAGAAGATTTTGGGTGATAACTGATGATAAATTAATCCAAATAATTTCGAACACTGGCTTTAGTCAATCTTTTCATTTTAAGTATCCTTTTTCCAACAAGATTCCAATCTCTAGCCTTCGAGAATACACAAAAACGTACAGCTTCTTCTAAGGTTTCAAATACTCTGTTCATGACATGACTTAGCTATATTTGATACACTTATTCTGTGATGCTTATTTATGATACTTTTTGGTAGAAGATCATTCCCTTGCTTGTTTTTCTGTTGTAATAAATCATATCTCAAACATAAAGTTGGTCTCATCATTTGCACCCTGTAATAGTAACATTTATTTTTCATAATCATATCTTTCACATTTAATTCTTTTTTCTTGGTCACTTATTTTTCTTGCCACAATCAAAATGACAAAATATTATTATAACTTTTTTAAAAAATACAAAGTAAATCCATGCGTGAAATACTCTTACATACAAAGTAAACTCATTTCAAGTAATATATATTTAATGTCTAAACTTTTTTATGTAACATAAAATTTTTTTAAAAAAATTCACGCTCTTTCATACATAATATGAGTTGGTTGTGTTGTATGTTTGACGTGCATTCCTCTCACATTTATATCATTTTTTTCACTTATTTTTTTTGCCATCGATTAAAAAGATTAAAAGTGTTATTATAATTTTTTTTAAAGATCAAAATAAATTCACGCGCGAAACACGTTCATTTGACTAGTATATATATATATATATATATATATATATTCACGGCCCTCCTGGTTTGTGTCTCTGCAAATTAATTAAGTCCATTTTGACGTATATAATTATTAATTAAAGACTTCGATCTGCAGCTCGATGAGAGGAACGATTGCCCGAAGGATTTGCAGAGAACAATTTACACTTGGCACTGAAATTAAGTAGAATAAAAGATTACACGAATTAATATATGGAAGGAATGATCAAGGCATATATGGAATGTATTCGCTCTAAGTAATAATAAACGCTAGAGTAGTCTTCAGCAAGTGATGATGATCTAGTCCTCTCAAAGTCCTCTCAAAGGTGTCGTCAAGTCTTCTCGTTATCTTATAATAACCAGTTCGGGGCAAAAGGAATCCAGAGTACTGCCATATATTCTGACCAAGAATTCCCACATCTCACAACTTATCTTCAGGCTTACCCTTCCTTTTTCCAATATGCCTTTGTATATATGTGTGTGTGTGTGTGTGTGTGTGTGTGTGTGTGTGAGAGAGAGAGAGAGAGAGAGAGAGAGAGAGAGAGAGAGAGAGAGTTGTCTGTGCATGTTTGTGCGTGTGAGAGAGAGAGAGAGAGTTGTCAGAGAGAGAGAGAGAGATGTCTGTGCATGTTTTTGTGTGTGTGAGAGAGAGAGAGTTGTCTGTGCATGTTTTTGTGTGTGTGTGTGTGTGGGAGAGAGAGAGAGAGAGCGACTCGAAGGATTAGTGTCTGGACTTCGTTCCCGGTGGTAGGGTATATCACCTCATCCTGTTCCTCTCTGTGGTTTTCCTTCTCTTCTTCGGAGGTGGTCACCATCTACGAAAGGGTTGCGCGCCCCTTCCAAATCCGTCCAAAGAAATCTGTGGCGTGGTTCCGACTGTTTCCTCCCCGGCCTGGCCCCTTCCATTCTATTCCCACGTGAGAATATCTCCTTTATTCCTTTATACATTCACATAAATAAAACACAATATATATATATTATATATATATATATACATATATACATATCTAGCCATCATTTTAGCTCTATCGACTAAAAACACGCACCCGTTTGATCAACACGTACCGCTGTTCCTATTGTTTTTAGGATTTTTTAATTTTCAGCCCTAAAAGAAATCTATGTTAGAAATAAATCCCCTAATCCACTTATTTATAATTATTAAGCACCCCAAATACTCAAACCCGCAATAAAAAAACCCCCTCTGATAAACAACCGTCTAACAAATAGAGCATACCATCCCATTTTAAAGAATATTCCCTCCTATCAGTCCCATTATGTTTTTTATTTCAAACAAGAGAAAGGAAAGACTAGCTAGATTATTTGATCAATTTGTTAACATAGGAATAAAGTGGTCAGGAAGGTTTTTCCCCCCAATATATCTGTGCAGTTAGGATCGATCAAACATCCGCAGAGTATTTATGTGATGTTCATGTTGTACAAGTGTTATTACAATCTATAACACATAGAGTATAGTAAGCAAATTACCACGCTAAACTAAGACTAGCACGTTTTTTTTTACTTTTGTAAAAGGTCAGGTATTTTTATTAACAATAATACTGCAACATGGGGCAAGAGATTAAAAAAAAACAATCAGAGGGGGGGAGGGTAAATAAAACCCTCCTTACAAAAGGACTGGCCCAAAGAGAAGAGCTACAACGAGAAGAACTAATTTATGAGGCTTTGCGACAATTCTATAGAACAACACGTGGAGCCTGAGACGGTTGGTCGAACCCACGGGGTGGGCAAAGACCAGGCCCAGTTCTGGGCACGTGGAGCCTCCATCATCTCCAGCGCAAGGTGTACTCCTTCGCTCGGCTGGTGGTGGCGAGAGGTCCGAATCTCGTGAGGACCGACTAACGCATACATTGCAACTAAAAAATTGTTTTTAAATATACTCTTTTACATGTATTCAATTTTTCTTTAATTTAAGTACGTAATTGTAGTACGAAGAAAACCAGCATGCCGATCATCTAAAGGGGTGTATCTGTACCAGGGTTTATTGGCTCGATCGACTCGGCCGACTTGGTCTCAGTTTAAGTCGGGTCGGGTCGATCCCGTCTCGGTTCGATCCGATCCGTTCCGTTCTAAAACACCACTATATATATATAAAATATAAAATAATATAATAAAATAGAAAAATATACATTATATATATAATATAATATAATATAATATTAAAATAATGGGCCGACCCGATGGCGACCCACAGCCCGGCCGACTCGGTCCCGGCCTGGGTCAGGTCGGATCGTGCGAGTCGATGCGAGACGCACCGGGTCGGCAAACCCTGATATGTATTGCACATACTCATGTATTATATATAAATTTAAAGTAAAATGATAATTTTTATTTGCCCACTGATTTTTTTATTACAAATAATTTGACTTCTTTACATGGGAGACACACTTGTCCGTAAATAACATATTACTTATGTTGAATTAAATATAAAGTAATTTAAGCCCTTTCATGTTTAGCTTTAATTTTTGTTTTGAGGTCAAAAATTATATTTTATTCTTAGAAAAATTATTTAATACAATTTTATGTTGACCACCTTTTGGGGGGCTAATTAGTTAGTATGGCCTTTTCTAGATTGTCAAACGGATTTTATGCATATATATAATGACATAATTTAGATAAATACACCTCTTAGGGTTAAGCATTTAGTTGTATTATTTCAGGTAGTAGATTCCGGTAAAAATCATTTCCCATACAAATAATTTAATTTGTGGCATACTTATCATCATAGAAATAAATTATGTAAAGTTACGTTAATGAAAGTAATATAATTTTTATTTTTATTTTTATTTTTTTCTTTGAGCTAAAAGACCCTATTTTAATTTAGAAACAAATTAAACAAATTAATCTTTTATTATTTTATGAAAACCAAGTGGTTCTTTATCATTGAGAAGAAATTCAATTTTATGAGTTAGACCAACCACAAGTGTTTCAACTGGTTCACTCTAATGTTCTGTACAGAAAATTTTATTTGTAAAAGAAATAAATAAGAGATACGTGCATTCTCATATTATATGTAATTAATATAACTACATCTAGAAAGTTTTACATTATTCTGACTTGAGTATTATAAGATATTAATTTAAATACTCTCTATTTTGACTTTTTTTTGGAAATGCATATGTTAGTTTGATAAAAAATTTTATTAACGAGACTTTGTACAGTACGTAGCAGTTATTGTTAACTTTCCTTAACAGACTTTTTATTAGTAATATATGTTTTCTAAAGATGTCTAAGGGATCAAACTTAAAAGTGTCGAAACTCAACTTTCATAAAAACAGGTAGGATAATAAATGATTATAAAAAATAAACATTTTAAAGTTTACATTTACACTTTTGGGATAGTTTTCTAACATTAAATTTAGGAATTTTTGTAGATAAACTTTATTAATTGTGAATTTGTAAAAAAATATAAAATATATTAACAGGCATACAATTGCCTAAAATCAAATAATATAAATATATCATTACTGTTAATTTCTATTGACGAAGAGTGAATATTCAAAAACGATGCCGATATTCTGATTAGTTGCATGTTAAATGATCTAGATACTCTCAATGACACACACACACATAGAGAGAGAGAAAGAGAGAGTAGCTAGCAGCTCAGGGGGAGGAGGGTTTACACAGCGGTGCAGGGGGATGGGGAGGGGGTCTAATGACGCTTGGGAAGGGGGAGGGGCACCCTACCCAGCTGCTCAGGGGGAGCGGGAGGGGGGTTCGAGCAATAGTGCAGGGGGATGGGGTCCAATGGCTCAGGGGGATGGGGAGAGAGAGAGTAGCTGGCGTCTCAAGGGGAGGGGGAGGAGGGTTTACACAGCGGTGCAGGGGGATGGGGAGGGGCACCCTACCCAGTAGCTCAGGGGGAGCGGGAGAGGGGTTCGAGCAGCGGTGCAGGGGGACGGGGAGGGGGTTCGGTTGCACATGGGGAGGGGGAGGGCACCCTACCTAGTGGTTCAGGGGAAGGGGGTTCGCCCAGCGGTGTAGTGGGATGGGGAGGGCTCTGGTGGCTCTGGGGGATGCATGGGGAGGGGGAGGGGAACCCTACTCGATGGCTCAGGGGGAAGGGGAGGGGGGTTTGCAAGAGGGGTGGGGAGAGGGGGTCCGACGACTTAGGGGGATTGGGGGGGGGGGGGGGTTGTACAGTAGTGCAGGGGGACCAAACACCTCTCATCATCATCTTCTTCTATTTATGGCCGCCACAAGCACTCAAGCCCCTGCAAACTTCCCTCGGAAGCCACCTTCTACCTCCTTCCCTGCCGTTCGTCGCCACACAGGAGGGATCTTGTCATCGTCGCCACCCTTGTCTCTTCCTTCCCTCTATCTCTTCGTCTTTTTCCCCATCAATGCTAGACCTGCTGCTACCCTGTATCTTCTTCTTCCTCCCATCTACTGCCCCTACCTTAGTCAACTGCCTCCACCCTCTCTCTTTCGCCAGCAATAGCCAACAAGAAGAATCGGTCGGTTGGCAGTGGTGCAGGGGGAGGGGGGTTTCAGCAAGAGAGGGGGTCCAGTAGGGGGAGGGGTGTTCGCCGTCGTCAATGGAGGGGGGCGGCCAGAGAGAGGGGATGGTGTTGAAGGTATTTTTTATTTTTTAAAACAAGGGGCAAATTTGATCTCTTCACATATAAGGTTAAATTTAATCGTAGTTAAGTGGACAATTGACGGGAAACACGTACTTAAAACTAGTATTTAACCGATATAGATCTTGGGCTGTCCAAATGCATGAGTGCTTGGTGGGGTCAGCGGGTCCACTACTGGGCCCACTACTCGGAGCCGACGCCGCACTGCCCCGACACCGAGATTATGGCTTGGAGATCCTTCCTGAAGACTCGGCCTATCCCTACGTACGGTGGTATATTGCGTATCGAGTATCTGTATTTGTGTGTATGTGTACATGTATCCCTACATGTATTTTTCTTTTCGTCTTATTAGACTAGTCTAAGTCAAAATAACATGTGTGTAATTTTATATTTTATTTGATTAAAATCCACAAGTCAAATATTGGTTGGTGAGTTTGTCTTGTTAGGCTAAGGGTATGAACATAATTAGTAGAAGTTAGATGGTCTTGTTGTTATAGCTTCCTTCCCTATATAAGGAGACTAAGGTGTGTTACGTATGATATATTGTATGAAAGAAAGAATTGAGTTGAAGGAGTCTTTACCCCTTTGTTCATCTCCCTTCCCTATTCTCTCCATTTGTGAGATTTGAGTGTGTTGCCCGGTGTGAGACCGTCCGGCGTGAGGTCGAGCTATGTGAGATATCCCGTCCTATTCGCGTCCCGGAGTGCCGTCGATCCATTCCCACGTCGCCGCCGCGTCAGTGCTAGTGGGATGACTTGCACTTCCACGGTGCCATTTAGCTAACTCTTGGCGAGCTACTTGCTTTGATTTAACCCATGTCAATTAATGCTCAGGTAGGATATCCATTTTTTTACTTGAGTAATATTTTGTGCAATGGTGCATAAAGTCAACTCAAATTGTACCTTTCTCTCTCATTTACCCCCCAAAAAGTTGAAAAGACCATTTTTACCTAAAAAATGATGCTCCAGGTCAGACTCGTACGGCCCCGCGCTAGACCCGTATAGCCCGTTTTTTTGCTCGGCGGAAAAATACATAAATGAAATATTTTGTAAAACTTAAATATTTTATTATAGGAATGAAACATTTTATTTGACCGTAAAAATGAATGAATAAAATATTTTGTAGAAATGAAATATTTATTAAAGGAACGTAATATTTGTTAGGAGGATATAACACTAAATGAATGAAACATTTTGTTTTAAGAATGAAATCTAATAAAATGTTTCAATTCTATACTAAATATTTTATTTATATAGTAAAATATTTCAGTCCTACAAAATATTTCACTTCTGTATTTTTTCGCCGAACAAAAAAGTGAACCGTTCGGATCTGACACGGGACCGTACAGATCTGACGTAGGACATCTTTTTTTGTACGAAAATGATTATTTCAACTTTTTTTGAAGATTATAATTTAAGTTGACTTTGTACACGAGATTCGATGCATAAAGTATTACCCTTTTTACTTTGTTAATTTTAAAAGTTATCGAGGCTATCATAGACGATGTCTAATAATTGATTCTAATAGATTATTAGAATCAATTATTCTCCCCGTATCTAGATTATATATGACCCATGCTATCAAAGCTCTTTTTTTTTAATTTATCCGACCGAAGAACTCACCCTGCTATCAAAGCTCTTTTTTTTTTATTTATCCGACCGAAAAACTCACCCCACCTGAGCCTTCGTGATGTGAATCTTCTCTGGGATCCAATTAGATGATCCCTCCGCCAGAGAGGATGCGTCGTCAAACATCGATGGAGGATTTATATATCGTAGGTCATACGAAGGCATGATTAATTGTGAAAATTACAAAGTGAAACTTACGCCATCGGAACGGATGTGGCTACTAACTAGCTCACATATACGGGGGAAAATTAAGAGTGAAGAAACTATTAGCTTATGACAGCACAGGACGGTGTCTATAATGATAAGCTATAACGAGTATCTGAAGTCTAACGTTGAATCTTTCGTAAATTAATCGCCTTGGCGCGATCACTTAGTGGATTCTTTATAATTTGTGCCTCAATTCTTAATCTTATAAGGCGTATTTGACATTTGATTAGGGTTAGTCGACGTATGAGAGAGAGAGATCGGTGGATTCCACTCTCTCCTCACATCCAATTATATTAATTAATCGGGGTCGATTAACGCGCTCGATCTCACGGAGTCGAACACGTTAATCGCACCCGATTAATAAAGATGCTCATATATCATCCAGAATTTGAAGTAAAAGTTTTCATAGATAGAGGTGGTCTCAATTCATAATCTAGTTCGTTGTTGTGACTCAGTGTGCCAGCAGTAGACTGTATCTAAAACCATACAATTTTAATTGAATTATTAAAAGAATTTATAAAAATATAAAACAGAAACAACCCCCGTCCTTCTCGTCATCGTGCTCACGTATACAATAAAACATGGAGGGGTACTGATTATGTTCGTTCGAATATACAACGTGAGACGGCCGACTTGTATCATATCTAGAGAATTATGAGTTACAAATTAAGTCGTATAATATCGAGTGACTGTAAATTATATAAATATTAATATAATATTTAAAAATTTTAATATTTAAAAATATAAAATGATATAACATTAGTCATAAATCTTATATCTTATGGATGAAGATTATTAAATATTATTATCAAATTTATTTCAAACATATAACTCGATTGAGTTGGTTCGAGTGAGATCTAGGTCGAGTCGATCTGGAGTAATCCGATCCAATACAATATGTATATAAAAGTCGACAAACCTTACTTTTTAACATCAATGATGGTAAGTTACAGTCTCCTCATTTTGCCCTCCTCCTTCCCCCACCCTCCCTTACAATGGAGAGGATAATACCCCTCCCCCCAACACACACACACCATTTGCGTGTGGCAGATGACTTGGCCAAGAGGGTACGCACCTGTGATAACTTGTCCATATATAATTGTGGGTAGTGGGCATAGACATGGTGAGAAATGATAGAGAAGAGTGGGTTGATAATCAGAGGCAAGCGGAGCTCCCACCATCAAAGTTACGGGATGGAGATTTTAATTACTTACAAAGATAGATCGAGGAAAAAGAGGGTAGGAATAGGGGGGGGGGGTTGCCTATAATGTGGACAGAACTGGGAGGGAGGCATCGGATGACGTGTCCCCAAAGGGCGTCATCTATTAACTCAACCCCTCAATCTTTTATAATATAATATTTACTAAAACTGCACAGTTCTCCATCTCCCTTTGACAAAAGGGAAGAGGGAAGGGTTATAATGGAGAGGGGAGGAGCTTGTCCCCCCCCCCCCTCCCCCCCCAAAAAAAAATGTACATTTTACCTATCCATGATCGCAAAAAAGAAAAAAAAAGAGGACCACATATTCGCCGACCCCTCCAGCTGCCAGAATTTTGTCAACAAAAGATACCGGCCGTACATTCTACCACTCTATCAACAATGAGGAAGAGGGGGAGGAATCATATAAACCGTGGGATAAGAGGCAGAAAGGAAGCAGGACGTACACACATGGACCACTAAGAGAGAGCATCCAATAAAATTGTCCTCTAAAAGAGCTCATCTGATTTGGTCCCTCGACCACCCCCTATAGTTTCCAATCTCCTATAACTTGGCCAATGACAGATAAGTCGTACCTCTCGTCTGACGTCACCTCCCCCGGCCCCCTCCATCTCCTACTCAGCACTGCAAAACGACCCTCTCACATCACTGTGGGCGGCTGGGGTGGGCCCCGGTGCCTTCCAATCGATCTCACCGGCCGGATCAACAAGATGGAAAGTAACGATATTTCCGATCCACGCCGTCCAAACCGTGGACCCTCTCACGGGTCGACAGAAACATCACATCTCGCTCTCCCACGACACCGAGCCCAACCCACCTCCCGCGTCGAATACCGCTAATGCCCCTCGTTATCGGTTTCCGGGTCTCGCCGAGACTTCGGATCCCCAACACCCCTCCACCCTTCGCTGCAGCCCCCTCCACCTTTCTTCTTATCGCCACACCTCCTCTTCGTCTCCATCTCGGGCCCTGCTCACCCTGTGTATATATAAACACGCACGCCACATCCCAGCTCCTTCTTCGTCTTCCCAGCAGAGTAGGAGAAGACGACGGCGACGGGCGACGATGAGGTCGGAGGTCTCCTCCCTCACCCTCAACCCCACCCCGCTTCCGAAGCTTCTCCCGGGAGCCCGCAGGGCCCCCGCCGGCGCGTCCAACTGCGGCTTCAAGAGGCAGCACCAGCTGCTGCCCTGCCCCAGGTCGTCCTGTTCGTCGTCTCCATCAGGGCTTCCGATGACCGGGGCCGCCCCCCCGTGCGGGCGCTGGGGAGCCCGGAGCCGCCGTGGCTCGTGCTCCCGCCGTCGCCCCCGGAGAACCCGTTCTCCGGGGAGGCGTGGCCCGCGGAGATCCAGATGAGGGGGACCGGGGGCACTGGGATCCCTCTGTCGCTGCGCATGGTGCAGATGAAGAAGCGGCTGGCCACGGCGGCGCCCAGGTGGACGGAGTCGCTCCCGCCGGGGGAGGGGGAGCGACCTGAGGCCGTGGAGGGGCCGACCGGGAGGGCGGTCTCGGCGCTGGTGTGGATGATCGGGGAGCTGCAGAGGTCGGTGCTCGCCGGCAGGGACGGTGGTGCCGTGGACGAGTCGGTCCTCGACAGGGCGTCGAGGGACCGGAGGGACTCGTTCGTGTGGCTATTCCAGCGGGTCTTCTTCAGCTCGCCGAACCTCGTTGTCTCCCTCCTCGTGCTCCTCGCGAACTACGTGGCCTTCGCCGCCGAAGTTAACAGCACCACCGCCGGATCCGCCGCCGCATCCGCCGCCCCTACCGCCTCGGAAACAACTGATCCCAAGAAATCGGTGCACAACGAAGCGGCGGTGCTGAAGCTCGAAGGATCCATGGCGGGATCGGCGTCCGAGTCCATCAGGCTGGGAGATCACCTGAACTGGTTCGACATCGGGATCAAGGAAGGGAATCTGGATCCCCGGCAGCACGAGGACGAGGAGACGTGCGTGCATCGGAGGCGCCGGGTGTACGAGCGCGCCATCGCCGAGGGGGGCGTCAACTCCTTGATCCTCTCTAACTACGCCCAGTTCCTGTACAGGGTGGCCAACGACCACGACAGGTAGCAACCAATATGGATCCCTTCTCCCCACTTCCCACTCATGTTCCCCCCCTCCCCATCCCCCCTTTCCAACCTGTTTGCGATAATGTCTCGCCGACTGAAGCAGACGCTTCCCTTCGTTGTTTGCGTGTGTGTGGTTGCAGAGCGGAGCAGTACTTCCAGTGGGCAGTGATGGCGGAGCCGCGAGACGCCGAGGCCATCAGCCGGTACGCCATCTTCCTCTGGGAGGAGCGGGGGGACATCAGCGGGGCGGAGGAGATGTTCCTGGAGGCCATCGAGGTGGAGCCCGGCAACCACCACTACAGCAGCAACTACGCGTGGTTCCTGTGGAAGACGGGCGCGCTGGACACCTGCTACCCACTCAACCCCCCTCCTCCTCCTCCTCTTCCCACCCCAGAACTGTAGATTGGGCTGTAGCAAGAGCATCTCCATTCGTAGTTACCGCGCAGATTGAGATTTCCGTTGGGAAGCACAAGGTGCCGTCTTTTTCCACTGTATTCCCCTGCTGCCATTCTTGGAATCTTCTTCCAGAGTATACACCCAGTTTGCAAATTGTGGTAATGAGAACTTCCCGATTTGGAATTCCTTGTGAGTTCCTTCCAGCTTGCACAGCTTTAGCTTCATCAGTGTTCTAACATGGCATCAATCACCGATGGAGGGCTCGAGATCCTCCCCGAGATGTGTGGAACCCGATTGCGAGATCTCCTCTTGACACTGCAACACGTGTGTGGATGGATGTCTAAATTGCCACCCCCATCAAGCCCCCTTTTGGGGCTCTTTTTCATGGAAAAATGTTTGATGAGAGTGATTTTAAATTTATAATTGATTTTGGGTGGTTATAAAATCTGAGTTTTTACCAATAATTTTACCCTGATCCAAGAGTTCCAATTTAGAAGTTTAAATGTTATGTTGTGATTCATTATATCACACTCTTTGTCACTCTCAGTTCCACCGTCTGATCATGAGCTCATCCAGTTTAATAAATACGTGATTCTTCTTTATTTTGGGTCAAAGACTCTAAATTGAAGTTTCTAGATTAAAGTAAAATGATTAAAAAGATTTAGCTAATATAAATATTCAAAATTAATTATTTTTAATAGAAAGCGAGAACGTTCCACTAGAAAGTTTGCCGGACATGTTATAGTTTTTCCTCTCTTTTTTTCTCTCCTTAAAGCAGTTTGCATCTTTTGCTTCGAGATCTGAACTTGAGGTCTTTTCTTCACGTGACCCCGCGAAAAAGGCGGGGGGGGGGGTCTGAAATTAAACAAAGACACGGTTTTATTTTAATTAAAGAGTTTGATCACTTTACTTCTCGACAGGATCACCTGGGAGTTCAGACATGTCTGGAAAACCGGCGGCATTAACCGTGGGGGGCATGCAATTCTCTTTAACAAACTTCAGAGGGAACTACCTGGATTCTTGCATCTGAATTGAGAGGGCAGCTAAGCTTCCTTCAAGTTTTCATCCCAAGAATTTTTCTACTGTGGAAGGCCTCCGCTAGTGTTCCAAGCGTCAGAAACTTATTTGGACACCGGAGACAATTTACTGCAAGGTATTCACTTGCAAAATCCTCCTTAGTGGAGAGGGTATAATTTCGAACAAGCTCGTGCGTTCACTTCTGCCTAATAAGTAAGAATTTGTTTTTGCACGGTTTCCACTGTTCAACTTTATTCCGCTAATAATTTCAAGTCCGTTAAGTTCCACTAATGGACGTAATAACCTCTTTATGTTTTTACCAACCGGTGGCAGTACTCAGACATAAATTTTCACGGATTTTGTGAGTTAAATCTTTCCAGTTACGTGATCGTGAAAGATAAGACCTAAATTTATAATCTTCCTCGAAAGAACAACAAGAAGAAGATCTCTATATCACTGAACCATAAGCACGTTCGCTGGTGCAAATTGCTTCACTTGCTCGATACGTGAACCAAGATTCACATTCGTATCAGCTTAAATACGATACGACATAATTTGACTTAGTATGATCTCGGACCTGATAAGAATAGATTTGGGCCGTCTGGAATTCAATCGATCGTCTCGATCAAAATCTTACATGCAACATGATAAGGTCGACTATACTAATCACACCGATACAACAAACCATGACGTGATATGACGTAGATATCTGCTCGTATATCTTCGTATCTGACGCAGAGAACATAAAGTTTCAAGTATGGTATATAATATATCACCCCGTAGGTCTAGATCTACCTATGTTTATCCTATTAATTATTCTGCATTTGGCGCATAGGAGGAGATGAGAAAAGAATGACCTGATCGAAAAGAATGATCTGACCGTCAGAGTGACCAGGGGAAAGCGATCTAGAAATATCGGCAGGTGCCGACAAGGCCAACCCAACGAAAGATCTGGGCTGCGGACAACCAAGGTGGACCCCCTGATTGGAGCCTTTTCCAAGTGGCGTCCCACTCGGATAGATAAGGCCCATGTCACATTTTAAGTTCCAATCTCTCTCTCTCTCTCTCTCTATATATAATCTATCCATCTATCCAACTATCTCTGTGTTTATATTTATATATGCATCCATCTATCTATCCAACTATTCACTCTATTATCAAAGTGTCTATCATCATAATTTAATTTGGGAGCTTAGAGAGCTTATACCCAAATGATTCTCACAAGTGGCGAGTTATGTGTTAGAGATCCGAACTCTAACACAAAACTTAGACATTGAGTTAGAGAGAATTCTCTACATGTATAGAGGAACGATTCTCATAAATTTCTCCCTTTGTCGAACCAACCGATTTAGGTCGCATCATGGATAAGTTCAAGTGTTGACGTATAGATGCAATGGTTAAACGAGATTCTTACGTAATGTTGGAGACCAGAACTCTAATCCGAAAACTAAATGTTGAGTTAAGAGAATCCCCTAAATATATAGTAGAAAGGTTCCCATGAATTTCTTTTATGAGAGTAAACCACGACAAGTTATATAGACTTTCTATCCCCGCTGTGGAACCTTCAAACTCATGATAGCCATTGAAGTAGAATCTCTGCAATTGTCAAAAGAAAACCTCCTAATCAGAGAACAGTATACTCAAGATTTGCTTAGAACTTTCTGAATACCCTCACAAGAAAAAAAATTATTCACCCTATTCTTATATAGAGAAAACTATTTACTCCCTTTCGTAATTGTAATGCATAATTTCACTCGGATAAATTTGATAATTGAGTGGGGTTAAGGTCAGTCACGGTTTTCGCCCTCCCACTCAGATAAATCGTTCGACCCTGGGAGGTCGAATACGGCGTCCGACCTTGTTCGACCAAAACAAGGTGCGCCTCACCTATTCAAGAACAAGGCATCCAGGTTAATCAAAGCCGAAGCGAGTCCTAAAGAATAAATTCTCTCTCTATATAATATCAGAATATTATACTTTTAGCTACTATTTATTTCGGAAAGAAGATAAAGAGACCAAGACAATCAGATGCCAATTTGCATATGTTAACATCTGGGGCACCAACTTATCATGCCATCGAGTTGTTGAGATCGTTGGACAAGTAGGGGCCGCCATCGTCAGCCCTTCCGGTGCCAGCTTGCTCCCGGCCCCCCCCGCAGAGTACCTGCCAAGCAGCAGTAACAAACACAAAATGGCAGAACGCGTTCTGTTCATCCCGCTTTGATCTGACATATACACTGCTTCAATCGAAAGAAGTAAATTATATTTTTTGAAGTTTGAAATATGTTCCCAAAGTTACTCAGAGTTATAAAAATTAACCTATCATATATATATATATTCAAAAGACGAGAGCTTTGTATTATCACATGCCAGCCTGGTATTTGCAACAATGGATGTGAGACTTCATGTCATAGGACTTTTCATCTATGATACAGAAGAATTCTCTCTCTCTCTCTCTCTCATATCTTTCTTTAATTAAAATTTTCTTGTTGTATAATTTTTATGTGAGAACTAAAAGATCACATAGTATAACTTAATGTTCACCCCCACGAAATAGTTAGATTAAAAACTAAGAAAATCCAAAAGGTGCCAAACAAAACAAACAGTGGCCTAAAGCTCTGGGCAAGCGCTCGTCCTACTGATGCATTGGATGTAGGTAAATCTTCCAGACGAAACCAGACAAATGGGAAAAGAAAAAAAAACTAAGGAAGATCATGCGACGAATCTGCCAGTCTAGTGTATATGGCATCCTGTTGTCAACTGGAGAAACAGGATGGGCCTCTAACCCTAGACAATGGTTTTTTTTATTGGTCACTTCAAACATTAATCAGTCGTGGGGCCAATTGATAAACGACAAGCCTTTATCCTATCCACATCATGTCGTTAGAGAGCATTTTACAATGACGACAAGAGAAAACATTTGAGTTTGCTGGTCATCAAGAATTGAGATGCAATTTTATGGGATTATATTAGGTGATCAGGTCAGGGTTCACCACCGATTGGCGATTTATATATGTCTGATGGGATTTTTCCCGATTTACGTCTAACTTAAAGAGATTAAGACCTGACTCAGAAATGACACAGGTGCACTTTGCATCGACTCGGCAGTCTCGGTCCGACTCAAATGCGATATATATGCATGCCCAAGTCATTGTGAGTTACATCTAGTCGACAAATCGTGGATCATATGTAAGCATGATCGAGGATAATTTATTCAGTTTTTTTTAAATAGACAACGGTACTGGCATCAACCGGAAGTAGATTTACTTGCTGGCGTCGGCTTTTGATCGTATCCAATGTTAGGGTACTATGAATCTGTGATAACTTCTTTGCTCCTCTTTTGAACATAATATATTAATTAGTTGTCCCATCTTCTTACACCACCACTTTAAAGATGGCTTCATTTTCACTTCATTCAAGATCGATTATCCTTGGGAATATATAGTCCGGCTTTAAAGTGCATTAAATGTTTATAATTTATTTTTGGCAAATTCTAGGAGAAAATAAGATAACAAAGTCGATCGGACAAAAAGAATATTTATCTATATATCGATCATATAAACGATCGAGCACCGCCTTTCTACATCCATAAATTAGTTTTTCCCTTCATGACAACATAAAGATTAGTATATATTTAGACAACTAGAAGTACAAACGGGTCGGATTTATTTGAATCTGATAATATATAAAGGGGATCCGAACATAATCTGAATCTCCAAAGGCTATCGTATTTCCGGATCCGGACTTGTACGTCCATGTATATAGTATGCATCAGAGTTTTGGATCCCAACCCTCCTCCCCCTTTGATAGAGAAATTAAGAAATGCATGGTATGTATACACTCCAAGAACTTAATTGGTAAGCATCAGTTGTAAAGTGTGGACAGGTGACCTAAAAGAATTGAAAGAAAGAAAACGTACGTACGTAGCATAGGGATCAACTTCAGGCGATTCTTGTATCGACCATATATAGAGGCTTCTACTAATTAATTAAGAGAGACAGAAGGAAGAAACATGTTATTGCGATGTTGATGGTGCCTACCATTAATCTTCTATCTACAGATTACAAGAAGTTCTCCTACAAGGATGCTCCAGACGTCTCACCCATTTGCAATTCCTGTGAAATCTCTCTTCACGACCTGAATTTGCAGCTTCCATAGCCTGCACACGAATGCATAGACTTATATATATCTAGATCAAGATTTGTCATATTGGCAATTCTTAGTGAAACTCGGTCCAGTTTAAGTACCATATAACATGGCCTGATTCGTGCAAACTCAGGTCTAGTTAGAAGAGACTCAAATAGTCTCGGATCGAGTAGATCGTCTCAATTCGATCGAGATACGATACGGTAAGATTGTTTCGATATGAATCACATGTGATTGGTGCTTGTGCATGTGAGAGTCTGTGTGTGTGAGAGAGAGAGAGAGATGCCTGCGTGTGTGTGTGTGTGTGTGTGTGTGTGTGTGTGTGTGTGTGTGAGAGAGAGAGAGAGAGAGAGAGAGAGAGAGAGAGAGAGAGTTACTCACTTGGGTCCTCAAGGGTGATCACCCCGGTATGGCCGAAGTCACACGCCGCGAAGTCGCGCCCGGCAGCTTGGTAATACTGGTTCATGGCGAAGGCGGCGTGGGATTCCAGGGTGGACGGGAAGAAGCAGGAGCCGCCGGGCTGGATCGGCCTGCAGTCGAGGCCCTGCCCGCACACGAAGTCGATGTTCACCTGCAGGGACCTGTCGTCCGTGTTGGGCTTCGGCAGGCACCACGACATCACACCACCCGACTGCGCCGGCGGCGGCAGCTGCAGTTCTGTGCTCCCCCTTCCATTTCCCTGTCAACGCACCGATTCAAATGGAGTCACACACACACACACACACACACACACACATACTCTCTCAGGTTATCCATTATTCTGCTAATTAATTAATTAGGGATAATAGTCCATTGACGTGATCTCAGATCTCCCTGTTGCGCCGACTGGCCGTGGCTCCGCCGAGGTGGGGGAGAGGAAGAGTTGCAAGCGATTCAGGGGGAACCAAAATATTTATAAATATAATAGTTATTACTAAGAATTTATTTAAATGGATAAGTCATTTAACAAAATAATTTTGAGATGACCACATAACATTACCCTAAACACCTATCATATATATCATACTACGTACGTACCCCATATTACATATGTCATCATTTTTAGTCTAGCCGTCGATCGTCCACAGCTTGTTTAACTTTACTCCATTCAGATTAGTAGAAAGAAAAGACTAACATGACATTGTTTAATCACCTCACAAAATCATAATTACATGTCATACTCTTAAGATCTTTCATATTCTCTTGTATACCTCCCTGAAATGTTATACTTTATATACTTCCAACAAAATATTCCTTCGGTTCCAAGTTCTCGACGCATGGCACTAAACTAATTAGAGGGTTATAACCGAAGTACGTAATATGATCTATTATAAAACAATAAAAGAAAAAAAAAGAAAAGAAGTAAAAAAAGAGAAAAAGACAGAACTCACCGTTCTCAGGATGCCGATGTCGTAGACGGGGGTCAAATCCGGCATGAACAGCCCGAAGTTCCTCTCGGACGCCGTCCCCGGCTTCAGGTCCTCGTTGAACAGTGAGAAGATGAACACCTCGAACGTCCGGTTGGGCATCCGCGGCGTCCCGGTGCCGGATGCGACGTGCCTCACCACGTTCGCGTTGTACTCCCTCGCCGTCTCCACGTCCACCCCCATCTCCCACGCCTCCCCCCTCGACGGCCACCCCGTCTCCGATATCACGATCTCCACGTCCCCGAACCCCATCCTCTCCATCGCCGTGTACACCGCGTCCAGCTGGGCGTCCAGCATGCAGGTGTAGACCAGCCCCGTGCCCTCGTCCACCACCACCCCGCCGCCGTCGCGGAACAGGGCGTAGTCGAGCGTGTCCGGGGTGAAGCCGAAGTAGGGGTAGGCGTTCACCATGAATGGCGCCCCCGTGGCGCGCAGGAAGCTCAGCAGCGGCTTCACGACGGCGGCGTCGTAGCCCTCCCGGAACCGTCCCGCCGAGGGCGGGCTGGAGGCGGCGAGGATGCCCATGGAGTGCGGGGAGGAGACCTTGACGACGTGCTGCAGGGCGGCGCCGGCGAGCGCCGTGTGGAGGTTCTGCATGGCCGGGACGAGTCCGGCGAGGAGGGTGCGGTTGGCGGTGGAGGCCACCTCGTTGCCGACGAGGACGCGGGCGATGTTGACGCGGCCGGCGCGGGGGAGGAGGGTGTCGCGGACCCAGCGCTGGGCGAAGGAGAGGTTGGTGAGGGCGGGGATGAGGTCGTTGGAGACGGCGAGGTTAACGGCGAGGCCGGTGGCGGCGAAGGCGTCGAGGGTGGTGGGGTCGCTGTCGAAGAGCTTGACGTGGTCGACGGCGGTATTCTGGTCGAGGAAGCGGGCGACGAGCGCCGGCGGGGGGAGGTTGCTTGCCATCCGGCCGTAGTTGATGCCGATGCCCGTCCCTCCAACTCCACCTGAAGAAAGTGAACATTTTTTTTATTGCCCATTATCTTTTCTTCCTCCCAACATAATTTACGAGTTCTCATGAGTGGGAAGGATTTGATCTTGTGGTCTCTAACATTTCTATCCGAAGAGCATGTTTTTTTTCGCATCAATAGATTTTTGTTGCCTGATTTGATTGATTATTTCGATTTTTTTCAACCAAATTTGGACAACTATTTCCGGTGTTAGTTAATGATTAGTCGAACATAGATCCTCCCTAAATTACGAATTAAATCTATATTTTTTCATTAGAATTACATGACTTAGTGATCTAAGACCGGAGATGGGTACGTTGGAGGGGGGTGTTGGGGGGGTGAGACTATATGTGGAGGTAGTGAAACGGGTGAATTTAGGTTCGAAATTGATGTCTCGTAATTTTTTTCATAAATTAATCACAGATGATCTCATCTAACTAAGAATTCTGACGTCTACGGAGAATAATTCATTCAGGAGTGGATACTATTGCTCCTCGTGATTATCAACTCTATTGCTATCCATATATATATTTATATAGCTGCACAATTATCAGCACTAATTAATGGGGTCAAGGGAATTAGGAACAGATGAGTACGAGAAGAAGAGGAGTTTGAATACAAGTATCTGGAATGTGGAGAACCAGCAGGAAGAGGAGGGTGAGAGTGCTGACGAGCGTTGCAGCCATGGCGACGGCTTGCCTTCTCCGGGGAAAGTGAAGAAGAAGAAGAAGAAGAAGAAAAGAGTCGAGCAACGCGAAGGAGTGATATGTGATGATAAAGAGGGCGTACGTGGGGATGTCCAAAGACAGGAGGCAAAGCTCAAATTGGGCTTTATTCTTTTCTTGTTCTTTGGGAAGTTTTGGGATGCTTAACCACCACCATCATAGCTGCTCTATTGGAGGCCCTTTGGATCTCGGCCTTTCGCTTTACACAGGAATTCCTTTCTTTGGGGTTCACCTTGTCGGCACGGCCCAGCTGATTCTCTATTAGGGCTCTTTGCAGGCAAAATTTTGGTGTTTGATCTGGCCAGGGGGAGGAGACTTCCATGCAGTCATATCATGACTTTTAAGCAAATCCTAGTTAGGAGATGATTTGACGCAGAGATGTGTGAAATGCGACTGTTCATGAGAAATGAAACCCTAACTTCAGCATTCAAATAGGGCGACGAGAGTATGCATGGGTAGTACTCAGGATCCCAAGGACACACGCCGATGACGTGTCCTACCATCGTTGTCTGTGTTCATCGTTTACTCTTTAAAATAGAAGGATTCTTTGGATTGGCACGGGACAGTGAAATTGTTGCGTTCCGAAATCAATGCACCAATAACTAAGGTAAGCAAAACCATTGATTTAGGGATTTTTACGTATAAATCCCTACAAACATAGTTAATTGTCGGTTGATATTTGAGTTACAATTTTTTTTTCTGTAAGTTCCCTACAATCTTCGCCCACTTATTAAAAAGTCACTGTAGTTTACATTCGTAAAAAAAAAGAGAATATTCCGTAGAATATTCTATCTTGAGATGATAAAACACTTAGGAAGACTATTGTATCTCCTTAAATGTGGGCCTCCTACTCTCTCTCTCTATATATATATCTCTCTTTCCGCCACAATCGCCTCCCCCCATCTGAAAACCCTAGCCAGTCTTTGCTCTCGTCCACCACCACCAGCATCGACAACCACCGGTCTTCGCCTCACCACCTTCTTCGTTAACGCTAGCCACCCACGACGCCGACCACCCACATGAGGAGGCAGAGGAGGGACTCCAACTGGTTCTGAGCCATGGGGTCACCAACGAAGGCGAGGTGGCGGCTGTGAAGGCGGAGGAAGGCAGCGGTATTGAAGGGGGGCAAGAGTGTGGATTTTATTCTACTCCTGCTCCGGATTCGGGCAGCAAAAGGTGGGGCTATTGGGGAGAGAGAGAGAGAGAGAGATCACCCTCTTCTTCCTCCTCTTAGACCCTAGCCCCAAACCCCCACTCCGCTTCCTCCTCCTTTCTCCCCCCCACCACACCCTCTTCACCTTCCCTTCTAAAGCCCAAGCCGCCACCATAGTCCTTTCTTCCTCCACCCTCTCAACTGCAGTAGCAAGGATGTCTCCACCACTAAGCACCACCCCCTGCAAGGTCCACCGGACCGTCGTCTATACCTCACCTGCCGCTCCTTCCCTCTCATCTACCGCTGCCAGGGAGATCGTCGTCGCTGCCACCTCTTCTTCCCATCTCTCCCACTACAACAGCAAGAAGGAGCCACCCCGCCACCCCCATCGTGCCGGACCCCCTTCCACCACCCCCTACAACCATGGACGGCAACCCTAGGATAGCGCTGTTGTTTGCTCGCGCACCATCACCACTTGACCCTCCATGCTCCCCTCCCCCATCTCTATCTTTCTCTCTCTGATCATAGGATTGCCTATGCCCAATGTTTTAAAACCTGACTAGGACCTTGACTCGGATAGATTAGTGGTCACGGGTCAATAGTTTAACTGTTCGAGTTGACCCGTGACCTGTAAAGCTAGAACTTCTCACATCAATATTATGTACACATAAAATTTTAATATACTTTAAATAATAACTTAGAAATATGAAAGACACACTTTATTTTCTGCACTCTATGATTTTCCTTTTTCCTTTGTGGCCTATAGGTTGTCCCATGGGACAACGTCACGATGGGAGTTATCTAAGTTTAATCTTAGACTCTTAGGTTGTCTTTGTTTATTTCTGCAGTTAAGGAAGGGAAAAAGAGATTTAGAATCAAGATCTTTTCAACTTCCAAAGCTTGTGTTAATATCATTAAATGTTAAAGACTATAAATGATATAATTTCAGGGATGACTACTCATTTTTCACATTTATTTATATGCTAAATTAAAACCTAATCTAATGATAAAAACTTAGAAAGTATGAAATAGGCCTCGAACCCAACTGGATCACATTGATTTTACTGGGTTGGGTCTGGTTGAGTTGGGTTAACCGGGTTTGGTTGGGTTTTATGTCTTGACCGATTTAAATAGGTTTCAACTCGATTTTGAGATCGGATCGCGAGTCAATCGGTCGGACCAGCCGGGCCGAGCCAGGTTTTAAAATAATGTATGCGCCATTGCTAGCATCACACTGTCGGCACAATGCTGCCACCATCCCTCTGTCGTTCGACGGGGATAGAAACTCCCTCCCCAACCCTCTCCTCCTATCTTCCGACCTGTGGGGTTGGAACACGTCTCTCCCTCACACACTCTCTCTTCTCCAATTCTCTCCCTCTCTCCTCCCATGTCCTCTGGCAGCCGATCAATGGTGCCGGCCCTCCGTCCCTCTCCTCCAACCCCACCGCGAGATGTCACCCTTTACGGTAGGGACATCTCTCTCTCTCTCGGGATAATTTTATCTTTTATTTTTATTGGGTCAGTCAACCAGATTTTGATTGACTTTCATCAGACAAAATGATCGAAAGAGACTCATTTGCACAACGACCAAGATTATAAAGATTTATGGAGAAATAAATATAACTCAAGAATTAATCGACAATTCACTAAATTTATAAGAACTTATATGTAAAAATCCCTTTACTTTTGATTTAATTGTCGATCTTTTAGGCAAAGAGAAGACCTTAAATTTCTATGTAAAAAAGCACATTTTGATTTAGAAAATACTGTGTTTCTAATTTTAAAATTATCATCTTCAAAAGTCTTAAGCCGTTTTTGACGAGAAGAGTGAGAAAGAGAAGATTTTGGTGTTCATAATTTTGAAACACGTGGATCCCAGATTAATTATTAGAATCTATTTAACTTCTTCAAATTTGGTGGTGGGAGAAAAGACACATCTCTCTCTCTCTCCCTCTGTGTGTGTGTGTGTGTGTGTGTGTGTGTGTGTGTGTGAGAGAGAGAGAAACTCTTAATGTTCAAATGAAAACAACTTTTGAGAGCATTTAGTACCCACGTCTCTCCCTCGTCCCCCTTAAAAAACTATTCTAATGATCGGAATCTGCTGCACAAAATAATTCCAAACGCTACCTTAGAATTTGATTCACGGTACTCCTGAAATGAAAACAAAAGTCAGAGTAAAATGAATGACAATGGATTACAACGCACCAATTGCAAGGAGAACATCAAAAAAACGCATTTGACAGTTTTCATGTGATTTTACAGCACAACAAAAATAATCTAAAACTTCAGTACTTTATCAGTCCAAAGGAGGGAAAAAAACAAATGTGAGATCTTGATAACAGCGTGCATGCTAGTCCTGGATCGACAACGCAGCCGTCTGTACAACTTGTTGAAACCAAGAAATAAATCCGACCCCATACAAGGGGATGATACAGTCACAGATATCAGGTAAATCCTTATCAGCTTATACAATTAACTGAATAACTAGCGATATCAACGAGCAATCGTTGAAAAAATCTAGGCAGTTAGCTCAAGCTTTTAGCTGCCAACAGTTGGAAGGAACGCGACGAGCTTTTCACCTGTAAGCTATGCCATAGACAGGCCAACTAAATTGATTGTAAATGACCGTACATTCCCACTGTGTTTGTGAATGTCCATATGCAATAACGAACAACCAAAGCAAATGAGAGCTCCGACCAGCTCTCAATTCAAGAAGATTTCAGCATCTTCTTGTAGTCCAGGAACGTTCCTGAAAATGGTGAAATCTTGCCTTCAGACACGGCCCAGAGTTCACCTACACTTCCTGATATGAGATGTTCATCATGACTCACCTGCAATGAAAAGAAAGGCAACCACAATGCAAAAGCATCAAACATGGATGATAATACATAACCAAAGAAATGGAAGACCATCAGAATCAGACAAGATGCCGAGCAGTTAAGAGCATTACATACCATGAGTACCCCTCCTTGAAAGAGGACGAGACCCTGAATGAGTGCTTCTACAGCATCCAAATCCTGTAAACCCCCCAAAGGAACATATTATTTACGCTAGTCTCTCTGAGATCATTGCCGATTGCTGTTCTAGGCAGAAAAGATGTTACCGGGTTCACATTTTAATAGATAGTCTTTGCAGTCAAAGACTGAGTGTTGTCCAAAGTTTCATTGATTAGCATTTTTCCACGGCAAAAATATAGTCACTATCTAGTCGTTAGTCTTTGCAGTCAAAGACTGAGTGTTGTCCAAAGTTTCATTGATTAGCATTTTTCCACGGTAAAAATATAGTCACTATCTAGTCGTGCTGGAAAATTTGTAGTTTACCCATCTCATTTTGCAGTCATAGCATGAATAAGGATAAATATTAAAGCTGCATGCACAACTTTTTTACTACACATCCGATGTTATTATATATGATGCTTCTAGATTGAGCTGAAACATCAAAGATTATTGCAGATATCAACGTTTAAATGGAGAAAACCAGCTTACGTTTGTTGTGACATCAAGTTAGAAAGTTGGCATATACTTTGCCAGGGGAATTTTTTGACTACAAGGTTTACATTTAACGGGGAAAAATGCTAGTCATGTCACCCAAGAACCAGATGAAAAAAATGGTACTATCTTGACATCCCACATCTAATTCAAGGATCCAGAAAAGAAAGCTAACACGGTTAACATCATTGTTCGTGAACTTGAGCAGCGAGTTCTGCATAGTAATTTTGCAATGAATTAATTGCTTCCTCAACTTATGCCGGAGAGAATACCTATTTACATGTATTCATCCTACCATATTTCTGTAGCCAAATCATGTTGTACCCTCTTACATTTCCTATATATCTTCAGGTTACCATTCACAACGAGAGAAAGAAATATTATGTTTTTAGATACTGAGATTCAAGGAGAGGCGTGGTCATCATATTGGACTTTGACAAAGCCTATACAGGGTCAATTGGGACTGTCTTTTCCAGATTTTGCAGCTCGATGGTTTTGGTGACAGATGGTGCAGTTGGATCAGATCCTGTCTTTCCTCTACCTCTTTTGCCATTATCATCAACAGCCAGCCTTCCTCTTACTTTCATAGCAGTCGCAGCCTTTGTCAGGCAGACCCTTTGTCTCCTCGCCTCTTCATGGTGGCCAACCTCTTTAACTGTATGTGGCAAAGGGCCAAAGAGTTCGATATCATTAACAGTTTCCCGCCATCCTCTCAAGGGCGATGCACATCTCCCACCTTGAATATGTTAAGGATATGATCCTCTTCTCTTCAGGGGACCTGGATCAGCTCTTCAAAATCAGACTCTCACTGGAATTGTTGCAGGAGGTTAATGACTTGAAGGTGAACTTTGAAAAGAGCATGTTAATTGGTGTGAAGACAGTCGGAACTCTAGTGAGTTTGGAAGAGCTTTCTCTCTCTAGCGATTTCTAAAGAGAGACCCCGGGGTAGCGAGAATTTCGTCGTCGGGGATGGCCTCCTGCCGCGGCCCCATGCCAAAGGTTGTCCCTGGGGGTCGTCGTGCTCCAGTGAGAGGTTGCCTTTATCTGGGGTTCGTGGCCTTCGCTCGCGGGGGGAGGGGATCATTCTCCCCCGGCTCAAGAGAGGGTGGTCTGCCACCGCTGCAGGTGTCTCGGCCACACCCAGCGGCTGCCGGCTGAGGTGGCCGGTGCTTGGCTGGCCCTACGCGGATGTCGTTCGGACAGGTGCGGCACCACGACAGTCGACAGCAGTCGCACATACGGGTGAGGCGCCTCGGCAGTCATCCAAGGCTGGGAGAGGTTGCTTGGAGGTAGGGGAGATCCCTTCGAAGCTCCTCTCATTTCGGAGGGCATGGATGAGGCGTTGTGTTTGGGTCAGCCTCGTGGCCGGCGTGGAAGATGCGGCAAGGTTCAAGGCTTGTTGGAAGGACAGGGCTTTGGAGGAAACAAGTGGGAGGTCCGGCAGGTGGTGAGATCGGGTTTCTTGGTGGTTGGCCAGCAGGAGGAAGAGGCGACAACGGCGGTGGCGGTGGGCTTTGTTGTGGCAGATGGTGTTCTTTTGCATATCCAGCGATGGACTTTAGAAAGGGGGGCTTTCCCTAGCCCTTCGGACCCCTCTGTCCGCATCCGAGTTAAGGGGATACCCCTCATCCTTTGTGATGAAGCGGTAACCTCATTAGCTCTTTCGGTAGGGTGGTGCCAAGGAGTCTACTCCTTTTGCCAATGGGATCTGGCACGTTAGTGGAAGGCTACGTCATCCTCCTCGACAAAGTGGAGATCCTGACGATGGTCATATTAGCGGATAGTGGAGTGCCATTCGCTGTCCGTATTTCTTTTCCAACAGGTGCAGGGGTGGCGGCGGCTGCCCTAGGGTTTCAATAGAGGCGTCCTGAGGTTGAAGAATGCGTCTTGGCGGGGATTCGAAATTCGAATCTGCCACACATGCCGCCTACCTCTCCTGTTGGCTCGGGTTCCAAAACTGGGGCTTTCGAGGGTGGCTCGGTCCCTTCAAGCCCAACCCAGAACTTACCCGATAAGGGGGTTCCGATTATGGATATCGGGGAGCCCGATCGGAGCCTTCTTCCCTACCCGATCGGCCTTATCTTACACCCCTCCGCACCAGGGAGCAGTGTCAATCCCGTAGGTCCGCTGGTCAATGGGTTGCCAGTCGCTTCTCATGGCCGTGCGGCCCCTATCCGCCTGTGTCCCCAATAGGGGCCTGCTGTGTTGAATCGTAGGGCTAGGCGTAGACGCCATCGGAAGGCTGGCAGACACCCTCGCCCAGCTGGGATCTTCCATAGGGCGGCGGAGGGTTCAGCTCCAGCCGGTGTTTAGCCCAATGGTAGGGCAGAAGGTGCTCCCACACATCTGAGTCAGCAGGAGGCGGCGATTCAACGAAGCACGTCGGACAGTTCTTCGATGCAGGTGGGAGAGTTTTTGCTGGGGAGGGCGACCATCTCCTGACTGCCACTGTGGAGCAAAGTCAGCCTCAGTCCGCGCCTGTGCTAGCAACCAATGGTTGTCAGCTGGTTGCCGAGCTCCCAATTAGCTGACCCCTCGGCGGGCGAGGGATGCAGTGGTGGCAGGGAGGGGGAGGGAGTCCATGAGGCTCTACCTCTCTTCTCTTTCCTGTTCGACGAGCAATATGATCACGCGTCTCCAGCCATTGAGGGAGGGGATACATTTTGCACACTGGAAGCTACAACCGGTGTCGTCGTGGGGTGTAAGGAGTCTCGACTCCCGAAGGGGGACCTCGTGGCAGAGGTGGAGGCAGCCGTTTTGCTTTTAGAAGGTCTTAGTAAGTAGCTTGTCTTAGCACTGCCTCCCCCGACCACGGAGTCCGAGGCTATGACATCTCGCACGGAGGTAGATCCAGGCGAGGAACAGTTAGCGCCTGACCAAGTTGAGACGGATCAAATCGAGGTTTATGCGGAGGGAGAAGGAAGTTTCGGTAAGGAGGAGGTCAAAGGGAGGATAGCTAATGTGAAAAGGTATATGGAGTCGCATGCGATGGAGGTAGCGAGTCTAATTGGGGTGAAGACTGAAGGGGTTGAGAAAAATGTGCGGTTGGTCTGTTGCAGAATCCAGTGAAGATGGCAAGCGAACATAGCTAGGAAGGCTAAGGCTGAGAAGGCACGTAGAAGAAAGAAAAATAGGTAGGGTAGAGGAAGGTAAATAGCTGTGAAAGATGTTTTGCTTGGATAAGGGAGGTGGGGGTGTGTCTTTCTGTATAAGGGGATAATGTTTAGAGTCTTGGGCTAAGTTTTGTGGGATGTTAAGGGGGTGGTGTTGGCCCCGGGGTATGGCTGAGTATGTGTGCCTATTTCTCTCTTTTGTTCCGCTCCCGAGGCAAAGGGTTGTCTGCGGACTCTTGTATTTGGAAGATTTGTGGGAGCTCTCCCCCATACTTGTACATTCTCTTTTTTATGTTATCCACTTTCAAAAAAAATGATGTGAATACAAAAGATAGGTTTAATTTGAGAGCTGCAGCACCTCTGGACTGCAAGGTTGGTGCCTTCCCACTCACCTGTTTGCCCCTTGTTCCGGGAGCTCTTCTCTACAGGGATTGGGATCCGATTATTCATAAGTTCTCTCTCTCTCTCTCTCTCTCTCTCTCTCTCTCTCTCTCTCTCTCTCTGATTCCTAAGACTTGCTCGGCAACTTGAGGCTATTCGTTGGACGTTCTTTTGGCATGGCAGTGGGGACAAAAGTAAAAGGGGTGGCATGACATCAAATAGAAGAGCTTGTCAGACCACAGAGGTTGGGGGGTCAGCTTAAGAGACATTAGGTACTTCGACCTAGCTTTGCTTGCCAAACAAATTTCTCTCTCTTCTCTCTCTCATTGAGGCTATTCGTTGCACGTTCTTTTGGCATGGTAGTGAAGACAAAAGTAAGAGGTGGCATGACATCAAATAGAAGAGAGCTTGTCAGACCACAGAGGTGGGGGGGGGGGGGCGCTATCAGACCAGTGAGGTTGGGGGGGGGGGTCGGCTTAAGAGAGATTAGGGACTTCGACCTGGCTTTGCTTGGCAAACGAATTTCTAGGAGCGGCTGTCAGACCACAGAGGTTGGGGGGGGGGTTCGACTTAAGAGACATTAGGGACTTCAATCTTTCTTTGCTTGGCAAACGAATCTCTCTCTCTTCGCAGTACGTTCTTTTGGCATGGTAATAGGGACAAAAGTAAGAGGTGGCATGACATCAAATAGAAGAGAGCTTGTCAGACCACAGAGGCGGTAGGGGGAGTCGACTTAAGAGACAGTAGGGACTTCGACTTGGCATTGCTTAGCAAACGAATTTGGAAAGTGGGCACAGAGGACTCAGGGCTTTGGATAGAGGTGGTGTGACAGAAGTACTATAGACATACTAGAGTGTGGTATTCGCCTACTTCAGCGGGGAAATTTTCACATGTTTGGAGTGGGATACTTAAGGCTCACGATGTCATCCGGTGCGGGTCAAAAGTGGCTATTGGGAATGTGCAGAGATGTCTTTTTTGGAGAGACACTTGGTGTGGGCAGCAGTCTTTGGAGGTTCATTTTGATCAGTTGTTCAAAAAAGCTCCCTCTCCTTTAGCCACCTCGGTTCATATTTTTCAGCCTCACAATTCTGGAGATCATTGGAATTTGACCATCAGGAGAGACTTGAGAGATGTAGAGTTCCACCAATTGGTAGACCTTTTGAGCACTTTGCAGGGGCATTCTTTGTCTTTTATTCAGGAGGACTGGTGGCATTGGAAGATGGATCCCAAGGGGAGCTTCTGTTAGGGATATGGAGTACCCAGACGAGGAGGACAACCAGCAGAGGAGGAAGAAGGAGAGAAGAAGAATCACACAAGAACACACATGGATTTTTTACGTGGCTCGGAGGCAAGATGCCTTCCTACGTCCACGGCCGCAGCAGGATTCCACTAAGATAATCACAGACTGGTTACAATACAAGGAGAGAGCCCATCCTTTTATACTAGGAGATTAGGACGTCATAAGTCAGGGCATTAAGGACAATAATACCCCTGATCAACAGAAATCCACTTCCGGGATACATCAGACGCGCATGCTCGCCTGTCCCCCCGGATGCTCTCCTGGGACCGAGTATGCCCTCCAGCGACTGCAGATGCTCCCCCACCATCAGTCAGATCAATGCATTGCCAAGGCAAGGTCGACGCACTCCAAGTGATATCGACTTGCCTTGAACCCACAATGCATGCTTCCCTGACGCCAGTGATGCTCTCCAGAGACAATGAATGCCCTCCAGAGACAACATGTGCTTCCCTGCTAGAACCCAGACAGCATATGCTCCCCTGGAACAACGATTGCTCCCTTGGCACTGAAGGATGCTCCCCCTGGAGCAGCGATTGCTTCCATGGCACTGAAGGATGCTCCCCAGAGGCAGAGGATGCGCTCCTGAGGCAGAGTGTGATCCCGTGCAGAGGCGCACGATGAAGAGTTCTGACTCCACACTCTAACAATCTCCCACTTGGAGTCTGAACTCCAAAGAAAGCAAACATCTCAATGTATTAACCCTGCTCAATATAACAATGGAAATACTGCTGCGACATCCCTCCATTAATCATCCATGGAGGTCAACTGAAGTTTTGCACAGCCTCAGTTTCTCTGTGGTCACCACCTTGGTTAACATGTCTGCTGCATTCTCTGTACCAAGTATTTTCTGCAGCAGCAAAACATCATCTTCAAGCAGACTACGAATGAAGTGATATTTCAGTTGTATGTGCTTAGTCCTTGCATGAAAGACTGGGTTCTTGGTAAGGTGAATTGCACTTTGACTGTCACAAAATAGCATACTATTACCTTGTTCCTTGCCCAACTCCTTCAGAAAATTTTTCAGCCATACCATCTCTTTGCTAGCTTCAGAGATAGCAACATACTCTGCTTCTGTTATTGAGAGAGCAACAACCTTCTGAAGTTTTGAAACCCAACTCACTGCAGTGCCACCCAAGGTGTAAACATAGCCAGTGGTACTTCTTCTGGTGTCCAGATCACCACCAAGATCTGAATCAACAAAACCTTGTAAGATAACATCACTTTTCTTGAAACAAAGTGACTTGCCTGAGGTGCCTTTTAGGTATCTCAGAATCCATTTCACTGCCTCCCAGTGTTGCTTGCCCGGATCTGCCATATGTCCGCACACAACTCCCACTGCATATGCTATATCCGGCCTGGTACAAATCATGGCATACATCAGACTTCCTACAGCTGATGTATAAGGAATTTTCTTCACGGACTCATGCTCTTCAGCAGACTTTGGTGACTGCTCTTTAGACAGCTTGAAGTGACTTGCCAAAGGAGTGCTAACAGGTTTTGCATCCTGCATGTTGAATCTGCCCAACACCTTCTGGATGTAACCTTCTTGAGATAGCTTCACAATACCAGCTGTTCTATCCCTCACAATTCTCATCCCAAGAATTTGCTTTGCTGCTCCTAAGTCCTTCATAGCAAATTCCTTTGATAATTATATTTTCAGATTGTTAATCTCTGTCATACTTGATCCTGCAATAAGCATATCATCCACGTACAACAACAATATGATATAACAATTATCAAACTTCTTAAGATAACAACAATGGTCCATATTGCATCTAATGAAACTATTGTTACATATGAATCCATCAAACTTCTTGTACCATTGTCTGGGGGCTTGTTTCAGACCATACAAACTTTTCTTGAGCTTGCACACAAGGTTTTCTTTGCTTGGGACTGAAAACCCTTCTGGTTGCAACATGTAGATGTCTTCCTCCAAGTCACCATGGAGAAAGGCTGTCTTCACATCTAGTTGCTCTAAATGTAAGTTCTCAGCAACAACAATGCTCAACACCAGTCTAATAGTGGTTAGTTTCACAACTGGAGAAAAGATCTCAGTGTAGTCTATACCTTCCTTCTGCTGAAAGCCCTTCACTACCAACCTTGCTTTGTACCTCTTACTGCCATCAGGTTCATCTTTGACTCTGTAAACCCACTTGTTATGCAATGCCTTCTTGTTCTTAGGGAGTTTAGTTAGCTCCCAAGTCTGATTCTTTTGCAATGAGTTCATCTCATCTTTCATGGCTAACTCCCACTTAACAGAATCTGTAACCTGCATTGCTTCATCATAACACTCGGGTTCACCTTCGTCAGTCAACAGTAGGTAATGCAAAGATGGAGAATACCTTTGTGTAGGCCTAGGTATTCTTGCAGATCTTCTCAGTTGTACCGGTGTACAAGGTGTGCTCCTATTTCAGATACATCCTGTATCTTATCATTCACATCATCTTGTGAAATTTCTTCTAGCTCAACCTGTCCACCATTCTCATTTTGTTTCCCTGCACTGTCAGATTCTACAACAGCCCTGTCTTTGTACAAGACATTTTCATTGAATATAACATTTTTCCTTCTGAGAATTTTTCGATTTTCATCATCCCAAAATCGATATCCAAACACATCAGAACCATATCCAATAAAAAAGCACTTTATAGACTTAACATCTAGCTTATCCCTGTCATTAGAATCTACATGCACATATGAAACACAGCCAAAGACTCTCAAGTGTGAAAGATTTACCTCTTTCCCTGTCCAGGCCTCCTCTGGAATTTCACCATCCAAAGGGACAGATGGTCCTCGGTTTATCAAGAAAGCTGCTGTGTTAATTGCATCTGCCCAAAATGTTTTTGACAATCCGGCATGTATCCTCATGCTCCTAGCCCGTTCATTCAAGGTTCTGTTCATGCGCTCGGCAACTCAATTCTGCTGTGGCGTTCTTGGAACAGTTCTTTCCATCCTGATACCACTAGCTGCACAAAAGTCCTTGAATTCTTTATTGTCATACTCTCCACCATTATCTGATCTCAGACACTTCACCTTCAAACCTGTCTCATTCTCTACAAGGGTCTTCCAATTTTTGAAAGTAACAAATACATCAGATTTCCTTTTCAAAAAATAAACCCATACCTTGCGAGTAGAGTCATCAATGAAAGTGACATAGTAGAGTGAGCCTCCAAGAGATGGTACTGGTGAAGGACCCCATACATCTGTATGTACAAGCTCTAGCTTCTGTGTCTTCAAAGTTCTAACTGTCTTTGAGAATGTAACCTTCTTTTGCTTCCCAAAAATGCAGTCTTCACAAAGACCAACTTCCACAGATTTCAAGCCAGACAATTTTCCTTTTGACAGCAGTACCTTCATCCCTTTCTCACTCATGTGACCAAGCCTGCAGTGCCATATATTGGAGTCAACTCCTGAATTTGCCACTGCCACTATATCTTTGTTGTTGCTAGTCATGTAGAGAGTACCCATCTTGTTGCCTCGTGCTATAATCATAGCACCTTTGGTGATCTTCCAAGATCCACCCATAAAGGTTGTGACATAACCTTCATCATCAAGCTGTCCAACAGATATCAAGTTCCTCTTCAAGCCAGGTACATACCTTACATTCTTTAACTTCCACAAAGTGCCATTTGTGGTCCTTACATTGACATCACCCTTCCCCACAATATCTAAAGGTTCATCATCAGCAAGATAAACCTTCCCAAAGTTTCCAGCAACATAATTTTGCATACTTTCTTTATGTGAGGTAGAGTGAAACGACGCACCTGAGTCAAGAATCCATAACTCTAAAGGAGTGTCAATACAAAGAACTAAAGCATCTTGAACTTGCTCTGCTGCAGTTGCATTGGCAGACTCTTCATTATGGTTTTTCTTCTTTGGAGCCTTGCAATCTTTCTTTAAGTGCCCCTTTTTACCACAATTCCAGCACCCATCACCACCAAACTTTGATTGACCTTTCTTCTTGGACCTAGATCTGCTCCTATTTTGACCCCGCTGTTTTGTTCTTCCCCTGCTCTCTGTATTCAAGGCAGAACCTGAGACTTCACCTGATTCCCTTCTGCGAATATCTTCGCTTAGAATCAGGTCTCGAACCTCATTAAGCTTCAACTTGCTCGAACCGGAAGAACTACTTACAGCCGTCACAGTTGCATCCCAACTTTCAGGTAAAGAGGATAAAAGAATCAAGCCCTAATGTCATCATCAAAGTTTATTTCTACAGAACTCAACTGAGTTGTAATCACATTGAATTCATTGATGTGGTCTGTAACAGAAGCACCTTCGGCCATCTTTAGATTAAATAAACAACGCATCAAATATACCTTGTTTGAAGCCGAGGGCTTTTCATACATATTTGATAGCGCCTTCATCAATCCTGCCGTGGTCTTCTCGTTCACGATGTTGAAGGCGACGTTTCTGGCCAACGTCAAGCGAACAACTCCGAGTGCTTGTCTGTCTAGTAGATCCCAATCTTCCTTCTTCATCCCTGCCGGCATCGTTCCAAGAAGCGGCTCATGCAGCTTCTTCTGATACAAGTAGTCTTCGATCTGCATCTTCCAGAAACCGAAGTCATTGCCATCGAACTTGTCGATCCTCACCTTTCCTTCATCCGCCGCCATTACTCCCACTACTCCCTCGAACCAGAACAAGGCTCTGATACCAGTTGTTAAGGATATGGAGTACCCATACGAGGAGGACAACCAGCAGAGGAGGAAGAAGGAGAGAAGAAGAATCACACAAGAACACACAGGGATTTTTTACGTGGTTCGGAGGCAAGATGCCTTCCTACGTCCACGGCCGCAGCAGGATTCCACTAAGATAATCACAGACTGGTTACAATACAAGGAGAGAGCCCATCCTTTTATACTAGGAGATTAGGGCGTCATAAGTCAGGGCATTAAGGACAATAATACCCCTGATCAACAGAAATCCTCTTCCGGGATACATCAGACGCGCATGCTCGCCTGTCCCCCCGGATGCTCTCCTGGGACCGAGTATGCCCTCCAGCGACTGCAGATGCTCCCCCACCATCAGTCAGATCAATGCATTGCCAAGGCAAGGTCGACACACTCCAAGTGATATCGACTTGCCTTGAACCCACAATGCATGCTTCCCTGACGCCAGTGATGCTCTCCAGAGACAATGAATGCCCTCCAGAGACAGCATGTGCTTCCCTGCTAGAACCCAGACAGCATATGCTCCCCTGGAGCAGCGATTGCTTCCCTGGCACTGAAGGATGCTCCCCTGGAGCAGCGATTGCTTCCATGGCACTGAAGGATGCTCCCCAGAGGCAAAGGATGCGCTCCTGAGGCAGAGTGTGATCCCGTGCAGAGGCGCACGATGAAGAGTTCTGACTCCACACTCTAACAGCTTCATGGTCAAGTCAGCTTACAAGTTCATTCATGAAGGAGGCCTCTGCTTCCCCCTAGCAAATAAAGTTTGGTATCCAAGAAGCAGGTTCGTATATTCATGTGGAGAATCTCCACAGATAGACTTCCTACATGTGACAGGATTGCTATGCTAGTCAATGGCAGTAACACCACCTGTTGCGAATCTGGGGAGGAGGAAGAGAACTAGGATCACTTGTTTGTCATGTGCCCTTTCACTCGGGAGATTTGGGAGCTCGTCCTCGGCAAATCCATTGTGTGTACTCTCTACCAGCCACCGTTGCAACACCCTTGTCACAATGGAACCACTCCTACAGGTTTAAGGGGGATGGCAAAATCTGATGGCTCATTCTTCATGCTACTCTTTAGGCCATTTGAGGTGAAAGGAACATGAGGATCCTCCAATGAGGGACCAAAGTCTCCAAATCTATTCAAGGATGACAGTATCGATTTCAGTGTCGATTTCGTCGGGTCCGAAATCAAAACGTATCAGTTTCGGTTTCGGTTGAAACCGGCCAAAACCTGTTCAAACATTCAGAAAAATTCGAAAAAATCAGAAAAAATATAAAAAAAATAGAAAAAGTCATTGGACATGCATTTGAGTGTGAATAAATTGGATTAAGTGTTAGAAGTAGACATTGAACATGTTAAACTAATATTCTTGAGTACATATTAAACATGAAATAGGTTCAAACAGTACAATAAACATTACAAACACAGTTAATGTTACAGAAATTAAATGATCCCAATACAAATGATGATGCACTACTATGAATAATAGCTGGAAGAACCTTCTCCCTCATCGTCTGGCTTCTACTATTGATACCCATAAAAATGATGCATATATTCTGTATATTCACTGTAACCAAACAATGATGTAGCCAAGTCGTGCATCCCTCTTTGGATCCCTCTTGGAGTATAAGGTTGTTGGCTTGATTGGAATCCAGAATCAACATAAGAAGCAGAACCTTGAGGATTAGAAAAGGATGCTGACCCAAAACTGCTACTAGCTGGAACTGGATGGAATTGAAATTCTGTTTGATGACCCCTCTAATACATGCCTGCTTCGTCTTGGCCACCTCCATAACATGTTGGATGTCCACATTGACTCTGTGAATCATATCCACCTTCACTATGACTATATCCTCTGTCCATGTCAGCGTGGAAGAAGGAAATAAGTGCATATATGCCACCGCCAATAGTAGCACCTGCAGCTGCACTGGGATCATCACTTGGCGCATCATCATCATCATTAGAACCATAAGAAACCAATCGCCTTCTAGCATTTGGCTCTGTTGTTTTTCTTTTGATATGACTTTATCCTTCATCTTTGAAAGCAATCATTTTCCTCGTGGCATGTGTCTCACATAAACTTACTTCAACTGTTCAACTGTCGGGTCCTCTTAAGCAGCAGCACTAGTCCTCTCATGCACTAATGTGCTTCTTCTTAAGGATGGAGGTGGCTTCACCATCCTAGGAGTGACTGACCTGCTATCTGATTCTAAGTATCTACTTGGCTCAATCTCAGGCTGCTGCTCAATGTCATAAACAAACAAAGTTGCGTCCTCCCTCTGGTGCGCACGAGTCACTCTTATCCTCTTGGTTGATCCTCTGAATTCTAGATCCCTTGGCTCATCTTCATCCAATATACCCTCTGCCCATATTTTGTCATCATCATCAAAAACGGGCTTATCAACCTGCGCTCATACCTCAACCCAAGACTGCAAGGGATTGTCATCATCAAATAATACGTCCACATCAATTTCTGGAGTTGTATCGTCTGCGACGCGTTTGTCTCTCGACTGTTTTATCAGCTTCATATTCTTTATTCTCAACCTCATGTTGTAGTGGCAGTAAATCAGATTTTCTAGTAGTTCAGCCTTTAGCCAATTGCGAATCTTTGAGTGTATAAGACTGAACGTACTCCAATTCCTTTCACATTGACTTACTGATGTTGCTTGACTCAGCACCCTAATTGCAATGTAAGTCAATGCATTACTGCCCAAATCCCTATTGTTCACCATTATCCACCAGTCAACTGTTCCACTAACTATAAACAAATAAATATAAGATGTAAATGAAGATCAATTCTTCATGATGTACTAATACATAGTGATTCAATTTAAGCACATACATTTAGTATACCTGGGCTCACTCTTCCAACAATGTATTGCAATTGTGAGTCAGAATATGTCTCAGCCCTCATTCTATAACCGTCCATCTATAAGAATAAAGTAACAATTAACATAAGTAGTTAACAATTAGCATAAGTAATTAAGTAAAATCTTTTCCTCTTATTGATAAAATCAATAAAGGCCAACTTATAGCTCGGCCTGAAGCCTCTTTTCTAGTGTCCCCGGTAAACAACCAATGGCTTTTAAGGTGTCTTGAAGTACCTCGCCATCAACGTTTGCATTGGCATTATACATATCGAGGGTTGACGATATAATCTGCATTTGTGTATAATTAACTAAATATAAGATGTAAATTAATCTAAAAAGTAATGAACTTTATATCAATATAATTAATCACTCACCAGCTGCATGCAATTTATGGTGTAATGTGTTCTCCCATCTGTTATCAATAATTTTCCACCACTTCGCATACTCTCTGGGAAGAGATTTCTACAGCTCTAACTTGGCACGGTCCATGGCATCGTATAAATATCTCATATCATTCTTCTCATCACCATCCACCATTCTTAGGACCTTCACGAGGGGTATGACTACTTTCATGTAACGTGAGACCATGTTTCAAAATGTGTTGTCTTCCACGATGGTGGCACACATCCATAGTTGTCAAGGCGGACGCCTAGGCGGTACGATGGTGGCACACATCCATAGTTGTCAAGGCGGACGCCTAGGCACCGCCTAGGCGTCCAGGCGGTTTTGGCAGAGCAAGGCGCCTGCCCGCCTTCTAACAATCTGAAAAGGCGGCCTGAGCGATCACCTAGGCGGGCTACGCGCCAAGGCGACCGCCCGGTCGCCTCACCCGAAACGCCCAAACCCGCTAACCGTTCCCACTAACCCGCTAAACGACGATCCGCAACCACATTTCACCCCGCCCGACACCCGTCCCCTTCGATTCCCGACTCTCCCCTCGATCCTCCTCTCCCCTCCCAGCCCTAGGTGTCGCCGTGTCGGACGCCTCCGTCGTCGTTGCCGTGCGGTGCGGCCCGTGCCTCCCTCCGTCGTCGTTGCCGTGCGGCCCGTGCCTCTTACCGTCGTCGGCTCGTCGCGTCGTCGCCTCGACCGTGCTTCTCCGGCGCCTCGGCCATCATCCCTGTGAGTCCGCGACGCATCGGCCGGCCACATCCTCCACGGCTCCGGCCTCCGGCCCTCCGGTAAGTCTCACAGGGCCACATGGCCTCCCTCCTCCTCTCTCTGTCTCCCCCCCACGGCCTCCCTTCTCACCCGACTCTCCCCCACTGGCCACTGCTGACTGCCTCTCCCCCCCCCCCGGCCGCCTGTCACCCGACTCTCCCCCCCCCCACACAAATCCGGCACCCTCCTCTTTTTCTTTCCCTTGCACCCTCCTACTCCTTCCTCTCTTCACTGCTTCTTCTTCTCCTGCGGATTTCTTCTTCCGACTCTCCCCCTCCCTCTTCTCTCCTTCTCTTCAACTTCTTCCCCCTCAAAAGACTCTTCTCTGAGCTCCCCTCCCTCCTCTTCCCCCCCTTCTACTCTTCTCTCCCAGACTTCTTCTCCCTCTCTTCTTTTCTCTCCTCCCCCCTGCAGGCTCCAACTTCCCTTTCTTCTTCTTCCCCTCTCCATTTTCTCCCTCTCACTCCTCTTTCTCTCACCACCGGAGGCCCTGTTCTGAACAAAGCACCGCTGGCTCTGTTCTCTGCTCTCTCTCCCTCCGTTTCACTCTCATCTCCGGCAGCAGCACACACACGTCTCCCTGCTCTCCCTTTTTCACTCTAAAAAAATAGAGGCGCCCCAATAGTAACAAATAGTCTCCCCCACCCCTGCTCTTTCACTCACACACACACAGTCAATAGTCACACAGTAATCTATAAGGTGTAGCTAAGTTCTGTATGTTCTGATTTTTTTTTTTTGCAGTGGTCATCATGGAAGAGTCTGGTCAACAGAAGGTACAGAAGTGAAGAAGAAAGCCAAATCTAATGATCCTGGGTGGAAGTACGCATATTGCCCAGATGAGCATGATAAAAATAAAATAAAATGTGAGTTATGTGGTTTGATAACAAATGGAGGAATCAAAAGACAGAAGGATCATTTAATAGGAGGGTTTAGTGATGTGAAGAAATGCCCAAAAACTACAAAGGAGATTACTGATGAGATGCTGAGTTGGCTAAACAAAAATAAGAAAAGAAAGATGCCATGTTGTGAGAGTACAACTGTAGATGATGATTCTTCTGAGGATGAGACAGTTGAAAGATCAAAGAAGGGCTCCAATGTGTCAGTGCCACTGTCAAGTTCAAGTAAAAAGGTTGTCAAAGGTTCAATGAATGTTTTTGCAAGAATGAGTGCTGAAGATTTTGTAGATGCAAGGAGGAGTGGGAAAAGAGTGCAAAGTACGTTAGAGTCTAGAATGAAAAAAGAAGAAAAAAAGATTGTTGAGAAAGCTATAGCAGCATGGTTTTATGAAGGTGGAGTGCCTTTTAATGCGGCCAAATTAAGAAGTTTTGAGATAATGTTTGAACTTGTAGGGCGATTTGGACCAAGATTTAAGCCACCTAATTACCATAAGTTGAGAGTGCCTCTCCTCAGAGAAATGGTAGAGGATATAAAAAGTTTGCATGTTGAATATATGCAACATTGGAAGACTTATGGGTGCACTATCATGTGTGATGGGTGGACAGACAAAAGGCAAAGAAAGTTAATCAATTTCTTGATAAATTGTCCTGAAGGCACTTACTTTATGGAATCATTTAATGTTTCTCATTAGAGAGAAGATACAGGATTGTTGTATGAATTGTTGGATAGGATGGTTGAAAGAGTTGGAGAGAGGAATGTTGTGCAAATTGTGACAGATAATGCATCTTATAACATTGCAGCAGGTAGAATGTTGATGGAGAAAAGGAAACAATTATTTTGGACGCCTTGTGCTGCCCATTGTCTTGATCTCATGCTAGAAGACATTGGCAAATTGAAAGCTTATGCAGGTACCATCTCAAAAGCTAAAAAGTTGACAACATATATATACACCCACACTCGTTTGCTTGACCACATGAGGAAGGAGACAAAAGGAAGAGAACTTGTAAGGTTTGGAGTGACAAGATTTGTCACAGCCTTTCTCACGTTGGAAAGGTTGCATGACGATGCCGTAAAGAAAGGTTTACGAAGATTGTTCACTTCAGATGCATGGCATAATAGTATGGGCAAAGACAAATAAGGGGAAAAATGTTTCTTTAATTATTTTTCAAGTGAAGTTTTGGCATGTCATTGAAGAGATAGTGAGAGCATCTCAACCCATTTTGCAGGTTTTGAGGTTGGTTGATGCAGATGAGAAACCTGCAATGGGATATATTTATGCTGCAATGGAACATGCAAAGAAGCAAATAATTGAGAACTTTGGTTCTAAGGAAACTAAGTATCAACTTGTGTTGAAAATTGTAGAGCGACGTTGGAAGGATCAAATGAATCGTCCTCTACATGAAGTAGGATTTTTCTTGAACCCGGAATTATATTATGAAGCCCGTACGAGAGATGGTCCGGCTGCAATTATAAAATTCTCAAATTCTTTCTTAGCATGTGTTGAAAGGATGGCGCCAAATACTGATATACAAGACAAGATCAATGATCGGATGGTATTATATATGAATGGAAGAGGTGCTTTTGGAACTTCAATGTCAATCAGAGCTCGTGATAGGAGATTGTCAAGTGAGTAATTTGATTAAATTATTATTTTATGTATTATTATTTCATGAGAAAGTGTGATTTTAATTAAATTTTCCTTCTTAAATGTTACTCTAGCTGATTGGTGGATGCAATATGGAGATACACCAGAACTTATGAACATTGCTTTGAGGATTTTAGGATTGACTTGCAGTTCTTCTGGTTGTGAACATAATTGGAGCATATTTGAATTTGTAAGTAGTCTTTTAAAATAAATTTGTAAGAAATCTATTTGTGTTAAAGTCATTAATCTTATCTTTGTGTTTTTATATATTCATACAAAAAAGAGGAATATATTAGAGCATAAAAGACTTAATGATTTAGTCTATGTTCAATACAATCGGCGCCTTCGTGAAAGATTCTTAGAAAGGAAGAAACATCCAGAGAGATATGATCCAATATGTTTAAGAGATTTAAATTAGGGAAGTGAGTGGATGACTAAAGATGGCGATGATGTAGTTCATGAAGGAGATGACCTTACCTGGGAAATGGTGGATATAGCAATGGGCACATCAGAATAAAGGGCTAGAAGAGACACACTCTCAAGAGGAAGCACTTCACATTCTATGGAAGAGGGTGATGATGAACAAGATGAATGGGAGAATGAGGAAGAAGAGACAGATGATGATGATGTACCATGGGAGTCAAATGATGAAGGTGGTGATAAAGATGAAGATGAGGATCATGAAGCTTCAAATGAGACAACACTTGAGAATGCAATGTTTGGTTTTAAATTTTAGATGTGTTATTTTTTTTCTGGATATTGTATGACTTTTATGTCTACTATTGTCTATACTACTTCCTTAATTCCTCGTTTGTTTGTCCAAATATATGCTTGTCCATGTGGTGATAATTGGTGATGTTTGTTTCTTTTGGTATAAGGCTATAAGTATTATATTACTTGTATGCTGTTTTAAATATGATTTGCAGATTTTTGGAAGAAATTGACAAATATCATGTTAGTATTTGATTCTTCATTCTAAAAGTCTAATTTTTGTTGTTAATTTTATCTCAAAATTCATTTTTTATATGTTATTGGAATGTCATTTCTATTAGTTTTTATTTTTGTCCATATTGATGTTGTTATCTATATTTGTAATGATCATGATTAACTTTTTTATAGAAAATTACATATATATTAATGATCACATTTGTTTATGAACTTGACGCCTAAGCACCGCTTAGGCGGACGCCTAAGCGCTTAGGCACTCAAAGGACCCCAAGCTCGCCTTGATCGCTTTGTCGCCTTGACAACTATGCACACATCCAAATAATCCATCTAAGCATCAACATTGGATTTGTCTATATAATCTCGCACGAAATTGTGATACATGAAAGACTTGAGCTCATTCTTATACCTGTGCAAGAACTCCAAAGAAATGAAATTCGAAACAAATCTTGTTGGCCCTGCGCAGATGATATCTCGGCCCCCACTTGCATGCTCTCTGAACATGTTTAAGATCCTAAGATAGCCATAAATGTACTGAGTGATTTTCTGTGCCCTCTCAATTGTCTTTTTCACATTTGTTTCCTTCCCAATATCTTCAAATATCTTCAAATATCAAGTCCAGACAATGTGTTGCACATGGGAGTCAATATAAATGCTTGCGCTTCTGCATCAACTTCCACCCTACAGCCTTATAACTAGCTTCATTATTGGTGACTACTTACACAACATGTTCCTCTTCAATTTGTTCTACCATGCCATCCATCAAATGAAACAAATAATTTGCATTCTTTTCATAAATAGATGCATCAACTAATTTCACAAATATTGTACCTTCGATGCAATAAACCAGAAAGTTGATCATGAACTTCTTCATGATACTAGTCCAGCCATCACACATAATGGTGCATCCTCTCTCCATCTAGATATGCTTGAAGCTTTCAACCCACTGATGAAGCTCCTCAACCTCTCCCTCAAGGCCACGGCCGTATATGTCTCGACGTGATGGGGCCTTCAAGCCAAGGCCAGCATCTGCTATGACATCAAGCATAGGTTGCTAGTATTCTGATTCAACTGCATGTGCAGACACACCTGCATGAAAAAATCATTTGCAAATACTTTTAAATGCATGCCCTGCAACTTCAGTTGATTTTTTGACCCCTCTCAATACTTGCATGTGTTGGCTGTGTAGCACTTTGTCTTCTATGCAGATAGCTGTCCATGGAGTCTACTCTCTGCGGGGTTGCACCAATGTCAGGACGTCGTGCTACACCAGCTGTACTGGAGTAGGTCCCTGAACCTATCAATGCTTTTCCCTTCTTTCGAGCCACGTATTCACGCTTTACTACTTCGATCAGTTCTGGATCTGAATCCTCAGTGCCTTCCTCATCATCATCTCTCCTCCCCCTTCTACTTAGTCTACCTGAAATCTCTTCAGCGTGATCTTCAGCCCTTCGTTGCATCTTGTCTTTTTTACCCATAAGGTACTAACGCATTTCCTCTGCCACCTGTCGGAGACATCTGTCGCATTGCTTGACCTCTCCTCTTATCCTTGTCAAATGCTGCTTTCCTCTAGTAATTCTGCCACGTATCTTCTTACCACAATAGTTAAATTTGACTTTTCTTCTTCCAGCATCAACTAGCGTATGGTGAGCCCACCCCGAATCGTCCTGCCCTTGATGCTCTTGACCTTGTTCACGTCTAACCATGATACTGCATTAAGACAGTCAAAGACAAATGGTTGTAAGTACAACGAAAAAATGCAATGAAGTATAATTGAGCTTCAAATTACGTTGAATTGAGATAATTAGACAAAAGTCCCAATTTTAACTGCTAATTAAGGTTAAATTTGAGGATTATGCCTAATTACCCTCATTAAATGTAATTACCAGAATGCTCCCACCCTAAAGCATTCAATGAAACTTAATTGAACTTCAATTGACACTAAATTTACCTAATTAAATAAAACCCCCAAATTTAAATCGCTAATTAGGCCTTGAGGATTTACCCTAATTATCTGACGTGTAATATAATTAACATCATGCTCCCGCCTAAAGCATTCAATGAAACTTAATCAACCTTCAATTGACGCTAAACTTACCTAAATAGACAAAAGCACCAAAATTAAATCGTTAATTAGACCCTAATTTGAGGATTTACCCTAATTACCCGACGTGTAATACAATTCGCAACATGCTCCCACCCTAAAACATTCAATGAAGTTTAATTAAACTTCAATTGACGCTAAACATACCTAATTAGATAAAAACCCCAAATTTAAATCACTAATTAGGCCCTAATTTGGAGATTTATCATAATTTACATACAAAAAAAAATAAAATCTAACATAACCTTACCAAAAACGAGAAACTATTAAAGAAAATAATACAAAAACTTACATCCTCCTTGAAGAATCTTTGCATCGATGATGTGAACGACGGCGGCGACAGCAACTACGCACTCTAAACAGCAAGAAACGGCGGCGGCAAGATCTTCCGATAGCAAAAGCTCCTCCTAAGCTCCCCCCTACCCCTCCTCCACCTCCCCTAGTGGCAGCACCCCTCAGATCTGAGGGGTGTGGCGGAACTGAACTCCCCTTAAGAAAGGAGTTTGCGTCCAGTTTTGCCCGGTATCAGCGGAAACACCCGAAACCGAGCGAAACCGGATTCGATTTCACCCGAAACAATAATAAAAAAATAAGTTTCGGACCTGCTACAGTGAGCAAGCCCTATTTCGTATCGGGCAGGGCCGAAACCGATACGTTCGACCGAACGTATCGGTTTCGGCCAACACTGCCATCCATGAATCTATTTTAGCTTCTATATGTAGTAGGGTGTCGGATTGGACAACACTCTTACGTAATTGTTGCACCCGTAATTATCTCAAAATATTTTGAGAATTTTGTTTCGTAACGACCGACGAAAAATATGGCGTAACGCCGATATCGTCGGACCGCGGAGTACCTCCGCAATTTAGGGTCTACCGACCCGACCATACAATCACAAGCGGCGTCGCAGCAAGGAAGATTAAGAGGAAGATATGCATGCACACCTGTCAAAGTAGCCGAGCAAGTGTATTACACGGCACGGACAGATGCAGAGATTCCTCTCCAAGCGAGCGGCGCACAACCAAACAACAAACAGACGATCCTCCGCTCCCGCACGAGTCTCAACCGACGTATTGCTGTCAGGCGGCGAAGAGTGGACCTCAGGGAGCAATAAACGTTGAACAGCAACTTATCCTCAACCCAGGGCAGCAGAAAAAGGGAGAAAGGACGCGAAGAGGGGCCAAAAGGACTGCCCCGGGGCCAAATGACCCCGCTGGCCCCCCTTGGGGGTGCGATCGGCCCGGGGGGGAGGGGGGGCACCCCGTTGGAACCCAGCATGGTCAACCGGCCTTGCGCGGGGTCGACCGACCCCCGCGCGGGTCGTGTCGACCTGCTGAGCCCCCAGCGGGGTCGCGTCACCCCGCTGGGACCCCAGCGGGGTCACTTCGCCGGATCCCGCAGGCAAACCCCCCCTCCGGGGTTCGTGTTCCCATAAAAAAAAGAAAAAAAAAGGTGGGGCACCCCACCTTGTCAGAATCGGGGCCAAAGCCCATTTTTTTGTCAGAATTGGGGCTAAAACCCGTCTTTTTGTCAGAAATGAGGCGAATCCTCACGGTTTTGTCAAGGTGGGTTCCCTACCTTGTATAAATAGACCCCCAAGGGTCCGGCACTGGACACTGAGCACCTACGGAGGACTACACATAGCAAAGGAAGGAAGAGTTTTGTTTGTTTTGACCCGTGAGGGTAAGTCCCCGAGTCTTGTATTTATGCCCCTAAGGGTAATTTTTGTAATTATGTCTCTCGGGAGGTCATGTTTGTAAGTTTCTACGCCCCAGGACGACTAAATTATGTAGTTCCGCCCCTATAACGGGAGAATTACGTAAATGTCCTCCCCGGGTTTGCGAGAAACAAAAAGTCTTGTTATTTGCAATTATACCCTGCAATTTCTTGTAATTGGGGCTACACGCCCCTACTTCCCACGTTAGTGCAGATCTTTGTAATGTACAGTCGACAACTCGCCGACAACCCCTATTCTCACTCGAGCCTTCTATGTATCTGGTGTACTCCACATATTTTCTTCTGTACATCAATCGGGGAAAATTATACCTCCCCAACTTTTGGGAATTGTGCATGTCCCTCTTTTGGCCAAGTTGACACAGTTGACACACGTGAGCCTTCTATGAAGCCTCTCGTCACTCCTTTGGTTCGGGAGCCTTGTCCGCTCAGTCATACACTTGGGTGCTGCTTCAAACCTAGGTCTATGTAGGGTTTGGTAAAATTACTAAAAGACCCTTGTGACTTAGAAATGGCCTAACAGCCCCTAAAACCTTCGATAAATGGCCTCAGCGCCTCGGGAAGTCAGTGATCCGATCCTGCTTTCTTTCCAACCCAGAAATTTTAAAAACACCCCTGACCTGGTAAAATTACCAAAATACCCCTGGAAAGGTAAAATTATCAAAATACCCTCAGGGTCCAGGAAACCTCCCGCCACTTCAAAATGCCCATGGCTCTTGCCAAATTGCATTCATACTCCTAAACTCTATGATTTTGCCCGAACTTTAGAGGTTTTTGACGAAACCTTAGCGTAGTCAATGTGTTGGTGGTAAACGAGAGGTTGCGAAGAGTCACCCAAGGGAACCTGCCCTCAACTTCCGAACCTATGGAGGGGCCTTAGAGATTTCTTTGGCAGTCAAACAAAGGTGTTCGGACGCTAGGCCGATGTAAATCAACACTGACCGCGGTCAGTGAGGAGAGGTCCAGTACCCGAACTCAAATCGTCTGATACTATACGCACCCACGGAATGAACCTCCACCTATGGGGGAATGTTTCTTTTCAAAAAGAACATATGTTTATATATATATTTTATATAAAATTCTATCGCCAACAGTCATGTTGATGTTTCTGCCTATGGCCGAAACGTATCGGTTTCGGCCAATACTGCCATCCATGAATCTATTTCAGCTTCTATATGTAGTAGGGTGTCGGATTGGACAAAACTCTTATGTAATGTCGATGTTTCTGCCTATCCTATTTTGGGTTTTCTGAGTGGAGACAAGAGAGTAAGTGACACCATTTAGCTGTACTCTCTGCATATAAGGACTCTTGGGTTCTTTCTCCTTTCTATATTTGTACATCTCGCTTTCTTCTTTTAATACAATTGTGGTACTATCCACTTCTCAAAAAAAAAAGAGAGGATTTCAAAACTAACATAGGAGAAAATAATAGAATAAAGTCAAGAGATGCACTTACAAGATGGTTGGATGGTTCATCAAGCAAAATAATATGTGGCTTTTTGAAGGTGATCTTTGAAAATGCAACCCTGCTTTTCTGACCACCTGGAATTTTGCAAATGTTTAGAATGGCATTCAAAAGATCCGGCAAATTGAAGAGTAAGTTCAACAGAAAAAGTGCCCCTTATAGAGATCCCAAGTTTGCCTAGTTGATTTAGATGATTCTAGTGAGAGTAACCTGATAAGGTGTACATTGGCTGAAGCGCCAGACTGCCTGTAACACCAAAAGAGCCCAAATGGGCCCTAAGCTTCTGCTCAGGTACCCCCTGCAAGAAGCAAGCTTCAGATGAGTTTTGCATTTTTTTCTCATTTCCACAAAAGAGACTCATGATCGTCTACTAGACTAAGCAGTTTCTTTCATCAAGTTATATCTATCTTTTGCCATTTAAAAAGTATCAATCCGACAAACCAAACATTCTCAACAGTTCATCAGTATAAGTCACAAATACCTCAAAAATAAGGTTCACAGCTATCACATGCATTCTCAATAAATTGTCAGTGGGAAAAACCACCAGATTGTGACACAGGAGGATGAAGAGCAGGAGGAAAAAATAAAGCACAGATAGGAGAGATAAGGTCTTGGAGGATTGGTGATGGTGTTTCCATGGGGGCTCAAGGAGCTATCTTCTCCTCTTTCATATAAATGTCTAATAATTCAGGCCATTGGATAATTTCCCTCTAAGTTGGTAAAACTTTAGGCACAAAATACATTGCAATTAATGAAACAGGTCGATAGAAATCCAGTCAGACATATAAGTTCCACTTCAGATTCTGAGATTATCGGAATTTCCGATTTCAATTTTGAACACCAATAGGTGAATTCTGTGCATCCAAATCTGATTTTTACAATCATAAATGGATTGGCATTTTGGACTAATGGGTTGATTTCTGGCCCTAATGAGCACATTGAATGAGAAGAAAACTACTATTCAAGACATATCTCATCATCAATCAATTGTTCTCATCATTCAATTGATTCATGGAGATTTTAAGAAAAATTACTAGTAGCCACTGAATGCGGAAGCACATCCTATATGATATGGGGAATTTTTTTTGAAAGAAAGGTAATGGATTGTATTTATTAAATAACAGACATGGTATAAACCATTAGACGAGAGGAGAGGTTCCTCCACCTCAGCCAAACTAAAACAAAGAGAAATCTTTAAGTGTTGACGCCAGCAATCTGAAAAAGGTCAGGTAAGCAATCAGGCACCAGCCAAGAATCCTATCTGGAAGGGTGCTTCAAAAAAAACAAAGGCTCGAGCATGTTTTGCACAAAGTCTACAGTCCACATATCGATGAGGCTAGAAAAAGGTTTTGCACAAAGTCTACAGTCCACATATCAATGAGGCTAGAAAAAGATCTATCTTTTTTATTTCCTAAATGAAAATGTCTGTGTTATATTTGAAGAAAAAACAAATGATCGCACATAAAATAAACTGTATCACTTAAATATACAGCGTGAAAATACATGGACAAAGACCTTATATACTTACTGGGTAGCAGCGCATCATATAAAGAAGTGGATTTGATGATAAGTCAAGGCCATCGACATGGTGCTGACTAAACACAGCCATGCGAACCTGTACATAGAAGATTAATGACATAATTTCAAGGCACACTGCTTTGTTAGATCAACTTTAAGTAAATAACAAACTTATTCCACAAATAAGAGGAAATGAGAACAAATATATAAGCATTTGGTAAGGATATGAGCAAATCATATCAGTGAATATGAAACAAGCTAACTCTTTGAGATGTATTTTTCTAGAAACTAGGAAGTAACACAATGCTTTGAATAAATAGGAACAAGTTTAGTAGTGAGAAGGAAGTTATCTTCGAAAAGTTGCCTCCAGAAATGACAACAGCTGCGTTCGAATACTGTAACATGCAACTGAGCTCCAAACCACATTCACTTCCATCTACACCATTCCAAGTTTTCCGAGTAAAGCTCACGAAGTGACATCTCCAATCATAGTAGATATCACCAAAGCAATGTCCCCTTGCCGACAATCAATGTCCTACTTCCTGGTTGCATCATAACTTCTTCTAACAAGCCTTCCATAGTCTGAACAGAGGTCCAAAACACATCAATATTTTTCATGTTACTCGATTCATATCATTCAAATGCATCTCCAGTCTCCACAGTCCCTAGCCAAAAGATCATGTGCACTCACCTCTATCATAATGTCATATGGACCAAGGAAGGCGGAATCGGAGATCGGGATCGGATCGGCCCTATGTAGTCTAAGGCGTGAGGCGACCGAGGCGACCAAGGGGTCGCCTCACGCCTCAAACGCCTAGGCGATGGCCTAGGTGTTTGAGGCGTTTGAGGCGAAATTTTATTAAATATATATATTTAATTCAAAAAATAAACTATATGTCTAAATATCACAAAAATGGCTATATAAAGTCAATAAAAGTCCTAAATTCATTCAATCCTATGATTCAATCCTATGATTCATTCAATCCTATGATTCAAAGCAAGTTATGTGTATATATGTAAGACAGAGAGAGAGTGAGACCAGATGTGGTCAGAGTGAGGTGAGGCGACCAGGGGGCGCCTCGCCTCAGCGCCTAGGCGAGCCCCTAGGCGCGCTTTTAACTACATAGGATCGGCCGGTCCAAAAACGATCTAGATCAATGGGATCGGCCGATCCGGCTAATCCCGGACCGATCCCTACTGAGTCAGGCCAGCAAACTCGGCTAGAGATAGACATGTCCAAAAAAATTCACAAATAAAACTTCCAAAAAATCTGAAAATGGAAAAACTGTTCTCGCACAGTTCTATATCAAATTTAATGTGAAATAGTTGACATATGCCCACTAGGAGATGCCATATCTTTGGCCAATGCAAAGCATAGTTGTCACGGGAAGGCGTTTTTTTGACAACAAGGCGCCCCCACGCCTTGTTGGGCTTGAAAAAGGCGCCGCCTAGGCGTCGCTTGGGCGGCCTAGGCACCCAAAGCGGCGCCTAGGCTGCCCCCTTCTATCTTCGTCTCTCTCTCCCTCTTCTCCCCTGTTATAAATAGAAATTTTCTTCCGGGGGCTCCGCCCCCGGAAACCCCGGCAAGGGGCGTTGCCCCCTTGACCCCCGCGACCTGACCGGCTGCAACCTGACCGCGTAAGTCAATCCGCGTGCGAGGGCGCACGATGGCGAGTTCGAGCTCCACACTCTAACACACACTCTCTCTATTTCTCTCTCACACTCACAGTGAGACCCACCCTCTCTCTCTCCTACCCCCTCTCTCTGTTTGTCTATCTCTTCTCTCCCCTTGCCCCCTTCTCTCTTTCCCCCACCCTTCCTCCTCTCTCTCTCTCTCACACACACACAGTTCGCAACTATCTCTCTCAGTCCCTCTCTCTATCTTGTCTTCCCCCCTTTTCAATTAATAATAGGGTTAATTTGTTAATAAATTATTTTAAATTTTAATTTGAATTTTGTATGTCTTATTTTTTTTACAGTGGTCATCTATGGTACTTCCCTAGTTATGTGTTTGTTTACTTTATTATTGATTGTATGTGATAATGAGAGATGTCTTTTTCTTTTCGTATCTATTTTATATTATATGTATGTTATTTCGAATATGATTTGCATATTTTTGGAAGAAATTGGCAAACATCAGGTTAGTATTTTATTCATTCTGAAAGTCCAATTTTTATTGTTAATTTTATCTCAAAATGAATTTTGATATTTTATTGCAATGTCATTTCTATTAATTTTTATTTCTATGTTCATACTAGTGTCGTTTCACATATTTGTAATAATCTTGATTAATTTATATATAAAAAATTACGTATATATTAATGATGATATTTTTAATGAACTTGATGCCTAAGCGCTTAGGCACTCAAAGACCACAAGCTCGCCTTGTCGCCTTGACAACTATGATGTAAAGACAAACCAAGGAAGACAATTAAAACATTAGGGGACCACAAATTAATCAAAACAGATAAAAATCACCCCTAAGCCTATTCCAAGGAGAGAGAAAGTCCTTGTAGAGAGAGAAAGAGAGTGCTAGAGAGAGGGGGGATGATGGTAGGGTGATAAACAATATTAGGGGACCACAAATTAATCAAAACAGAAAAAAAAACACCCCCTAAGCCTATTCTGAGGAGAGAGAAAGTCCTTGTAGAGAGAGAAAGAGTGCCAGAGAGAGGGGGGATCATGGTGGGGTGATAAACAATGTTAGGGGACCACAAATTAATCAGAACAGAGAAAAAAAACCAACCCCTAAGCCTAATTCCGAGGAGAGAGAGAGAGAGTACTTGCAGAGAGAGAGAGGGGGGGACCATGGTGAGGTGATAAACAATGTTAGGGGACTACAAATTAATCAAAAGCTTTGAAAGCCCAAGGACCAAAGACCATTGGTTGGCCTTCCCCCCAAAACTTTTTTTTTTTTTGACTTTCAAATGGGGACCATGGGTGGGATTGCCCGGAATCAGTCGGGATCGGCCGATCCCACCCGATCCGGACCGATCCCGGCTGATCCCAGTGAAGGATCGGGACCGGCCAGTCGGGATGGGGTCGGTTCGCCGAAAAACCGATTGGATCGGCCGATCCGAGCCGATTCGGCGAACCTTGATATGGACACATTGCACCTATCCAAAGTTACACAAAAAAAAACCTACTGAGTTGACAGACAATCCAAGAAAGAGATGCCCAAGTCTGAATGCACCCAATGTGAAATAGTATCTTCACATTAGTAACACATTCTTTAGGAAGCTGACAGTACCGTTACAAACAGGCAAGAAAGCACATGTATAAAATGGAGCCTTTCAACTAGTCTGTGGGTAAGAATAAAACAAATCTTAAGCTAACCACCACTCAGCAGACTGAGTTCACCATCCTCAACATAACCTTTTAATAATAGTAACAGCTCCAAATAGCTTACCTAAAATGATATGCTTCGGCTCAAAAAGACAAACCATCACTTAGTAGACTGAGTTTCACCGTCTTCCACAAAACTTCCAACAGTTATACCAGATGCCAAGTAACCCATCTAAATGACATGCTTCAGCTCCAAGGCGTGGAGGCGGCTTTTCAATGTAGACGTCTTCTCGCACCTCCAAATCCATCCATTACTGTTGCCTTCACCAAGTACTTCCCCTTAATTTCAAATGTAGGCTGCTCAAATAACCAATGTTGCTACACCAGGTACCTAACAACCCATTCCATTAAGGTATCATAATCATCTGCTAGTTTCAAGAAAAGACAGAAATTTGGAAGGTGAAAAATAGAGAATGGTGAAAAATGCATTACGTTGAGATGATACCACACATATCTACTTATCAGATGAGATAAGGAATACAAAACAGATGTCTCCCAGAATGTATAGCTGATTATTTGTTCACAACTCCATAAACCAAAGTTGACCACATTTATTGAAAAGGCTGCATTGTTCAAACCAAAATGTGTACATGAACAAACTCATGAAGGTTCATATGTCTCGGTTCAGGGAGAAAATAAGCGCACGCCCCATGTCAAGAACCAAAGCATACATTATTCCATGTGTTTTAGAACAAATACCAAAACTTGGAAGTATTTAGCAGATGATTTCCATAAAAGCACAAAAAATACAAGAGTTGAACTATCAGTATCACATGCCAGTAAAGCGTGAAGGAAGCAAACACCTTGGCTGAGCGGAAGACTGTTCCAGAGGTGGGTTGAAGGTCTCCAGATATCAGCTTAAGTATGGTTGATTTTCCAATGCCATTAGGACCAACCACTGGAAGTAATTGAAATACACTAAGCAAAGTGTATATAAGAGGAAAGGGATCAAAAAAGAAAACATAGCAGAATGGCAAAAAATGAGATATTGAAATTACTCCTTACTCGCTATACGGCTGTCAAGATCAATGCCAAAATTCAGATTCTTGAACAGGAGAGGACCTCCAGGATAACCAAAAGATACATCACTGCAACCATATGCAAGAAAATCATAGAATTATGATCTTGGCAGAAATATGCACATATAATGGCAGTCACATCTTCAAACTTCATTCAGTATAACCAGTAAAGGCTGATGCAGAAATCATCAGCACAATGATACAATTTCCAAAAAGAGAGGAATATAATATCTTTGTAGATAAGTCACATTTTATAGATAAAAACTACATCAAGAGGGCTCAAAGAAAAGGGTAAAAAGCCATGTTAGAAGGCATAAGGTTACAACCGACTCCACACATTTTGCAGGAGATAAGCATATATAGCAGTATACAAATGTAATTTATCACATGTTTGGAAGCTCAAATATTATCATAATATCCAATTTTAGAATGCACAATAAGCCAACCAGGTCTTTCCAATAGAAGCAGAAGAGCTGCATGCATAAAATTATTCAGGAAGGGAGAAAATCGTACTTTGTCCTTAAATACTCTATCAAAATCTGACTAGCTTAGTTGTGGCAAAAATCATGGATGAAGTATACATAAAGGTATCCTAGTTACCAGAGGCACATGTTTACTCAGGGCAATGGCTTTATTTACAAAAAAGGTGCAGCATAAAGTTCCAGTAGAACTTTAACGATAAGATTGAAGCCACTAACATTTATACATAAGAAAGAATTATAACCAGGAAATCTACAAATTGAGAGCCAGTTTTCCATAACACAACCTGAAGCTATTGTTTTGCTCATTTGACTAGGGAAAAGAAGCACAGTTCCGATTGGAAAGATATTGGCTCAAGATAACTTTTTGGAGACCGTCAAGATGGTATGAGACTCCTGAAGGCAGGAGGGATCTCACATGGCAACTCTAGTCGGCAAGCTGAAACACTTGGCACAGGAGTTAACTAAGTGGTGAGCCTCCAAAACTCTCCCTGGCAGAGCAGCAAAGGAAACGATCATGGAGTAATTGGAGGGGCTAGATGCGCTGGAGGAGACAGGTCTGATGGATGACCAAGATAGAATCCAGAGAGAGAAGCTCAAGGCTAATTTTGAAGACATCATTATGAAAGAGGAAATCTACTAGAAGTAGAGATTAAGGGAAAGGTGGATCAAAGAAGAGGACAGGAATACAGCTTACTTCCACAGGGTGGCATCAAGAAAAAGAAGAGTTAACTACATGAGGTGTATCAGGGAAGGAGAGCAGCTCATCATGGACCCAATTAGTATGGAGAGGAGTATCACGCAGTTTTACTTGAGACTGTTCACTGAGGAGGCACCTATCAAACCTGTCATATCAGAGATTTGCTTCCTCAACTTTCAGAGGCAGACAGCAGGGGACTCTCTCGTCCCTTCCAGGAGGAGGCTGTGAGGGAGGCTGTCTTCTCCCTGGCAGGGGAAAAGGCTCCTGGCCCGAACAGCTTCTCACAGTTCTTCTATCAGCACTTTTGGGAGATCATTAAGGGAGATCTGCTTCGAGCAATTTGGGCATTCCAAGATGGAAAGGCTCATCTGAGAGGAGTTAACAAGATATTACTTATTCTCATTCCAAAGAAGTAAAAAGTTGAAAGCCTAAGGGACTATAGGCCTATAAGTCTGCTCAATGGGACCTATAAAATTATCACCATGTTGTTGGCTTCAAGACTTGATAGTGTCATCCACAAAGTGGTCAGCAACTACCAGGGGGCCTTTATTAGAGGGTGCATCATCCAAGAGAATTTTTTGATGGCGCATGAATGTCTTTATGCTTTGGAAGAACAGAGGAGGAAAGGCGTGGTGATCAAGCTTGATTTTGAGAAAGCTTATGACCGGGTCAACTGGCAGTGTCTGCTTGATGTTCATAGAAGGATGGGTTTTGATGATAAGTGGGTCAGCTAGATTAGGGCTTGTCTCCATTCATCCACATTTGTTGTTCTCATCAATGGGAAACCATCATCTTATTTTCATAGTGGCAGAGACCTAACGCAAGAGGACCCAATGTCTGTGCTTCTTTTTGTCATAGTGGCACATATCTTGAGTAGGATGTGAATGAGGGCAGAATCTCACGGTTTGACTAGGGGGTTCCCAGTGTGACACCCAGGGGTCAGCACATTTCCCACCTGCAATATGCTAATGATACTACTCTCTTTGCAGCAGAGGGGGATAAGTAGTTGTACACCATTAAACTAATGCTAGAGCTTCTGCAGGAGGCAGTGGACTTAAGGTGAACTTTGATAAGAGTCAGGTTCTGGGCACGAATATGGAACATAAAGTTATCAGGAGAGTTGTTGCTATTCTAAGCTGTCAAGTAGCCGACTTCCCTATCACCTACTTGGGACTCCTTTTGACTCCTGATTCTGTGAGGTGCAGGGATTTGTAGGGTGTGATGCAGAGATTCTAGTCCAGGTTGGCAAGTTGGAAAGGGTAATTGCTCTCATATGGGGGGCTGCTGGTGCTTTGCAAATCAGTCCTCGACAACCTCCCAATTTACTTCCTGTCCACTTTCAGATTCCTATTTCTGTGGCTAGAAAAGTTGAGTCTATCCAAGCAAGATTCTTTTGACATGGCAACGGAAAGAGTGGTAAAGGGTGTGAAAGCAAGCAAGTGGGAAGGTTGGGCATCAAGAATATCAGAGACTTCAAACTCACTTTACTAAGCAAATGGCTTTAGACTTGGACGCGAGGAAGAGGGCCTATGGGCGTCAATCATACAACAAAGATACTGCATCAGGTAAAGAGTATGGGACCTTCAGCTCCCCCCTCTGCACCGTACCTCTCATATTTGGAGGGGTATTTTGAAAGCCATTGACATCATTAGAGCTGGAGTGAGGGTAAACCTGGGAAATGGCTAGAAATGCCGGTTTTGGGAAGACAGATGGTGCACTGACCCTCTTAGAGAGAACTTTCCCCAACCATATGCAGTATCTTCACAGCCCATAGCAATGGTGGCCCAACTCTTCATCGGTCAGCCGAGAGGGGGGAGTTGGAGCCCCATGTTCAGAAGACATTTGCAAGAGAAGAGATTGAACTACCTGGGGAGTTGCAATGTTGGCTCCAAGAGCACACCGTCGATGCAGGCAAGCCGGATGAGTGGAGGTGGAGGTGAGGAAAGGATGGGAGATTCTTAGTCAGATCTACCTACTAGTCCTTGCAGATGGCGGTGTCAGACATCCTTTCATGAGGCAAATGTGGGAGCCAAAGAGCCCTCTCAAGGTTAAGGTACTGCTGTGGAGAATTTCTCATGAAAGACTACCAACATGTGACAGACTTGCTACTTTTTTGGATGGTATCCAGACCCTCTACTGTCTGTGTGGGAAGGAGGAAAATATGGATCATTTGTTCACTGGCTGTCAATTTGCTCAAGAGCTATGGCTTCATGTATTGAACAGAGTGCAATGCACCGTGCAGCACACAGAGATGGTTGCTCAGTCATTGAGGACGTAGTAGAGACCGTGGCCCTCAAGGGGGATAGATGCATTTGGTGGCTGATCCTCCACTCCACCTTCTGGGCCTAGTGGGGAGAAAGGACAAGAGAATTTTCAAGGAGGCAATGGTACCAGAAAGGGTCGGGGTCTTTGTTGAGGATAGAGTCAAAAATGGGCAAAATGGAGTTGTAATGTAGATACACATAATTCAACTTTTTTGAGTTTATTGGGGGGCTAGAGTGTGCTACACCTTCTTAAGGTGGCCCCTGTACAGGGATGTTTTGTAAGCAGATTGACCACACTTGTATATCCTTTTTTTCTATTTTAATATATTAAGTGGTACTAACCACTTTCAAAAAAAAAAGCAGTGAAGTATTCATCAATAAAAAGACAGAGAATAAAACAATCGTATACAAAGAAGCCAACTTTGGACGGGAAAAAACCTACCTGAAACTTACAATAGGTGGCCCTGGTCTATCATCTGGGGTGGGGAATTCAAACTTATAACTGCATATAAAGAATAATTTAATTGTGTTCAGTCAATATGATATAACAACATGTGACATAAAATGATGAGAATAGAATGGATATCAAGTAATTGCTATGATGCATACTCTGGATCATTAACAATCTCATCCATATGACCCATCCTCTCCAATGCCTAAATAAGTTCATTGCAAAAGTTAGCTAGTAAGAGCATGCATCATTGGACACCTTATAAAATGAAGCTAGGATAGTTAATGAGGTATAGTTTGTTCAAACAGGCCAACCAAAGCCTCAAATCAGAAACATTAGAGAAAGAGGCACCTTTATTCTCGACTGGACAAGGGATGCTCGCTTCGCATTATAACGGAACTTATCAATGAAGGCCTGCACAAAGACAAAGAACATGATTTTCTCCTCTGAGGTCAAAAAGAATTTCAGATCATGATTTCATGTCCTGAGGTTGTAAAAGATTCATTCATATTATACCTGAGTTACTAAAGTAGCATCAGTGAAGATTTAAGCCAAATAGACATGAAAATTCTGATCATTGTCTTAAATATCAGATTAACACTCAGTCGTAGAACCTATTTTTTTAAAAAGCAGTTGATACCAGCAATTCATTAGTAGGTAACAAAAACTGTTTGGACATGTAAAAACCTAGCAATACAAAAACCAATCAAGGACCTAAACGAGTGTGCACTCCATACAAAATAATGACACAATACCTAAGAATAAGTGGTCCTGGCCACCATTTCCAAGGAACTGGAGGAGAAATCATAACTTTCACAAAATGAAAGATGCATCCTCCACCTCACAACTGTCTTACCATAATATCACCTAGGAAGAAGGTAAGGTTGATGAATACTTAAATTAATTAAGACATTGTCCTTGGAAACAAGTCTAAAAGCAGGGACACAGAATCGGTCACTGAAGTAGTCAAGTAGTCCGTTTGGTCTCATAAACTTTTAGATCCAGCTTAACCATGGGTCAAAATGTTAAAGAGAAATTTACCAAAAAAACATTAAGAAACTTTTAAAATATCCAGTAGGATCATCCTAAGCTCAATATATTTAGAAAGGACATTCTTCCTAAAGTTTTGTGTAAGGGGCAAAAGTCATATTACATAAATTTGGACGATTCGTTTTGTGAAATAATGAAAACTATTTGGGTAATATTTTTTAAAAAAATTAAGGGTATTTTTGGCAATATGTTTAAAATAAGATGACTTTTATGTCCTTCATCATGAAACATCAAAAAGGGACTGTAGTTTTCTTTAGGGTTTTTTTAAAATAAACCACTATTAAAGTTGAAATGGCAAAAAAACCATGCCTAAAGATACATTAGTAGGGACATCCTTATTTTTGTCCAAATGGGGCAAAAACGCCATCGTTGTAACCTCCCATTACCAACTGTGAATTTAACCCTGGTTAACTCTAACTTGACATGAAAAAAAGATGATAATGCCCATGGTTAAGAAAAAAAAAGACTCGTCTCTCTCCTAACTTCGTCCCCCTCTCACCTGGGAACTGTTGCGACACCGGACCGGTAGATAACCGGAGAATGGCTGTGACGTGAGTAGTACGCCGGAAAATGGCTGCAATGCTACGCGGTCAGGCCTAATTGGCGACGACTGCTGCTGCTACAAACTCGACAGGAGGGTTGGGCAACTGTGGTGAGGGTTGGGCAACAAGGAGGGCGCACCTGGGGACCTCGGAGGACCAAGGCGGGAGATCGGCACCTGGCCCGGGAAAGGGGAGACCAGGGCGCCAACGCTGGGCACCGAAAGGTTGGGGTGGAGGAAGGTGGGCCCAATCTGATCTAGAAGTTCTGAAGGTTGTAGGGAGAGGGGGGCTTTGGCGGGGGGCCTCTCCTCCATGGCCTTCACCATGTTAGACATGGTGAGGAGGTCTGAGGCTGCTCATGGTGGGGCTGGCAGCTACTCATGAGGAGACAAGGGGGGGTGCGCAGGGCGAGGACTACTGCGGGGAGGTGAGCACAGGGCAGGGTCGGCAGTTGCTCATGAAGACGCTACCCTCCAGGCCGGTCTTCCTCTCGTGATGCCGCTGGCTCTGGCAAACGGCTACCTAACCAGGGACATGGTTTTTCGTCTCGGATATCGGTTCCGTCTCGGAAAGGCGGAAGAGAAGAGATCTCAGAGAGATCTCAAAAAAATCTCGGGATATTAGGTTCGGGGATTTCAGAACATTTTTTCATATATATAGCCTATTTCTAAAAAAGATCCTATTTTTTCTACTAATCACTCAACTTCACAAACATATTTTTCTAATTGACAATTCAATTTTACAAAATAAAGAGTAATAATAACAATAATAAATCTATTCACATGCACCAATGTCAACATACATCAAAAGTAACACAAAAAGAAGATATGTAAAATGGTACATGAATCACAAACGGAAGAATACATCAAAAATCATCAATAGTAAAAAGAAGAGCAGTGTGCCTCAGTCTCTCCACTATCATATCGTCTAAAGTAATAATTCTGAACATAAGCATAATATTGCTCTCATGTCATCCTTTGTTCATACATCTGCATATACTCCCTCACATATCTATCATAATCCTGAACGGAAACGTGAACCAACACACTAATGCATGGATAGAGGGGATAAGAATATGTCACTATAGGTACAGGTACAACCACTGGGACAGGATATGTGTTGTAGGTCTTGTCCACGCATCACATAAAAGAGAGCACCTATGTGCATCCCAATATGGTTCCAACTTCTTAATTTCAGCTTTCATTTCAAGAAGCAATTCATAGAGATATTTTCCTAAGATTTCTTTAGGGGTGGGTGGAAGTACTCCACGACCAAGTTGTTGAACTTCAGTTATCATATTCTTGCAATGATAGTCCCCTATACAACATTGGCTGAAATATGAATAAAGCTAAAAATAATTGATACCATCTTTCCAAGGGACTTTCAATGTTCCCTTACCCAACAATGATTGTATTCTTTGTTGCTTGGCATCATCAGATTTGTATTTTTAATACCCTGTCTGTGGAACAGCAATCCTCATACTCGAACTACGGCGCATAAAATCAGCTATGCGTCGTTTTAGATTTCTTACCAATTCCACTAGTACTAGCTCTAGTCTCTTGAATGTAAGTCTCCCTACATTCCATCTCATCCTCTCGCCATCTACATTCCGCCAAAGACTTTGCAATTTCTCTCTGCCTTCGAGCTTCTAGCACTTCTTCACAGTCATCAAACTCACTATCATCATCATCTCTTCCCATGTGACGCAACTCTTCCACAATCAATTCTCTATTTGCCTTAAACTTCCTAGCTTCGTTGCCCTTCTATTGTTTAGATTCTTTAATTCTTTTCGAACTTCAAGTGAACAACTCAGACACTTCGTTACATATTGTTCTTTTTCTCCAATCAAATGATTCTTTAATCTTGTAACACCATCTGCCTTCATTACCTTCCCACAAAATTACATTGCAACCCCTTTCCTATGGCCTTCCCATATTGCTAACCTATATCTTGAGAAGACATGTTTCGGATAGAAGTGAAACATAAAGAATAATTAATAATTACATAAAAGTCAAACAACACAATCTCTCAATTATATCATATTAAAAAATAGTGCAACAGATCTAAAATTATACCTTCTAAAATTCAAACAATTCTTCTTCAAAAATTCGCTATTTTCACACGACTACCACTTTGATCAGCAACATTGACGAATTAAACTAAGACAATTGACACACACAAAATATTAAATGAAAAACTCAAACTAAGACAAACCACCTGGATAGGACACACACACACACACACAGGGAGAGAGAGAGAGAGAGAGTAGAGGGTGGGGGATAGAGAGACTGAGAGACAGAGGAGACTGTGAGACAGAAAGCAGGGGGCAAGGGACAGAGAGACTGAAAGATAGAGGGAGATTGTGAGCAGGGGATGGGAGAGAGGGGGTAGGGGCAGGGGAGAGAGAGAGATTGAGAGACAAAGAAAGGGGGCAAGGCAGAAGAGAGACAAAGAGAGTTAGCTCTCGACTCTCTCAGAGAGAGAGAGAGAGAGAGAGGGAAGGAGGGTCGGGGGAGAGATGGAAGGGGCCGGGGAGAGAGTAGAGGAAAGAGGGAGTAGGAGAGAGACAGAGAGACGGAGAGAAAAAGATGTTACCACGCGGCCGCTGGTGAAGAGTTCGTGGACTAGCTCGGAGGTACTTGACGATAGTCGACGGCAAACACAGTTGCGACGTCGAATACGGCGGACGTCCTTCACAATGACGGCAACGGTCGACGGTGAACACTGCTCGACAATGGCGATCGCATCGATCCCCGGTGCAAACCCTAGGAGAGGTTGAAGAGGAAGGGAGGCATTGAGGGTTAGAGGTGAAGGGTTTAGAATCGGGGAGGGTGGGGGGCGATGGGGTCACGGGGGTTTTGTGTAAAAAGGATCTGGAAGTCCGGATCCCCAGCAGGTTTCGGTCGGGAGTCGGGACCCGCCTTCTCGCCTATAATCCCACCCCGCCTTCTCGCCTAGTCGAGACCGCACAATTTCGAGAGTTTCATATCTCGAAAAGCGGCCCCAAATCAAGATCTCATCGAGATTGCATTCCATGACCGGGGCCATCTTCCCCCTAGAGGGCTTAGGGCATGTCGTTTTCCAACTCGTCCTCATCTCCACCTTTGCCTTCAAGGACTCTGCCGATCGAAGCCTCAAATGCGCATTGCTTGAATCCTCCATGGTCTCAAGCATCCAACACGCAAGCCTACACGGGACTAGACGTCGTGGCAACCTCGACCCTCTCCGACGAGTGCCCGACGTCCGTGTACTGCAGGGAGGCCCTGGTGGTTGGCCAGAGGGTAGTGTCCTATAGGGCGTGGTCGCCGGCAACATTCGTCATCGTTGGCGCCTTGTGCTCTCCCTCTCTCACAATTTCTCTCTCCTCTATGCAACTCACCCCCCACTGAGTGGGTTGCCAACATCGGAGGGGGTAGTCCCCTCTGTGCCTCCCCCTCTCTCTTTCTCTTGGTCTCTCATCTCTCCTTTGATAAGAGTAGGGAATTTGGGATTTTAAAAAGGTATTTTAGTCATTTAATTACAAAATAAAAAGAATATTTGAATCTTTATAGAATATTTGTCTTTCTGCCAACAGAAGTTAACCACGATGGTATTTATGCACTATTTAAACAAAAGTAAGGATATCCCTGCTAATGCAATTCCAGGTATGGTGGTTTTGCCATTTCAACTTTAACAGTGATTTATTTGCAAAAAAACATTTTTCTTTAATTACTAAGAAAAGCACTAATATCACAAAATATGAAGAAAGATTAGTCCACGAAGATTTAATATTTAAAAGAGGCCCCAAAATTTTTTATAATAATCAAAAGAATACTAATATTTGAAATATCTAAAAAATGATATCACTTTAAAAATTGTTGAACCTATATTTTTGGAAGAGGGAATAGCTCCCTACTAATGATTTATTTAATGAAGATAATGTTGCTACAAATAGAGGAGAGAGTATTAGATGATGACATCCCATAATGAAAATATTCTAATAAAAAACTATATATTGTGGGGTCTAGTAAAGTCAAATGTCGTAACACACCTATCTCAAATTGTTGATACTGTTAGGATTATACTTGCCTGATGTATTCTTAGGAATAAATTTTAAATTAATGTTATTCCTTTTATTTTTACATATTAGCATCTTTCTAGTAATTGCACATTTTAAAAATTTTAGATTTTAGAGGAATGACCTTTCTTGATATTTTAAAATATTAATGCCATTTTTGGTAATTAAAGCAAACTAAGAGTCGCTTTAGATATTTTAAGACCAAGGGTGTAAAATCCATATTATGGAGATTTGGTCCAAGATTTGTGAAATAAATTGAGGGCATTTATGGTAGTATAGTAGAAAATTAATACTTTTGCCCCTTGCATATAAGACGTCAAAAGGAGTTTTGTTTTAGATATTTCGAACTTAAGGTGCTGCCCTGTTGGATGCTTTGGAAGTTTGGGAGTTTGGCAAGGTAGAAATTGGAACTATGAAGAATGTTTTTTTTGGAAAGTGGATAGTACCACTGATTATATAAAAGAAAAGGAAAAGAAATTACAAGTATAGATGAAATGCTCCCACACAACTCTCAAGTATAAAAGACAGCAGAGAACCCTCTGCCCCAGGAGCACACGAAAGAACGAAAGATAACACCTCACACCCAAACAGTCCCCCCACAACACAAGACACAGAAGACCAACTACTAGTCTACGCATGCAAACTACCCTACCTAGGGGGCCACAAATCACCACCCACCAACCACTCAAAAATAGATATCTACCTACCTCAACTCTCTCGGAAAACCTCTCCAACACCCCTCCCCCCAAATGAAACAATAAAAAACAGTCCACACCACAGTCAAGCTTGGCAAGCTCTAAGCCTACCTCATCATATACCGGCTCCAAAATAGGCCTCAGCTGCCCCTCTTACTCAACTTTCCCCTCTCCCTCTCTGTAACTCCCTTCCAATAGCATTTTTCTCTACCTTGGCATCCTTTGCCACCTTCGTGTGCCATCATTTCTGAATTTTGTTGAGCATCGATTTGATATCCTTGTCCACTCCTGCATCGGAAACCCAAAGCAGGTTAGCCACATCTCTCGCCTACTCGCCCATAAACCACTCAACCTCAAATAAAGTTTCCTTGATCTCCCCCTTCCTCCGCCTTGTTTTTCCTTCCGCACAAGAACTATCACCTCCACTAGGGCTTCCTCCTCCGAGACCAAACAGGATACCCCAAGCACCCCAGCCTCCTACAGCACTGGGCGGTCTGGGGGCACTGGTACAACTGTACAAACCACCCCCCGAGGCACCAAGTCGGTGGAAGACACAACTGGCTGGCGGAAGGATGTGAGTCCTTGGTCCACTCCCAACAAAGCAGTCACAGTGCTCAGAATCATCGTTGAAAAGGAGGAGGACTCCCTCGGTCCACTCCATGCTACTACAACAGTCGACCTACACAATTGGCCCAGATGACTGACAGGGGCAACCACAAGGCCTGCCGCGTCCTCCTCCTGCTCAGTCAACCCTTCGACGACAGAGAGGAGACCCATGGCATCCACACCACTACTCCTGTCGCACTGGGGCACCGGAAGAGAGGGACCTTGCACTGAGAGGGGCCGAGAGGGTAAGGCTTGATCCACGTGCACCACAAAAAGGAAGGACAAAGCCTTGACAGCTCCATCCTCTTCCCCACTGCTACAATAGCTGACAGACACGCTTGAAAGGGGGAGGGACATCAAGGAACCCTCCGACCCACTGGAGATCCTTCTTGCAAAGCCTCAACACTCCTCTACGGAAGGAGGAGGGTAACGCCCGCCAGAGCCGTCGTTGCTGTCAACGCCGCCAACAAGGGATCATCGGAAAGAGACGCCGATGCCGGGGGGAGCCACCTCACACCGCTGGCTCCATAAGGGGGACCATGAAACAACCCAGAAGTCTGGCGATAGGGGAGACCCTTCCCAGGCCCAAACGAACCCATTAACCACAGTGCCTGGATTCAGGTGAGTCGTGGGTTAACAGGCCGACCTCAGGTTCGGAACCCAACCCAACACTGTAGCTCCTGGGCTAGGCAATGGGCCTGGGCTTGAGCGCAACCTAATGTTCCTGGGCCAAGGGGCCCATCCACCGCACTCCAACGAACCAGCGCACCAGCCGGCCCAACCCACATCACGGACCAGTTCGAATTCGAATCGACCGCCAACCACTTGTCTTCAACCTCCAGCCGCCCCCATGTTCGCCCTAGGACCTGCACCAGCGAACTTCGCCGCCCCTGAGACGCCGGCCATACTGTCTCCTTTGACCGTCAGTGGACGTGGATCATAAAATGATGGACGTCGACATCAACACCGACTATCGCCAGGATGGCCTCCTACCCGCTGACCCGAACAGCCACCTCCACCACTAAAAAATCCCCTTCCGGCCACACCCTAACGGTTCCCGACTCCACTACACCAACTTTCTGAACGATCAACGCCACAGTTGTATCGTCACAAGGAACCAATGGGGCTCCGACCAAACGGATTGAGCATTGGCAACCTCTGGGGTCCAGATAGACACCTCTACATACGGACCACCCTATCACCCAAAGGATGACTCCATCGGCCAAGAGGAAACCCTCCTTCACAACTGCTTCCGCCGCCTCCACCGTGGGACAGACAGCCAAGAATCCTCCTCAAAGCACCGAAGAGACCGACCACCCTTCCACCCTGATGCCACATGCCTCCAACATCAATGTAATCCCTACCTCCATCATGCTCCCCTCCACCAGAGCCACCCACACACACCTCTCATTCCATTGCAACCTCGCCTTCACAAAATCCGTCAAGAGGGGGTCTGCCTGGATGCATTCTCTTGTAGAGCCTCGTTCCACACCTCCAGAGGGCGAGCCTCAAAGGGCCTCTGCATAGGTACGCCAGCGGCCAGACCATAGATGGCAGTTTCGGCCGAAACCGATACGTTTCGGCCGAAACGTATCAGTTTCGGCCCATAACGGTTTACCTGCTCACTGTAGCAGGTCCGAAACTAAAAAATATATTTTTTAACGGTTTCGGTCCAAAATCGGACCTCATCATCATCATCATCATCATCAGAGCCTTATCCCAATTAATTGGGGTCGGCTACATGAATCTTGTTCCGCCAAAGATTTCTATCAAGTGCAATATTCGTATTTAAACCCAAGAAACTAATGTCCTTCCTAATAACATCGCACCATCTCATTTTAGGCCTTCCCCGAGCTCTTTTACTAGCATCCACTAAGATTTGGTCACATCTTTTAACCGGCGCTGAGTTAGGACGACGACACACATGCCCAAACCACCTGAGTCTATTTTCTCTCATTTTACTATCAATTGGAGCTATCCCTAAGTCCTTACGGATACGCTCATTCCTAATCTTGTCTTTCTTAGTCTTGCCACACATCCATCTCAACATCCTCATCTCTGCTACACACATTTTGTGGATGTGTTCCTTTCGTACTGCCCAGCACTCGGTACCATATAACAAAGCAGGTCTCACAGCCGTTCTATAAAATCTCCCTTTGAGTTTCACAGGCATACGACGATCACAAAGGACACCTGATGCACTTCTCCATCTTAACCAGCCTGCCTTAATCCTAAGTGTAACGTCATCATAAATCTCCCCATTCTCTTGTATGATAGACCCTAAGTATCGAAAGCTACTATTCTTCTGAATGTTATGTCCATCAATTAGAACCATGTCTTCCTGAACCACTCTCCCATTACTAAAATTACAGTGCATAAACTCTGACTTACTCCTACTAATTTTAAAACCTTTAGACTCCAAGGCAAGTCTCCAACGCTCTAACTTAGCATTTAGAGCATCAATACTCTCATCAATTAAAACAATATCATCTGCAAAAAGCATACACCAAGGGATATCCTCATGCAATTGTTTAGTTACTTCATCCATAACTAAGGCAAAGAGATACGGACTTAGTGCAGAACCTTGATGCAAACCTATAGAAACGGGAAATTCACCAGTCTCCCCAGCAATAGTTCGAACACTAGTAATAACGCCGTCGTACATATCCTTAATCAAATCAACATATCCTTGAGAGATTCCTTTCTTTCTTAATGTCCACCAAATCAATTCTCTCGGTACTCGATCGTACGCCTTCTCTAAATCCAGAAAAATTATATACAAATCTTTTCTCATCTCTCTATACTTCTCCATTAGCTGCTGTAGTAAGAAAATAGCTTCTGTAGTAGATCTATTTGACATAAAACCAAATTGATTTTCCGATACAGTAGTCATACATCGGAGGCGTTTTTCAATTACTCTTTCCCAAAGTTTCATAGTATGACTCATAAGCTTAATTCCACGATAATTGTTACAACTTTGAATATCTCCTTTGTTTTTATAGAAAGGAACTACAACACTTTTTCTCCAAACTTCTGGTATTCTTCGTTCCTTTAAAATTTTATTAAAAAATTTAGTTAGCCACTGAATACCAATATCTCCTAGGCCTTTCCAAACTCAATAGGTAAGCCATCTAGTCCTAAGGCCTTACCCACTTTCATTTTTCTTAAAGCATTCTCCACTTCTGACATCTTAATACGCCTGAAATATTGATATTTATCAAATATTGTGGACTCTTGGGTACCTTCTAAAGATAAATCATTGACGGAATCTCCATTAAGTAACTGCTGAAAATAGCTATGCCACCTCCCTTTAATCTCAAGATCCTTAGTTAAAACCCTTTGATCTTCACCTTTGATGCACCGAACATGATCTAAATCTCTAGTTTTCCTTTCTCTTAATTTAGCAAGTTTAAATATGTCCTTTTCACCCTCTCGGGTTCCTAATTTATTATATAAATCTTCAAATGCCTTTGATTTAGCTTCGCTAACTATTTTCTTAGCTCTCTTTTTAGCGATTTTATAGGCTTCTAGGGTTTGATCATTTTTGTTAGTTTGCCAAACTTTAAAGTATTCCTTTTTTACTCTAATGATATTTTGGATTTCCTCACTCCACCACCAAGTCTCTTTTTCTAAATTCTTTTTACCTTTAGATTCGCCTAAGAGTTGTTTTGCAACCCTCGTTATACAATTTGTAACATTATTCCACATTACATTAGTTTCTTGTTCTAAATTCCAAATATTTTCCTTTAATAGATGATTTTTAAATGTTTCCAAACTTTTACCTTTTAAATTCCACCATTTAATCTTGGAATAATTATTTATAATGATCTTTCTTTTGAATTTAGGGATAGTGACATCCATTACTAACAACCTATGTTGAGGGGCTAGACTCTCATCAGGAATAACTTTGCAATCTTTACATAAAACTCTATCGACCTTCCTAATGAGAAAAACTCTATCGACCTGCTCACCCTAATTTTTCCCCTTTTGACTGTTTTGAACCGGTTTCAGCCGAAACCGAAACCAAAACCGGTACGTTTCGGTTTCGGTCCTGACCCAAACCGATACCGAAACCGGTACTGCCATCCTTGGGCCAGACCCCCGCACCTACCTCACATGTCGTTTCCTCTAGACTAGGAAAGCACACACCCTCCACACGTGTCCAACTCTCCCACACCAGAAGTAGACTAAACCTAGCCCTGGGCACCCCAGAGGTGTCCGGTACACACCAATGACCACCTCCGGGGCATGCCCCGGCCGCATCCCCTCCCCGCCGCACCGAAAACCTCAAAGCCTCTCACTCTAGAAAAGTCTAGGAAAAGATCTTCGTTTTCCTTGAACTATGAAGAATGTTAAAAAATGGAAGGATGGACCAAGAGAAAACTGACAAAATATACAGGTTATATCTTCAGATATATACATTCATTACACTTTTAATGACAGGAGGCAACAGTTCTGTTCAACCAAATTTTTTTACTGAACCAGAAAGCAAGCCAAATCTCACTATCACTTACAGATGCATTCAAAGGAACATGTGTAAATATGTACAAAGCTACAAAAATTTGTTCGTTGGATACAACAGAAAAAGACTGGAGAAGCTTATATGGACGGCACCAACCCAACTTCCAAAAGGCCAAATGACACACAATGAGCACACATCTTCCCACACCGATCTACTTGCTGTCATTGTCCCACCAGTGGGAGAGGAAGAGGATTTGCCCCAAGTGGCCGCGAGTGACATCTACAGGTGCTTCACCCCATGCTTTTTGCCTTTCCTTTACTCCCCTTTGGGGGTTGCAGCGTTGAGGGAAGGGGGTGCGTGTTCTTTTACACTCTTCTCCCTGTTATCCAGAAAGGACAAGTATGCTTCTGAATTCCGTTTAATTCTTCAGCGCATAAAGGTATTGTGTCCACCTGGAAGTTTAAGATCTTTAGGAAGTCTTGGCTTGGTACTAAAAGCTGGCCGAACTAGACCGGAACTGGCTGAACAGGTCCAGTTCCAATAGAGAGGAAACCGGCTGGAGTCCACCACAACCAGTCAGAACTGGCCTTTGAACCAGAACTGGAACCAGCCCCAATTGGTTCCGGTCCCAGAAACAGTTTTTAAAACCTTGGGTCTTGGCATTCCATTCTCCACATATCATCTGCACGAGTAAAGGGAAGACTAGTCTCACTAATTTGTGCTTTGAGGTTGGCAGTAAGATCCTTATGCAGTTACATGCAGAGGGGTTGCCTAGACTCCTTTTGCTGGTTATCTCTTACTAACCTCGGCAGTCAAAAGATTCAGCATGCCTGAACCTCCTAATTGAAGTCAAGTTTTAGCAGATATGCTCTCGATTCTCAGATTAGTGGTCACTGTCATGAAAACAGTATATGAGGAATGAGTCAAAGATATCACGGTGGAATCAAAATGCAATCAGAAGACATTTGTCACATTCTTATTAAGTCAATTTTAAAAGTCACTAGAGTCGTTGTCTAGCAGCGTTTTGGATCATGTTTCCGTGTCTAAAAATAAAAGCCTAGGTTGAGTGACAAAATAGAATTGTTAATTAACAAAATTGAAAGTGCATTTTTTTAAGGTAATTGAAACCTACATATTTTGTTGTTCAGATGCCTTATATCCAGATACATTACATGTGTAATGTTTTGGTATCATTTGTGGCAATGTTATGGCTCTTCGCCCACATTCTAACATCTTTTCTATTTATGATTATCTTGCATGAGATTTTTCTGAGTATTCATGGAAGAGGAATGAGCATAGAATTCATTCTTTATTTATATTTCACTCCAAGGCAGTACTTGGCAGTGATGGCTGAAGTAAAAATAAGCCAGGTCAAGATTTCGCTGTTCACCACATTGGTATCTGCATGCCCCCCCCCAAAAAAAAGGCAGATTGTGCTACCAATTTTGTTGATAAACAGAGGGAGTAAAATGGAGAGGAGAGGAGAGGAGAGAAGAGATTCCTCATCCTCCAGAAAAGGAAAACAAAACATCAGTAGCTGCATGTTGTTTTTTGTCACTAATTATTTAATCACACTTTGATGTTTTTTTGAAGTGGGTAGTACCACAATTGTATTAAATGAAAAAGGAATGTGATGTACAAATATGATGAAGAAGCTCCCAAAAAGACCCTATACAAAAAGGTCACACCAAGACGTTGCGGACGACACTAACCCCCAACAAAGTAAAAAGAGGGGAGTTAAGAGAATTCACATTACAAAGCAAGTTCGTCCATTCCCTCACTCTATCGCAAATAAAAGAAACAAAAGACTCCTCCGCTCTAGCCTCCCTTCTAAAAATTATATTCTTCCGTTCACCCCATAAAAACCAAAGAGTGGCATGCAAGATTAGCCACCACACCATCATATCACCTCTGAGGGGCCAAGACCTACCCCAAGAGCTGATGAAGGGTCGCACCTCTATCTGGCGGGCAATCGGGCAACACGTCTCACATCTCTCGCGCAAAAGAACATCCTACAAACAAATGGTCCAGAGTCTCATCCTCTTGACTACACAAGCAATACATCGACTGAATACCCGGAACGAACTGAAGCAGTCAGTCACGAGTGGGTAGCCTCCCATGGGAAATCCTCCAAGTAACAATCTTCACTTTCAGCAGGCTCCTCAGCCTCCAGATCTGCGGGACGAGACTGTGTCGCATCCCTCTGTCCGAGATAAAGCAGTAGGCAGACCGAACTGAGAACGCACCCTCCTTACTCCACCTCCAAGTCCACGCATCCTCCTTGAGGGAGTGCAGGGAAAAGTCAAGTAGGAAGAGAAAGATGTCCTGGAGTTGCTCCATCTTTGCGGACCTGAGATCCCTCCTGAAAGTCGGCGCCCAAGTGCCCCATGAAAAGTAGGGTTCAAAAGTCTGGTCCACCAACCCCAGAGAGTCGGCAAAGAGAGTGAAGAGACTAGAGAAAGATGCCTCCAGAGTGAAGTAGTCGCACAATCTGTCCTTCTAGAAAAGGCATTTATTATCTTTTCGTAGATGTACCCAAACCCCAGAGTAGATGGCATCCCTGCAAGTTAAAATGCCACGCCGGATGGGAGAGGTCTAGAATGGAACTAGGGAGTCCAGATCCCAAACCCTTCTCCTGCCAAAGTACTTGTGTCTGAAAACGGTCGCCCACAATCATCATTACTTGCCCCAAGTCTCCACAGCCACTTGCACAAAAGGGCCAAATTAAAGTCACCCACATCCTTAATTCCCAGTCCCCCTTGTTCCCTACCAGCAGCCACCCTCCTCCACCTGATATCATGTCAACCCCAGCATCTTCCCCCACTCCCATGCCAGAAGAACCTCCCCTGAATGGACTCAATCCTCCTCACCACTGTCTTCGGGATCCAGAATACTGAGATAAATATATAGGAAAGTTGTCCAAAACTAATCTACATAAAACTAACCGTCCCCCATAAGACAGCAATCTAGATTTACAACCAGTCAGTCTAGCTTTGGAGTCAATCAGCACACCGCAATGCCCGTGGAGTCAAAGGGAGACCAAGGTAGGAAACGGGGAAGACCCCTATCTGACAACCCAAAATGCACACCGCCCTGCAAAAAGGCATGTCCTCCATGTTAACTCCAACAAACATGCTCTTGTTGAAGTTAACCTCAAGTCGGTGGTCTCCTCCAACAACTGTAGAAGAAGTCTAGCCATATAGAGTTGTCACTCACCCTCTACCAGGAAGAGAATGGTATCATCTGCATACTGCAAGTGGGTGACTGCAAGACCTCCTCTCCCAACCTGGAACCCTCTGACCTAAGCTCTCTGTCACACTCTGCTAAGAACATGAGCCACAAGTACAAAGAGGAGAGGAGACATAGGGTCCTCCCCCAGCTGGAGCCCTTTGCCACTATAGAACAACGAAGACGGCTTCCTGTTGACTAAGGCAGCAAAAGAGGCAGAAGAAATGTAAGTTCAGATCCAGCCAATCCATTTATCCCCAAAACTCATCTTCTCCAACACATCAAATAAGCAAAGCCAATTAACTCTGCCATAAACCTTCTTAAAATCTAACTTCAGAAAATACCTCTCCTCCTCTGAGTCTCATGGCAAACAAACACTCATGGGCCAGCGAAAAATTATCCTGGATGCATCTCCCCCTAATGAAGGCTCCCTAGTAATAGCTGACCACTCTATCCATAACTCTGTCCAGTCTCCCTACCAACAGCTTGGTGATGATCTTATAAGTTCCATTCAACAAACTGATTGGCCTGAAGTCCTTGAAATCCTATGGTCCTAGCTTTTTGGAGATGAGGACAAGCAAGATTTTGTTGATGCCTCCCAAGTGGGCCCCCCCCTCCTGAAACTCTAATTGCTGCCACAAGTTCTAATCTAATGATGTTCCAACAGTGCCTGAAGAAGGCCAAAGAAAAAATCCATTTGGTCCTGGAACTTTGTCGCCTACAAGAGAGAATACTACCTGGCGAACCTCCTTCTTTAGAAAGCACTGGGAGATCTCCTCCCTCTCCTGAGAAGAAAGGCAAGAGATAAGATCATGTGCTATCCTCGGCTGAAGATATCCTCCTCAGTAAACGACCTAGAGTAGTAGTCTCTCACTAGACCCCTGAATTGCCCATCAGAAGAAATATAGAGCTCACACATCCTAATGCAGGTAATGGTATTACCTCTCCTCCCTGAGGAGATGCACTGGAAATAAGGTGTGTATTGTCCCCCCTCTCTGATCCATCTATCCCTCGATCTCTACCTCCAGTAGATTTCCTCCCTAGAGAGGATCTCATCAAACTGGCCCCTCAAAGAGTCCCTGGGTCTCCTATCCTCTGCATCCAAAAGTCTGCCTCTTCCAAACAATCCAAGCCCTCAATTTGTTGTAGAATTCTGTCCTTAGTTGCCCTGCTTGGGAGGTTTTGTCAACCCCCCAGATTTTGAGAACCTGAGTATGCCTTAGCTTCAACACCAAAGTAGACATAGTAGATCCACCAGCCCCTAACAGTGTCCATGAAGTTTACCTCCTTGAACCAGAATCTCTCAAGCCTGAAGGTAAACCTCATGCCTCTTCAAAATGATGGGTTTATGGTCCGACACAGCTCTAGCCAAAGGAAGCACCTGCACCTGAGAATAGTGATCATCCTAATCAACCGACACCAAGAACATGTCCAACCTCGAGCAAGAAGCATCTGCTCGCATGTTGAACCAAGTGAATGACCATGTGACATGCCTATGTCCACGAGAGCCGCCTCCTCAATGAGAGCCGAGAAGTCCTCCATATCCCCTCCATAATCACTCTCCCCCGACCTCTCCCAAGGAGCCACCACCACATTAAAGTCTCCACCTACGCACCACTGTCTACCCGAGGAAATGTGAAGGTTGATCAACTCATCCCATAAGAGCCGCTTCTCCTCCCTACTCTGCGGTCCATACACTCCAGTGAAGTCTCAAGAGAAGCCATCCCTCACACTATTGAAATGAAGGGAGATGGACCACCTGCTAACATATCTGTCCAGCACCACCTCATCAACTTCAAAAGAGTTCCACGAGATCACAATCCCCCCAGACCTACCAACTGCTGAGGACACAACACCCTTAGTAAGCCTTGTCCCCCTTAACTCCCTCAAGAGAGACTCACCCTCCCCTTCGCACTTGGTCTCCTGGATACAAAGGATGTCAATCTTACACCTCCTGATCAGCTCCTTCACCGCCCTCTGCTTCTCCACCCCCCCTAGTCCCCTCACGTTCCGTGATACAATCCTTCACCTGCCCCTTCCCTCTCTCTTGTCTACTGAGCCCTCTCCTCCTGCACCTCTTGCTGATTTTAGAGAACCCCTTTGACGTCTTTGTCTGCCACAGCTTCAAAAGAGAAACCTACCTTGACTGCCAGCTCCCTCACGTGATTGTGGTGTACCTAAATTTCTGGGAGAGTTTCCTCTCAAACAAATGGAATGGACAGCCATTTTTCCCTCTCTATATGGCCACTGATGTTGAGACATTTGGCCTGCTGACGGCCCGGGCTACCAATGATTCGGGCTTGATCCTGGGCAGGTGGGTTTACTTTGGTATTTGAATAATATTAAATAAAATAAAGAATTAATACCCACTCAAATACTCTCCTAAGTTAGTGAAATCATCATCAGATGGGACAAGTATCACTCTTCAATTTGAAGTACAAGAGCAAGTTTTTTAAAGATATCAAATTCAAAAGAAAATAAGGTTTGGGATGAAGAATAGTCTTCAAACAATTGTCATAGTCCAGCTTAAAACTCTACAATCTAGAGAAAGTTTATAAATACATTACACACTGGCTTCACCTTCAGAACTGAATCCGCAGTCCATGTGTTGTGTCTAACTTTTACAATGTATGAGCCAGATCCTACTGACTTGTACAATGAACATCTTCATATTAGAGAATATTTGCATATATGTAAAAACCAGTCAGATTTTAGATAGGAGACAAATACAGAAAAACAAAATCAGTACTCAGTTAAGGAACAGTAGCAATGTAACAGTATAGAAAAGCCTAATTGTAAACAAGGAAATACCCATTTTTTATATTGCAACTAAGGCTAACATAGCAGAGTTTTAATAGAAACATAGAAAATTTGCAAGATGTCAGTCATCTAAAAAGAAGAGTGACTACCTGCATATGTGCTCTAGCCTTTTCACTTGTTTCAATGGCCTTCTGCTGGTTCCTTAGCTGTTCTGCCCGCGTCCTTTCAAATGTATCGTAGTCTCCCTTGTAGGCTGTTAACTTTTGTGCATGCAAATGCAGAATATCTGTAACGACCTGAAAATCCCCATGCAAGAATTATAAGAAGAATGAAATAACCTTCCTCTTTTCCCTTTCCTTTTAATCATCACAAGTGCGCCAAGGTTAAAGACAAGCAAAATTCTTTGCTTGAAGAAATGGATACCGTATTCAAGAACTCTCTTGCATGAGAAACAACTATAAATGTCTTTGGCCATTTCACAAGGTAAGATTCTAACCACAGTACTGCATGGAGGTCAAGATGGTTCTGTAAAGAAGCAAAAAGGCACGTCAATCCTCATAATGAAAGCTTCTTGAAGAAATCCAGGTTGAACAGTACCGTTGGTTCATCAAGTAGTAACAAGTCAGGCTCAATGAACAGAGCCCGAGCTAGAGCTATTCTCATGCGCCAACCCCCGGAGAAAGCTTTTGTAGGCTTCCTCTGCATATCTGGAGTGAAACTAAGGCCCTGAAATTCATCAACATTTTACTATTATTACCTATGTGAAATAGTTATAACAAGAACCTATTGCCAAGACTAGCTAAATCATTGATCTATGTCCAAGACCTACAACAGGTCCTGGATTCAGATCTACTTGCCCATCAAAAGTTGGATAACAGTCACCTAACAGCTGCAACTCTAGTAACAAGATTCCACTGAAACTCTAAAAAATCATATCTCTAGAAATCCAAATGGGTACATAAAAAATGATTCTGTTGCAGAATTCCAACTACAGATAACTAGAGCACTAGAGAAAAGCCTGAAAAGGGAACATCTAGATCTGCACAAACCATGTCTTCATGAAGATTATGGACAAGTGAGGCCAGAAGCGACTAAAAAATGTAAACGAATTATATGTATGTCTAGGTGAAGTGCTCACAATCTTCACAAGAAATCAAAGGACCTGCTCACAGTTCTTCCTTCACATCTAACTATAGATTGGGGTACTGTAGCATTCTCAGATGATTGTAGACAGATGGTAAGAGTATGTTTTTTGGGAAAGTGAGATGGTTAAAATAATCAAAAGCATAGAGCATTTCTTATAAATAAAAGATCACCTGAATATAATCTCCCAAATATGCTAATTACATGTCTCTTGCATAGTTCAGCAGTAAGACAAATCCATTTGTATTGGATCCTCACAGTTTTCTTGAATCAGGAATACAATATTCTAGCAAAAATGAAAAAAGAAATAATTCCGAAGGGCAACATCAGATCACTCACTGACAAGACCACCTACGCCTTGTCCAAGGCACATATAGATGACCAAGCTTCATGTAAATGTCTACACAATTCAAGCCTGGTTGAGCATGCAAAAGGTGAGCCCAAAGGAGCTGCCATGTCACCGTGACATCATAGGAAACCATCAAAATGGCCAAGAAGTTCTTCAGATGAGACTGATCAATAATGTTGGTTGACACACTAGGAGTTTTGCTACCAATTAAATTACAAAAGAGATGACACACTCAATTCACAAAAAATATATACAGGTGATATACTTTCAAACCCCTGTATATATGTCACAATTCAAGCCTTACTCCCCTTGATAATGTTAAAAGCATATCCAACTATATCATTAAACTTCATCACATCCTGATGTGAGGATCTGACACTCAATTCCAACAGTGTCCTAGGAGAAAGTAAACTGGTAGGATCAGAATAAATAGCAATTCTGCCTGACTTCATCTGCTTCTTAAATTGTTCCAAAGTGCACACCCTAAGCCCCGCCCCACCCCGCCCCAAACACGTGAAATGTATGCATGGAATCAATCATCCAGGCGGGATTGTAGACATTGGAAGTGGAAAGATGCTAGGAGGGCGGGGGATTGAACTATAACACTCCAAATGTGATATCTGCATAAATTTGCTAGGAAGAGGAAAGTTCACCATGATGGCTGATGATTTTACTGATACATAAATTAAATCATTTTGCAAGAGGTATACTGAATGTGAATGCATTGTACATGCATGCATGATATCTGTACTGTAGAACTACTTCCATCTCACTTTTCTACATGAAAATATAATTTAAATTGGATACTCAATAAAAGGCATTTGAAGATAAAGACAAATACAACAAGCACATACATCATCCATTCAAGAAAGAAATATAGCTGATAGCACTGTCTTGTTATTTGTGACTCATCTGGTTACAGGGGTAGAACTTGGGGAAGGGGACCACAGAAGCAATGTCCATCCTAAACTTTTGAAAATCATGTAAAAAAAATCAACTTTCATGAGATGAAAAATGAAGAGGGCACGCCCTGCATTCCTCTTTTCATCCTAAATTCCCTTTCTTATCCCTTCTAACAGTGAGCCAGTTATAATAGATCCCACCTGTAGCAATGCCCTCACAATAATATAATGTGGAAAAGGATAATGCATAATGCTGCGAGGGAAAAAAGAGCACTAGAGTATGGAATTCTTCCCTTGTCTTCATGTAAACGCACATCCAATTTTAGAAAGTCTAGGCCCCTCCATTTGTTCATTCTAGTCATCTAAATATCCTTCTCAAACATTAATGCTCTCTTGTTATCTAACTTTAACAACTGAAATACAAATAGTTCATAGTATCTATAATAAATTTCCATTGTAAGTATCGCCTAGCCTCTTTTAATAAAATAGAAGGGAAAGTCTGTCTGTCTTTTTTGGAGAATCCTCCATTTTGTAACCTTGCCGGCCACTGTAAGCCACTGCTAATGCTTAGGGGGGAGGGGGATAAAACCTCTACTCCCTTCTGGTCTTTTGTTTCTTTTGGGGTCCATTTCACATGATGTCCCCAGCAGCAGTTATCACTTGTCAGCCATCTTATTGGATATCAGCCTTTTGAGAGGTTGAGACGTGCAAGCTAAGCATTATTTTTCCTTCAACAATTTAATAGAAAGTGCTTCGCTTCTTTTGTGTTATGCAAATTGCACATTTGCTTCCCCATTTTACTTCATGTTCAAGTAATTGTGTTTTCTTGAATTTCCCCAAAACTGCACTTTGGTCTGCTCGAATTGATGATCAGTGTCCATTTGTGTAGTATATATATATGGTCTAAGCTGTATTGGGGAGATATACAACTATGGTATCTCTATGTCTGATAGGACAAACCTTCATGAAAGGGGGTGGAGACGTTATACATAACAGTCAGAGAGAGAAGATCTTGCAACAGATATGTTTGAACCATCCCGGCAAAACCAACGGGCACCGACAGTCTACCAGTTAGAGAGGATCTTGCAGTTTCCATATTAATGGTAAATTTCTAGTTGAAACTCAAGTGTTATCATGTAAGGAGAGCCATCAGCTAAAGATACGAATGAATAAAGAAGGCAGCTATTAGCTGAAGATAGAAGATTCAGCTTCCAAGTTCCAATGGGAGAAAATTCCAAAATCCAATTGTGTTAAAACTCATACAAGAAATAAATAAAAACAACTTAAATAAATGCCAATGCGAAGAAAATACAGCACCATTTGGAACAACCACATGTATAAAACAACACCATTTAGAGCAACCACATGAATAAAATAGGGGGAAATTAATGCGCAATTATACATAAACTGTAAAATGGTAAAAAGACCAAGTATTCACTGATTACCAGTACTATGTTCTTCCCTTTTCTATATCTAAGCATATTCACAAAAACAAAAATCAAGTATGCAAAGGATAAAAATATGCAACTTATGGGATCACTTTTGACTGCATGATGGATGATTTTTAAATCCACTTGTTCTCCCACATGAAGGTGCAACCATGTACCTAGACAAAGTTAACCAGAGTATTAAAAATGGAAAAACTAACCGCAAGGATTGATGCTGCACGTGACTCTGCAGAATAAGCATCAATGTATTCAAGTCTCTTGTATATTTCTTGAAGCCTATGTGATAATGCATCTTTGACAATTGCCCCATTGAGCTTCCCATCTCGCGGTCCATTCTCCCCATCAAACTCTGAATCTCTCTTGATAACAGTAACAAGCATAACAAATATCTCAAAACCTTTCATTACAAGAAGAAAAAGGCTCCTAGATTGCTTTCAGAAGGATAAAATAGGGAAGTTGATAAAATGCCCTAAAAGAAACATGCAAATTCTGATGAAACCTGCAATGATAGTAGATGAGCTTCTTCTTCCAAGAGTTGCATCCTTTCTATGTCAGCGTTAAGAACACACTGCAATGCAATTGTATCATCACCAGCAACTTCTTGTTCCACATGTAATATCTGACAGTTCTTTGGAATCCCATCAATGGCATGCATGGCCATATGTCTGAGAAAAGATGTCTTTCCTGTACCATTCCTACCAACAAGACCTGAAAAAATAATAACCACAAAAACATGAAGAACATTGTTCAAAAACTTCCACACCCTCATCGACTTTATGAGGGTTGATCCATGAACAATTTTCAGTAAGATATGTAGCCCATACAAGAGATTTTTCCAAAATTCCCTCAAATATTGCATACACCAGGAATCCCTCTCTAGTAAGGTCATTAAAAAATGTAAAATGTTTATATAAATAAAAAGAGGACAACAATGCCCCATCCCCATAAGCAAGTCACACTTGTTATTCATAATATAGTGCATATGTACTATGGGAGTAAAAAAAATGGAGATCAATTGTATGACAAATAAAGAACACCACTACCTGGCCCATAAGCAAGTCACATTTGTGATTCATAATACATTGGACAAAGAGTACATGGGTCAAAAGACCTTTGCCTACAAATTTAGCTAGAAGACAAATAGATTAACAGAGCTCCAGACAAAAGAATATTTGTTTTTTAATGGCAGCAGCTCCTAAAGTCATCGATAAGCTTGTGTGAAACAAGCAAGCAGGAGCTTTTTGGAAGGTGACTAAGACACCACAACTCATTAAAAAAAGAACTGAAGCAGGAGTTGGAGGGAAGAAAACAAGGACTTGCAGGAATAATCAGGTGAGTCAACCATCAACTTGGTGTATTTCATATCAATGCATCAATTCAAGTAACTGACTTGGTTAGAGAGCTGCCTGTCTGTAAGCCATAGAAGAAATATCCTCATGGTTCACCCTCATATCCATCAAATTATGTGGTTCTCGAGATCTTCTTCTCGAGAATTTTAGCTAAGTGAAGACTCAAGAGTCCATTATGCAACAAAAGATGTCAAGATATTTATAGACTTTTATACCAATATGAGATAGCTTCCTATAGTCTTATTGCCCTTGAAGAAAGCAGTGGCACAGGAAGAAGTGGTAAAGAAGAAGAGCAATAGAGTGATTAGATCCATCAGTGTCAATCATAAAAGTGAAGGGGGAAGACTAATGAAGGATAAAGCCTCTTTTCTTCTTTTTGTTCAATAGGGCTAAGAGCAGCAAAACAGGTACTTATGTATTCATGGATAGACTGATGGCATTAAAGGCTTTTCAGCACCGGGCATCAAAGCACATGAGTGGCAAATTCTAGGGTTTATCATATGAATATAGGATGAGAGGTACAAGATTCATGGTGAGAAAAGTAGGGCAGTAAATGGGAGCAAGGGGCTTCTAAGACAGAATATGAGAATAAGAGGGGGAAAAAAAGTCTCAGCAGGATGTTTCTAAATAAATGCTCAAATGAAAATGTGATAAGAAGTAAGAGCAAATAAGACTGGATCTCCATAAAAGGATTGTACATTTTGTAACACATTGGTCTGCTTGCAAAAGGAGTTCTAAGAAAAAGTAAGAAAAATAGACTAATCTGTTGAAGGAGCAGAATATGTTCCTTGGGAAATCAAGAGGTTTGAATGATGTAAGCTCTACTGACATCTGGTGTTGGATCCTTGAGAAATCTGATGGTGTTCTATTGTGTTCCAGACCTCCTGTATTTCTTATTCGTGCTTGCCTTCGGTTAGTTGCCGGTACATGAAACTAAGGATGCAGGTACACCAACCCAAACAGTGGCCAGCCTCCAAAATGGACAGAGCAGACCCAACAAAGATTCCAGGAACAAGATGGGTAAATTTTCTGTTTCCTCAATCATGGTCCTAAATGTCTGGAGAGAAGTCCAAAAGCATCACGTTGTCCTAGAAATCAAATTAAAAAAAATGCAGAGGCGATGGTCATTACCTGATGAGCTGCCAAAAAAAAAAGAAAACGAAAGCATCTCGATAGTTAAGTCTGAAGAGAATCTCCAGTTGGTTGCTCATGATGTCTTGAAAACTTCTGCAGGACATAAAAATGTGGTTGATGAGAAGTTTGCAGAGGTTTCATGTCTCTCTGAGATTCCCATGATGCTGCTGCCAACTTACACCATGATCCATCACCTCTATTTCTTTCCAAAAAAATTGGCATTACGTCCCACCATCTACCAAAAAAAGGGTGATGTTTGCAGGGTTCTTCCTCTCTGGAAAGCATATCTAAAATAAAAGTTTTGTGGGGTACAGAAGAGTGAAAGACAGAAAGTTTTTGATTGAAGAAACAGTCCAATAGATCTGTGTTGGTTTATATTTGTGATGGTGAAATATTTTTGTAAGCTTACAATAAGATAATCATGCAAGTTAAAAAGTCAGGTATTTTGTTAATTCCTTGATCCCCCGAATCTGAAGCTGATCAGGTTAAAGATGGGCTATACTCTTTGGTGTAGTACTTTCCAGCTGACTTCACACCAAGAGGACATTAGAACGCTAAGTAATATTAGTGTGATTGACATACTTAAACATGTTGACTACGCTCCCTTGAGTAGTACCAGCTTAAAGTGACGTGGTATCTTTTTCCATTTTTTGGAAACTGGATGGTACAAAAAAGTTATTAAATAAGGGGAATGTGCAAGTGTAGTGATCATAGGCTCACAAAATCCCTAATAAAAAAATATGTATAAACAAACTTGACGCATAGTTGAGGCAGTATCACCAAGAAATGTGCCATTTTTCACAAGCTGACTAGAAGATGGGCTCATGGGGTGTGAGGATTTGTCTTGCAATAACAGATCAACTACAATTTCCAGTGGTGCATGCTGGAAGGACGACGCAATAAAAGCGGGGCTAGAGGGGCGACCAGGGGGTATGCCGGCATTTGCCTTGGGGCCTGTTTACACACACACAAAATTTTCGAGTATCCATTGGATAGACATGTGCATATTTAGGCTAATTAGCATGCATATTATAACTTCTGTGTGCGTGACTTATCAGACGATTTAAAGTTCGTGTACGGGACCTTCCCCACCGACCGAAGTTGATGTTTATTTACATCGGACCGAGTCCTAACACCTTTGATTAACTGCCTAAGATCTCCTTTGCCCTGATGGTACTGACTACGATGAAGATTTCTTCCTTTTTTCTTTTGCCCTGGGGAGAAATCCCCTTACCTCTAGGTATTATTGCAATTCTCCCTTCATATGAGAGCTTATTTGCAATTCTCTCCTTAGGAGGGATTTATTTGCAATCTTTCCCTTTGGAGGGGTTCATTTGAAATTTTCCCTTTAGAAGGGGTTCATTTGTAATTTCTCCATCAAATTAGGGTTTTTATGCAATTTACTCTTGAATTAGAGTTTATGTGAGGAATAGGCCCTATCCCGAAATTTCCAAAATTTTGCATAACTTCCCCGGACGTTTACACAATTTTGTGAACTTTGAGGGAATAATTGCAAAATCCTAAGTTTTGTGAACTTGGACGTGATATCTCGCCAACTTTGAAGACATTCGAAGAAACTTGTGTCATTTCCAAAGAAGCTTGCATTTCATACTTTTCCCATGATTTCTTGAGGACATTTGCGCAATTCCCCAAAATTCAGGGGCGAAAGCATAATTTTGTGTATGCTAGGACCTCCATATGGTCTTGAGCATAAAAAAATTTAGTTTTGATGCTTGCATGATCAGAATTGACTTATTCCATAGCTTGGATTCATTTGAATTCACAAGATACACCATAGACTCACATAGGGGTATTTCAATAAAGTTCCCCTTTTAAGTGAGTGTTTTGACACAAAGTAGGGTTTAAAAATACAAGAGTAACGTCAAGAGAGGGCCATCACCTGCTGTTGCGCGCGCGGGGTCTTCTTCTCCGAGCTCCAAGTCTTCCTCAAGTCTTCAAGCTCTCTCCTCCAGAAAAGTCACCTTTTTTCTTGGCTTTGGACTCCGATTTATAAGAGTTGGAGGAGTGTACATGGAGGTAAGAACTCTCGATTCTCTTGTCTCTTCACCTCCCCTTCCCCCTGTTTTTGTTTCATGGAGAGACGGCAAGCAAGAGGAGGCGGAGGGCTCCACCGGGTCTGCAAACCCGGGGGGCCTCCTCCCTGCTCTTTTTTTTTTCCAGGCCGCCGCACAGCAGAGAGAAAGGGGGAGAGGCCAGTGGGCCCCCGCCTTGGGCACGCAGCCTAGGATGGCAGTACCGGCTGAAACCGATACGTTTCGGAGGGGGAGAGGCTGGTGGGCCCCCCCGCCTTGGGCACGCAGCCTCGGATGGCAGTATCAGCCGAAACCGATACGTTTCGGCCGAAACGTATCGGTTTCGGTCCATACCGAAACGGTTTCAGACATGCTCACTGTAGCAGGTCCGAAACTAAAAAACACTTTTTTAATGGTTTCGGGCGAAACCGATATCGGTTTCGCCCGAAACTCAACCGTTTCGGTCCAAAACCCACTCGTTTCGGTCCGAAATCGGACGGTTTCGGCCGAAACCGGACCTAGTCACTGTAAATTTTGCCTTTTTTGAATGTTTCGAACCGATTTCGGCCGAAACCGAAACTGGTACGTTTCGGTTTCGGTCCTAGCCGAAATCGGTACTGTCATCCTTGCACGCAGCCCAGAGGTGCCACCTCCGAGTATTGCATGCCCCAGAGGTGGGCTCTCCGATCTGCAAGACGCGGAGGGAGTCCCTTCGATTCCTTCTGCCGCATCAAAAAGAGGAAAAGAGAGAGGGGGGCGATCCCCCACTGGTCTCCTAGTTTAAAAACTATAAAAACCCCCGGGGCTGTCCTTTTCCAGCAGTCTTTGTGGAATTTTTTTTATTGCTCACTTGGAGGCGGCGGCACGTAGCTTTCTTTTGGCTTTTCTTGACTGCCTTGGACCCCGTCCTACTGTCTTAGGTGTTCAAACAAGATCCAACTTCTAGGGATTCACATTGAGGATCACACCTTGCAAAGGGCAGCACTTATCCTTGAATGTCAGATCGGAAGGTTCCCGATCACTTACTTGGGCCTTCCATGGAGCCATTAGATGTAAAGCCTGGCAACCGTTTGTTTAGAAATTCAAGACAAGGCTAGTTGGATGGAAGGGAAAGCTGTTCTCTTATGGGGGAAGGGCAGTCCTGTGTAATTTGATAATAGAAAGTCTCCTGGTGTACTACATGTCCATGTTCTGGATACTTTTGTCGGTGGCTGCTAAATTGCAGAGTATTTAGTGCAAATTCTTTTGGCAAGGAGAGGCAAACAGGGTAAGAACATGGGATGATGGGCCGGGTTTGTCAGCCTAAGAGAAATGGTGGTTCATGGTTGGGTTTCAAAGACATTAGGGTGTTTAACCTAGCTCTCCTTGCTAAATGGATGTGGAAACTTGGGACTACGGAAAATGGTCTCTGGTATCAATTGCTCAAAGATAAATATTACTCGAGAGGTCAGACTTGGGATCTGATCCCCCCGCATGCTTACTTGTTGTCCCCCGTCTGGAAAGAAATCTCGCAAGCTACAGATCTTATCCAGGCTTCGGTGTGCGTTAAACTTGGGAATGGACAGCATTGCTTCTTCTGGATGAACAGATGGTGTGATGGATCGACCAGCAGGTTCCCTAGGCTATTTCAAATTGCTACTGACAAGAGGATGCTAGTGAGGTAGGCATATGATTATACAAACGAGTGGTGCCTGACCCTTCAGAGGCAGCTGAACGATGATAAGATCTTGGAAGTAGCTGAATTTTTGTCCGTGCTCCAAGGCTTTAGTTTGGATTCCCTCTCCAATGATCAGTGGCTTTGGAGATGGAATCGTAAGGGAGTATTCACCGTTCAGTCAGCATACACCTTTATGGCTGATTGAGGAACCAGCCACCCTTTATTTCATCAAGTCTGAAGGCTTGCTAGTTCCCTTAAGGTTAAGATTCTTATATGGAGAATCTCTTTGTGCTGATTACCTAGAAGGGATAGACTGACCAGGTCCATAGATGGAGTTGATACCCTGTGTAGCTTGTGCGGGAAGGAGGAGGAATCAATAGACCACTTATTTCAGGAGTGTGAGTTTGCTAATGAAGTTTGGCAACAAATCCTTATCAAGCTCAGATGTATCAAAATTGTCGAAAGACCCATGGAAAATTTCACCAAACAGTGGCAAGTTCAGGGGGGATCCAAGATTGATTATCAATTGTGGTCGCTGATCCTGCATGCAACTTTTTGGACCATTTGGAGGGAGAGGAATGGCAGAATCTTCAGAAGAGAAATTCATGGTGCAGTAAAATGTCTGGATTCCATTTCCTTTTTTGTGAAATGGTGGGTTGAACCCTAAAATTTTTCCTTTTTGAAGGGAAAACAATGGGCTGTTGACCCTACACAAAATACCTTTCATAATTTTCAGTAATTGTCGAAGAAAGAAATATATATGTGTGGGCATATTTGACAAAGGTCAGCAAAACGACCAAAGTTCGTATTTTGGGTGCATAAAACTTTTATATAAGTTGACATCTACATGTTATTACAAGGAAAAGACAAGGAGGAGATTCTCCCGGGGTCCACGTTGTGAAAGATGACATTTTCAAAGCTGAAGGGAGTCTTTTTATAGGAGAAAAATAACAAAAGGAGGACCCTCCGGGCCAGCCAGGCCGGAGGGAGGCCCCTCCGCCCTGCACACAGGCCGGAGAGGGTCCCTTCGGACCTGCCAGGTCGGAGGGAGCCTCCTCCGCCCTGCACACAGGCCGGAGGGGTTCTCCTCCGCCCTGGGTCCGCCCTGCACAGGCCGGAGGGAAGCCCCCTCCGCCCTGGAGCTCATTTAAAAAAAAAGAAAGAGAGAGAGAGAGAGAGAGAGAGAGAGAGAGAGAGAGAGAGAGGCTGAAGCAGGCCGGAGGGGAAGCCCTCCACCCTGTCTAGGCCGGAGGAGGCCCTCATCCGCCGTGTGCAGGCCGGAGGGAAGGCTCTCCCCCCTGTGCGCAGGCTGCAGCCCATTAAAAAAAAAAAAGAAGAAGAAGAAGAAACTGAAGAGGAAGAGGAAGAGACTGAGAGGAAGAGAAGTTGAAGAGGCTCATCTCTTGGGATTCCACCGGAGGAGGGCTGAGAAGAGGGCTCCGCTCCACTCTCCACCAGCTATAAAAGGAGCAACACCCCTGGAGCAGTCAAGGAAGGACAGACAGCAGCAGCAGCGGAGGGTTGGAGAAGAGCTTCCTTCTTTTTCTGGGCCAAGGCAGCACTCCTGTGCAGGGAAGGGTTTCCTTCTTTGTCTGGCTAAGGCAGCGCGAGAGTTTCCTTCTTTTCCTTGGAAGATGCCTCTCTAGCATGGGAAGGGATATGGTCACCACAAAAAAGGCCCGTCTTGGGTGTTCCGGTCACCTTCTTTGACAATGGTGTGCTTAAGAAACCTTTCACCCCCCTGGGAGAAAATAGGGATGAAAATGCAATGTGCAGAAATGCCAAATGCCATGTTTATGCAAACAGAAATGCATTTCAGAAATGCAGAAATACTGTAACAACATTATAGAAACGTTACAAAAATGCAATAGAAACATTGCAGAAATGCAGAAATGCTGTTACAAAAATGCAATGAAACATTACAGAAATGCTTTGCATAAATGCCAAGGAAAATTATACAACGTTGAAGTTGTACAGAAATTCTTGCATTATTGCATTTGAAATCATTGAAATGGCTATGGGCTTGTTTCCATGCACAAGTGGACTAGTCAAAATGGGCTCAGAATGGGCTTGCATTATTACATTTGAAATTATTGGAATGACCTTATGCTTATTGTAATTGAAATCATCCAAAGCATTTGAAATCATCCAAAAAAAATCATCCACAGATGGAACGAAGATGGTTACAAATTAAAATTACAAGTCTTACAAATGTTCAAGGCCCGGTGGATAGAAAATTACAAAAATACCCCCGGGTGGTCACAAAATTTTAGAAATACCCCCAGTGAGCAGAAAATTACAGAAATACCCCCGGGTGGTCGCAAAATTTTAGAAATACCCTCAGTGAGCAGAAAATTACAAAAATACCCCCAATGGACAGAAAATTACAGAAATACCCCCGATGGACAGAAAATTACAGAAATATCCCCAATGGGCAGAAAATTGCAGAAATACCCCTCCGTTGCGGAAAATCACATAGATACTCCCGGTGGCAGTTAAACTTTAGAAATACTCCCCATGAAGGGAAGATTGCAGAAATATCCCCGATGGCGGAAAAATTATAAAAATACCCCAAATGATGGAAAAATACAAAAAGACCCTGAAATATCAGAAAACTGCAGAAATACCATATTTGTGGGAAAGTTGCATAAAAGTCATTGTTCAGTCTAAAAACTGTACAAATTTCCCAATTTGTCTCAAAATCACTGAAGAATGTTGTTGTTCCGATTGGCGCCGTTTGCACGACTCGGTGGAGCGAGATCACGCCCCTTCCCTGAAGCGATGTGCGCTTTCCTGAGTTCGACTTATGGCTAACCATCTAAGCCCATGTGTCTATTTCATGGCCAAGAGCTATCATGTCCGAAAAATCAGAAATTGATGAAATTACAAATAAATCCTGAAAGGTCAAGAAAATTCATACCCGGAATGCCCAAGAAGTCAGATGACGGGGTTATTTCCAAGAAGTCGAGAAATCAAGACGAGGAATACCCAAGAAGTCAGATAACAGGGTTATTTTCGAGAAGTCGAGAAATCAAGACGAGGAATACCCAAGAAGTCAGATGACGGGGTTATTTCCGAGAAGTCAAGAAATCAAGACGAGGAATGCCCAGGAGGTCAAATGATGGAGCTATTCCCGAGAAGTCAAGAAAGCAAGTCGGGAACGCCCAAGAAGTCAAACGACGGGGCGATCTCCGAAAAGTCAAGAAATCAAGACGAGGAATGCCCAGGAAGTCAAGAAGTGACGGGGCTATCTCCAAGAAAATAAGAAATTGCAAGAATATCTCAAAGTCTGGGAAAACTGAAAAAATGCTTTGACGGAGAAAAAATCACAAACATACTCAGGCGGGAATGTCCTTTCTGGACACCAAGCCAACTTAAGAGTCTAATCACAATTAAAAGAGTGATTATGACCATTGAACAACTCCGAGGGATCGACAGTGATCATCCTGACGATCTAACGATTCTCGTGATGGAATTCAAACTCAATCATCCGATCAAGGGACAAAAGTAAATACAATGACCCGATCAGGATGAAAGCAAACTCAAAGATCCAAATGCAGATTGAAGCAATTTCAAAGGCTCTGGTTGCGACCGGATGTTACCTTGAAGACCCGATTATACAATCGGGATCATATGTAAAGATCTTGAAGAATCGATTGTAATTCAAATCACATATGCTCAAGGAAATAAAGTCTCCAAATTCCTTTGCAAGAGTATGTACCTATCATGGGCGATCATCAAGATCATCTGTGTCACAACAAATAGAGGCAAAAGGCATTCTTCGACAGTTAATCAAAGGTGTTCGGACTTGTCCGATGTAAATTAACACCGACTCCGGTCGGTGGGGAAAGGTCTTGTACACGCATGGATGGCAGTATCGACCGAAACCGATACGTTTCGGCGGAAACGTATCGGTTTCGGCCTATACCGAAACCGAAACGGGCCTTGTCACTGTAGCAAGTCTGATACCAAAAAAAAATATTTTTGTAATGGTTTCGAACCGAAACCGTCCGGTTTCGGCCGAAACCAGACCTGCTCAATACAATTTTTGCCTTTTCTGACTGTTTTGAACCGGTTTCGGCCGAAACCGAAACCGATATGTATCGGTTTCGGTACCGACCGAAACCGATATGTTTGAACCGGTTTCGGCCGAAACCGAAACCGATATGTATCGGTTTCGGTACCGACCGAAACCGATACCGAAACCGATACTGCCATCCTTGTGTACACGAACCCTAAATCGTCTGATAAATCTAAAAAGCGCAGAATTAAAAAATATGCCAAAATATACGCATATCCATCCGGCGAAATCGTATGTTCGAAAATTCGCGCGTAAATAGACTGGCACGCCCGGTGGGACTTTTCCTGCCTTTCATTTCTCTGTCGAAGAATAGTCTTGCCTCGGCAAAAGTTGTGACTCTTTCACACTCTTGTAAGAAGTTCAAAGGATTCCCACCGTTGAAGCTGCCACCGGGGGCATCAAAATTAAAGCTACTGGGGGAATCATGGTTAAGGCTGTCGGGGGTATCAAGGTTAAGCGGTCTCTTTCAAAGGCCAAATGTCAACATGTATCTAAAGTTGTTCCTACTAGCAGGGGCGATGCCATTCCGGCCGTGGCTGCTGCCGCTGGGGGCATCAAGGTTAAAACTTCCTGTCAAAGGCCAAATAACAACACAATGCATGCCCAAGTTGCAATTACTAATAGGGGACAACGCCACCCTAGTCGTGGCCGCCGCTGCTCGGTACGTCCAAGTGAAGGCCTCCTGTTGAAGACTAAGTGCCAACAAAATTCATACGTTGTTCCTGCTAGCCGGGGGCAATATTGCCGCCCTGGAAGAAAATCTGTTGTGGCTATATCTAAGTCTGGCAAGATTGGTCCTTGACGAAAAGCAAACCAAGAAAAAGAAGAAGAAGAACACAGCTGGCTAGATAGAGGCGAGCCGATCTCACAACAATACTTTGCCGAATACATCAAGCTGAGGTAGAGATGAAAGAAGCCAACGCCTAAGCTTCGTTCTGAAGCCAAGGCACCAGTGGAAAGTCAATGCCTCTAAGTCCGAGCAAGGGGGCAATCCTATTGCCGTTTACATCAAGTGAAAGGCGAAAATGAAAGAAGCTGACATCCAAGTCTCAAGCAAAAAAGCCAAAGCCCTTAATCCCAGGCGAGGGGGTGATTCCGTGAAGCAACTTCTTATCAAATAAATATGGGTCACCAAGGAAAAGGTCTCGAACAATCTAAGCCTTCTAAGGCAACAACTTGAGGCAGGAATTTCAACCCTGGGGCATGTTCCAATCAGCCCCAAGATGGATTCTCCTTTCCCTCAAGACATGACATGAGGCAGAAAAGGAAGAAGAATACATAAGAAAAGGGAAGAAGGAAAAGGAAATTGATGAAGTATTAGGCTGCCACCTTAGAAAGTCAAGAGGGTGTATTTGGCAAAGAAAACTTCAAGAAGAGGTAAGGGCAAAGCACTAAATAATGCTTCGAGCAAAATCTCAGGCGAAACCTCAGGCAAGGTGACTCTGGCAAGCGACAGCCCGATCAGAAGTCCAAACTAGAAGGCTCCAAGCCAAATCCCAGGTAAAGCTGGAAAGGCCAGTTCGAGAAGAAGGCTCCAAGCAAAGCTCTAAGTGAAGACAAGAATACAAGCCTGAAGAAAAAAAAGGCGAAGTAAAACCACTGGCAGAGCCAAGAAGGCAGATTCGGGGGGGGGGGGGACCTTTGTCTTCTCTCTCTCCAATTTCAACACTCTGTTAGTGGAGTCTGTCCCAAAACCGTCAGTTGGCGAACCTCTTAAGGCTCTAAACATGTCTACCTGACATCAAGCCATCTATGCATGAGATCCAACCCCTGCTTTGGTACCAAATCGGTGTTGAGCACCAACTTATTTCTTGATCCGCCAATTTTGGGTATTGTTCCACTTCGGGTTCTAAGCCACCCTTGGCAATCAAGCTCATTTTCTGGTAAAACAAAGCTAGCTTCAGGCCTAAACCTGTGCTTGTGACACCAAATCAAATTCGGCGTCAACCTCTCTCCCCGCTGTCCACAGGGAAGTTGTAAAATTCCCTACCAAATTTTATCCCAAAAGAAGAAAGAAGAAAAAAAAAGAAGGAAAGAGAGAGAGAGAAAGAAAGAGAGGACCACTCCTGGCCCAGGCCCTCCAAGGCAGAAGCTCAAAGCGAGACTTTCATCTCGAGAGGGACGAATTACATCCAACTCGGTCGTCAAACAGTCAGCCCTCTTGAAATGAAGCGCAAGCTGAGGAGGAGAAAAACAAGAAAGAAGCGTTTGAAGAGAAACTTAAAGAAACAAAGTTGAATAGACAGTTGCCATGGAAATCCCTAGAGAAGAAAATCCCTCTGCCAAGAATTGCAAAAGAGAGAGTAACCCTTCCTTCCACTCAATGAAAAGCATGTGAAGTTGAAGTTGCGTCTTTTATATGATCCATCTCACCTGGATTATCATCTTATCAGAGCTCAAATCCAGAGTTCAAAAAAAAGGGGGGGGGGGGGGGGCTTAAAATAGAAGTGTCCCGGCGGACTTAGCCATTCCATTACAGGGATGGTTGAGGGTAAAAAGGCCAAAGAAACCCGGCTGAGGTGAAAACCCGAAAGGGCGCCTCAGGTAAAATTGGGTAACCCCTCAACGTGAAAATCCAAAAGGGCACGCTGAAAAAAATTAAAGGGGGCCAGCTTCGGCGAAAACCCGAAAGGGCACTGGGGTTGGTAAGGTGAAAAAAAAATAAGAAAATATTTTCAGCAATCATCATGAATCAGCATCGTGGTTATCCTCCACTTGAAAATCCTGTCCTATCATGGTTAGAAAGGGGAACAAATGTACCAAAACCCAAACCCTTAGTTTGAAACCCCCTTTGGGTCAATAACCATCCAGAACGAAACCCAAATCCTTGGTTCAAAACCCCTTCGGGCCAGTCACCATCAAAACCAACTCTTTGATTAGCCAGGCCTTCCTTAGATCACAAAAAAAAAGAAACATAAAACCCGGATCATTGGTTCAAAACCCCTTCTGGGTCAGCAACCACAAAATAAAACCAAATTTTTGTTGCCCAAACCTTTCGAGTCAGCAAAAAAAAAGAGAGAAACCCAAAGTTATGGTGCCCAAATCCCTTCTGGATCAGTTACCATTCCAAAACCCAAAAACTTCATCGTCAAGCCCCTTTCAAGCTAAAAGGCCGCGGGCTTATAAGTCATTGGCCCCACATCTTCCTTATGGTGGAGGATCAATGGAAATTCAGACACTTTGTCCCAACGACGTCAACCAACAACACCACCAGAAGTAACAACAACAACAAAAAAATGGGGCTTAAAATTGAAGTGCCCCGACGGACTTGGACATCCAACTTGTTGGTTGCCTAAGGGCAAAAAGGTCATAAAATCCGGCTAGAGTGAAAATCCGAAAGGGCGCTTCAGGCAAAAATGGATAACCCCTCAGTGTGAAAACCCGAAAGGGCGCACTTGAAAAAGTTAAAGGGGGCCAACTTCGACGAAAACCCGAAAGGGCGGCGAAACTGGTAATGTGAAAAAAAAAAAGAGAAAAAAGAAGAAAGGAGGAATGCATCGTCATTATGGACTACTATCTCGAACATCCTTTGTTCGATAGCTTTATCCCACTGTGGCGAACACATTATCAAAACCATCAAATCACAAGTCCCAGAAAAACTCACCCAAATTCCAACTTTTGACTTCCAAATCACAAAAGTCAGCCAAACCCTCAGTGCAATCCTCAGCTCCCAAATCACAAAAGATTAGCCAAGTCCAACTCCATTTCTCAATCTTCAAATTGCACAGGCCTGCCAAATTTCAAAACCCAAAGGTCAACCAAAATCCAAACTCAAATCCCAAATTCTGTTGGCCCTCGAATCATCAAGGTCACCCACAGTAAATTCTAAATCCTAATTCCAATTTTGGCTTCCAAACCACAAAGGTTAATCAACCCCAATTATAGTCCTTGACCCCACCTTAACTCCTAATGTTTGACTTCTACGCCACGGAGGTCGGTATGAGAGAAAGAAAAATGAGAGAGAAAAAAAGAAATGAGACCAAAATAAAGAAGAAAAAATGATGAGAAAAAAAAAGCTGAAAGAAAAATGAGAAAAAAAATGAGAGAATAAAAAAAGGAAGAAAGAAAAAAAGAAGAGGAGAGAAAAAAATTAAAAAAAAAGAGAGAAAAGAAGAAAAAATGAAAGAAGAAAAAAAGAGAACTATTGTTATTCATCACCATGAGCCGTCACCATCGACGCCTCTTTTTATCCCCATTCAGGGCAAGCATACTCAATACTAAATTTCTATGGTAGTGTTGGCATCCATGTCCGTTTGGGCCGTCAACCCTACTTAAGTCACAATTTTTGATTTTGACCCGCAAGTCCTTTTGGACCGTCAATTCCACTAAATTTCTATGGTAGTGTTGGCATTCATGTCCATTTGGGCTGTCAACCCTACTTAAGTCGCAATTTTCGGTTTTGACCCGCAAGTCCTTTTGGACCGTCAGTTCCACTAAATTTCTATGATAGTGTTGGCATTCATGTCCATTTGGACTGTCAACCCTACTTAAGTCGCAATTTTCGGTTTTGACCCACAAGTCCTTTCGGACCGTCAATTCCACTAAATTTCTATGGTAGTGTTGGCATTCATGTCCGTTTGGGCCGTCAACCCTACTTAACTCACAATTTTTGGTTTTGACCCGCAAGTCCTTTTGGACTGTCAATTCCACTAAATTTCTATGGTAGTGTTGGCATCTATGTCCGTTTGGGCCGTCAACCCTACTTAAGTCACATTTTTTGGTTTTAACCTGCAAGTCCTTTTGAACCGTCAATTCCACTAAATTTTTATAGTAGTGTTGGCATTCATGTCCGTTTGGGCCGCCAACCCTACTTAAGTCACAATTTTTGGTTTTGACCCGCAAGTCCTTTTGGACCGTCAATTCCACTAAATTTCTATGGTAGTGTTGACATTCATGTCCGTTTTGGGCCGTCAACCCTATTTAAACTCCAAATTCTTGGTTTTGACCTGCAAGTCCTTTTTAGACCATCAATTTCACCAAATTTCAATTTTTGGTCTTAACCTACAAGTCCTTATTGTCAATTCCAAAAAAGTCTCTAGTTTTTTGTGTTTATTCACATATGTCCTTTTGGGCCTGTCGACGCAAAAGACCACCCCAACTTCTCAAATTTTCAAATGATGAAGAAGCCGACCTTATCACTTCTGAGGCCAACATAATTGAAGAAGACGGTCCTACCGTGAAAGAGGAATAAGGTTAGCGTGAGCCGATTATTAAAATAAAGAATGGTCGTCTCTCTTCAGATCGGGCTCAAAGGGTTCAACCGCTGCGAAGGGCAACATCATATCAATTGATAGGAAATCAATTATATAGACTGGTGCATGAAAAGGACAAGCATGTCCTCTTGCGTTGCCTCTCGCCGAAGGAAGCCAAGATGGTCATGCGCAAGGTCCACCCAGAGCTCTGCGGTGCCCGTCAAGTCGGGGACAAAATGAAGAACAATATAAAACCTGAGAGGTTTCTACTGGCCCACCATGTATGCGGATTACAACCGATACGCCCGCACGTGTCATCAGCGCCAAGCTTTCGGTCCAGTGCCAAGAAGACTCCCAAGCTCGTTGCACACCATGGCTCCTACATGGCCCTTTACAGAATGGGGAATGGATATCGTAAGACCCTTTTCACCATCCATAAGAGGCCACAAATTCATCCTAGCCGCTACAAATTACTTCTCCAGGTGGGCCGAAGCTATCCCTCTCCAGGAGGTCACAAGAGAGGCAGTCGCCCAATTTGTCAAGCACCACCTCTGTCGAACCATGTCAGATAATGGCACTCCATTCAAAAAACATGACCATTTATCAGTTGACAACAAAATTTCATATCGACTGGAGAACGTCAATAGTTTACAATCCCCAAGCCAATAGATTGGCCGAAGCATTTAACAAGACCCTCTGCAAGCTCTTTGCCAAGATCGTCGACAGCCGCAAAAGGGACTGGGACGAGAAAATACACGAAGCTCTCCCGGGTCCGGCATACCAAACTGTCTACAAGGCTCCCACCGGTTGTTCCCCCTTCTCTCTGATGTATGGGGCGAAGGCTATAGTATCAATTGAAATTGAAATGTCATTTTACCGGGTCGCCGTGCATGCTGGCCTTCAAGCCCATGAACAAGATGAGATAAGGAGGAGACTCAAAGAACTCTCCGATCTAGAAGGCAAAAGGCTGGAAGCTTATAAACACCTGCAGCTTTATCAAGCCCGGATGACCCGAGCCTATGATAAGCTTGTGAGACGAAGAGCATTCAAAAAGGGCGATCTCGTCATGATTAAAGAAAGAGAAGCCATGGCTGGAAGATCCAGTGGCAAATTAAAACCAAAGTGGCGAGGGCCATATATCGTCTCCAAAGTCTATGAAGGAGGCGCTTACAAGGTCGTCGACCATAAAGGGGAAAACCCCTTTCCACCATTGAATGGAAAACACTTGAAATTATACTATGCTCCCGAACATGAGTTCAAGCAACAATCTACACAAGACTTGCCCTCATCTGCAGGGGAGTAAGGAAGGGTAGGAGAGTTACCTTCCCAAAGAAAACCCAAAAGTCACGGTTGCTTTGAACAGTTCTCGTTCACGTGCCACCGTGCTAAATCCCAAAGTTTGGATTTCCAACTTCCTTGGTTAGCCCCAAATTCCTAAATCTTTGGCCTCCCAACCTAGTTGGTCGGCCCCAAATTCAAAATTTTCGGCTCTCCAATTTCATTGGTTAGCCCCCAAATCCCAAATTCCAAGTTTCGGCTCTCCAATTTCATTGGTTAGCCCCCAAAATCCCAGATTCTAAGTTTCGACTTTCCAATTTCATTGGTTATCCCCAAAATTCCAAATTCCAAGTTTCGGCTTTCCAATTTCATTGGTTAGCCCCCAAATTCCAAGTTTCGACTTTCCAATTTCATTGGTTAGCCCCCAAAATCCCAAATTCCAAGTTCCGACTTTCCAATTTCATTGGTTAGCCCCCAAATTCCAAATTCCAAGTTTCGGCTTTCCAATTTCATTGGCTAGCCCCCAAAATCCCAAATTCCAAGTTTCGACTTTCCAATTTCATTAGCTAACCCCCAAAATCCCAAATTCCAAGTTTTGACTTTCCAATTTCATTGGTTAACCCCCAAACTCCCAAATTCCAAGTTTCGGCTTTCCAATTTCATTGGTTAGCCCCCGAATCTCAAATTCCAAGTTTCGGCTCTCCAATTTCATTGGTTAACCCCCAAAATCCCAAATCCTCAAGTTTCAGCTTTCCAACTCTCTTGGTTAGTCCCGAATCTCAAAATTTCTGGCTTTCCAATTTCCTTGGTTAGCCTCAAATCCCAAGTTTCGGCTTTCCAACATCGTTGGTCAGCCCCAAATCCCAAGTTTTTCAACTTCCCAACATCGTTGGTCGGCCCAAAATCCCAAGTTTTTCGGCTTTCCAAGATCGTTGGTCAACCCCAAATCCCAAATTTTTCGGCTTTCCAACATCGTTGGTCGGCCCCAAATCCCAAATTTTTCGGCTTCCCAACATCATTGGTCGGCCCCAAATCCCAAGTTTTCCGGCTTTCCAACATCGTTGGTCAGCCCAAAATCTCAAGTTCCGACTTCCCAACATCGTTGGTCAGCCCCAAATCTTAAATTTTCGGCTTCCCAACATCGTTGGTCAACCTCCCAAGTTTTCTGGCTTCCCAACACCGTTGGTCAACCCCAAATCCCAAGTTTTTCGGCTTCCCAACGTCGTTTGGCTAGCCCCAAATCCCCAAGTTTTCGGCTTTCCGAACTTTGTTTGGTTAGCCCCAAATCCTAAGTTCCGGTCCCTAAACCATTTTTGTTCAGCCCCAAATCCTAAGTTCCGATCCCTAAACCATTTTTGTTCAGCCCCAAATGCAAGTTCTGGCTCTCCAAACTTCGGCTCCTGAACCGTTTTTTGTCAGCCTTAAAATCCGATACCCAAATTTCCGAACTCTGCTTTTGGACTTAAACCGTTGAAGGTCGGCCAAGTCATCACCTCACAGTTACTCTCTTGCAAAGTGCAACCTCTAATTTCAAGCTCCGGGAGGGTTAACTACCCTTGCACAAAAAAAAAAGAAAAGGAGAGAAAAGAAAGAAAAGAAAAGAAAAAAAAGAGAGATCAAAAAAAAGAAGAAAAAAGAAGAAAAGAAGTAGAAGGGAAAAAGGAAAAGAAAGAGAGAAAGAAAAGAAGAAAAAAGAGAAGGACTGCAAATCCAATGAAGGAAGCAAATTCTAGTGCATTTGTGAAATCATGTCAAGTGCCTGAGACAAACCCTCAGGGTGACTCCAAATTAATGAAAGAATGCACAATAGGAGTCCCGGTACAAGCCCTCGAGATAGCTGCAACTAAACGAAAGAATGTGCATCAAGTGCGGAGCCTAACGCCTCCTGAGTACATCTTGTTCCAGCTTTGCTTTGCAAAGTCACCCTGCATAACTCCAATGGAAGGAAGACACTCCTAATGAAGCAAAGGCTGCAAATCAAAGGACTGCATCTGTAGCAGCATTAGGTCACTCAAATTTGAAGTTGTGGAAGCAATAAATTCTCCCAATACATGGACCTGATGTGACAGCTTAGAAGGAAAAATGCTAGACCAGACTCTGGACGAAGAACAGAAGAATTTCGATCACCAAGAAAAAAAGAAGAGAGAAAAGAACAAATGAAACAAAAGAGAAAAGAAGAAAAAAAGAGAAGGAAAGAAAGAAAGAAGAAAAATCCCTGCTACATCGGTTGGCGCATTTTTTGCTATTCTTCAATGAAACTCAGTCTCAAGTCGACTTGGTGGAGCGAGTCCATGTCACTTCTCTGAAGTGGTGTGCGCTCTCCTGAGTTCCCTCCTAAAGATTACTGAGTCGAGAAGTATCCAATTCAACCAAACTGAAGGAAGAAGTCAGATGACCCGGCGTAAAGTATGTGATAGTACAAAACGTAGGTTCGAACTCAAATGCTAAAATTTGCGCAGAAGTGATGGCAGCACTGCACAAAACTGATGTGTGGTGGCAGCACATAATCCCTGTTCAATCTCACTTCCAGGATGTCAGCATACGCCGGAGGATGTCCATCTAAGGGCGAATTGGGACTAAATTCTTCGTCTAGTCATTAAAGATTGAGGGGTAAAAGTTGTTAAATACACGGGCCGTCTGTCATCGTCTTCGCTCTAACAGATATCCCGTGGGTGGCATTTGTTGAACCCTAAAAATTTTCCTTTTTGAAGGGAAAACAATGGGCTGTTGACCCTACACAAAATACCTTTCATAATTTTCAGTAACTGTCGAAGAAAGAAATATATATGTGTGGGCATACCGGACAAAGGTCAGCAAAACGACCAAAGTTCGTATTTTGGGTGCATAAAACTTTTATATAAGTTGACATCTACATGTTATTACAAGGAAAAGACAAGGAGGAGATTCTCTCGGGGTCCACGTGGTGAAAGATGACATTTTCAAAGTTGAAGGGAATCTTTTTATAGGAGAAAAATGACAAAAGGAGGACCCTTCGGGCCAGCCAGGCCGGAGGGAGGCCCCTCCGCCCTGCACACAGGCCGGAGAGGGTCCCTCCGGACCTGCCAGGTCGGAGGGAGCCTCCTCCGTCATGCACACCGGCCGGAGGGGTTCTCCTCCGCCCTGCACAGGCCGGAGGAGCCTCCTCCGCCCTGTGCACAGGCCGGAGGAGCCCTCCTCCGCCCTGCAAAGGCCGGAGGGAAGCCCCCTCCGCCCTGGAGCTCATTTAAAAAAAAAGAAAAAGAGAGAAAGAGAGAGAGAGAAGGTGAAGTAGGCCGGAGGAGGGCTCCTCCGCCCTGCCAGGTCGAGAGGACCCCCCTCCGCCCTGTGCAGGCCGGAGGGAAGGCTCTCCCCCCTGTGCGCAGGCTGTCGCCTATTAAAAAAAAAAAGAAAGAAGAAGAAGAAACTGAAGAGGAAGAGGAAGAGACTGGGAGGAGGAGAAGTTGAAGAGGCTCATTTCTTGGGATTTCACCGGAGGAGGGCTGAGAAGAGGCCTCTGCCCCACTCTCCACCCGCTATAAAAGGAGCAGCACCAATGGAGCAGTCAAGGAAGGATAGACAGCAGCAGCAGCGGAGGGTTAGGGAAGAGCTTCCTTCTTTTTCTGGGCCAAGGCAGCACTCCTGTGCAGGGAAGGGTTTCCTTCTTTGTCTGGCTAAGGCAGTGGGAGAGTTTCCTTCTTTTTCTGGGAAGATGCCTCTCTAGCATGGGAAGGGATATGGTCAAAAGGCCCCCCCGGGTGTTCCGGTCACCTTCTTTGACAATGGTGTGGTTAAGAAACCTTTCACCCCCCCGGGAGAAAATAGGGATGAAGTGCAGAAATGCCAAATGCCATGTTTATGAAATGCCCAATGCCATGTTTATGCAAACAGAAATGCATTTTAGAAATGCAGAAATGCTGTAACAACATTATAGAAACATTACAGAAATGCAGAAATGTTATTACAGAAATACAATGAAACATTACAGAAATGCTTTGCATAAATGCCAAGAAAAATTATGCAATGTTGAAGCTATACAGAAATTCTTGCATTATTGCATTTGAAATCATTGAAATGGCTATGGGCTTGTTTCCATGCACAGGTGGGCTAGTCAAAATGGGCTCAGAATAGGCTTGCATTATTGCATTTGAAATCGTTGGAATGACCTTATGCTTATTGCAATTGAAATCATCCAAAGTATTTGAAATCATCCAAAGGAAATCATCCACAGGTGGAACGAAGATGGTTACAAATTAAAATTGCAAGTCTTACAAATGTTCAAGGCCCGGTGGGTAGAAAATTACAGAAATACCCTCGGGTGGTCACAAAATTATAGAAATACCCCCGGTGAGCAGAAAATTACAGATATACCCCCGGCCGGTCACAAAATTACAGAAACACCCCCAGTGAGCAGAAAATTACAGAAATATCCCCAATGGACAGAAAATTGCAAAAATACCCCCGGTGGGCAGAAAGTTGCAGAAATACCCTCGGTGGTCAGAAAGTTGCAGAAATACCTCTCCGTTGCGGAAAATCACAGAGATACTCCCGGTGGCGGGAAAACTTTAGAAATACTCCCCATGAAGGGAAGATTGTAGAAATATCCCCGATGGCGAAAAAATTACAAAAATACCCCAAATGATGGGAAAATGCAAAAAGACCCTGAAATATCAAAAAACTGCAGAAATACCACATTTATGGGAAAGTTGCATAAAAGTCATTGTTCAGTCTAGCAACTGTACAAATTTTCCAGTTTGTCTCAAAATCACTGAAGAATGTTGTTGTTCCGATTGGCGCCGTTTGCACGACTCGGTGGAGCGAAACCACGCCCCTTCCCTGAAGCGGTGTGCGCTTTCCTGAGTTCGGCTTATGGCTAACCATCTAAGCCCATGTGTCTATTTATGGCCAAGAGCTATCATGTCCGAAAAATCAGAAATTGATAAAATTGCAAATAAACCCTGAAAGGTCAAGAAAATTCATACCCGGAATGCCCAAGAAGTCAGATGATGGGATTATTTCCAAGAAGTCGAGAAATCAAGACGAGAAATACCCAAGAAGTCAGATAACAGGGTTATTTCCGAGAAGTCGAGAAATCAAGACGAGGAATACCCAAGAAGTCAGATGACGGGGTTATTTTCGAGAAGTCAAGAAATCAAGACGAGGAATGCCCAGGAGGTCGAATGACGGAGCTATTCCCGAGAAGTCAAGAAAGGAAGTCAGGAACGCCCAAGAAGTCAAACGATGGGGCGATCTCCGAAAAGTCAAGAAATCAAGACGAGGAATACCCGAGAAGTCGAGAAGTGACGGGGCTATCTCCAAGAAAATAAGAAATTGCAAGAATATCTTGAAGTCTGGGAAAACTACAAAAATGCTTTGACGGAGAAAAATCACAAACATACCCCGCCTCAGGCGAGAATGTCCTTTCTGGACACCAAGCCAACTTAAGAGTCTAATCACAATTAAAAGAGTGATTATGACCATCGAACAACTCCGAGGGACCGACAGTGATCATCCTGGCGATCCAACGGTTCTCGTGATGGAATTCAAATTCAATCATCCGATCAAGGGACAAAAGTAAATACAATGACCCGATCAGGATGAAAGCAAACTCAAAGATCCAAATACAGATTGAAGCAAATTCAAAGGCTCTGATTGCGACCGGATGTTACCTTGAAGACCCGATTATACAATCGGGATCATATGTAAAGATCTTGAAGAACCGATTGTAATTCAAATCACATATGCTCAAGAAAATAAAGTCTTCAAATTCCTTTGCAAGAGTATGTACCCATCATGGGCGATCATCAAGATCATCTGTGTCACAACAAATAGAGGCAAAAGGCATTCCTCGATAGTTAATCAAAGGTGTTCGGACTTGTCCGATGTAAATTAACACCAACTCCGGTCGGTGGGTAAAGGTCCTGTACACGAACCCTAAATCATCTGATAAATCCCACAAGCGCGGAATTAACAAATACGCCCAAAATACACGCATATTCATTCGACGAAATTGGATGTTTCGAAAATTCCGCGTGTAAACATGGGCAGACAATTTTTGTAAATCGGACAGATGCGATTCTCTTCTTTTGCCTTTTCTGTAAGGGTTGGGATACCACTTTACAGCCCTTTTGTACAGGGGAGTTTTGGGGACAACTCCCTTCTCGACTGTATAATCTTTTTCTGTCCATTTTATTAATTATGTGGTACCATCCACTTTCAAAAAAAGATGGGATCATGGGGTGCGAGAAGTTCAGAATTAGAATAGGTGCCCAAAACAGGAGGCAGACTCAAGTTGCTTCTAAGACTCAGAATCTCATTCATCATGGCAAGAAGTTGTGAAAGAACATAAAAATATAGAGCTCAAGATGACCTTTCATGGAATCAATCAACTAAGGATTCTGGGGAGAATGTTGCTGATTGGACATAGAAAGAGATCATTGTCGTGTACAAGAGACACAGAAAATAAGGTCAGGGATGGGGTCATGAACGTAGCCAGAGTAAGAAGACGAGACTGAGTTCCAACACAAGTTCAGCAAGCCACAGAAGGACAGTCAGCTCAAAGTGAGTTGGACACAAATCCAGAGTTGAATTCACAGCATATCATGAATGTGCCAAAGGTCAAAACTTCCTCAAGGTCCTCATTGGGTAGTACACATGCAGTTAAAATTCTTGTACAAAAGAAACATAGTTCCCTTTTTTAAGACAAAACTTGTGGTTTGCAGCACCAATTTTATGGCAAGAGGTAGTACAACCAGTAGGTGTAGAGGAGAGGTTCCTCTACAAAAACATAGCTCCTTTGATGGCCTTTGAAAGGTGATTCCACTCCATGGCAGATAGACAATTCTATTGTTGACTCTAGTTTCACGAAGCTACATGCACTATCTCTTCTGCTAACCCCCAGGATAGTATTGACCCTGAGTCAACACAGGCCGTGATTCATGAAGTCGGGGCAACCCTAAGATTCACCTTTTTGACCAGAAAAAAAAGGAAGGGAAAAGATTATTGACAACATACATTGAGAATTTTGTCAGCAACGTGGTGGATAGAAATCAACATGAGAGCTCCCACTCTCAAGAAATCCGTTCACCTCCACTCATGATCCAAGGCTCTAGACCAAGGGGCATGCTTCAGGGGTTGGCAGTTTCGGCCAAAACCGAAACGTTTCGGCCGAAACGTTTCGGTTTCGGACCAAAACGAAACGACACCCTTTGCATGGTTTCGGCCGAAACCGAATATAGCCCTTTAAGAAAAATATAATAGTTTAATTGGTTTCGGACCGAAACCGGTACTGCCGTCCATGTGCTTCACAGCCATGCTCTAGATGTTGTTGCTTCCAAATGCTGTTCATCAGGGGAGGCAGCACAAGATGCTAGTAGATCCATCTGTCAGGAATTGAAACAAAGGTAGGGTTTGTTGTGAAAAGGGAAAAGTCAGCAGGAAGGCCTAATCCATCAACTAAAGCAGTAGACATAGCTTTTATGGAAGTGGAATTCAATATTCTGCATCTGTTTCTGGGATCTATCCATCCAACAAGCTCAGATTGTCTTGTTTTTGGTAAGTAACAAGCTCAGATTGTCACGTTAAGCAGTAACTTATGTGATCTCTTAGACTCTTACCAATGCTCTATAGTTATCAATTCAGCTATGGAATTTGACTCATGTTGATGGTTATCAGCTAAGTTTAGTCTCAGCATCCACAATCATAATGGTTGTTGGACTCACTGGGAAGAAGTTTGGACTCTGGAAACAGAGAGTTGAAAATATTGTAATGAATATGTACCCCTCCCCAAAAAAAAAGTTGAGATAACCTCTCAATGACCGTTCTAAGAATACTGGCTATACATTACAGAATACCACAAAGGTTGAACTTATAAAGAATACAAGACTATAGCCATCAATTAAACATAATTTCTCCTAAGCACAACGATATGTCATGATGCATTCCAATAACATATAAAAATATTGTACCATAAATAGCTACTGAAAACAAGTTAACCAACTGAAATTGAGAAAACACCTTACATATCTGTATTACATGTATAAAGAACAAGTAAAACAAGATTCAACTCGTGCCTTGACTAAGCATCTGAAAGGTAACCCACTCCATACATCACTCACCATAGTGTCTTCCGAATGAAAGAGTCACCGACGCATCTGAAATGAGATCACGTCCACCAACAGAAATAGTAAAGTTTTCCATGTGGATATCCTTAACATTTGAACCATTTTCATCAGAATCATGCCTCACACACACTACAGGCATTCCTGCTCTAACTGCTTCCATTTCTGCCAGATGTGTTTGGTACTGTGCCTGTGAGAGGAAAAAGTGGTCTCAATGATGAAAAACAATAAATGGGGTAAAAGAAAGCATCATGAAAACAGGCTGGTTTGATTATTGGAAGAGCAATGTAAATAAAATAAATAATGATCTCTTTTAAAGTAAAATAAATCATGATCGTAAAACCTGCAGTAAAAGATGTGCAAGATAAATACAAGTTTGCTTAAATATGAGAAACCCATACGCAATAACAGAAGGAAAAAAATAGCCAACTTCTAAGCCAATGGTAAATCCAAAGAACTGTATTCTGAATATGACATGAACTTGTTCGACATACCTCTCTCTGGCGTTCATCCTTTCTCTTTCTTCTTTCAAGCTTTGCTCGATCACGTTCAGATAGCACAGGACCCTCCAGCACATCTGCTTGTTTCTTTGGTACTTGCCCTTCATCCATCCCATCAAACATTCTCACAGGAGTTGCAAGGCTTCGTACAGTTTGCTTTGGCTTCACTCCATGTTTCCCAAACTTCCTAGATATTTCACTGCATGCCTACATTGTCACAGATGCCCAAAAAGACAAAATATTATAAAATATAGGGAAAAACCAGCCAAGAATGTATTCTAGAAAAGTAAGAACTTGCAGAAATGACTTTTTTCCATGCTGAGGTGACATTTTAAACAGAAATGACATAATCCGGGTCTCACCGCCATACAGTAATCAACAAGAGAAACTTGCTCATTCCATATTTGTAAGCATTTAAATTGACACAAGTTGCAATCCATGTGACAGACTGATAAAAGGATTCAGAGTAAGAGAAAGTGCAAGAAACGTGCAAAGGAAAACAAATAGACCGAGATAATGAGAATTTAGCCAGGAGATAGGAACTTGATGAAGTTCACTTCCCAGCAGTATAAATACAAGAACAACCTCTAAAACATAACTCAGCTCATATCCATTTCACAATATAAATTCATTGGAAATTTGCACCTTATCCAAGTACATGGGTACTAAAGAATATTAAAACACATACTCTTTTCGCAAAGAATTTACTGTCCATTGCCAAAAAAAATCTTTCCAACAACCTTCACAACACCACATTGAATGCCTAAACAAGGCCTGCAAAACCGGTACCAGTTTCGGTACTGGTACTGGTACGAACTGGTACCGGCCAGTGCGGTACCAGTTCCTCACTCCCCCCTCCCCACCCGGGTTCCACCTCCCCCATGTAAGTATATGTCATATATATCCTATCAAGATCAATTGGTTATTTATACGATATACTTTTGTTATGATGGTCATTTTATAAATGACCAACATCTTTTAAAGCCAACCCTAATCGAGCCCAGCTTAGTCCGCCCTCCTGTCCGGGCCTGAGCCCACCGCCACCGCCCTCGCCTGAGCCCGCTGCTGCCGCCCTGGCCTGAGCTCTCTCTCTCTCTCTCTCTCTCTCTCTCTCTCTCTCTCTCTCTCTCTCTCTCTCTCACACACACACACACAACAGTGAGATGAGAGTCCAAAGGGGATGCGACCGCTGCAGCCTCCTGTTTTCTTTTTTTATTATTATTTCTGTACCAGCTAGTACTGGGATCAAATGGCCCAAACCATACTGGCTGTACCGGACAGTGCTGCATACCATGTGCCTAAAGTAATAACTGTCCAAGATGCAGCTGTTTATAATAGTCAAGATGCAAGCACATCTGGATGGTTAGCTCGGGGATGGATCTCAAGAGCCATTTCAAAAAGATGTGGCGAAGGAACGCTCTAGAGGTTGCCTCCGGTGTGAATCGGGTTCCCCTTGAGGGTGCCCACTCTCGCCAGCGTCGGAGCTCGCTGCAAGGCTTCCAGAGAACTACCAAACAGAGCCATTTCGCAGGCTCATGGGCCCCTGGACCGATGTGCTACCAGTACAGGAGGGGCCATCGGCAGCAGAAGTGCAGCTTTCTGGAGAAGGGTGACCATGGCAGGGGTAGTAGAGCAACGACAGAGGCGAGCTTCCAGCGCTCCTATGCTGATGTGCTCAAGAGAGGGCCAGTAGCAATGCCCTGGAGCAGACTGACTGAGGTGGTATCGAAGTGGGAAGGCTATTGGCCGACGTCCTCAATAGTCAGGTGCATTGCTTGTGGGTTGCCCCGGTGGAAGGGGGAGAAGACGGGGTGCTCATGAAGGAGATCCTAGACAAGAGGAGCACTAGGGTGGATGACCGGGAGGTCACAAAGATTTCCAGGGGCGGTTACCTAGCTGTAGGGCGGAGTACAGAGGTGGCAGACGACGAGGCAAAGGCAGGGTTCGTGCTGGCTGACGGCATTCTGTTCTGGGTGTCCAGGTGGGACCTTTGGCAGAAAACCTTCCCGGATCCAAGGATGTGCCATCTCTACATCTGGCTAGTGGGAGTCCCCCTCATCCTGTGCGATGAGGTCGGAGCCTCTTTCCTCGTCGGCCATTTCAGGGTTGTCGAAAGTGGGTCGGTCCAGCTCACGAAAGGGGAGGCAGACAATGGTCGACTGCATCATCCGGGTCAGCACCCATCAGGAGGTGCTGGCGGTCATAACAGTAGAAATCGAAAGCAACCTCTTCCAGGTGAGGATCTTCCTCCCGCCAAACCTACAGAGCAGCCCCGAACAAGAGGTAGGAGAAAGGTACAGATAGGGGGGTACGTAGCTGCCTGTCCGTACCCCTCTCTAATTCTAATTCAATTTCGAATTTGAATTTGAAGGGCAGTATTGGGCCAGGAGAGGGGCCACAACGTGAGTCAAGATTAGCCAGCCGTATACAGGCTCGGTCCATCGAGCAAGAGAGGTGGTTTCGCCTTGCAGGAACCCAGTCAAGGAGAACATGGAGTTACCCAATATGGACCCGGTACCATCTACTAGCAACTTACCCACGACCAATAGCCAAGGTCGTATCGAGTCCGGGGAACCAGGTACTGGTTGTCCCCCAAGCCCGATTTGCTGTAGCCCTGAACCCCTTCAACCGCAACGCCCGATCGACAGTAACCGACCTCTCTTGGCCAGCCGACGAGTGCCACAAGGGAGTGAGAGCAATGAGGAACCGGTGATCCTTCTTACCGGTCAATGGAGATTCCTGATTTGGGCCGATGGTGGGGCAGCAAATGTCTCAAAGACAGGCAGTGCCGCTGGCGTGGGAGCCAGTCATGAGCCTCTTCAACTGGAACGTCCGACTGACAACAACTCGAGCAGCCCGAGCATACCTCTCCCAGCCGGCCGACGACTGCAACAAGGGAGTACAAGTGGAGGGGTACCGGAGAAGTCAACGACCCATCTGCTACATTGGCATGCTCATGCAAGAGATCCAACCGATCCTCTCACCAGTCAACATCAACTACCAGATTGGGCTGACAGTGAGGCGGAAGGCATCTCATAAACTTGGAGGCTATCTGACTAGCCGATGCGGCCAACGCCGCAGAGGCTACTACGGGCGGGCCTCCACTTCCCTCTTCTTCATCCCTTGTCGAGCTAGCAATGCTCTTCCGAAAACCACACAAGCCACTGGTGGAGACTTGGGAGGACAACATCCTCTTTGACATGCTAGAGGTGCAACAGGAGGCTTGACCTTATGAGGAGATTGCACAGGTTTCAATTGTGGGGAAGACTTAGCAGCATGGAAAAGACGAGGGGGAGGGGCTGAGAAGGGAGGAGGTTAAGGAATTGGTTGGGGTCGTGAAGAGATTGACAGAACCGTAGGTTAGGGAACTGGCAGACATGGTTGGGGTGCCTCCATCAAGGGACTATTTAGGAAGGTTCAAAAGAGATGGCTGATCAAAATGGCGAGGGCAGTTAGGGAGAAAATCTGACAAGAAGGGGGATAGAAGGGGTGAAGGTGGAAGGGGAAGAACAGGGTGGTCAGGGGGAGGAGGCAGCTGGTTACTAATCCTCTACACAATGAGAATAGTGCCATGGAATGTGAGAGGGATAAGGATTTGTGGGATGGAGAGGAGGATGGTCAAGGACCTCGTTAGAAGATGGAAAATAGCCATCATGTACTTATAGGAGCCGAAATATGACGAGGATGGGGAGGCCATTATGAAGGAGATAGAGGTATTATGATCATGTGGAATGTGTATGAGGTGGAAGAAGTGGAGGAGAACAAATGCATCAGCAGAAGGGCTAGCTCCCTCTCCTTCCACAACAATGCAAGTGGATTCTTCTAGGACTTCACTAGAGTTTATGGGCCACAGAGTAGGGACGACAAGACAGCACTCTGGAATGAGCTTCTTCTCTACCACAGCAGCTCCAACCGCCCATCGGAGGGGTGGGATTTCAACGCCATTCTATCTCCGTTGGAGAGGTCAGGTGACTACTCCCTTCCAAAAGAGATGGAGGATTTCAAGAATTTATCATTGAAACAGCATTGATTGATGTGCACATGTCCAACTCCTACTTCACCTGGTCAAACATGAGAGTAGATACTTCTCACTCTAGGCTAGATAGGTTCCTTGTCTCTGTTAACTAGGAGGGCCACTTCTTTCACCTGGAGGCCCTTGGCTTGGCCAGACCTACCTCGAACCACAAGCCTATCCTTCTCAAGACCTCTGGTAGGCAGAGGAGGAAAGTGCACGGTCAGCAAAGTGTGGGGCACCCAGAGGCAAGGGGAGCAGGCTATGGCCAGGCTAGTTGGCAAACTTAAGACCTTAGCAAGGGGGGGGGGGCAGCAAAACTCTTTCGGGTAAAGTAGTGAAGGACATAATATTGAAGCAATTGGAGGGCCTTGATGCTATGGAGGAAGCGAGTCTACTGGATCAGCCTGGCGGCGGAATTTAGCGGGGCAAGCTCACAGATGACTATGAAGAAATCCTTCTTAAAGAGGAAATCTATTAGAAGCAAAGATTGAGAGAAAGATGAATCAAGGTGAGTGACATGAACATATCTTACTTCCAGAGGTGGCATCGGGAAGGAGACTCAACTGCATCATGTGCATCAGGGATGAAAACCAACTCATTACTGATCCGGAAAGCATACACAGGCATGTCTTACACTTCTACTCGTGGCTTTTCATAGAGGAGAGCCAGTCAAACCGTCCATAGCTGCGGACCTCCTCCCTCATCTTACAAAAGAGGACAGCAGAAATATCTCTCGTCCCTTTGAAGAGGCAAAGGTGAGGGAAATGTCATCTTCTCTCTTGCAAGGGAAAAGCTCCTGACCAGATGGTTTTCTACTTGTGTTCTATCAACAGTGTTGGGATATCATCAATGCAGATGTTCTTCGAGCAATATGAGAATTCAAGAAGGGCAGGCCAACTTGGGAGGCATCAAGACTCTGCTCATCCTTATCCCAAAGAAACAGGGTGCCAAGAACATGAGGGACTAAGGCTTCTTGAATGGACCTATAAAATTATCACTAAGCTACTGGCTATGAACCTTGACAGCATCATGAACAAGATGGGTAGGGCTATCAAGGGGCTTCCCATAAAGGGTGTATCATGCACGAGAATTGTTTTGTGGCCCACAAATACTTGTATGCTCTGAAGAAACAGAGGAAAGGATTAGTGCTCAAATTTTGACTTCAAAAAAGCTTATGACCAAGTTAGCTGGCAATGTCTGTTCGATGTTCTCTGCAAAATGGGCTTCGATGACAAATGGGTTGGATGGATCAAGGCTTGTCTCCAGTTAGCTAGGTTCGTAGTCCTTGTCAGCGGGAAACCATCTCACTATTTCCACAATGGTAAAGGGATCAGGCGGTAGGCCCAATGTCCCCTGAGCAAGATGTGGCTAAGAGTTGAATCCCATGATCTTATTAAGGGGTTCCATATTTCCCACCGAGGCAGGTCATCTCCCATCTTTAGTATGCTAATGATACTATTCTATCTATAGCGGAGAGGGAGGAACAATTGTATAATATCATATTGATGTTGGAGCTTCTTTAAGAGGTCAACAGCCTTAAGGTTAACTTTGACAAAGAGCCATGTACTCGGTATCAACATGGAGCAGAGAGCCGTGAGGAGAGCAGTTGTTATTTTGGGGTGTCAGATTAACAAGTTCCCCAGCACATACTTGGGTCTTCCTTTGAACCCTAATGTTGTCTTTGGTAACAGAATAAGGCCGAGTAACATCGATTATTCACCCTCGAATGGGTAATTTCGCTTTGGTACCGAGAAAACGTCGCTCGACCTCGGGTGGGATTTCCTCCCTATTCGCCCGAACAACTGATTCGAGGGAGTGCCCTCGAATCACTTATTCCCAACGTGCTACCCCATCTCCTTTCTCTGTGATGCGTTTTCTTCCCCGCACTACCCCTCACAGTCACATCCCTTCACCTCTTCTCACCTCTTCTCCTTCTGCTTCCCAACGGCGCAAGGCTCCACCGGTTGTGGGCGACGAAGGCTCCGGAGGCCGTTGGGTGGCGACGCGGTGGGGGATCTGGTCGTCTCCTCCCTCGTGACATCAAGCGTGTTCTTCCCGGTGGGTGTATCTTCGTGCAGAGGGGTCACGACAAAGGGTTTCCGATGGTTGTCGCCTTCTCCCAGAGGGGCCACCCAATGGTCAAGGGTACTCTAGGGTTTCCGGTGACATCGTCTTCTCTTCTTTGGTCAAGGCTGCGGCTAGGGTTTTTTCTTTCGGTTTGCGGTCTCGTCTTCTCATTGTCCAAAAAGTAGTCGAATGGTCTTCTCACAAGCACTGAGACGCCTTCGGAAAGCTCCTTTCCGCGCCCCCGAGGGTCACGGGTCATTTCCCTTCCCTGCGCAAAACTGTTCACTGCAGCTTTGCAGTGACATTTCTGTGATTCCAGTACGTATGTACATGCAGGACATTTCTCCTTCCTCCTCTGTCCGATTTTGAATGTCTGGTTGACGGGACAACTATAAATTGTGTTCTCTGCTTCCGATCAACTTACAGTCGGACGTCGGCAGCAAAGACGGAGGCCATTTCTTCCTCCTCCTCTAATTCTCCTCCTCTCACGAGGTATGACATTTAACTATGCCCAATTTCTAGTATGTTTCCTTTTTAAGACTACTATGCCACCAGGTATGACCTTCTTCTTCTTCTTCCTGTTCTTCCTTCTTTCTCTGTTTCCTTCACAAACCTGAAATCCAACTTGGTGTCAGGACCACTTCAGTTCTTGTAGCCCATAGTTGGATGTTCGGTCATCTGTAGGCTTCGTCCAACCACGGTATTTTTTATGGACGTCATCCTTGTGGTCTAGGTCAAACAGATGCCCGAGTATGTGCTGCTGGTTCATGTGTTTGTGTGGTGTCTTGATGAGACTAACCTTTCATATTATTAAATATTTGATACTGGCTCTTTTGTTGGTTGACAAAATAATTTTTTCAACTTCAGTTTTGATTAAGAGACATGTTTAATTCAACCCCTCCAAGAAAAAATCCTGGCTCTGCCACTCTTCACAATCTATACGCACTTAGGATCTTTGTGCGCAAATATTATGTACAGAATTGGGTTTCAATATTATGGACATATACAATCTTCAATATTATTTTTGCTCTGCAGATACTTTCATCTTAAATTTTCGTGATATTGGTTTTTCCCCATGTGTAGATCATGGACAAATACAATCTTGAATATTATTTTTGCTCTGAAGATAGTTTCATCTTAGACTTAAATGATATTGGTTTTCCCCCCTATGCATATGCAGATCATAGACATATACAACCTTGAATATTATGTTTGCTCTAAAGATAGTTTCATCTTAGACTTACTTGATATTGGTTTTTCCCCATGACATTCACAGCACTAATCTGTCAAGGGGGAGGAAGCGTAGACGCTACAGAATGTCTGCAGCAGGTACTTTTCTCATTGTCTCCAACATCATATCTACATAGGCCATGCCATGTTATTCCACCATATAGATCAAGGAAATGCCAGATTTATTGTCTTCAAGATTCTCCCTTGGGGTCCATCAATCATTAGACACAAGTGTCTAGGGAGATCAGAGATGACCTGTTAAAAGGAATAAAGCTGGATCATTACAGCCTCAGCAGCTGAGTAGTAGCATGTCAGGTCATCAACTCATGTTAATTCCTTGCACTTCATCTAACAACATCAGTGAATGTGGCAAAAGTCCACAATCTCTACCTTTGGTGATGGAGAAATCTTGCACTTGATGATGCACATTGGAGGTGGCAGTATCACTACAACATTGATATTCTATATTCTTAGAACATATGTGTAACTGAAAACCATCTGCGTAGAAACTGTCAATATAAAAATCACAATTTTCGTGAATCTAAAAACTTCTATGTGCACTTCCATCTTTTGCTTAGTTACATCCAAATAGGAGCTAAGCACTTTGCCCTAAACATTTAATTTGGTTTCCTTAATCAAAACCCCATAATGACCATTCAAGGGGTAAAGTATCGTGATGCTACTGTTGAAAAAAACATTACTTAGACATTTATAAACCAAATTAACATGCATGTTTCTTCTGATTCCCTTATTCAGTTTGTCAGTAAACACAAAAGCTAGTTTTTCGTTCATGCATGTTTCTACTGAATAATCACACGATTCTTGTTCAAGTTTTTAAAGAGGAACACCATTTTCTCATGGTACATAAGTTCCTTTTGCGTCTATCTTTACAGGGGGAAGTCTGTTGGTGAAGTATGTTATAGAAAACAGTTATACATAACTAACATTTACATGTTGAGCAGATTCTATAGTAGGATTTTTATATTTTCTAATGCTATTAAATTGGTTTTCCAGCAAATGTATATTTTCACTTTCCTTTGACAGGGACTATCGTAGATTTCATGAGCTAAATCTTTTGTCATATTCTAAAACCAACCTAGCTTGGAGTTGGAGTCAACTATCATGAATGCAATAATTTTTTTATGTATGATTAAACTTTGACTCTTGTAAACACAGTTTGAATGGGAATCATTTGCTATCCATTTACTACTACAGCTCTACAATAGTATAGCATAGCTTCTGCTACATTTCAAAGTGAAAACTATTTTTTCCTTTTCAAACTATGTTAATACAGTTTCGGTTGATGAAGTATGTTCTAGAAAACAGTTATACAGAACTAACATTTCCATGTTGAGCAGATTCTATAGTAGGATTTTTATGTTTTCCATGTTGAGAATATCATGTGCCAGCACCTATTAATTAAGATGTACCCACCTCATAAAGGGATTCAACTTCCAGGTAGATGCTACATAAGGGGATTCTAGGACAAGATAGAAATACAGAAAGGGCTAGTAAAAAAAAACATCAGGAAGTGTTTTGTATCTAGAGGATTGCTTGGGGTTTTCATGCAGAAACCCTATCATATTTAATAAAAGCGATATAACAAAGCCCAAAGGCTCACAAAACCTAAATACACAGATTGAAATGGCCATGGCAAATGAGAAAATGGCTTTCTCATCCTAGAACAAATAAAGGAAACAGCCCGCTACATGAGTATGTAAAAAAAATGAAAAATAAACTATACAAGTGCCGTGAAAATCTCCATCATAGAATTTTAGCTATTCAAGTACTAGTTTAACCAGGAATAGCACTCCCCATATGTGCTGCTATACCTGTTAGAGGTATAATAAGATGTGCCTTAGTGTTGTTAGTTCTTATCTATTATGTCATCATGTTTTTAAAGGGTCATCGTCGGGAGGGCGAAAAGGAAAGGGCCGTGTACCGAACTGGACAGACTTTCATGATGGGAAGCTCTTGGAGTTGTTGATGAATCAATATGATAAAAATAACATTTCAGATGGGGCCTTCAAGCCACAAGCTTGGAATGAGTGTGTACCCATATTTAATGCGAGAACTGGTTTGGATTATGGTAGGGACCAATTATACAATCGGTGGAAAACGTTGAAAAAACTATACAACTTATATGACCAATTGTTGAGGAAAAGTGGGTGGGGCTGGGATCCGATGACCCACATGCCAATGCCTAGATATGAAGGAGCTTGGGAGGAGCTACTTGAGGTAAATGTATTTCAATTTTAATCCAATGTTAAATTCAATGTAGACACCACTCACTCGTCTCCTAATATATCATTATCCTCCTTTATTGTCAGAGATGTCCTGAATATAAGATCATAAAGGGTAAGCCATTCAAGTTCTTGAAAGAGATGGAATACATATGCTCAAGTAGCATGAGTCGGGGAGTAGATGCAGAAGGATCCATGACGCGTCCGTCTATACCTTCTCAAACCTCTGTTCAAAAATATTTATCAGCTCTAGCAGGTGGTGATGGCATAGACAACCTTCATTTCAGTAGCGATGGCTCCCTTGATCTTGCCTCTTTGGGATATACGGCTCCTAATGTACAGGTTACATCAGAGACACCACCACCTCCAACTGACACAGAAGGGATGTCCAATGCACGAAAACGGCTCTCTGTTGGTGGGTCAAAGCCACGTCCCAAGAGACTTGGAGATGAATCTGTCATGGCTTTGGCTTCTGTCACTCGTGATCGCGTGGATTTAGTGAAGATGTTGCATAAACAGCAGCGAAGTAATGACCTCGATATTGAGGAAGGTGGTGTGATACCCACGGCGCAAGAATGCATTGCAGCCTTGAAGGCTCTCCCTGGACTCTCCCGTCAAACAATTGTCAAAGCATTAAATCTATTTAAAGAAGCACCAAATAGATCTCTTTTTATGATCTTGAGTAAGGAAGATAAGGTGGACTGGATAGTCCTACATACCTCGTAGGCGACCGCGATGGTCGTGGACTTGTCTTCTCGCTAGTTGTTGTAGCCATGGTTGTAGTTGTTCTTTGTGTTATGGTTGATTTAGATGGGACTTGTTTATTGGTACGATGTTTTTTGTATTGACTTATGTTTCCGCACTTTGTATTATGCGAATATTGACTATCATGATGTACCTTACCATTCTCTTTAATCTTGAATCACTTGTTTTGTAATGTATATGCACGTCATTGAACCCATATAGTAATGGGAAAGTACAGTTGTTATGTTGTATGGGTAGGACGTCGGCCGGGCATATATGTCACATGGCCAGAATGTTATGCCCAAGTACATGGGTATCCGAGAGCACGTTATAAGGGATTCTTGTCTATGGAAGAGGCACAGAATGCATATAATGCATATTATGACTTTTTGGGGGAATCCTCTAACATTTATACAATAGTGCATCGACCTCAAGTCACAATTATGCATGCACCATCGGATGCTGATGCTAGATCAACAATGCACAAGAGCATGACTAGTTCATTGTCCTCTATGAATCTGATAATTATTGGCCTCATGATATTACTTGTACTGTTGTTGTTCCTAATACTTATCAGTGTCGTTTTCATTATTATTGTGCACCGTTAGCTCAGTCTATGGAGTGAGTGGGATCTATCAGTATTTCCCCTTTATTGTGTAACCTGTATTGTTCATGTTAAGCATGTAACTTTGTCAACTTGAAGTTTACTGAATAATGTATCCCACAATATTGTACTTGCATGTTGTAGAATTTAATGCCCTACTTATGGAGTTTCTTCTGGAGGATGAGGACATGTTCACTGAAATTGAGGAGGCAATATGGTCACAAATTGAAGCAGAAAATGCACCGGTGATTCTTAGGAGACGAATGCACACGTCCACAAACACTGGTCATGCATGGATTCATGACATTCTCAATGGGCATGAAACAAGGTGCTATAGTGTTTTTAGGTTACACCCTGTAATGTTATTTAGATTGAAAGATATGCTAGTGAGTAGGGGTTTGCTATCTGACTCGCGTTACGTTACTGCAAATGAGCAACTCGCTATGTTCTTGTATGTCGTTGGTCATGGTGTCTCTACTGGTGCATTATGTGAGCATTTTCAGCACTCTTCTCAAACAATAAGTCACTATGTCAATCACTTGGCACTTGCATTGGCCTCGTTGAAGAGCGAGTTCATCCAGCTCCCAATGCACACCAATGAATGCCACCCCCACATACGTGACAAGGATATATTCTACCCGTTCTTTAAGGTGGGGTCTATGTTATACATTTCCACTTCTGCAAATTTAGAGGTATACCTCTAACATCATTTTTGAACTGTAGGATGCGTTGGGTGCGATCGATGGGACTCACATTCCAGCAAATGTGCCAATCTATGACCAAGAACGATTTCGTAAGCGCAAGCAGTGCATTACACAAAATGTAATGGCCGTGGTGTCATTTGACATGCTTTTCCAATATGTTTGTGTTGGGTACGAGGGCTCTGCTGCGGACATGAAAGTCCTCAGGTGGAGTTTAGATGAAGGAGGCTTCACCGTACCTAGCGGGAAATATTATCTAGTGGACGTTGGTTATGCGAACACAGGATCATTCTTAGCCCCTTATCGAAGTCACAGGTATCACATCTCTGAATTTCGTGGGAGGGTGCCATTTGCGAACAAGAAGGAAAAGTTCAATCATCGGCATGCTCAACTCTGAAATGTTGTAGAACGAACCTTTGGTGTATTGAAGATGAGATTTCATACGTTGCGAGAGGGGAATTGTTACCCATGGCCCATACAGCGGAAGATTGTACTTGCATGTTGTGTAATTCAAAATTTCATACGTCGTGAACAGGGGTACGATTGGTACTTCAACAGGGTGACAGATAATGATGCCAATATTGAAGAAGCTGGTGATATCGAGGTCCTCGATGATACACCTCTTAGCCAAAGGGATGTTGCAGCCGGGGAACAACTTAGAACACAGATTACTGATGCAATTTGGGCTGACAATAGATAAGAGAGCAGTTAATTTTCATTTGATGGTTGTATTCCCAAACACATTAAACTAGTCTTGTTCTTATAATTGTTTGTTATGTATTACTTTGGTCAATTCTGTAATCTATTCGTTGCTTAGAGTTGCTTGACTATTACACATTTGCCTCTGATCTCATAATTCTTAATTTCAGGATTTGACAGTTGATCCATAGGTTGTGGTTCCATGAGTACATCTGAGACATCTTATTTATGTATAATGTATGTTAAGTGTTGTGCTCTGTCTTGAATTTATGTAATAACATCATTTGTATTTGCAGGTCCTTGATAATTACCACAGGGGGATGGGCAATGATGCGAAACCTTATGTCTGATAATTACCATAGGGGAGCGAATGCTCATGTGCCATTGCAACATAGTGAATATCATCATACAGCTGTGGAGGCTCCTAGGAGCATATATGTTGTATGGGTATGAACTATGAGGGCTGGCATATGCCCCACTCTTGTCAATGGTATGATTGTGAAGGCTAGTCTGAGCCCAATATGTCTACCTAGTTCCTTCTTCTATCTACTGTCTACCTAGTTCCTTCTCCTATCTATCATGCTTTTATTTGTTTCTTACCAAAGAGGGCCTCGTGAAAATCTGTTTTGTAGCATGATGTTCCATTTCCTCATATGATCTGTTTCAGATGACCGCACAGGTGGTATGCAACAGAATAGCTAACTTCCATGTATATATGAAAGGCCTAGTTAACAGCATGTACTTTGTTTACGCAGCCATATTAATAGCATCTCATTCATCTTGGGGAGAAAGAATGAGAGAGAGAGAGAGAGAGAGAGAGAGAGGGAGCGCTTCCTGTTGAGAAGGATCCTAGAAGATATGGACATTACAAAGAACTCTGCTTCTCTACCACTGGAACAGGATGACTCAGCCTTTTCACTGCTTTGTTTAAATTCCATGTAGTCTTGTATGGAGACCCTTATAACCTTGTGAAATATTTTCTCATATATTGACTTCGGTTTCACATGCATAGGAGTTCTGAGACATCCATGCAATAGAAACACAAGTTGCAAGAAATGTTGATGAAGGGATTTTGAAGCTTCTCGTTGGCGAGGTTGTTAGCCATATTCCAGTGGTGGTACTTCACTGATGCCTAGAGTTTAATGATGATTGTGACCAGATGTTAAAACTGGCTTCTTGTCTAGGGAAGTTTAAAGTTACCTTTAGTTGTAAATTTCTTTGACATGTGAACTCCGTACCTTCTAGAAAACATGTTAAAGCTCATTCCATATTGGGCAGAATGATAAAAATACTATAAAAATTTGTGAGAATTTGACAGATTTAGTGTTATACATGGCAGGCTGTTGGTACGGGGTTGTCGGTCACTTGGATTCTTGTGGTGGAAATGAGTTTCATTGCCGTTGCCACAGCAGTGGTAAGAGTTTTTTGTTTTCTTTGGATTATCGATTTATCAAGAAAAGTTGAGAGTCAAATGTATGATAATGTAGGATTCATGTTCTGAGTCCCTACACTTGTTGTAAGTGAAAATTACGAGTTTTCAGAGTTGTCATCCACCTTCATAGAGATTCATAGACTTACATTTGCATGCATACCCTTGTGGTATTTTTAAAACAAGGAAAATAAGAATTGGGGAGGTTTTTGCCACCACTTCAAAGTTTTTCTTTATCATCACTTGCATGGCCTTTGAACAGAAAGCATTTGTGATCACTGAAGACCAGTTAATTATCTTTAGACTCTACTGATGAAACAAGGTTTCAGAACTAAATTTGAACTATTTCATCTTATTGCAGTCAGATGGGATGGCATTCCACAGACGCTATTATACCGTTTCAAAATATTCTCGTGTTCCACATCTTGCTGATTTAGTTGTCACATTAATTTAAATTGGCATTCTTCTTTCTTGCTTTTCTTCTGCTTGGGTCCTCCAACAATCTTTATCTATGATACCTACATGTCCATTCGTGGAGTTGTTGCACCCGTAATTTTTTAGAAATACTTCGAGAATTTCATTCCGAAACAACCGACAAAAAAAATACGGTGTAACGCCGATGTCGTCGGACTGCGGAGTACCTCCGCGATTTAGGGTCTATCGGCCCGATCATATTATTACAAGTGGCATCGCGACAATGGAAGTTAAGAGGAAGATATGCATGCATGCCTGTCAAAGCGGCCGAGCAAGTGTATCACACGGCACGGACGGACGCGAAGATTCTTCCCCACGCAGCATCACCACGGCTTCTTCTCAACTCAAATTGACAGAAACGGAGCAAAACGGCGCGAAGTGGGGCCAAAACACATGCTCGAGGGTCAAACGACCCCTCCCGGATGCGAGAGGGGGCCGCGGCCACCCCGCCGGGGTCGGCGGTGGTCGCACGACCCCGCCAGCCACCTGGCGGGGTCGCGCGACCCCGCTGGCATCCCTCCGGGGTCGCGCGACCCCTCTGGCATCCCACCGGGGTCGCGTGATCCCCCCCTTTCTCTCCGGTGTTCCAAAAAAAAAGGGAGGATTTTTAACCCCCTCAGAGGGGTCATTCATCCTTTTTTGGCATCCAGAGGGGTCATTCAGCCCTTTTTGACATCCAGAGGGGTCATTCATCCCTTTTTGGCATCCAGAGGGGTCATTCAGCCCTTTTTGACATCCAGAGGGGTCATTCATCCCTTTTTGGCATCCAGAGGGGTCATTCAGCCCTTTTTGACATCTAGAGGGGTCAAAATAATTTTTTGCCACCCCACCTTGACAGAATCGGGGCAAATTCATTCATTTGACCCCTCTGGGCCCTCTCGCCTTCTATAAATAGACCCTAAGGGTCCAAGTGGAAAAGAGGATACACGTACATACGGAGCACTTCTCGCACTCGAAGCACTTGGAGCTTGTTCGTTTGTCTTGGCCTGTGAGGGGTAAGTCCCCGGGCCTTGTATTTATGCCCCTACGGGTATATTTACGTGTATGCCCCTCAGTGGGTCATGTTTGTAATTATGTCCCTCAGCGGGCCATGTTTTGTAAGTCTTTACGTCTCGGGACGACTAAGTCAGGTGGTTCCGTCCTTACAATGGCGGAATTGCAAAAAAATGTCCTCCCCGGTATCGTAAAAGACCAAAGTCCTGTAATCTGCAGTTATACCCTGCAATCTTTTGTAATTGGGACTACGTCCCTATCTCCCGCTCTAATGCGGACTTTTGTACAGTCGACAACTCGCCGACAACTCATGTACTCACTGAAATTATAAAAGCACTCAGTATGCTCCATGTGTACCCTCGAGGGAAAATTGTATGAAAACCCTTGGCTTTCCAAAATTGTGTATATACCCCTCCTTCGGCCAAATTGACAGATGTGTGCCTTCTATGAAGCCCCTTGTCATTCCTTCGGTCCGGAAGTGTTGTCAGCTCAATCCAGCACTCGGGCATCATCTCAAACCTAGGTCTAGGGTCAGGTAAAATTACCAAAATACCCCTGTGACCTATAAATGGCCTCAGAGCCCTTGAAACCCTCCAGAAAGAGCCTCAGCGCCTTGGGAAGTCCGAAATCCAGTCCCACTCCCATTCCAGCCCAGAAATTTCAGCAATACCCCTGGCCTGGGTAAATTACCAAAATACCCCTGGGGTGGTAAAATTACCGAAATACCCTCGTGGTCCCGAAAACTTCTCTCCATTTCAAAAATGTCTATGGCTCCCGCATATTTGCGTTTCTATTCCTAAATCTTAGGATTTTGCTCAGACTTAGCCCTAATTCTATTAACTTGTTGGTGGTAAATGAGTGGTCATGGAGAGTCTCTCGAGTGAGCCTACCCTCCACATCAGAACCCTTGTAGAAGTCTTTTGAGATTTCTTTGACAGTTAAACAAAGGTGTTCGGACGTTAGGCTGATGTAAATCAACACTGACTCCGGTCAGTGGGGAAAGGTCCAGCACTCGAACCCAAATCGTCTGATACGATGCGCACACACGGAATCACCCTTCTACTCAGACGGGGGGGGAAGATGTTTCTTTTTCAAAAAAGAACGAAAATCTACCTTTTATCTACGATAAGAGTCGGTCTAGATTTTTTCCGTGTCTCACAGGAGTGAATGGAACTGGCCTTGATACTTATCTGAAAAAATAGCATGATTAGCTTATGTTGTTATACAAACAGAGGAACCAGTTTCTCTGGGTGCAATTATCTGGAGAAAGTTATGCGATAATGCATGATATGAGTCACCAAGCTATGCTATTGTGGAACATAAATGTGTTACGAGTCACCAAACTATGCTAGTGAGATCTAGCATCTTCATTTCCTCAATGAGACCTGACTTCGTACATGCAGTTTTTTATAAGTGCAGTTTTCTTTTCCTCCTATATTTGAGTTAAACTAACAAACATTTTCGATTGGCAGACACAGTGATACTGGAATTCAACCAATATACAACCGGTTCACGATGGAGACGAGCGACCATTAATCGGAAGGATCACAAGGAAGAAGGGAATGAGACAGATGGTTTGTATAGGGCATCAGGAAGCTCTACAGCAAGGAGGAGATTGCTATGTGGAGGAGACTATGGCCGACTGACATCTTAGAGTAGGTCTACTGGGCACCAAGTTTGGCATCCTTCCCCATCTATTTCTCAAGGACAGCACAAGATTATGCAGGGTTTCTTTCTCCACAAACCATCTCATGACACTGTCCAGCATTAGTGCTCATGTCCATGATCAATAGGAGTTGCCTGCGAATGGAATGTAGACGCTGAACATGGTGGTTTAGTTTCTCTTGGGAGTCAATGTGGATGCTAAGTGGGGACCCGTTACAGCTGGGATGTAGCTCTTAGTCCATTGGAATCACTACTTTAGCCTTAGAATAAACTGCAGATGTCATGTACAATACCCACGTAATATGCCTTCCACAATGTGATTAAGTATTCATTGGAATAGAATCGCAGTACACTATTTTCCAATGCTGAAGTTACTTTCAGTTGCTTGAATTTGAGAAATCTACATGTTGGGCTCCAGTTGGTCTGTTGCAGTTGCAAATATTTCCGCAGCTTTGATTTGGGAGATGTAATTGGCAATCAAGGGGAAAAAATGGCAGCTGCCTTTTAGATGATACAACACTTCGCAGGCATTGAATGGATTATCACTGAAAAATAGATCATCATGAACCTATTGAGAATGGTGTAACTGGTGGTACCACCCGGTAAATTTGCCTCTTCATCTGTTGAAATACTGATAGAAACTGCAGACTACGGATAAAATACCAATAAAAATTACAGACTATGGATAAAAGGCCTGGATGTATACGATGAATGCTGCTTGTCTCATTCTTAAATTCGTGGCCATGTCAGACACATGCTTATTTCGCTGGCAACTGTGGCCCCCGCCGTCCCATGTGAATTTTCACATGAAACTGTCGTTGAAGTGAGTGACTCACCACCTCCCCAGTATTGATCTTCAGTCTCCAGAGTCCAGAGTTTGGAAATAGATTAAGACTGGACTCGGAAAAAATAATTAGAATAAAGACGTCCTGACTGAATAATGTTAGTCCACCACAAAAGGTACGGTCTCTTGCTATGTCAAGAGAAGTAAGGTTTACTGTTAATAGAGTGAAGAACATTTATGCCTTGAGAAGAATTCTGTGTTTTAGTATATGCATAAGAAAACTACATAAAATTTCACTCCACACCACATGTTCGAGATTTCTGTAACTCTGGTGCTCTACTTCACATCGGGCCAATTAAGTGCACATGTACAGGGCAATCAAAAATCTGTTGTCTATCTCTTTTGCTACAAATTAATACGGGGATTATTGATGGATGTTAGTCCAGTTGACATAATGCTAATTAATGTGGATGTTTACAAAGTAACCCTGATTTTGGCAAATATAGGGATATGTTTCTAGGTATGCAAAATAGGTATCAAAAAGAGAGGGCAAAATAGGTATGCAAAATATTATTCCACTTCTAATTCTAGCAGGTTATCAAATTGACTAGAATAAGGTCTCCTTATTCTCTTAACCCAGGCTAAGATAAGAGACAGTTATCAAAGTGGAACAACCTAAACCCATGGATACCTTACCCACCCTTATCCTAACCCCCTTATTCTATTCTGTTACCAAAGAGGGCCTAATACTTTTAAATGCAGGGACTGGCAAGTGGTAGTGCATAAATTTCAATCCAGACTATCAAGGTGGAAAGGGAGGTTGCTCTCATATGAGGGCCGGCTTGTACTATATAAATCAATGCTGGACAATCTCCTTATTTATTTTTTGTCCACCTTTCGGATTCCCCTATCCATGACAAAGAAACTTGAATCCATTCAGGCAAGCTTCTTATGGCATGGCCGCAGAGAGAGGAGCAGAGGTTGGCATAACATTGTTTGGAATTTGCAAGAGCGAGGAGAAGGGAGGATTGGATATAAAGAACATCGGGATTTCAATCTGACTCTCTTGAGCAAATGGCTTTGGAGGCTCGGCAAAGAGGAGGGGGGCCTATGGGCTACTGTCATTCAGCAGAGATACTACACCAAAACAAGAATCTGAAACTTGATAACTCCCCCCCCCCACTGCACATCTCACCTTTAAAGCGGAATCTTGAAGAGTATTGACTATGTCTAGGGCCGGAGTTAGGGTGAGGCTTCGAAATAGTTAGAAATACCTACTCTGGGGAGACAGATGGTGCACCGACAACCCTTTAAAGGAGTTTCCACAGTTGTCTGCTATCTCCCCAGAACCCGAGGCGGGGGTAAGCCAATACTATCAAGAGCAGCCTAGTGGGGAAAGATGGACACTCGGGTTTAGATTACACCTGCGAACATGGTTTGTCGACTCGAGCCGACTCGAGTCAACTCAAGCATACTGTACCATATCTAAGAAAACTCGATACATGATCCACCCCGGATCACTCGACTCGCTACAAATTAGTTAAATAATAATATAATATCTAAAAATTAGTCTAGGTTTTTTAAAAATTAATAAAATTATAGTAATCATATAATGACATAATAGCAATCACAGATCTTGCATTTCATAGATGAAGAATATTAAACTCTATTGTCAAATTTATTCATTTATTGATTATCTAATAATGATATAATGTTTAAAAATTAGTTAAAATTAAAAAAAGATTAAATAATGCATACATACTTTAGATTGACGAAATAGTAACTTTACATCTTAAAATATAGGGTAAACAATCTAAATATTGCAAGGAATATTAAATTTATAGAAAAATAACAAAAGATCTAAACGTGTGACTCAACTGAGTCGGGCCAAGTCGATTGCGACTCAGGCATATTGTACCTGGGGAAAACCCGATCCAGTACTGATCACCAAGTCGATGAACCATGCCTGCGCGAGGAGGAATAGAGCTGCTTGGGACCCTGCTATCTCTACTGCAATAGCAAGTGATGGATGAAAGGAAGGCAGATCAATGGATATGGGGATGGGGCAAGAAGGGGCTTCTCAATCAAGTCGACATACCAGGCTATCGTAGAAGGTGGTGTGCGATATTCTTTTGTGAGGCATATTTGGGAATTGGAGAGTCCACTTAAAGTTAAAGTGATGATGTGAAGGATCTCACATAAAAGGCTGCCAACTTGTGACAGAATTGGTAATTTGGTACCTTTTTGGAGGGTATTGTGAGACACGGAATCTTATCGTAGATAAAATAGAAGTGTTCTTCTTGAAAAGAAACATTCCCCTCCTCTGTTATATGTGGAGGTTTATTCCGTGGGTGCGCATGATATCAGACGATTTGGGTTCGAGTGCTGGACCTCTCCCCACTGACCGTAGTCAGTGTTGATTTACATCGACCTAACGTCCGAACACCTTTATTTGACTATCAAAGAAATCCCAAAAGTCTTCTATGGGGGTTCTGATGTTGAGGGCAAACTCTCTTGGAGGGCTCACAATGTCCACTCACTCACCACCGACCAATAGAAACAATTGAGTTAGGGTTTAACTGAGGCCCCTCATATTGAGGCAGAACCCTACAATTTAAGAATATGAACGCAAATGTGCAGAAGCCATAGGCGTTTTTGAAGTGAAAGAAAATTTTCTGGACCCCGAGAGTATTTTGATAATTTTGCCAACCCAAGGGTATTTTGATAATTTTGCCAACCCAGGAGTATTCCCGAAATTTCTGGGCTGGAACGGAAGTAGGATCGGGTTCCTGACTTCCCAAGGTGCTGAGGCTCTTGCTAAAGGGTTTTAGGGACAACTAGGTCATTTCTAGGTCACAGGGATATTTTGGTAATTTTACCACGCCATACATAGATCTAGGGTTGGGGTGACATCTGAGTGTCGGACTGAGCTGACAACGTCCCTGAGCCGAAAGAGTGACAAGGACTTCATAGAAGACTCACATCTGTCAACTTGGCCGAAGGAAAGGTATATACACAATTTTTGAAAGTCGAGGGATTTTCTTATAATTTTTCCCCGAGAAGATACATAAAGTATGCTGAGTACTTTTATAATCCACATTAGTCCAAGGGTTGTCGGCGAATTGTTGACTATACAAGGATCCGCATTAAAGCGGGAGATAGGGGCGTGGCCCCAATTACAAAAAGTTGCAGGGTATAACTGCAAACAACATGACGTTTATGTTTCTCGGATCCCGGGGAGGACATTTATACAATTCTCCCATTATTAGGGCAGAACTATATGACTTAGTCGCCCTGGGATTTAGAAACTTACAACATGACCCACTGAGAGGCAAAATTACAAAAATACCCTCTTAGGAGATATATACACAAGACCAGGGACTTACCCCTCGCGGGCCAGAACAAACGAACAAACTTCGAAATGTTGAATGCTCCGAGACAATGATCCGTAGGAAGTCTTGTACTGTCCCCTCTTCTAGACCCTTGGGGATTTATTTATAGAAGTGGAAACCTCCCCGGGATCGTTTGGACCCGTACGGGTTAAACGGGAGGAAATTGACCCCGGGGAGGTCCTTTTTCCCATTTTTTATTTTTTTTTTTGGTTTTCGTGCGCGGGAGAAAGGACCGGCCGGGAGTGGGAGGTCCCCGGGCCCACCCGGGGTCAAATGACCCCGGGCAGGTCCGCCCGGGGTCGATTGACCCCGGGCGGGTCCCGCCGGAGCCGCACCACCGCGCGCGGACCTGCCGGCGTCCGCACGGACCCGCCCGGGGGCGGGCGGCCCAGTACGGGTCCCTCCGACCCCGGACGGGTCTCTCCCTCCTCTGATTTCAATAAAATGGGGCTTTGGAGCTTCGTTTGCTCGCTGAGAAGGGAAGATGCGCTTCTCCTTGTTCGTTTGTCGTTTTTCCTCGTGTCGTAGGCTGCGAAGGGAAGACTTGTTATTGTCCGTGCTCCGTGATACACGTGCGAGGGACTTCATTTGCGGTGCGTAGGCCTCCTCTATGTTGCTTTTCCTCTCAAAGGAGAGAAGCTTCCTTCCTTAGGGATTTTACTGGAACTACATGATCCTGACAATTGTAGTAGATTTAACCCGGCTCTCGACCGTCTCGATTGCTACGAGAGGTCTATAATTGCAGCAATATGTAGGCTATGAAATCCTGAGTGTGGAGATATCCTACGGGGTGGGGATACACCAAACATAGGACCCGCGTGGGAATATTCTCCGAAATGATGGTACGCCAAATATAGGCAGGAAAATAAGACAAGCCACGTTTCAGGAAGAAGAAAAAAAAACAATCATTTCCAAATGCGTGACAGTTTCAAACTCATTAAAGAGATAACTATGTTGATAAATGACAACAGTAATAAAAAAAAGAGAACGAAGGAAATCGTAGTACCAATGCAGAATGCCACGGCGAATAGCCGAAATTTTCCCACCATTCAAAACTCATCCAACTTATGATACCAGAAAGCATATGGAGAAGCAGAAACCAGCAAAGGCAGGACATTTCTGGACCAAAAGCTACTCGAAGCAGGATGAACTCTCACAAATTAAATCGCCTAAAACCTGGAAAACCCATCTACAAACATAGCCCCTCGGGCAGATGCTCACCGAACGGCACTCGGCGTAATCCTCGACGCAGCCGGACTCGACGAGGAGCTCACCGAGGGCCTCGAAGGCGCCCTCGCCCTCGATCCCGAAGTCGAAGTCGTCGTCGGCGAGGACGTTGATGATGTAATCGACGATCGGCTTGTCCACGTCGTGGACCCTCCGTCCAAGCACCTCGTGGACGATGGTGCTCGACACTGCCGCCATCTCCTCCCTGGCGTTGTTGGCCCGCTCGCTCGCTCTCTCTCTCTCTCTCTCTCTCTCAAGCAGCTTGTTCGCCACTCGCAAAATCGAGACGAAGGGTGGTGCTCCTCTGTTGGAGTTGGGTTTGAGGGCATATATGTACAGGTAAAATGACTCGCGGCTGAGAATAGATTATGCAGAACCCCCTCTTCCTAAGCTTTCCATGGAATGCAAAAAGTATAACGAAAGGGCCGGGAGAAACAAGAAAGGAAATTTTGTAAAAAGATTTTTTTTTTTTTATAATGAAGAACCTAGGGGAGTGGTACGGGGAAATTTTGTAAAAAGACATTGTTACGTGAACAATTAAAAAATGTCACTCTCTTATATGCATATTAAAATAACTTTATTACTTAAAGATAAGTGTAAAAAAATTATGATTATTATTGTTGAAAATATTTGACAACACATAAATGAATGTATATCTTGCACTTATATTTATGCAATAGATTTTTTTACATTTATACCTATACAATAGCATTATTTTTACAGAATTAAGTCCAGACTTTAAGAATGCTTTTTAATTCTTATTAGAGCTTAACTTATGTTAGTTACATTTATTCGACAGTAAGTTACAATGTGTAGCAGCAGAGGCATTATTGCATATACGTTTAACGACTGAGGTTATACTAATTAATACATCTTTAAAAGTGATATTTCTGTTAGTGATTTTTATAAATAAATTATTGTTAAACATGAATTTATAAAAAATAATAATGTTAAAAATATACTAGCAAGCATATTTATGCATACAAATATATTGTGTAAATATATTATTTTTATTTGTAGAAATATTATTTTTGTCAACAAATTATAAAAAATTACATTTAGGTGGTCTTACTTGTCCTTTATACACTATTTAATTTTACTCACAGATATGACTGTTAATGTAATTTCAAAAATATTTTTTATAAATTTACTTATAACAATAATTTATTTAAAAAAATTACAATTGTGCATGAAGATTATTTTGTAAAAAAAAATAGTGACGTTTTATAAGATTAAATGAAGGCCATAGGTTGGAAACATGAAGAATTAATTAATATTTGACCACAATACTCGTTTAAAATTCCTTCTTTCATAAATTGTGAAGAAAAGATTCATAGAATTTCCTACACTGTTCGTAAGATTGCGAAATAAAAATACCCCCACCTTTGTCATCGCCATCTGGAGTCGTGTCTGGTGTATTGGATTTGAGATTTAGTTTGTACTCGACATACAAACTGAAAAAACTTATAGATAGATAATTTCGTGGTCGAATATGAGTACTTTTTAAAAAAATATATATCAATCTGTGTGTCAGTCAATGCATTGACTTTTCATATTGTTTTGGAGTAAATGTACAGCTTTTACATTCCAAAGTCGTGATTATAATGTTATAATTAACCATCGACTTCACAAACAACCATTCACATATCTTTTGGATTTTTTAGTTTTTAACCACTAATAAAACTGATAATAGAAAGAGGCCCTTCCAATCTATAAAAGACTCCATTTTTATAAATCTTTCATAAAAAAATTCTCTGAGTTAGCGGTCCTCCGATAAATGAAATATATTATCCCATTTAAAAGAATATTCTATCCCCCCACTCTTGTTGATCTCTCTCTCTCTCTCTCGGGTTAGCACTTAGCAGTCGTCCTATAAATGAAATATGTTATCCCATTTTTAAGAATATTTTATCCTTCACTGCTGTTAATCTCTCTCTTGCCCTTTCTTTCTCTCTCTCTCTGTTAGAGGGATTTTTTATCATTCCATCACAACAGTTAAGTTTAATCATAGTTGTGTTAAATACTATAGAGAAAATCGATAACATGAGTTTTTTTAATATAACGGAGTAGATTTTGAATGATTTTAGTTAAATAGGTGCATTAAGAAGATTTTTTTAATAACAATTATTTTAGGGGCTAAATACTAAAAACATCCATACCTTTTTATGTCCTATCCGAAGCATGTTCGTGGGCGGGTAAATTCTTTCTCAAATATAGCACGAGCACACGAGTGATAGTGTTTGACATATCGGTTTGAAGCGTGACAAATCGTACGTATAAGATTAGACCAGTCGGACGTCGATACGGTTGATCTATGATATATAATCGGTACATAATTTATCATATTTTAAATATTATAGATATTATTTTATATCAAATATATTTTCATAGATAATCTGGTTTGGAATGTTCATTTGTTTGGAATCGGATTCAAAATATGTGAGTCACTATTTTTTTATTATTATTTTTAAGTCAAAAAATCATGACAAATGTGAGATTTGAACTCTGCTTCACACACAATTAACACATTTACTAACCATTAAATTACATATAATTTTTTATCAAAATTTATTCTAATATATTTTTATTAAATAATTCTACATTCTTAACATACGACAATACGATACAATACGACGTCATACCATACCAATAAAATATCGATACGATCAATACGACAAATTTGATCATGAAATAATTGACTGCTCCTGTGAATTGACATTTCAATGCCCCCAACGTGGCCTCCCTAAAGTGCGAGGTCTCGAGTTTAAAGCTTCTTAGCTTGTGCCCAAAAAAATGTGAGTCTCAAGAGTTAGTTTTGAAGATTCACCGACTCGAGGATCTGTATGGGATCAGATCTTCCTTGATCTTGACGGTACTCACGTCTGGTTGCAATCGGCTCGACCCGACTCGGTGCGCATCATCTCCTCTCTTTCCCTCTCCCTCTCTCTCACTGTGACTCGACCCGACTCGATCAATGATCCACACCGTATCAAAAATTTCCAGATACGGTATAACACGCCCAAGTCAAACCGCGTCAGCAAATCATGGTTTCAAGAGTGTTTTGTCCTTTTGGGGGTGAGAGAGTTGGATCAGCATTCTGCGGACAACTGTGAAATCATGATATCAATTTCAATCATGGACACAAATACAAGGAGTGGACACTGTCCTCTTGAGGCTTCGTGGGATAGAGAAAGGCCCACATTATAAGAGATGTTTGATCTGTCAACTCGGACTACCGATGATTCGAAATTGATTCTAGGCGGGTAAGTGTACTCTTGATATTAGAGGAGAAAAAAAAATTTTATAGTGTGTTTTGGAGTTCAAGCTCAGAATTCCCATCTATGTAAGCAGAATAATACAATCCTCATGTCTACTTCCTGCGAATTACGCCGCTGCGTGTGCTCGAGAAAACTATGCTGTGGCATATAATACAAGAAGATGGTTTCAGCTCCTTCCTACTCTGCATAATTATAGATTAGGAGCAAACAAGAGGATATCGCCTGCCACATTTCGCTGGTAAATATGGAGCTCCAAAACTCCCCCTATATATGTATGGGAATAGCTGCAGACATGGAAAAAGCTTTTTCATGTTTATGATTTTCTCTACAAATTGCACATCTTCACCCATCAAACTCAGCATCTGAGCGACTGGTCTCACATGACATGATCTCTTCGGTGAAGGCCAACGGGAAGAAAAGTTGTGCATCACCTGCAACCCAATTCAGCTCTCCATTCTGCATTAATCGTCATGTTCGTGCAGAGCTTTTGGAGGTCAATGTAGCCTATGATGGTGTCCTCAAAAACTGCGTCCTGCAGCTGAGCGTCCTCAAAGGTGGAGCCTGATAGTACAGTGTTCTTGAAAACTGCTCCCTGCAGATCGGCTTTCCCAAAATTTACTCGGTCGAGAACTGCATTTGAGAAATCCACGCCTGCACAACATGGTTCAACAACAAGAATGTCGAATAACGCTAGGTAGAGACTAAATAAGTAGTTTCTGATCAATTCCTTTACTCATATTTATTAATTTGTTCACTGCTGAGAATTGTATGCAGAATAGCAAATTTTGATTCTCTCTCTTACGGTGCTTTACAAATTGGAAATTGGTAATCACTCAAAGAAGTGTCCTAGAATTCTGAGGAGAACAACAGTTTCACCGCCAATGGGTAAATGGATTTCCAAAGAGGAGACATCTACTTTTAGACATAATAATATGGGTCCTTAACATGCTTATGATGGTTAATCTGGGATGTGGAAGAACTATTGGACAAAAGAATGGGTTGGGGTTGGAATATGTCTGCCCGGATTGGATCACAATGAGAGAACTGAAATATTATAAATTAAAATAGGTACCAAGTACCCATAACAACATGGATAGAACCTTATTTAGTGGCCACCAGTTTTCCTGCTAGCGCTGCTCTCAGCCATGTCTTTCTCAACAACATTCTTCCCTAAGGCCATAGGCTTTGGCAACTGCCTTAAGTCCGGAAGGTCAGAGCTGTAACTATAGTGGACTTTGACATTTAGGGTTCCCTTTTTAATTGTATCATAAAAAATCAAACTTTCAGTAATTGTACATCTCATTAAATAAACAAGAGGCAAAATACAGCTAAACTAGTCCCTGTAATCTCTTTTTAGCAAAGGTCTGATTGTGTACACTATGCTGAAATATAAGAATATAATCCAAAGGAAAAGCATCCAAAATTAAATACTTTAAGGTTGAATATATCTAATGTTAACTGGAAATGGCTATTCAGAAAAAGACCTAAAGGTTTCCCCTAAAAAGGAGAACCTTGAAACTAGTTGCATTGCTTGCCTTTGAAGCTTCCTCCAACTGCATAAGCCTTTGACATGACAACCTCTGTCATATCAGCCCCATCAAATTTAGCATCTGACATTAGTGCAGCTGAAAGTGATTTCCCTTTGAGGTTTGACTTCTCATTTGTGTAGTCACAGAACCTAAGATCAAGTGGTTTGTCATAGACACCATTTGCTTGTCCAATTGTGTTACCAACAAATGCACGTTCACACCTATTTGGCTCCGTTGAGAGTGGAGGTAATCTCTACAAGACAGAGCTAGGAGATGATTAATTGAAAACAATGCCGTAATAAGTTTCAAATACAAATGCCAACAGCTCCAATGTATTGAATGTTACGAATCTCAAATATACTGAAGAGCAGCAGGTTTACAGAGAAAACAACAGGAATGAAGGTCTTCATCATAATGATTGGATTCAGATACATGAGGGACAACTGTTCAGATAGACCTTTTAACTATTCATGTCAATGTATCCTGCAAACAAACTGAAAAATGGAGCAACTGTTGAAATTTATCCTTCTAAATTTCCTATATGGGCCAAAACTGTCACGAAGTTGCTCTAGAATGTCCAAACAGGCAAAGCAGTTGACTACTGGACGTGAATGTATATATAAAGTTCAATATGGCTTAATCCTAGACAGAAAGCTTGGTCCGCTTGGAAGACCTCTGCCCTCCCCATTATTGTTTTGCTTTCTCCCCTGCTTTCATGTCTTATGCAGATTAAAAAAGTGAATCGGATAGCATGCGGAAGACTTTGGCAAACAAGAATGCATAATTGAATAAATGATGGATGCAAAAAAGTGACACAGGCAGGTATTCAGAATGAAGCCTGCATCATCAGACATGTAATATGATTAACTTATCCTATTGAGGACAACGACAGAAGTTAACAGTCTTGTGTTTTCTTCAACCCCCCCTCAAGTTTGGAAATCATGAAAATGAAGGTTCCTCAGATCCACTATAAAAGATAAGAATAAAAGTGAGCCTCATTGATTGGATGGGCTTGGACCTATTTATGGTCGAATTAGTGCACCTGGAGAACAGGTTTTGGTGGGAACTGTTAATTGGTACGTGCAAATTGTTGGGTCCTGCAGGGGTTTGTCTCAGTATGCAGATTCAAAGCTGCATTAAGGCTGCGGACTTCAACATTGTGGTTTGGAAAGGACATGGATATGATCTTGGTTATAGCTTCAGGTTGTGGTTTGTAAAGGGCATGGATATGATCTTGGTTACAGCTTTAGGTTTTTGGTTCAAATCCCCCGGTATGCAGCATGAAAGGATAAAATACCTGTGGCATACACTTGAGCATGTGAGGTTTAAATCCAGCATGGAATACAGCCAGATAAGGCACTCTGGTTCAACGTTTTTCTCATGGCACACCAATGAACTTTAGAGTGAGAAAAGTTCATTGGTGCCAATTTTACCATTTGCATTTGAAATTTTCCTTTTGATGCTTGTGCATTTATAGATCTAGCAGGGATGTCAATAGTAACTGATAAGCCAACAAAAACAGGTTTTCTGTTGGCCTTTGGAGATAATCACTCAACTGATAAGCTAACAGGATGTGGACCAGATGGTTATGGTAAGTGGCAACCGATTTCAAATCAATAACCTCATCAGGCAATGTATCAGATATACATGCTTATAATGCTACCAGGCCTCGTTAAACTGACCTAGTGAATTTCAAATCTTATCTGATTGGTACATTCTACACGTGACGTATACAGATTTCTTGCTTTGTCAAATGATTCCTAAGCTTTATCTGCTGAACAGGATGCATACAAATATCCCAGAGGCATCCACAGCTTTACAGGATTCCCAAAATGGTTAATGCATCAGATAGACATGCCACGGGACTAAGAAACCTTCAATCCATTAACTTAGTAAAACCTAAATCATATCTGATTACTATGATATGTACATGATATATACAAACTTCTCAGAATGGTACATTGATTTCTATACTTTATCGGCCAAATAGGATGTATATGGGTATCTCATAAGGTATTCAAGACTTTCAAGGTTTTGTCATTTAGGGACGTCTTTTAGATAAGATAATTTGTGGACTCTGAATTCTATCTATCCAAACTAGACTCAACCTGCGGACATCTACAGTGACGTCCCTCACCCTTTGTTGGTTTAATAATGTTTGATGCAAGTAATCTTCTACCCTAACATCCAGCCAGGCCAGGCTAAAATTTTGGAATTTATGAGTGATTGCATGCAATACAGACTTTACATTCTCTAAATTTGCACAGTTCAGCACCCCTCCCCCTGAAGTTAGCAATATCTGCAGCCTGGGCTCTGCATTAGAGCATATATGAAACCTTAAATGATTGATATTGACTTTTACTTCTTCATTTACCCTGGGAGTGGAAGGATAGACCATAAACACATGTGAACATTAATAACAGATAATTTGAACAACTGAGCATTCAAGAAGATATCTTCTCCAATTTCTGCATTCATCGATTTTTTTCCATTCCTCATCTGAAAGTGGATGATCTGCATTTGGAGTTAAAAGAGCACATTAAGAAAACAAATGCTAACCTGATTTGCAGCAAAAGCAGGAGAGGCAGCAGTCACTACCCAGGCAGCAAGCAGGCCACAAGCTACACTTTTCAGTTCCTTGGATGAAGAGTGACTATCTAGGATCTTTTTGGTTACTGGTGCTGCATTAAGAAGATACACATTAGTGACTATGTGCATATTCTATAGAATCTATATTGCCACAGGATGCACCATAACTAACCTTAATTCTTTATATTGTTCAATCTTTGCTTTACTTCTGAATGATGGAATAGGAAGAAGCATGAGTGTCAAAAGCACATTTATTCAGCCGCCCTCTATTATAATTCAGGCTTTTTTAATATGTTATGTCAAAGAATAGTCCTACATTGATTAGGGGCAAGATAAAAGTTATGCTTAAATAGGGCTACTATGCTATAGGCAATCAGTTTTGAGTTCGAGATTCTCCGACATAGCATCATAGCACATGATCGCAATCTTGGTTGTGTACAACACGTTTATTTGTTTATGAGTATACAAAAAAGGGCAGCCTTTTTATTTTGAAAGTGGGTAGTGCCACTGATTATATAAAAGCAAAGAAAGAAGTTATAGGTAAAGAGGGAGAGCTCCTATCAGACCCCCCCAAACAAAAGGCGGCACACAATTGTCTGCCCCGGGAGCAAACAAAGCAAGGAACTAAATTCCAAAAGCTCATGCAAAGCACCCACCACCCAAATAAAGCAACCACCCCTCACCCCCAAAACCTGCCAACGTCCCTACTCCACCCTCTCCAATCCACCGGGCCCTCTCGACAGACCTCAAGATCCCCCAAGTACTCACCCTAGCCCCACGCCTAAGCTGGGCATCTCCCCTCTAGAAGAATTTTCACTGTCTTGGCTTCCCTAGCCATCTTCGCATGCCATCTTTGCTGGATCGTACTGAGCACAAATTTAACGTCCTTATCGACTCCTTGAGAAGATACCTCCAGCAAGTCGGCCACGTCTGTCACCTGAACCTCCATAATCCTCTCGACCTCAAAAAAGATGCCCTTGACATCTTTTTTCCACTTGAATCGCTCCTTAAGAAAGTGGCCTAGTGTTTAACTCACGAAAATAAATCAATAAATAAATAAATAAATATTTCTTCTCTGAAGAAGAAAATGCACATTAGTAGTTATTTAAGTAGCGGGTGTATTATTATTTTCGCAAATTTAAGTTTATCAGACGATTTGGGTTCGGGTACGAGACATTTCCCCATCGACCATAGTCGATGTTTATTTACATCAGAAAAAAGTTTGAATACCCTTGATTAACTGTCAAAGAATTGCTTTTCAACCTCTACAATATCCGCTGTGATACTGAGGGTTTTATCTAATAGATTTGATCAAAGAGATCACCCATTAGATACACAAATTTGCAAAAAAAAATTAAATATTTCATTCTTTGGATTCATCTTTACAAAATACATGAAATCCCGATTACATAGTCAGATCATTTAATTTACATTTGACCTTCATTCCACCACAAGAACAGACCGTTGAATTTGAGTTTCATAGAGATCAAATGCTCTTTTTGGGGGGGGATATATTTGTAATTTCTGACCCTTCCGAGGGTATTTCTATAATTTTGGACCCCCTCCTGGGTATTTCTGTAGTTTTGGGATAGCACCAGTGTCAGGACGTCGTACAGTTGTACTGGAGTAGGTCCCTGAACCTATGGGTGCTTTTCCTTTCCTTCGAACGGCTTGTTCACGCCCATTGCTTCAGTCAGCTCTGGATCTGAATCCTCAGTTCCTTCCTCATCATCATCCCTCCTTCCCCTTCTGCCCGAAATCTCCTCAACAATTTCAGCCTCATCTTTAGCCCTTTGTTGCATCCTCTCCTTTTTGCCTAGAAGGCACTGGCGCATTTCTTCTCGGACCTCTCGGGGACTTCTGTCACATTGTCTCATCTCTCCACTTATCTTTGTCAAATGTTACTTTCCTCTAGTAATTCCGCCATGTATTTCCTTACCACAATAATTGTATTTCACTTTTCTTCTCCCAGCATCAACTAAGGAGAGGTGGGCCCACCCCGGATCCTCCTGCCCTTGCTGCTCCTGACTTGGTTCACGTCTAGGTATGATGCTGCATTAAGACAGTCAAAGATAAATAGTTGTAAGTACAATGAAAAAAATGCAATTCAACATAATAGAGCTTCAAATTATTAAATGAAGCTTAATTGAGCTTCAATTGACCCTAAATAAACCTAATTAGAGGAAAGCCCCAAATTTAAGGGTGTAATTAAGGCTTAAGTATCAATTTTACCCTAATCACCCTTCATAAAAATTAATTACCAGTATGCTCCCACCCTAAACTATTCAATGAAGTTTAATTGAGCTTCAATTGACCCTAACTAAACCTAATTAGATGAAAGCCCCAAATTTAAGGGTGTAATTAGGGCTTAATTATAAATTTTACCCTAATCACCTTTCATTAAAATTAATTATCGTGCTCAGGGCCCGGTGTGACTGGCCGTCGGGTGCCGGAGGCACTGTTGTGACTGGAGGAGGCGGGCGCCGGGGGACCTTGATGGTCGTGCTCGGGGCCCGGTGTGACTGGCAGTCGGGTGCCGGGGGCACCGTTGTGACTGGAGGAGGCGGGCGCCGTGAAGAGGCTGAGACCCGAGTACATGTACATGTGTTCAACTGCTTTCATGCTGTATGGGAGCCACGTGGGCTTTACAAATGGGCCGAGGAGGCAAAAGTACAATGGGCGCAAGCCGCGGGACAATTCCGACACGTGGGTCGGTCCCCGGGTCAATGTTGGATAAGGCGGATATCCGCGTGTTTTACAGAGGGTCCCTCTCATGGCACGGGCCATGTTTGCTTCGCCAAACGAGGGGCTATGACTGGATAGCTGGAGAAAGCATCGGGCTGGTGTCTGGGCGAGGGTCGATCACGGCTCGAGTCGAGCGGTCGGACGTGGCCTCGTGACTGTGGGGAAGCGTGACATCATAATGCGTGCGTAGTTGCGGTCGGCGGGCACGCAAGGGGAAGTCCCGGCATGAGGGGGCGTTCACCCTTGTCATAACGTCGCACACGTGGCGGGGGTAGACTTGTGTGTCATGGCGGAACACCGTGTGAGGGAAGTACAAGCGACATACCCTCGGCGTCCTTAGCCGACGACCAAGTCACCCACACACAATTCTCCTTGCTCGTTGCCTAGAGCCGCTTGAAGCTTGGAGATCACTGGAAGCCTTGATTCATGCATGCCCTCTCCTTCCATTGAGCCCCTAGGGGGATTTTATAGGGGAAGATGAAGGGTCATGGGGGGTTTAGGCGGACTAGGTTTGGGGGCAAAGCTGGTCCGGGTGGGAAAGTGTTACGGAGTGGGGGAGGGAGGGTTTAGGCGGACTAGGTTTGGGGGCAAAGCTGGTCCGCCTAAACCCCTCCTCTAGGGGGTTTAGGCGGACCAGACCCAAGGCTGGATATGGTCCGCCTAAACCCCTCCCCGAAGGGGTTTACGCGGAGTAAAAAAAGTATTTTTATTTTTTTTGTGGTTTTATGGGGGTTTAGGCGGACTAGCCTTGGGGGGGTTTAGGCGGGTTTGACTGGGGGGTTTTAGCTGGTTTGACTGAGGGTTTACCGCGGGTTTGACCGCGAGTTTGACTGGGGTTTGACTGAGGGTTAGACTGGGATTTGACTGAGGGTTTGACCTGTTATAAATAGAGATTTTCTTCCGGGGGCTCCGCCCCCGGAAACCCCCGCAAGGGGCGCTGCCCCCTTGACCCCCGCGACCTGACCGCGCAGGTCGATCCGCGTGCGAGAGCGCACGATGGTGGTGCATGACGCGATGGGTTGCTGGGAGTCCCGAGTTGGGCTCGGACTTGCTGTAGAGTGCCTGGAGCATACGCGCCCACCAGGTGCTCGGGGAAATTCCCGACGCGTGTGCGTGGGCCATATACGGGTGTTGTGAGCTCCTGAAGCTTGTGGTTGGTCCCAGGTGGGTCTTCCTTTGACTTCAGAGGACTAGAGGGAGGCGACTCGGGGGTAGACCCCGGCCTCGTTGCTGGGTGCCACATGGCGTGGCTTGTAGTCGGGGCGCCCCCGGGTCGGCTCGGGTAGCTGTGTTGAACGCGGGTAAACCCGCAAACTGAGTGATCGGGGGTGGGCCCGATCGATTGCTGATGTTGCCACGGGTCGCGGCTAGCTGGTTAGGACCCTTGGTTGGGCCCGATGACTGGGGCGTCGACATGATGATGCCGTTTGTCTGGTGGTCGGGGTGACCCTCGCTCCTTGGCGAAGAATCGTATGATGTGGCGGGCTGTTCTGAGCCCCGAGTTAACCCGGTTGTTGAAGCGTCAGCGGTGTGGCACCGTATGCAAAGTGTCCGGGGGTGATCCCCAAATCTTCACAGAGTGTCGTAAGGTACGGCAGGTTGTCCCGAATCCCTAAACTGACCCGGTTGTCGAGAAACGGGCTGACATAGTGCCATTTGCTCGGGGCCGATCCCCGGTTGTTATGTTGCGCCGCTTGACCCGGCGAAGTGTCTCGATTTCCGAGCTCAACTCGACTGGTAGAGCAGCTCTGGCGATGTGCCGTTGTTTACACGCGGAAAAAATATAATAATTCCGTTCCGGTAAGGAAACAAAACATGCGTATCTGTATTTGACTTTTTAAACTCGCATGTTATGATTTCCGCGCGCGTGATTTATCAGACGATTTAAGAGTTCGTGTACTGGACTCTTCCCCACCGAATGGAATCGGTGTTAATTTACATCGGACAAGTCCGAATACCCTTGATTAAAATTGCTAAATGTTCCTTTCTTGCCCTCATCATATTGATTCTTTTCACCGAAATATTAGTTCGAGAGAAAATATTTCTTTTTACCCCAAGGTAGGGCATTATTGCAATCATCTCTCCTAGGAAGGATTTATTTGTAATGTTTCCTTCATGGAAGGGGTTTTAATGCAATTGTCTATTCCCATCTTAGCAGGAATTTTCATGCTTTTTAATATTTGCTTTTTCTGAAATCTGCACATATTTTGGGTATCTGCATAATATCACAAACTTTGAGGGTATATTTGCAAAGTGAGATTTCTTTGTGAACTTGGTATAATAATTTTTTCATCAACTTTGGATACATTAGGGATCATAAGAACTTTTTCATAGAGTTTCTGATTCCTGTTATTCTTGCCCAATTCTGTAGGGGCATTTACATAATTTTCTCAAGATGTAGGGGTAAGTTCATAATTTTGTACATAGAGGCCTTCCATAAAGTCTTGGATATAGCAGAAATGTTTTAAGCACACCTCTTAGTCAATCAACATGACTCCCGTACTTAAAACCACTTGGTTTCATCTTGTACACATCATGCTTAATAGGAGGGTATTTTAGTAAAGTCCCCTCTTCAAAGTAAAACCTTCACTTAAAAAACAGGTTTTTATCCATAAGAGAGACCCGGAAGGTGGCTGCGACCTGTTGAAAAACAGAAGGCTGCTGGCTGTCCTTGTCTTCTTTTTCTTCCCTTGTATTCTTTCTCCTTCCTTTTTTTTATTCTTGCCACCTCTTGTCTTCTTGCTGCTGTCCCTCTCTTTCTTTTCTTGTGGTTGCTTTCCTTTTTGCTGTGGCTGTCCCTGTCTTCCTTGGCTCCTAGTGGGAGCCTTTTATATTGGATTGGAGAAAGGGCGGAGGGACATCCTCTTCTTCTCCTCCGGTGGAATTTGAAAAGGTAAGCCCTTCATCTTATCCCCCCTGCCTTTTCATATGCTATAACTGCAGCATTTATTTTCCTTCCTTCTTTCATTTTCTCTTTCTTTTCTCTTTTTTTTTTTTGGTAACCGCAAGACCATGGGCAGAGGAAGGCCTCCTCCGGCCTGCTAACAGGGCGGAGGAGGGTCCTCCGGCCTGCTAGCAGGGGGAGGGCCCCTCCGGCCTGCTGGCAGGGCGGAGGGACTCCCTCCGACCTGCTAACAGGGCGGAGGATTTTCCTCCGGCCTGCCAGCAGGTTGGAGGGCCCCTCCGGCCTGTCAGTAGGGCGGAGGAACTCCCTCCGGCCTGCTAACAGGGCAGAGGGTTTTCCTCCGGCCTGCCAGCAGGTCGGAGGGCCCCTCCGGCCTGTCAGCAGGGCGGAGGAGCACCCTCCGACCTGCAGGCAGGGTGGAGGGCCCCTCCGGCCTATTGGGGTCTCTTTCTCCTATAAAAGGAGTCCGTACTTCTTAAAAAAAATTTCCCCTCAACACGTGGAAAGCTTCTTTGTGTTCTTTGACTTGTACGGAGGATTCTCATCTTGTCTTTGGCTCTTTTCTTGTGAGACCATGTGGGTGACTTCCTTCAAATTTTCATTGCTATACAGTAATAATTTTTTGTTGCTGATATATATAATAGTGGGCCTATCTGATGCTGGAAACACATACGAAGCGTGATAGGCTGTGTCCCCAAAGACACTTTTTTCCTATCAGATAGCTCACCAGTAGTCAAGCTCAACAGAAAGTTGAACAGGTGGCCATCTCCCAATGCATACTTGACATGCATTCCGCTCTGCCACCTGATACGTTGACATTCTCAAGAACTGAAAGTGTCGTGAGATTTTCTTGGGCAGTAACATCAAGTGATATGGTTTCCATGACATCATAAGTACTACATTCCTCAGCTAATAGCTCTTCTGATGAGTTCAGAAAGGAATCTAGGCTTTTGGTGCCTCTAGAATTTCTTCCTTCTGGTGAATTAATTTCATCAAGATGAACTAAGTCCTTTGAGTGCATAATTCTTCCCTGTGAACTGCAGCTTAGAATATCTTGACCTCTTGAAGCATTTAGACTAAGATCACCACTAAAGGAGCTTCCCAAAGCAGTAGGACCATTTTGTCCATGATTTCCAAGTTAGAACACTCTGAAAGTGAGACTTGACTGGAAATGATGGTATCAGAGTCTTGGGACTTGACAGGTTTGCTTGCCACTTTAGTCTGTGCCCACTTTGGAAGCCTTGAAATCATAAATGTCAAGTCTTCTCTGAAACCATTGTCAACAGCAACTATGTTATCTTCCTTGTGTGATATTACCACCTTTGGGCCACAATCATAGTCAACATTAGGACGTGGACTTTCCACTTTGCACTGTGTACCCTCCAATGAGGTAGTTGATTGGGTTGCAACTGGTGTAAAGAGCCAACCAGCATTTTCCTTGGTCTTCTGCAATATTTTGGATGGTAATGGAGCAGGCAGCTTCCATATAAAGATGCAGCTATCACCACTGACCTGAACCACAGCCAAAGTCCACCAGGCTAGCTACATGGGTATTTGTTAATGATTTCCTACTGCAAATTCAGCACGCTGCTTCGATAGAGGGGGGCTGAACAGAGCCTGCTCCATTCTGTCTTCTGCAGGTTCTGTTATCTGAAGTAGTTCCGAGGAATACTCCAAAAAGCATCCTTAAGATCCAGGAGATGGGGTGTTCCCAATCTCTGGAACTCTATTTATTAAAGGAATGAAACCATTTTCTTTGTTTCCATCATATTGCACCATAGTGAGTGAAGCAAGTGGACAACATAACCCCTGGTGACAGCTTAATGCTGTATTGGATTGTCATTCATTCACATATCTTCTCCATGGTTGGAAATGAGTACCAACATATATTGTCTTCTTGATACTCTTGACTTTCATTGACGACCCTTAGTCGTCGCTTGTTGAATATGTGCATATTTCTTCCTCAGAAGTTTTTTTTTTTTTAAATCTGAATTTTGTAAAATTATTTTATGGGGTCAACAGCCGTTTTGCTCTATTTAGGGAGTATTTCCCTGTGCTTAATCCTCAATTAATTCGAGAACATAAGCCGGTGCCAACAGGGGTCAAACCCAACTCGACACAACAAGACCAAGTACTGCAAGGGTCACAAGGACTACGGCCACATAACTGACGAGTCCCAACAGCTCCAGTACGAGAGCAAGGGTCTGATACATCAGAGGTATATTGTGAGGAAGTCTAAACAGAGGTCAAGGAGGAAGGAGGCAGCTTGAGACTTGATGTTAGAAGAAGAGCAAAATCACCTAGTCAACAGGATGACAATGCTAATCATCAGTGGCAACACCTCAGCAGGTGACAACAACAACAAGCGCAAAACCCACACTCGCGAGGTGCTCCAGCTAGAGGGTGAGAAGCACGACCGACCTCACGAGGATGAGATGATTACCTTCTCGGCCACCAATCTAGAAAGGGTACAAACCCCACATGCAAATGCATTTGCCGTCTCAACGACCATTAATCAAATACAATGTAAAGAGAATTTTAGTTAATAATGGAAGTGCACCAAATGTTTTATTTTATGATTATTTTATCCAACTTGAGGTGCCTCAATTATGACTTGCCCTAATCCAAATGCCGATCTATGGCTTTAATGGCACCTCGGTGGATGTAGAAGGGGTCGTCTTCCTACCCATTTCACTAGGCGAGGACCCGAGGTGAGTAACTATCATGGCCGACTCACAGTGGTGGAGGCCACGTCCCCTCCACCTATCAGTAGAAGCTAAAGTTCTGCACGAGGCATGGTGTCAGAGAAGTCCAAGGTAACCAAGCCGAGGCCAAGAAGTGCTACATGAACATGCTCAAAGGAAAGGGCCGAGCTAAGACCATGAGCGTGTCCAGAAGAGAAGAAAGCTCGCCTCGCTCAGAGCCCGCTGAAAGCTCCTCTCAGTGGACCTCAAACCCAGGGAAGGAAGAAAAATGAGAGTGGGCGCCTCACTCTTAGAAGAGGCCCGACTCAAGCTCTTAAAGTTTCTACAAGACCACACCGACATCTTTGGTTGGTCAGTTGAAGAATTGCTTGGGATAAGCGCCAGCATCATCACCCATGAAGCAGAGGATGTGGGTCAGTAGCAAGGAGAGGCAAGAGGGCATCCTAGAATAGCTCGACAAGGAAAGGAAGTCTTGGCTCTTCAAAGAGCTGCAATACCCGACTGGATTGCTAATGTCGTCCTGGGCAAAAAGCCGAGCGAAAAATGGAGACCGTGTGTCGACTTCACAGACCTCAACAGAGCTTGCTCGAAGGATAGCTATCCTCTACCTCAGGTAGATCAACCCATCGATGCCACCTCGGGTCACAAGCTGCTCAGCTTTCTTGATGCCTATTGCAGAAACCATCAAATCAGGATGTGAAGATGACCTTCATCATTGATCTTGTGGTCTACTGCTACACAGGGATGTCATTCGGGTTGATGAATGCTACAGCAACATATCAAAGGCTTGTTAACAAGATGTTCGAACAGAAACTTGGTAAAACCATGGAAATTTGTGTAGATGACATGCTGGCCAAAAGCCTCTGAGTTGGAAACCATGTGGCCGACCTACAGCAAACGTTTGGCATCCTCAAGTAATACGGTATGAAGCTCAATCCTGAGAAATGCGCCTGCAGTGTCACCTCATGAAAATTCTTCGACTTCCTCATCAACCACAGAGGAATTGAAGCCAACCTGGAGAAGACATAGGTAGCGCTTGATATGCATCCCCCAAGGTCAGTCAAGGAGGTGCAATAGCTGAATGGACGACTGTCCAGCCTCAACTGCTTCCTTTCAAGGTCAGTAAAGAGGTGCCTACTTTTCATCAAAGCTCTGAAGGCAAAGGGCAACTTCCAATGGACCGAGTAATGCCAAGAAGTGTTCGATGACCTAACACGGTACCTCAACACCGTTTCTAACCTTGCTGATAGGGCATCAGGGCTAGTCCATTAAATGTTTGGAATATGTATTTGTAATATGGTATTTGGTGTGTAATGTGTGCTTGTTTTGGGTTTTATTTGGGTTTCTTTGTAAAAGGCTAGTAGGTCCAGCGGGGTCCCCCACCCTCTTTCCCATTGGTCCACCTAGGTCTATGGGCCCAATAGGTTGGTCTTTGGTCCAAGGTAGAACTTGGACCAAGTAGCCAATTTTGACTAGGAGAGAGGGGCGCCTCCTCTTTTGTCCCATATGGGTGATTTTTATATTCCCCATCCCCTTAATGTCCCTCCCAACCCTAGATCTGAGGGTAAGATTGGTCATTTATCTAGGGTTTCCAATTCATATATAATGCTTGTATTTTTCATTTTCAACATAATTAATTGAAGAAAATCAAGAATTTTTCCCCAAGAGCCAAGGGTGCAGCCCCCCTCTCTCTTCCCAACCCTTGCAACTGAGAAAGCTGATCTTCTGAGATGAGAAGTCTCCATATCTGGTCCTCTTCTGAGTGAGAAGCTCAGCACCGCCGCCGCCGCCGCCATCGAGCCGCCGTCGCGCCACCACCGCCATACCGTCGGAGTTCTGTCCACCTCTGGACAGCAGCCCAGTGTTCGAATTCTTCCTCCCAATCCACAGATCTGAACGATCTGAGATTTTGAGGGTGAGTTCCCCACGTGATTTCCCCCTTCCACAAAAATTTTCATGCCCTGATTCATTCGTTTGCCCCCCGTTCCATTCACGTTTTCCTAGATCTACACGGTCTGTCCCAGTGCAAATCGGTGTTCCAGCAACCCATTCCTTCACCCTTTTCACCCCCTTCCCAATTTCAGATTGATCTGAAATTTGGACTGGGATTTCTGTCCATCAAATCCCCTCTCCACAAATTTTTTCACGAATTTTAGAATTTGTTTACCCTTCCTAAAATTCTCTGCAAAATCCGGAATATGTTCTGTCTCCTGCAATCCAAATCCGATCACCACCAGCCATAAAATCCATTTCCCCTGTAAAACCATCTCAGAAAAATACACAAAAATTATTGGCGTGTTCCTTACTTCCCCCTCCATCTCCCATAAAAATCCCAACTCCCAGATCTATAGTTTGTGCCACGGTCAACTCTCTTCTTCAAGCAGATCCCAATCTGCCAGATCTGTTCTGAGACAGGAAACCTTCTTGTTCTAAAATTCCCAACGGAAAGTCCAGCGACAGGAAAATTCTTGTAACACCAGGAGGTTGTAGATCTTCGAAAGAGCTTCGCAACGGCGCCAGTCTCGCATCATTCCGACATTGGATCTGATCGCAGCATTCATTCTCGCCGGGTCGCACAGTTTTGAAACTACAACACAGGCTCAGGACAGCAACCTGCAACACCCGACAAGCTGAGCCACCCCGCCTTCCACAAGGCGTTCCAGTCCAACCGCCTTCCAGGGAGAGATCCTCCAGGAGTCCCCTTCGCAACGGGACCAACCCCGCCCCAATCGGCCGTCAGAGCAAAACGTGGTCCCCACAACCGTCAGGCCGCGCCGTTCGGACAGCACCGACGGAGCAGTCCAAATCGCTGCCCGTCAACCCAAGTTCGCTATTCTCGGGTCGTTGTTGTCGCCCTTTACCTCCTTGCGTGGAGTGGGCCATAAAATCTTTGTTGTAATTAAATTATATCATTGTACCGGGAATACGAGTCTTGGCCGGGATCGCCTTCCCCACGCCCGGAGCGTGGAGGTATCGTGTCCGCTCCCCACTTTGGCATTTGCTTTCCTCGTATATATTCATATGCCGCTGTTTGAGAGTTAGGAATTTTAGCCCGCTCAATTCTTATCACCGCTGTAAGAGAGAGCGAGCGTGACCCGTCCCGTGACTCAATCCCAGCACGAGTGAGTTTGACCACCCTTGACTCATTGCCGGATTCTCAACAGCGCACATCCGCATGCTTCCCTCGCTAGGGACGAGTCGCGAGCTAGAGTCCCAAGTTCGCATCCGAATTGGTCTCGAGTCGCGTCCCGTCCCGCATCACTTGCCCAAGCCTCAGGCCGGTGACATGCTTTACCTTTATCTCTTTGTAACTCCCTACATTGTCAATTCTAGTTAGGGAGGTTAACGGGTCTTAGCACCCAATTTATTATGTAAGGCAAGTCTTGCAGGGTCTCGGGGTAAGGTACCCTCAATCCGACAAATTCGCTTTAGCCCTCGTCATCTCGGCCAAAAAGTTAAGGCCTTATTTTTAAGTTCACTCTACTATAGTGTTAACTGACTTGCCACTGAGGCAGATCCTATAGAAACCCAATGTTTTAAGTTGGCTTCTGAAATGGGTGGTCGAGCTCAAAGGGTTCAACATCAAGTTTCAACCCCCCCAGGCGGTGATCAAAGGCTAGGCACTTGAGGACTTCTTGTCCGAGAGCACTTTCCCAGATGCACTGGACATCTCTGAGCTGAAGGAAGCAACTAAGCAAAGCAAAGTCTAGGATGGCATCATCACCTTGGTTCCGAGCTAGAAGTTGCATGTAGATGGCTCAGCCTACCACACTGAGAGTGGCGCCAACCTGGCCTTCATGCGGCTCGAGGGACTGCCCTTGGAGTGCGCACTTAGGTTCACCTTCTTTGACACTAACAATGCGGCCAAGTACGAGGCCCTCATCTCTAGCCTCAACGTGGCACTACACCTCGGCACCACTGAAGTCATGGCCAGCAAAGACTTTCAGCTCATCATTGACCAAGTACAGGGAGAATATGAGGCTAAAGTCCCGAGCATGGTTTGGCACTTGCAGAAGGTGAAAAACCTGACACGTTGGCTCGAGAGCTTAAACAAACAAGAAATCCCATGGTCAAAAAATGCCAAGGCCAACGTGTTAGCTCGCCTGGCATCATCCACCGAGATAGGACAGCATAGGCCGGTCCTCGTGGAGGAGATCGGCTACCCAAGCTATGAAGAAACCATGGTACTTAAGGTGCAACATGAACATCTGGCTCCGATATGGCAAGATCCCATTATTCGCCACCTCCAGAATGGTGAACTCCCAGTTGATGAGAAAAAAGCATGGGACGTCCACCGAAGGTTGGTCAAGTTCTATCTCATTGAGGGGGAACTCTACAAGAAGGCCTACGGCCTCCCCTTCCTCAAATGCCTTAGCCCGACGGAGGGTGACTACGTCATTCGAGAAACCCATGAGAGCATTTGTGGTAGTCACATTGGCGGCCGAGCTATGGCAAGAAAGATAATTAGACAAGCATACTGGTGGCCCACCATGCTCAAGGACTCCATGTAGCATAGTCAGAGGTACGAGCAGTGTCAACTATTTGACAACCTCCACCATGAACCCGGGACCGACCTGACACTGATCGTAGCTCCTTGCCCTTCCACGAGGACAGGGACCAACATCCTCAGGTCTTTTCTCTCGGCTTCAATTCAGCGGAAGTTTCTTATAGCGGTAGTTAATTATCTTTCCAAGTGGGTAGAAGCCGAGCCTTTTGCTGGGATCACAAAAAGGGGCAGCTTAAAGAAGCCCATTATTGCCCAGTACGGCTTACTCTAGGCTATTATGAGTAACAACAGCTAGCAATTCGATGGGGACTACTTCCAGGCACATTGCAAGGAGCTTGGGATACGATAGCACTTCACCTCAGGCGCACACTTGCAAGCCAATTAGTTAAGCCAAGGTGATGAACCCCACCCTGCTCCACTGCCTTAAGATGTGCCCCGACGCGGTGAAGGTGACGCAGGTGGAAGAGCTACCATTCGTCCTTGGGGCCTACCGAACAACCTGTTGGGTACGATAGTAGGATCTAGAGGGGGGGTGAATAGATCCTTTCAAGAATAATGCCCAATTAAAAACTCAGCTCACACTAATCCAATTATAGAAGTGCAGATTGTTGGAACACTAATGTTCCAGACAAGATGTGTAAAACCAGAATCGGGTAGACCTTCAAGCAAAGTGATCACAGTTCACAATGCGAAGGGAAGCTTATATTAAGATGAATGAAACACGAGTGCTTGTGTGCGAGTGTATTAAGCAAGAACTGGGTCTGCAAATGCAGTGATTACCAAGCACGTAGACAGTGCAGTAAAGACAGTATGAATGTAACTCTGAAATTCTTGCGATCCTGTGAGTGAGGGTAGAAGAGAGAGATCAAACGCACAAACACAAGTCACTGCACAGAAGATTTTTAAGGTGGTTCAGTCTGCAAACCCGCAGACTTACGTCCACCCCTCACCAAGCCGATGAGGCTTTTACCACATGAGGACAAAGTCCTCAACACACACGGGGATGAAATCCCTCCCCCCACACACACACAAAGAAGAACAAGCTGCAAGTGCAGCAAAAAGACGGGGACTAACAGCGCCTCCGGTCTCTAACCAGAGCACCGGACACACACTAAAATGCGGATCAGAAGTTGCAAACGAAAAACATAAAAGGAGACAAGGAGAAGCACATGTAGCTTCAGAGCAATATCATGAAGCTGTAAAAATGGACTGCTCTCATATCAAGGATCTTCACTATTCTGCAGGGCTTCTCTCTCTATCTTCTTCTTTCTTCTCAGATTTTTCTCATGAAAGGCTCAGGGATGCTCACTCTTTTCTTCCTCTCTTCTTCTTTCTCTTTTCTTCTCCTTTTCTCTTGGGGACGAGCTAACAAGATCTATCTTTGATGCATGCTCAGCCAACTCTTCCAAGGTGGCCATTGCTTCATATTTATAGAGAGGTGGTAGATAATTTTCCCTCCAGAGATCTGCCACTTGATTGGTTGAAATAAAACACTGTTCTTTGAAATGAACCTCTTTTCTGATTGGTTCAGAAAATAGCAGAGCAGGAGATGTTTCCATTAGATTGATCTTGAAGAGGCAAAAACGGTTTTCCCTCCAAGGGATGATTCTGCAGATCAAGGTGCCTGCTGTGGAGGCTTCTCATTGGCTTGGGATAAACAATGGATCTTTTGAAACATACCTCTTTTCTTATTGGTCCAGCACAACAGAACAGAGCCAAAAGATTAAAGCCAGACTTGTATTTCTCTCCCAGGTCCAGCTAGAAGATTTTCCTTCCAGCAGATCTTCATTTGATTGGTCCAGCAGAGGCAAATTAACTTTCCCTCCAAGATCCTCTTATTTGAACTGTTAGAGAGGAAATGATGCTCCTTGGTGATTGAGCTCTTCCAGAACTTCTCCTCATTGGTCCAGGACAAGAGAGGACACTGCTCTGTCCTATGTACCTTCCTTGCACAGCAATTCTGATTGGTTGAAAGCAAAAAGGGGGTTGCTTTGAAAGGTGACCTTTCCCATATTTGTGAACTGACAGATCCATTGACTAGAAAGGTTGTTATGGTAACCCAATGATGACAAGGACAGTTTTCTGTCCTAGGAGCCTTTTCCAGACCTCAAAAATCGTGTTTTTAGAGGTTTACGTCGATATATTTTATTCCCAGGATAATCTCAGAACGTGTTGCAGGTTGGAGAGATAAAAGCTTGAAGGCCTATCAGTGCGTCGACGCTGCAGGCCCATTGCGTCGACGCATCTGTTGAAAATGTGCCTATGAACAACTTCTGGAAGGCCCCCTTGCGTCGACGCCCTGAGAGGGGTGCGTCGACGCATCTACTTGGAGATGCGATTACAACGCACTCTGGGAGAGCCTTGCGTCGACGCCCTGAGTTGGTGGAGTCGACGCACTCTAGTGCGGCAGAGGCTTCGCATGGAGGGGTCGACACCATGGGTCGACACTTTTGACTTGGCTGTGTTGCGAACTTGGTTGCGTCGATGCTGCTCGATGGTGAGGTCGACGCAGATGGTTCTCTTCTTGAACTGCTGTGAGCTTAGCCTTTAAGGTGTCGACGAAGCATCCTCATGGGGTCGACGCAGCCACCGATCTCACCTTGAGTGTTCTTTGTTTGGCGAGGGAAGGCGTCGACGCATCATATTGAAGGGGTCGACGCAGCCTTCTAGACATTGCAATTCTGAGTTGAATTTTGCTTGAGATGTATCTTGCCCTGCTGGTTGTTGTCTGAGAACTTCTTCTGCAGGCTTTCAAGGAGTTTGATCACACAAGTCATAAGGGGATTAAGACTCATCTTGGAATATTATGAAAGTTGATTAACATCCAATAAGATTCTATCAAGAATAGATTAAGCATGAGTTTTTCCATGAAGAGCATTGCATGTAAGCTTCAAAAACATTGTTATGCACATTAAGACATAGTTGAATCATTTCCAAGAGAACAATAAGGAGTCATAGTTGAATATCATCAAAACAATAAAATCATGCATGTTCCACACATGCACAACACAACCCTCACATTAGCCACCAGGCAGATGCCATTCAACCTCGTCTACGGGATAGAGGCTCTCCTCCCAATGGAAGTTGAGGATGAGGTTTGAGAGGGGGCCATACTCCAAGCTACAGCATACCATGGATGGCAGTTTCGGCCGAAACCGAAACGTTTTGGCCGAACGTATCGGTTTCAGACCGAAATAATCCGAAACCTACCGGCCGAAATCGAACGAAACCGAAACTCCTTCAGTTGGAAAAATAATAATATTTTATTTGATTTCAGACTTGGCCAAAACCGACACCAAAACTGAAACTGCCTTCCTTGCAACATACAAGCAGACAATAGAGCAACCCTTCAATCGACATATTTGCCCAAGGCACTTCTTTCCCTAGGACATTGTACTCACACGAGCTAAAGCCTCGAATCCCGCACTGGTAAGGCCCCTATAAAGTCATAGAGGTCCTACCATACAAAGCTTATTGTTTGGAGACAATAAAAGGAAGCTCGGTCCCGAGGACATGGAACATCACCAATCTTCGGAAATATCATGTATAGTGGGCCCAAGCACCCATATCCTTTTTCTAATCTTTCATTTGTACAAAATTCCTCTAATAAACTGAAGCACCACACCTCGACTCCAGCTAAATTCTAGTACTCACCTTGGTTCCGAAAAAGGTCAATAGGGGGCCCAAACCCCTCTGCTTGGTGCTCTGAGCGCGACGAGTCCAAAGGTCAGAGAAGGTCCTACCTCGTCACTTTAGTTCTAAGAAAGGTCGGCAGGGGGCTCTTGGATATTCCTCCAAATGACGGGGTTATTCCCGACAGAGGCCCAACACCCTCTGCCTGGCACTTCGCCTACAACAAGTCCGAAAGTCAGACGAGGCCCTACCTTAGCACCTCAGTTCCAAAAAGATTGACAAGGGGACCAACCCCCTCTACCTGGTGCTCCACATGCAGTAAGTCTAAAGGTCAGACAAGGATCTCCCTCGTCACCTTGCTTCTAAAAAAGATCAATAGGGGGCCCAACCCCCTCCGCTTGGCACTTCACATGCCACAAGTCTAAAGGTCAGATAAAGTCTTACCTTATCACCTTGGTTGCAAAAAAGGTCGGTAGGGGGCCCAACCCCCTCTGCCTGGTGCTCCACACACGGCAACCCGAAGGTCAGAGAAGGTCCTACGTTGTCACCTTGTTTCCAAAAAAGATCGACAAGGGGCCCAACCCCCTCCGCTTGGCACTCCACACACAATAAGTCCGAAGGTTAGAACAAGATGATAAGTCACTACAATAAGACAAACAAGGCCTAGATCGGTCGGCCGAGACAAAAAGGAAACAGGACGGAAATGACATTTGTGCATAGGAAAATGACATAAATTTTCATTTCATTTCAAAAATAGCTGATCCTTAGTTCCTTACAAATAGAAAGGTCGAAAAACAACAAAATGCTGACCTAAAAAGATGGGAGAAATAGGGGTGAGCATTATTCGGGTTCAACCCGAAATCCAAACCGAACTGGTAGATTTAGTTCGGGTTGATTCGGGTTGAAATTTTAAAAAATTCGGTTTGGGTTCAAACCAAACCATATTAAAATTTTATGTTTGGTTCGATTTTAATTTTTAGGAAACCAAACTGAACCGTAAAATCCAATTTCAAGGGTATTTTCATCAAGTTAATATAAGTGTATAACCTAATACCCCTAACTCCAAGCTCTAACTGCCCACTGGCCCAACAACAGTCGCACACACCCACGGCGGGCGCTTCTTCTTTCTCTTCTTCATGCCGCGTTCAAGACCCTCCTGCAACCCCGGTGCCTCCATCTAACGCCACAATCCGCTTTCGTCCTTTGGGAGCCAGGCCGTTGCCAGAACCGTCGGACCGTCAGGCCTTGACTGCCCCTCCAATCGCGCCGCCATCGACCCTGACCGCCCTGCAGAGCTTCCATTGAGCATCGTCTGCCGCCCTCCCCCGTGCACTACCCCCCATCTTCGACTTCCAATCGCGAACAGGGTCCTCAGACCCTGCCACCACTCGCCGCCGATCGTGCATGTGCCGTAACCGCCGAAGCCCTATCGTGCCAACCCCACCATTCACCTCTCCGTGCCACTGTAAAACCCCTTCCCCGGCTCCCTCCAATGTGCCAGAACCTCAACATGCCAACCCTATCGTTCTTCCCCACCACCGACAATAGCAGCCCGCGACCGTCACAGGTATGCCCTTGATCCTTGAATCCGTCCATTTTAAAAAACTTTCTGTAATTTTTATTTGAGCAACTATTTGGAGGCCTTGTGCCTTAGATCAGGAGTAGTACCTGTTTTCATGTCCATATTGGAAGTTCATATCCTAAACCATGGAAAATTTTACAAAATCACAACGACAAGTGACAAGAAATATTTACCTATCTATAGAAAATTTTAAAGGATATTCCTCTATCATAGAAGGTTAAAGTCTAAACATGAAACACCACAGACACAAGAATATCCCTTTCAACCCCCTCTCGACCACACCCAACCAAAAACAAACAATGCTTAAGATATCAATTCAAACACATATCATCTTCCAAAAGTCATATGATCCTAAACAACATATTTTCTTGTGTGTGATTATTAGAACATAAGCCTAGTCTATTTTATAACTTTTCTGAGCAATCTAACTTGGAAAGAAAAAAGATAGTATCAAAATTTGGTAAAATGTTAAATTTCTCCTGGCCGATCCAGCCATTATCTTGCCCAATTATGGTTCAACCCGAACGAAACAGAATTAATTCGGTTTGGTTTGGTTCGGGTTGAACCCTCAATTCGATTTGGTTTGGTTTGAGAAAAAATCCTTTCAAATCAAACCAAACCAAACCAAACCGTGCTCACCCTTAGGGAGAAAGAGAAAATATACAAAGGGCCTACTTAATTGTTCCCTCGTCGTCTACCCCATCATCCTCAACATTGACGATGTCGCCTACTCCGGTCCCAACCTCAGCCTTCCTCGATGCTCCCTAGGTTTCTGTAGGACCTCCACGAAACGTAGATCAAGGTTTAGGAAGCATCCCAACATGGCCTCAAGGTAGACACTGACTTCAATCACCTCGAACTCATAAATTGAGCTCGCTTTGTATCTCTCAACTGCATCCTGAAAGGATGCAATAGCGAGCTCCCAAGCTTCCTTTAACTTGGCTTGGACAGCCTCGAGCTAAGCCTCAAGGTCAACCATCTTCTTTTTGCAGCCCTTCCTTCATGGCGGCTCGAACCCTTCTCTCCTCCTCCAAACAATGAGTAGCATCTTGATGCTCAGAGCACGCTTGCCTGAGCACTTTCTTCGCTTTGGCCAACTAAGCATTCAGTGACGACAACCTAGCATTGGCATTCTCCAGCTCCTTGCTCAAGCCAGAGAAACGACCAACGAGAAGGTAAAGGCCAACCATTTGCACAGCCCCTTGCTGCATCAATATATGCAGCATCATTGAGGTGGCCGCCACCTCGAGTTCCTCCCGTTCCCGAGGAAGACAACAATCCCAAGCTAATGCAAGTGATCACCCGAGGTCCCTGAACAAACTATCTATGGTAACCTCCCACTTTGGTGGCCATGGATTTGGGCCCTTCTTACTATCGGCCGGTGCCTTCCCCTTCGGGTTACCTCCTACTCGATTTCTCGGGGGCGCTCTATCCAATAAGCTCAATTTCAACCCGAGCGTATGGGGAATGTCGGGCACCCGAGATGAGATCGGCTTAGTAGCAATTGGCTGCTCATGCCGAGCCTTCTTCTCGGCAATGGAGGCACTAATTGCCTTGACCTCCTCCTTCTTCTTCCTCTTCTTCTTCTCTGACAATTTGCATAGAAGCATTAGGTCAACCATTTCTCCTATAAAGGCCCGAGATCTAATTAGGACGACGTCAGAGATGATAAAATCAATAGGAGGAGGGGCCGAGCTTACTCTACTTTCGGTCAGGGTGAAGCCTAGCTCGCTGCAATAGATCAGGCATCAGCAACATCCAAGCTAACTGCTTAACACTTAACTGCCTGCTGGCAACATTCTCCTCATCCGTGCTCAACCTTGATCCGGCGAGAGTAGCACTCGCGATCTTACTTGCCCAATCTATGAAGAACGAGCACTTGCTTGATGTTCTTTAGACAAAGAAAAACCTCTTCTTCCAAAAGTGAACCGACGAGGGCACCCCAGTCACCAACACCATCCTCCTCCAACTTGAGAAATAGACGCACTCTAGGCCGGACGAGCTCCTCTTCAAAGTATAAAAAAATGTGAAAAACTTGACACTGGGGATCATCTTGGCCAGGTGACACATCACGACAAAGGAGAGATGATCCGTCATGCGTTTGACGCAAACTGAGATGGTGCCAACTCGTAGAACCACAAGAGCTCAGCCACAAACTCTGAGATTGGGAAATGAAGCACAACCTTCAACATCTCTTCATATATGCAAAAGTCTCATTCCTTTGGCGTGTTCGCCGGATCGCTCGGCTCTACAGGCTCGTAGACTACATCGGACGGGACGTCATACCCTTTCCACAAGGCCTCCTAGTCATCCGGTCGAAGCTCATAAGAAGCCTCGGCCACTGTCAGACCCCAAAAGCCACCCTCCAGGTAACCCTAACCGTCTGCCTCTTCATCCCCTCCCTCCTCCTCTGCCTCGCTCACCTCAGCTTCCCCACTCCCATGGGTGCAAGGATGGCAGTATCGGTTTCGGTGCCGGTTTCGACCGATACCGAAACCGATACATACCGGTTTCAGTTTCGGCCGAAACCGGTTGAAACCATTCAAAAAACTAAAAAAATAGTGAACCTATCTGGTTTTGGCCAAAACCGTCCGATTTTGGACCGAAATAGGTCAGTTTCGGCCGAAACCCTGAATGGTTTCGTCCGAAACCATTAAAAAAGTATTTTTTTTTGTTTCGGACCTGCTACAGTGAGCAGGTCTGGTTTCGGATAGGTACCGGCCGAAACCGATACGTTTCGGCCGAAACGTATCGATTTCGGCCGATACTGCCAACCCTGCATAGGTGGCCTTGCCCTCGCTCTCCTCAACCTCCTCTGCCTCCTCGATAGTTGAGTTATATTTCATGCTTGAGGAACTTGAGCTCGAGACTTCTACCAGGGTGGCAGGTGCTCGGCTCAACCATTCTAACCCAAGGGACTCAGTCTCACCTGACCCACATGGAGACCCACTGTTCAACATTATTTAAAGAAACCAAATCGGAGGAAAGCCTTACCTGAGTTGAGGTGCATTTTTTGCCTCAGCTTCTCCTTCAAATTCACAGATCACTCTCGCAACAACACCTCGCTAGCTGCCCCCGACCTTCTCTGCTCGAGCTCTCCCGACCACAGTAGACCTCTCAAGAAGATAGTCAAAGTAGCTAAGGAACTCCCCGATAGACCACATTTATAGAAGTCCCTGTAGGTCAATAGTGCAGCACAACTGTCACAATATGATGGTTCTGATGGGGAGGCATGAATACCAAGGGCAAAGATGAAACGACACGCATTTAGTGGCTATACGAAAGGTGAACGGATACGTGTCGAGCATGTAAAATACTCCAAGACCCGAGCTACTATTGGCCCGAGCCTTGGACTAGGCGGGCAATGTTGGGTCTGCTATCCAAACCGTGGCCTGACTTGGGCCTAACTGGGCAACAACAGCTTGAGTTGAGACAGACACTTCCCAGGTCGAAGACAGGCTACCCGGTCTTGGCTCATAGTCCGACCCGACCCAACCAAAGAAAAGGAACAATCCCATATCAGAGAACCCAGAGAGTTCCTTTTCCCCGAAGCCTTCAAGTGGCCCTCAGGAGACCCCAAAGAGGTTGAACAGTGGCACAAATCTCTAGGCACGTACTACTCATCAATATTTCCTAACTTCTCTCTCTCTCTTTAACCTCCCACCTAACTCAATTCTAACTTGACTGTCGGAAGATTTACCTTGGGAAACACACCTAAGACGAAACTCTTACAGGTCAACTGACAAGCGAAGGGGATATCTCCATCTGATAGGCCTCAGCTCGCTTCCAGCCTATTTACACGCGAAAAATAATCATTACGGACACGCTGATGATGAATTAAAATTTGGGAGTTTTGGGTATCATCAACATGTTTATTTGCATTTATTTATTTCGTGTTTTGGGTTTATCAGACGATTTAGGATTTGTGTACAGGACTTTTCCTACCGACCGGAGTCGATGTTAATTTACATCGGTTACAAGCCTGAACACCTTTAATTAAGGGCCAAAGATCTCTTTTACCCTTGCGATATTGGCTATGATATTAAGGGTTCGCCCTTGAGAAGGCTCCCTTGCCCTAAGGTAGAGGTATATTTATGATTTCCCTATGGTAAGGGCTTATTTACAGTTTTCCCTTGAGTGGGGGTATATTTGTAATTTTTCCTATGAGAGAGGTTTATTTGCAATTTTTCCTGAGAGAGGTGCTTATGTGTAATTTTTTCACCATTGGGGATATTTCTGCAATTTTCTGACCATCAGGGATATTTTTACAATTTTCTGACCACTGGGGATATTTCTACCATTTGTAGGTCCTCCATGGTCTTTTCTGCAATTTTTCCTTGATTGAGGCATCCTTGTGTATTCTTTGATTTTTCTGAATTTTACTGTATTTTAATGTCTCTCCTCCGAATTTTTGTGCAATTCTTCAAAGGTTCGGGGTAAATTTCTAATATTCATATCTTAGGGGTAAAATCACAATTTCTGAACTTAGAAATAAAACAGGGACCTTTGTTCCATTTTGGAGAACATAATTTCGATTTTGAACCCTTTCTCTTAAATTTTAGTATTTTTTCAGACATTTCCTGGGTATTTGTACAATTCTACAAACTTTTGGGGTAGAACCACAATTTCTGACTTTTGCAGGGTTTTACCATCATGAGCACATCCAAAAACCCTAGAACTTAATGTTCCTTGGGTTTCTTCATATTTTCTGCTTTCAGACAGAACAAATATATCATTTTTCCCTCATATGAGGGTATTTTTACAATCATACCCCAACATGGGGACTTGTGTGCAATTTTCCTATTGACTCAAGTTTGAACTTCTTGAAGGAAGCCGCTCCCCTCACCTCTTGCACAGGTTCGCAGCTGTTTCAAAGGAAAACAACAAGCTTCTTCAAGGCTTCAAGAGTCTTCTTCCCGAGCGATCTTTCTCCGTCCTCTTAGAGAGAAGGGAGTCTTCCCCTTTTATAGGTGGTGAAAAAGGCCAAGGGAGAGGCCACCCCCGGTGGATCTTTGTGGAGGTAAGTCCCTCTTGTCTCTTCCTCTCCCCATCTCTTCATCTTCCCCCCCCCCCTTTTTTTTTTCATGTGCATGGGGTTAAGGGGGGCCACCCCCAGTGGTGCACATCAGGGAAGAGAGGGGGAGGAGGCCACCCCCGGTGGGGCTTGCTCTCCGCCGATGGTGTGCGGCTGCAGCAGGAAAGGGGAGAGGCCTCTGGTGAGCCTGACCGGGGGTGCTCCCTCCTTTTTTCTAGTGCTCCCTCCTTTTTTCTATTTTTTTTCTCTTAAAAGGAACAGTGGCAGAGGTGGGGGGAGGCACCCCCGGTGGGGATGACCGGGGGCCCTCCCTCCCCCGGTGGAGCAGCAGCATGGGGGGGGGGGGAGGGAGGGGGAGGCACCCCCGGTGAGATGGACCGAGAGTCCTCCCTCCCCCCGGGATAAAGAGACTTTTGTTTAATGCCACGGGAATATCCCGATGGCACCAAACTTAATTTTCATGAGTTTAAATCCCGTGGGTGTATGATTTTATGCCGCCCACGAGGTGTTCGACAAAATGCCCACTTGTCATAAAGAGCTAAAAGTTCGACGGCGTTGACTTTTATTGAGTGGCTGCATGGCCCTGTGCTGCCCATCGGGCGTTTGACAAAATGGCTGGGAGTACTTTTAGAAGCTGAAAGCTTAGTTTTGTTGAGAGGGTGTGCATAACTTTGCGCCGCTCTCCTTGTGTTTGATGAAATGCCTAAGCACCATAAGGGGCTAAACACTTGAATTTGTGTGGACCGTATGGGTGGCTTACACAGTTTCGGTCGCCCACCAGCCGTTTGGCAAAATATTCATGGGCCTTTAAATGTTAAAAAGCTTAATTTTATCTAGCGGGTGTGCACGACCTTGTCCCGCTCTTCTTGTGTTCGATAAAATACCCATGAGTATCTATATGACGACGATGATCGAGCATCGCTTCATGTCATATCGTGAAGCATCTTAATTTCTGAAATTTACTGTTATTATCAGAAATTATGATTTTTGTGGGGTTCAACACCGCCATAAACAGCCAGCAGGTCGGACTCCAAGACTGGGATACCTTCAGCTGGGCTTGGAACCGCTGAAGCGGCACCAACTTCCAACTAAAAATTAAAATATGCTCTTAAGTAATGTTGAAGAATTGGACTTGAGAGCTCAACACCAATTGGCTGTAAGTGAGTGGGCACACATTATTCAAGCGCATCCTTTACATTCTCCACAGACAATGTGGGTATATTCTCTACCATTTGCCGCCAACAGATTTTAATCCTTTGCAGCTAGTAAATCTAAGAAGATTCACCTTCGTACACAACAATCCAGTAGACATACTGCATTGTAATTTTAACCATACCCAGTTGTCTGGGGCCAAAAATCTACCTTATGGTTTGAACAGGGTACTTTTAACTCTAAGTCAGCCTCCATGGAATCGATCTACAAGTTCCACTTTCGTGATGTCATGCTCGAGTGATCAAATTATTGTTTTCGTCATTGGCAAAGGCTCCATATAGAAGCTGAATCGGCAAGAGTAGTGATCCGAAACGATAATCTTGAAAATTCACTTAGTAATGGACGCTGTGAGAGGAGGAGAGGGGGAATTTGGGCTACCAGAGCAGTGGATCCGGAGCTGCGGATGAGGTCCAGGCAGCCGCGGGAGGCCGGGGCGTCTGGCCGACGAGTTAGGAGAGCAATGGAGGAGGTAACAGCTGAGGGATAGTGGAAGGTTCGCCATTGCTGCTCTCCGCTTCGGGGCGCTTCCGGTCGCCGTCTCTGCCTACGATCGTGTGGAGCGCATCCGCCCCCCGTCTTTACTCCCCGCGATCGCTTATCTTATCCGGTCGCACGCCTTCGTGGCGTGGGCATACGCACGGCAAAGAAGAACTACGCAACGTGGCGCACCGCACCACGCCAATGGCAGCGCCAGATTAAAATTCCAATTCAGTGGACGCGCCATCCGCTCTCTCTGCAGTTTTTTGAAATGGCCGCAATTCATTTGAACCACATGATACCGAGACCAGACAGATTGAACTTGGACATCCTCATGTAAGTCTATCTCAGTTATGAGTTAACCTTGACACGACTCAACCGGATTTTATGAATTCCGACCATTGTGAAGATAATCAAGTCAAATCAAAGCGAGTTAGACTAAAAAAATATGAATCAAAGTTTTTAACCCAAACCTGATCAGTTGGAAGGTTCGAATCAAACCGTCAATTGACCCAACCCAAGTTCAATTCACTCCCTAAACATTATGATTTTAACTATCTTTCTTTTAAGTCAATAAGGTGGGATACCTCGTCCTCATTCACGCTAACTGATTTGGTTGCACAAATAAGATATTCCGATAAAAAGGTGAGTTAAAGGTTAAAAATGTGGGTTAAGCATATTCTAACAAAAGAGTGAAATAAGTTAATCCGAATACAATCAAAGTAATATTATTTATTTTTTAATACACTCTAATCCGAGTTATGATATCCCCTTTAATCTAATTCTCCGATCAAAGAGAGCCCTAAGAATTATGTCGACAGTTCAACTTAGATTTTGTTGAGCCTCATTCCAACGGTTAGGCGCATTATGCCACACCATCACCTCCGTGTAAGGTGTACACACGCAGATTGAAAGGGATAATTACTCATACAGGTCATAGATTCCCTATAAATTGCTCAGATTCACCCTCATTATTCAAAATTTTCATTTACACCATCATACTCAGTGAATTTGTCAATATTATCCGTCTGGTTTAATTGTCGTAGAGAATGTTATCAGGGTTGGCTGAATTGCCGAGTCGGACCAACTTGGATTCAACTTGATAAAATACGAGTTGGCTCAACTTAGACTTATGCTTTGTTTACTTAAGTCAACTCGTACTTATTACATCTAATATGATTGACTTAAGCTCTTAGGGGGTGTTTGCTAACCGGGTGGGGTTAGCGCACTCGATCCCGAGGGGTCAAGTGCGCTAACCGACCTCGGTTAGCGGGGTTGTGTGTAAGGGAGTGACGGGACCCACCGCTCTCTCTCTCATCCGCTCCCTTATCCTAACCGCCCGTCAAACACCCCCTTAGTGATTCAGATTTCAGCGCGAGTCGGCCAACACTAATATGAATTCTATGAAAATAAATGACTGCCTAAAATATCATGGTTATGGTACATATCTAACCCATGTATTTAGTCACTCAATCTATGTATGAAATTTTATTCTTCAATATGAAGGTTTATATGATAATTGACAAAAAACAAAAGGTGTATAAGTGGAGAGGGGGGAAATCCACCGCCCAAGAGCACGGCCCAACTAGGTTTAATTTGACCAAACCAGGCCCAGCTCCCCAAAGTGACAGCCCCATTCTGGGTCCACTTACTTTAAGTCAAAACTCACTCGGACCAGCACTTCCTAGGCGACCCCCGAGTCCGGAAGTCCGAGCGACAGATCGTCGAGAAGGCCCCTGCGGGGACCCAGTGCGACCTACCTGAGCTACGCGCCCATCGCTCGAGAGAAGACTCCGAGCAAACGTCACAAGCTCGGACCGACTATCGGAAGCTAATCCAAGCGGCCATTACGCATCCTTCAGGAGCAGGGAACCCCAAGGGATGAGGGAGAGTAAGAGTCCTAGTGCCATAAAGAGCCCACGACAAGGACGTAACCCCCTCTGAATCCCCTCGACTCTCAGGGCTCCTACATTAAACGGACCGCTATATAAACCCCAGGGGGGCTCTCCGAAGAGGTAAGCAAGATTCTTAAGTGAGAACCACCACATCTCTTGGTGGAGAATAATCTCGCGCCCTCTTCTTCTCCTACCACCTCTCCTCGCACCAGTGCTCTATCATATTCGCTGACTTAAGCATCGGAGGGTTTCCCCCAGGGACTCATCCCTGGACACCTCTGATCCGTTTCCAGCCTTGCAGTTCATCTAGACGTGGTGGCCGTGATCAAGGATTCCTCTGAGATCTAGCAACTTAGGATCAGCGCTGTTGACACCCGTTTTTAGCCCGGAAGTTGCGTCATTTCTCTTATTCATCATTTTGATGTCCCGAATTATCCATTATTTTGGAGCCTTCTTTGCATGGATTTCGAGCCCATTTCATTCCATTTGAGTCTCAAAGATCATGATTTCCTAGAACCCTGGAGCTTATCTTATCAACTTCCGACTTCCAAATCAGCTTACGGCCCATCTAGGCCGACTTCCTTCGAGTAATCAGCTCTCTATCACTGCGCAGTTATGAAAGTGGTTCTTTTTCACCCTCTTTCAATCCTCTATTGAAAATGTTGTCTTCACCAAAGTTGTTCATCTTTCAAATATCTACAACTTCTTCTTCTACGCCATTGGCTAGTTCTGCCTCGATTTCAAGTTATTCACATTTTGTCGGCGTGCTGTGCTATTCACCTTCGTCCCATAATTTCCCTCTCTGTTTTAGCCCCATTTTCTCCTTCTTCTGATCATTTTATCATCTTTCTCTCTTCATGAAAGTTGTTCCTCTATCAATTATCTACAATTTCTTCTTCTACCACTTTCGCTAGTTCTGCCCCGTTCGAGAGATACGCTTCCATATCTAAAGTCGCGCGCAGGCTGTCTAAAATCTTCCTCTAACAGTGTGAAGGTTAGTATAGGTGCGTCACAGCACATGTAGCGGTCTATCGTAAGACCGTCAGAGCACATGTGACGGTTTAGTATAGGTGCGCCACACCCAAACTTGCCCAAAATCACCCCGTTTGACCCTTAGAGCATGGCGGTCCTACCCTAGACCGTCAGAGCACATGTGGCGGTCCTACAATAGACCGTTACACATAACTGAGAGTCCAATTCGTGCTATACTCTGCCCTGAAAACTACGCGACGGGCCTATCTTGCAGAGCCCATAACTTCTTCAATTCTTATCCAAATTGATCCCCGTTTTTTCCTACTTCTAGCCCTTTGTGTTATCTTGAGTTTGATCTATAGAGCTCAAATTTTCATTGGATATATCTCTCAGGATCTGGGTCGCAAGATTGGGATTTAAGCATCCTGGTTCAACTCAAACTCTGCAGATTAAGCTCTGGGGCTCCCTTTCAAGAGCCATATCTTCTAGAATACTCCTCCAAATTGATCCCCGTTTGTTTATATCTCTTGTCCTTAGTATTATCTCGAGTTTGATCTAAAGAACTCGATTTATCTTGGACTCTATCTCCGGGAATCATGAGAGGAAAATCAGGATTTCTTGCAAAACTCTATATAAACTGTCCAGTTCGCAGTCGCGACAGGGGGGCTCTTTCTTTATTCGGGGCGAAGCCATGCTGCACCGTCGACTCAACCCTTCAACACTGACTTGAAGAGGGAAGTATTGGCTTTCCATTACATCATTCTGGGCTTAATTTGGTTATCTATACTCTTAGTTCTCTTCCTCTCAAAATCACAAATCATCACAAAACACTGCACTTTCTGCTACACATGCAGTTTTCTCTGTTTTACGTCATCGTTTTCTCTCTATTCTCTCAATCAAATTCCGTGATTTCAAATCCTATACATGCACAACACACCCACCTATTATTTTCACCATTCCACAGGGGTTAAAAACCCTCCCCCGGTGCATTCTCCCCCTTTTATTCATGCTATTTTATCACTGCGGGATTGACGTTACACTTCATGTTCTAATGGGTTTTTGCCTTTGTGTTTCATCTTTGTTTTGCAGGAAAGCATGAATACAACGTGAGGCCCTCTTCATCTAGCCGGCTTGAAGGAGAGAAGGTCGATCCCACACCATTCCCCGCGTCCCATTCTTAAGCGCGATCAAGTCTTCATCCCTTTCCAAGGTACACGGCGCCGTTGCACTCCTTTCTTCATCCTTGTGGCGTTGTTAACCCTTGGTGGCAATCATGGTCAGTTCTTCCATCTCTCACCGCTCTTTATTCATAATCTTCCATGCCTTTTCATGCTATTATGTTATTAGCATAGTTAAGGGCGGGGTGAAGGAAAGAGAGATAAAATTATCAACAACCTTATTTTTTGGTGATCACGGTGGGACACCAATGCCCATCACGTTTGTTTTAATGCTCTTTTGTAAGTTGGGTGTGTGCATGTACATGTTTAGGTGATATTTTATCCATTCTACCACTGTTTGGGGCATTTTAAGGGCTTTGGTAGTGTGACGGTCTTATGGTAGACCGTCAGAGGAATGTAACGGTCATTTGGTAGACCGTTACAGATTCTGGCAGTCCTGCGTGCGTGCTCACAGGGCCATATTCGTCGAGACATAACTTTTGCTCCCGGGGTCGGATTGCACTGATTCTTGTTCCGTTGGATAGCTCTTTGTATTATCTTTCTATCCATATATCATTTGCAACGTTTGGTTAACATTTGCATATTCTAATATTGTCCAACTTTTTAAATTTTCTGCATAAGTTCTGCAGGCAGGCTCAAGGACAGGTTCACAGGTGCATCTTTGCTCAGTGATTTGATTGCCTTCCCGACGTCGGATTGCACTGATTTTTGTTCCATTAGATAGTCCTTTGTATTATCTTTCCATCCATACCCTATTTGCATCATTTGGGTCTCATTTGCTTAGTTAAAAGTTGTCATCATTTTAGTATTTTATCCATAAAATCTGCATGTGGTCTGCGCACAAGTTCACGGGGGTAACTTTCTTGGATAATTTGATTGACCTCCCGAGGTTCGATTGCACTGTTCTTAGGCTCGTTGGATAGACCTTTATATTGTCTTTCCATCCATATCTCATTTGCATCATTTGGGTCATGTTTGCATACCTAAAAATCGTCTCCATTTTAGCATTTTGTACATAAAAATTGCATGCAGGTTCAGGGGCAGACTCACAGGTACACTTTGCATCGATGATTTATTTTCCTTCCGGGTTCCGATTGTGCTTGTTTCTGATCCTACATTGTTGTCCTTTGTATTAGCTTCATTTTCATATATGATTTGCATACATTTGATCATGTTTGCATAATTAAATCTTGTCCTCATTTTTCACTTTTATACTAGACTTTTACATGCACTCCGGTGCACATAGGGCCATACACTGCATATCATAGTTGCATTCCTCCTTGGTAAGTGATCCTCTCACCTCCATATTCCTTGGGGTCTACTAGGTGATCTTATCCGGGACCTCCATAAGTCCCCGCGAGCCGTGGATTCCCACACGGTCGCCGGGCCGGTTGCACCTTTTCCACCCTTTAGGCTTACATTTACATCCGTGTGAGGGAGTTAACATTTGTCAACCCAAAGTTTGAACCTTATTCTCATAGGATTCCTACCTTGAGGGAATTATTCTTAATTTAAAATCATTAAAAGGTCCATTAAAACTTCTAAAATATTTCCCATCATATCAACTGGTTTGACTTAGGTGGAAACTCTGACATTGCACTGTTTGTGTTGTTTTGGTTTGTCCAAGCCCATTAGTGGTGTCTTGTGTTGCATCCACATGTTTTGCTGTTATTAGGCCCATTTAGGATAGCCCATTTTGAGTGTTAATTGTCTGGTCTATTGTCTCGTGGTCCATTGTCCATTGATCTTTGTATTAGTGGGTCAGTCCCCCTCTTATTCTGAAGCCCATTGAACCCTTGCTTCCCCACCTGTATTATCGTTGATATTTTTGTATTAAGTCTCCATTTGCCCTCATGGAGCATCATTCCAACCCCGTGTATCATCCTTCTTCCTATTCTTCTTCCTATTCCTGCGTGAAATCTTCTTCCCACGCAGGCCCATCTTCCCATGGTCCTTCTGACCCATCTGAAGAACAGGCTAATCTCATGGCTCATCTTTCAAGCCTTGTTCGCCAAATGGACCCGGCCCAGGCCCAACTTCTTACTGCAAGTCACCTTTATGGGTCTTCTCTCAGTGGGCCTTCTTCTCATAATGGGTCTCCTTCTTTTTCTCCTACGGCTGGCCCGATTTCCAATAGCCAGGTATATCTCAATGGGCCTCCTCCTTCTACCCATGTTGCTTCCAGCCCAATGCATCCTTATGCTCATGTTCCTTCCAAGCCCGCGTATCCTTCCACTCCTGGAATGGGCCCTTTGTCTTCTCAGCCCGGATCCTCTTATCTGACCCAATATCATCACTCTGGTCTATATTCACAACCTCTTGCTCAAGCTGACCCACATTACCCCCAGTCTCTCCCTACCGCCGAAACCCAACGTCAGCTTGATGAGCTTCAACGTCGGATCGATCATAAGTCCTCCTTAAGTGTTCCATTCACATTTCAAGATCTTCGGCTCCTGCCATCTTCACAAATTCCTGCATATCGTCGCTATGGTGGAGTCGGTGACCCTTATGTGCACTTGAAGGAGTTTCTTTATGAGTCAGCCCAGTTTCGACGCGACCAACGCTTAATGGCCTATTGTGGACACCAAAAATTGCACACCCAGATATCCTGCTCGGCCCGACATCAACAACGGCACCGAGTGAAGAAGCCCCGGAGAGACTGGTCGTCTAGACTCCCCAAATATGGACACTGCTGTGAAACCGTCTCCGGAATCACGACAGCGAAGAGAAATCAACCACCAAGAGCCCCACAATCCATGGGCCTCGAAGAAAATTAAATGGGCCACAACTCATGCTCAGAACGGGCTCAGAACGGGCTCAGAAACACACCCATGGGCCCCCAACGGCACACCCCCAGGGAGCCCCAGCGGCACACTCCCCAGGGAGCCCCTAGCGGCACACTCCCTGGGAGCCCCAGCGGCACACTCCCCAGGGAGCCCCAGCGGCACACCCAGGGGGGGGCCTTCAACGGCACACCCCCCATGGGCCTTCAACGGCACACCCCAGGGGGGCTTCAACGGCACACCCAAAGGGGCCTTCAACGGCACGCCTTTTGCCCTGCCCAGCGGCACACTTCTTTGGGCCTTCAACGGCACGCCTTTTGCCCCCTTCAGCGGCACGCTTGAGCAACCTTCAGCGGCACGCCTTTTGCCCTCTTCAGCGGCACGCTTATAGTGTCTTACAGTGGCACACTTCTTGAGCCCGCCAGCGGCACAACGTTAAGGCATTTCAACGGCCGAAAGACGTGATGCCCATGCCCTACGGATTCTTGGCGCGCAGTGGACTTGCTGAGGTGTCACCCGGGGAGAGAGCCACGCTGCCTACTCCTCCTGCCACCCAGGACAAGGGAGTCAAACCCCATTAAATCCCCGCCGGATGCTTCCCGCCTTCGGACGCTCCCACCGCCCGGGGTATAAAACCCCTCTTCGCTACGAACAGAAAGGAGGAGGAGGAAGGGCATACACTCACGGACAGACACACAAAAAGAAGAAAAGAGAAGAAGAGAAAAGAAGAGAAGAGAAGAAGAGAAGGAGAAGAAGAGAAGAAGAAGGAAGAGAGGAAGAGAGGGGAGAGGCCCCCCCGCCGCTCCAGCCACCGTCGTCCGTGCGAAGAGAAAGAGAAGAAGAGGAAGAGAAGAAGAGGAAGAGGAGGGGAGGCTCTGCCTCCCTCCCCCGTTGCTCCGTCCACCGCCACCTGAGCGAAGAGAAGAAGAAGAAGAAGAGGGGAGGCTCTGGCTCCCCCCCGTTGTTGTTCCGTCCACCACCGTCGGCGTGAAGAGAGGAAGGGAAGAAGAGTGAGGGGAGAGAGAGAGGATGAGGTCCGGGAGGGGAGAAGTCCGTGCTCCCCCCCATTGTATCTTCTTTCTTTCTTTCTTTGCCCCCTTATTTTCTTCTTCGTCGCCATGTATTAGCCCCCTCGGGGCACTCCTTTCGTGAGAATAAAAGTAGAAGGCTTGCAAGTATTTTTTCTTGGACGTCTTTCTAAAAGTATTTCTTCCGTGTTTGCATCCTTCGGTGTTTCACGCCCCCTTTCCCTTTCTCCTTTTGTTAGGGTTTGTTTTCTCCCGGGTATTTTTGCCTTCGCTCACCCTCGGGCGCCCTCAGCGGTACACCCTCCCTGATTGTGCCTCCAATGGCACGCCCCGTCGTCCCTTCAGCGGCACGCCCTGATTGTGCCTCCAACAGCACGCCCAGTCACGCCTTCAGCGGCACACCCTAACTGCGCTCCAGCGGCACACCCCAGTCCAGCCCCAGCGGCACACCCTAGTCGTGCCCCAGCGGCACGCCCCAACCAGCCTTCGCTGGCACACCCCCATCGGGCCTTTGCCGGTGCACTCTTCAACACCCTTCGCCGGCACGGCCTTGGCTGCCTTTCCCCGGCACGCCTATGATGGCCCTCGCCGGTACGCCCCTTTGGGCCTTCCTCGACATGGCCTTCATGGCCTTCACCGCCATACCCTTGGCCCCCTTGGCCCGGCACACTTGCTCTTCCTTCTTGCCCGATGCATCCCCCCCCTCAGCCAGTCCTAGAGTAGCCTTCCACTCGTCGTTCCCTCCGAGTTTTCCGAGATTTATAAAGGCGTTGCCGCTCTCGGGCGCCCACCTCCAGTTGTCGGGTTCCGCCACTCCATGTGGGCGCGTTCCCTGTATCTCCCTTACGCTCGGGTTAAGGGGAGATGCTGCCGAATTTTTGTTAGAAACAATAACATTATGAAAGACAAAAGGAAGCAACAAACAAATGGAACAGCCACACATTTAAAAGACAAAAGATAGCAACAAACAAACGAAAAGAACAACGGTGAAATGCCTTAACCAAAGCAAATGGAACCGCAATCAATTCAAAGAGGACCGAATCGAACGACAACTGAACAACTTGAACATCCTCCCTCACAAAAGAAAGAATGAAAATTAATCAAGAGAAGAAAAGAAGAAACCCATGCAAACTTAATAAAATCAGAAAAGAAGAAAAGAAAAGCCTTAAAAGAAACAGAGGAGGAGTGGGCTCCACATGCCTTTCGCCGGTATGCCCCTCTAGCCACCCTTCGCCGGTACGCCCTCTAGCCACCCTTCGCCGGCACGCCCTTCGCCGGCACACCTCGCTGCGCTCTTCCCCGGTACGCCCTTCAGTGCCCCTCGCCGGCACGCCTCCTTGGCCTTCGCCAGTACACCTTTCAGCACCCTTCGACGGCACGCTTCTGCCGCCTTCGCCGGCACACACTCACCACGCCCTTCGCCGGTACACCCTGCAGCACCGCTCAGCGGCATGCTCCTTCGGCGCTCAGCGGCACACTCCCGTGGCCCTCTAGCGGCACACCCCCTTGGCGCTCAGCGGCACACTCCCTTTGCCCTCAGCGGCACACTCCCTTGGCCCTCCAGCGGCACACCTCTTTGGCCCTTAGCGGCACACTCCCTTGGCCTTCAACGGCCCACTCTACACCACCCTCACCTCATCCGCTTCCAGCGGTACACCCCTTATTCGCCAGCGGTTCAGCCTCCTACCTCCAGCGGTACACCCTTCCCCTTTTCCAGCGGCACGCTCCCGGCATAATAAATAATGATAATAATAATGATAATGATAATGATAATAAGCTTAGAAATAATAAATAGACAAATAAATGACAACAAAAAAAATAAAAATGAATAACAATAGTAAACTCAATAAGAATGATAAATAAACAAATGGTAACAAAAGGGGAATGAATAATAATAACAAACTCAACAAAAACAACAAGCAAATGAATGACAATAAAATGAACAAAAATAATAACAGACCTAACAATAACAATGATAAATAAGTAAATCATAAAAAGAAAAAAAATGATAAATAGACAGTAATAACGAACTTACTCAAGGATATACATAAATCAACAAAGAATAATGGTAAAATTCTAAATAATAATAAAACGATGAGATATGCACCGCAGCCCCGTCTCCCCTGCGACCCGGTGCTGAAGGAACAATAATGCCGCCCTTGCGGGCTGGGCCTGAGTCTTGGGAATCATCTCGAAATGGCCATGGCCCGACCTTGCTTTGGGCCGATATCCAGATTAAACCGGACTCGTTTCTCAGGCCGGATCCCTTCCGAGCCACTACTGAAATTGCCGCACATTCGGCAGACATTTGAATGGGTTCACCTCGGTTTTCGCCGCGTTTCTATTACGGACATGTGTCTAAACATGAAAAGACCCGTGAGCAATCAATATGGCTGACGGCTCCCTCCCCGACATGGTCGTGAGCCGGCATTGCTCCGGACCGATAGCCCGTTAAATCGGATTCATTCTAACGGGCCGGGATTCGCTCCCTCTCTTTCATTGAAATTGCCATAAACTCGGCATACATTTGCACGGGGTCGTTTCCACCCACGTCACACTTTCAATATGGGCCCTTGCCCGAACATGAAGAGGTCCGCAAGTGACCGACAGAATCGGAATAGAACGAGATGGCTCTCGCCACCCCTGGACTCCTTCCATGGGAATATTAATAAGACCTCCGTGGGCCACACTTAGACCTCGGGCCCGCCCCGATCATGGTCATCGTCTGGCTCATATCCTTGATCTACAGCCCGCTCCTTTCGAACACGTTTTCGGTTCTTGAGTCTAGTCCCCGGACTCTCCCCCATTACCCTCCGGCACCGGAAATATTATTGATGCCCGCGCAAGCCTCGTTTGGACCACGGGAGGCGCCCCCAATATGATTCTGGCTCGATCTCGCACCGGGCCAATAGATTCACTGGTTTTCGACTACAACAACCGAGATTCAGCCGAATGTTTTCAGTGTCTCGGAATAATAAACTTGCCGTATCCCGGCACGCATATGTTCCAAGTCCTCCCGCGGCGATTACAATATTCTCAAGCCGGACTCCCATCCGAATATTAAATGGTCTCCCGAATGACCGATATGTTTCGAACGCCCACTTCTCCGGACACAGGGCTTTTCAGCCGATTCAAGGGATATTCCCTCGTTGCCCCTTGGCACTGGAATATTAATGACGCTCATGCAAGTCTCGTTTCGACCGCGGGGGGCCCACCGCAGTATGGTCGCAGCTTGCCCTTGCACCGGGCCAACAGATTTACCGATTTCCGACCGCCCTAACCGAGGTTTAGCCAAACGTTTTCCGTTCTTCTGAACAATAAATTGCCATATCCTGACGTACATATGCCCCGGTCTCCCCGCGACGATCGCGCTTTTCTCGAGCCGGACATTCGTCCGAAGATTAAATGGTCAGCACATGACCGACACGATCTCGAATGTTTCCTTCTCGCCCTCGCTTGAGGATTTCAATACCTCGTAATAGACCTTTCATGCAATTAATTTCTTGGCCATGAGGCCCTGAATCCCGGCGATTAATCAAGGGTGTTCCCTCGTATGGGGGATGTAAATGACGTCGTGACCTTTATGGCACGGCGGGTTTCGGTCCCGACACGAACCACACAATCGTCTGACGAAGTCAGATCGAGAGCACCATGGGCTCTTCGGAGCCCGAATAAATTGTCACTTCGGTGACTGGCACGCCCACGCACTCAATAAACGAATAAACCAACAAGAGAATAACAGGTGAAAAAAGTGCGTCCACAAGTCTGGCACGCCCGGTGGGACCAAACCACCCTTCATCTCTTCGCCGGGATTCAGGGCCTCATGGCCCCCTAATAAACGATGTTTGCCTGTTTTGATGAATTGTAGGTGCTGTCTTCGCCAGTCCTATGGGGAGAAAAGCCTGGCTCGGTGCAGCTGCCTTCGCGGCCTCGAGAACGCTGCTTCGAAGCATATGCAGCTTCCAAGAATCATGGGGGCTGTTATAAGAAAAAAAGGGAAGAGAAGATAAGAGAAAGAGAACAGAATGGAGGGGAAATCAAGCCCCCCGTTTCCCTCTAGAAGAAAGAGAAGAAAAGAAGAAAGGAAGAAAGGTAGAAAAGAAGAAATGAAAAAAAAAGAGAAAAGAAAGAAGCAAAAAAAAGAAGAGAAAGAATTGGCAATAGAGGGTTGTACGGCCACGTCCGTCGAGACCCGTGCTGAACAAATATTACCACTGTGGGGTTGATGCGGTGGAGCGAACCACTCATCCCCTCCCTGAGGGGGTGAGCACTCTCCTGCACCCCCACCCTGGTCAATCATACAAAAAAGAAGAGAAGAGAAGAAGGGACAAAAAAAGAGAGAAGAAGAGAAGAAAAAAAAAGGAAAAAAAAGAGAAGAAAAAGAGAAAGAAGAAAAGAAGAAAAGTCGGCCAGCATCGCCGACTAAAAGAGCAAGAAGAAACACGGCATCCCGCCCGACTCTAGGAGTCTCCGAGTCTGTGGTGTAATGACCCCGCTCGTTCCTCCTTCCTGCTGCCTCCATCCGGCACAAGACGACCCCTCGAGTGGCTGTTAAAAGACCCAGCGAGCCACAATCGTAGCTTGGTGAATGGCTGCCCGCTGTGGTGAATGCTTTATAGCAATGAGGCCAAGCACGGCCACCATTCCCGAAGAGAGCATGCATATACCCCGCCATGGGGGATAAGAAGAAGATATATACCCTGCTACGGGGGCATAAGAGGCAAAAAAAAAAGAGATACACCCCATTCCTAGGGGCACATGAAGAGAATCCGCCCCGACTGAGGGGGGCACAAAGCAAAGGCTACACCCCGGCTTCGGGGCATTTGAAGAAGAACCCGCCCTGACCTGAGGACATAAGAAGAAATAGAGTTGCACCCCAGCTTAGGGGCATTTGAAGAAGAGAAATATACCCCGATATGGGGGCACATGAAGCAAAAGACATACCCCGCCATGGGGGCGTAAGAAGAAAAGAATTCACCCCTACTCGGGGGTACATGAAGCGACAAAGAATACACCCCGCCTTAGGAGAATTTGAAGAAGAAAAATACACCCCACCGACGGGGGCACAGGAGCCATCAAGAACACACCCCACTTTCGGGGCACAAGAAGCAAACATTCCCCGGCGTGTCGGGGCAGAAGAAGAAGAATCCCCCCCGGGGGGCATAAAAAGTAAAGATACACCCTCGTGCCGGGGGCACATGAAGCGAATACACTCTATCCCGGGGTCATGAGAAGCAGAAGGCGCATCCCACCCTGGGGGCATATGAAGCGAAAAGAATACACCCTGGCTTAGGGGAATACAAAGAGAAGTATACCCCACTCTGGGGCAGAGGAAGCGGGAGAATCACACCCCCGTCTTGGGGGTATTTGAAGAAAAAATATACCCCGCCTGGGGGCATAGAAGCCATAAAAGAATACGCTCCGGTTTAGGGGCATTTGAAGAAGCTACGTCCCGCCTTGGGAACATAAGAAGAGAAGAATCAACCCCGGCCTAAGGGCATTTGAAGAAGTCACATCCCGCCTCGGGAGCATAAGAAGCAGCAAGAATACACCCCGGCTTAGGGGTATTTGAAGAAGAAATATACCCCACCTGGGGGCATAGAAGCCGTAAAGAACACGCCTCGGATCAGGGGCATTTGAAGAAGCTACATCCTGCCTTGGGGGTATAAGAAGAAAATAGTCCACCCCATCTCATGGGTATTTGAAGAAGAAGCACACCCCGCTATAGGGGCATAGAAGCCATAAAGAATACGCCCCGGCTTAGGGGTATTTGAAGAAGAAGGATACCCCGCCTCGGGGGACATTGCAAGCAGCGATACACCCTGCTAGGGCGCACAGGAAGCAAACCACACCCCACTCCTGGGGACACATAAAGAGAGTACACCCCGCCATGGGGGCACATGAAGAGAATCCACCCCGACTCGGGGGACATGAAGCAACAAAGAATACACCTCGCCTTAGGGGAGTCTGAAGAAAAAAGCATACACCCCACTTTTGGGGCACAAGAAGCAAACATTCCCCAGTGTGTCGGGGCAGAAGAAGAAGAATTCCTCCCTCGAGGGCATATAAAAAAAAGAAAAGCAAAGATACACCCGGTGTCCGGCGCACATGAAGAGAAAGGCACCTCCCTCTGGGGCACAACAAGCGACAAAGATACACCCCATTCCCGGGGACACATGAAGAGAAATGCACCCCTGCTCCAGGGGCATACGAGACAAAGCTATACCCCAATTTAGGGGCATTTGAAGTAAAGACTTCACCCCGCCTTAAGGGGGGGGCATAAGAAGCGAAAGATATACCCCACCCCGGGGGCCCAAGAAGAAAACACACCCCACCTTGGGGGCGTAAGAAGCCAAGAGATATACCCTGCCATGGGGTAGTAGAGGCAAAATGCACCCCCCGGGGGCACGTAAAGCAACATACCCCTCGCCTCAGCAGCATATGAGGCCAAGAAGCTACATCCCGGCTCGTGAGCATAAGAAACAAAAGATATACCCTACGTTCGGGGCATATGAAGCCAAGAATCACACCCCCGTCTTGAGGGTATTTGAAGAAGAAGCCACCTCGCCTCGAGGGCATAGAAGTTGTAAAGAACACACCCTGACTCAGGGGCATGACAAGAAGAAGAACTCACCCCGCCTCGGGTGCACAAGAAGCCAAGCTCACCCCGCAGGGGGGGGCACGCGAGACACAGCTACGCCCTGACTCAGGGGGACTCAAAGAGAAATACACTCCACCTTTGGGGTGCAAAAAGCAACATACACCCCACCTCTGGGGGCACAAGAAGCAGAACATACCCCGCCTTGGGGGCATATGAAGCCAAGAATCACATCCCCGTCTTGGGGGTATTCGAAGAAGAAGCCCACCTCGCCTCGAGGGCCTAGAAGCAACAGCCACGTCCCAGCTAAGGGGCATATGAAGAGAAGTCCACCCCGGCTTAGGGGCATTTGAAGAAGAAACAAACCTTGCCAGTGGGGACATAAAAGCCATGAAGAACACGCCCCGGCTTAGGGGCATTTGAAGAAGTTACATCCCGCTTCGGGAGCATAAGAAAGAAAAGAATACACCCTGTCCTAGGGACGATTGAAGAAGAAAAATACCCCGCCTGGGGGCATGGAAGCCGTAAAGAATATGCCCCGGCTTAGGGGCATTTGAAGAAGCTACATCCCGCCATGGGGGCATAAGAAGAAAAGAATTCACCCCGGCCTGGGGACACTCAAAAAAAAAAAAACCACACCCTGAACTAGGGGCATACAAAGAAAGAAATTCACCCCACCTCGAGAGCACAAGAAGCAAAACACACCCCATCTTGGGGGGGATAAGGAGCCAAGGACATACCCCGCCACGGGGGCATTAGAAGCGGGAAACATCCCCACCCTGGGGGCATATGAAGCAACATACACCCCGCCTGGGGGCATAGAAGCCATAGAGAAGTCCACCCCGGCTTGGGGGCATGTGAAGGAGAAACAAACCCCGCCACTGGGGGCATAGAAGCCATGAAGAACATGCCCCGCCCGGGGCACAGAAGCAAAGGGGCAGGATCCGCCCCGCCATGGGCGCACACAAAGAGAGAAACCACACCCCGACGTGGGGGGGCATGAGAAGCAAGAAATGTACCCCACCCCGGGGAGCATAAGAAGAGAAGAATACACCCCGACTTAGGGGCCTTCGAAGAAGGAATACATCCCGACCTCAGGGGTCCATGAAGCAACATATATCCCCCCCGGGGACATCTGAAGCAGAACAAACAACATCCCCCCGGCTTAGGGAAACATATGAAGAGAGGAATACACCCCGATATGGGGGCACATAAACAAAGAAGAAGAATTCACCCTACCTCGGGTGCATAAAAAGCAAGAACTACACCCCGCATCAAAAGCGGCAATACACTTCACTCTGGGGGCACTAGAAGCGGAATACACCCCGTGCCGGAGGCATATAATAAAAAAGGGATACCTCGCTCTGGGGCATCAGAAGCAGCAATACGCCCCACCTTGGGGGCATCAAAAGCAGCAATACGCCCCACCTTGGGAGCACAGGAAGCAAACATTCCCCCCGGTGTGTCTGGGGAGAAGAAAAGAATTCAGCCCGGCCTGGGGACACTTGAAGAAAGAAGCACATCCCCCCACGGGGGCACATGAAGAGAACCCCTCCCGCCTCAGGAGTATAAGAAAGAGAAGAATACACCCTGGTCTGGGGGCTTTTGAAGAAACAACACACCCCCTCCATGGGAGACAAAGCTACACCCCGGCCTGGGGACACATGCAGAACATCCACCCCGCTCAGGGGGCACAAAGAGGTACACTCCGCCCTTGGCGCATAAGAAGCAGAAGCATTTACCCCGATCCGGGGGCGCAAAAAAAAAGGCAAAGAGACATACAGCCCGACCTGGGAGCACATGAACACTACCAGAAAAAGCGAAATTTCAGACGGCCCGTATCCGTCTGAAATCCGTCTGAAAATCCGTCACAAACCACGTTTGTGACGGATTTGCGACATATTTAAGACTGAAACCGACCGTCTGAAATTTTTAGTCACAAATTTGTGACAGTTTATGTTTCTGTCGAAAATTCCGTCTGAAACTAAGACAGAATTTAATCAGTCACAAATTCCGTCTGACTTTCATACGAGTAATTTCCATCTGAAATTTGAAATTATCAGTCTGAAATTTACGACGGACATATTTTCCGTGTGAAAATCCGTCTGAAATTTCAGACGGCTATTACGACGGAATATAGTTACCGTCTTAAAATGAAGCCCAACTCTTAGTCTGAAATCATGTACCGTATGAAAAGTCGTCCGAAATTTGTCGCTATTTCAAACGGATATTACGACGGATACAATAACCGTATGAAATTCAACTCATATCCTGTCTGAAATGTGGTTTGAAATCCGTCTATATTTCAAACTGATTTTACGACGGATAATAGACGAACAAAAATCATCGCACATCCCGTCTGAAAATCCGTCTGAAATCTACGTTTTTTTTAAAAAAATCTTAAATTATTTTACAAAACCTGTTTAATCATAAATAAACATCAAGAAATTCTACATGTTGAAAAAAAATATTAGGAACCTGCTAATCAAATAAACACCACCGAAAAATAAAATTCTGATCAAATAAATACCACAAAAAAAAGACATTAACCCTGCTGATCCGTCTGAATATCAAGAAATATCCGGTACATCGTCCATATCCTCATCGTCCGTATCCTCACCGCCCTGCTCATCTCCTCTGTCGCCGCCCGCAGAAGGATCCCCCTATATTAAAAAAATAATAACATTCATTCATAGATAAAAAAATTAGTGCGAAGAAATTAGCATAAATTGAAAGCAAACATATCAAATTGATAACTGCATATTTTATAAATCAATCACTAGCCTGAAACAGTATTTAAACTAAGTGTATTTTAGAAATGAATTTTGATTCCGTCAGTTCTGACAAGTCACTTTCATCTCCCCGGTCGTGTTGGAACGATCGGCACGGGCATCCGGCCGGTATTTCAAGTTTTAGACCCCCGGCCCCGACCTGGCAGTTCATTTGAACCAAGTGTATTTTAGAAATGAACTTTGAGCGCCGAGCTCAAACCGGGCATCCGATTTGGATTCCGTCAGTTCTGACAAGTCACTTTCATCTCCCCGGTCGTGTTGGAACGATCGGCACGGGCATCCGGCCGGTATTTCAAGTTTTAGACCCCCGGCCCCGACCTGGCAGTTCATTTGAACCAAGTGTATTTTAGAAATGAACTTTGAGCGCCGAGCTCAAACCGGACATCCGATTTGGATTCCGTCAGTTCTGACAAGTCAATTTCATCTCCCCGGTCGTGTTGGAACGATCGGCACGGGCATCCGGCCGGTATTTCAAGTTTTAGACCCCCGGCCCCGACCTGGAAGTTCATTTGAACCAAGTGTATTTTAGAAATGAACTTTGAGCGCCGAGCTCAAACCGGGCATCCGATTTGGATTCCGTCAGTTCTGACAAGTCACTTTCATCTCCCCGGTCGTGTTGGAACGATCGGCACGGGCATCCGGCCGGTATTTCAAGTTTTAGACCCCCGGCCCCGACCTGGCAGTTCATTTGAACCAAGTGTATTTTAGAAATGAACTTTGAGCGCCGAGCTCAAACCGGGCATCCGATTTGGATTCCGTCAGTTCTGACAAGTCACTTTCATCTCCCCGGTCGTGTTGGAACGATCGGCACGGGCATCCGGCCGGTATTTCAAGTTTTAGACCCCCGGCCCTGACCTGGCAGTTCATTTGAACCAAGTGTATTTTAGAAATGAACTTTGAGCGCCGAGCTCAAACCGGGCATCCGATTTGGATTCCGTCAGTTCTGACAAGTCACTTTCATCTCCCCGGTCGTGTTGGAAAGATCGGCACGGACATCCGACCGGTATTTCAAGTTTTAGACCCCTGGCCCCGACCTGGCAGTTCATTTGAACCAAGTGTATTTTAGAAATGAACTTTGAGCGCCGAGCTCAAACCGGGCATCCGATTTGGATTCCGTCAGTTCTGACAAGTCACTTTCATCTCCCCGGTCGTGTTGGAACGATCGGCATGGGCATCCGGCCGGTATTTCAAGTTATAGACCCCCGGCCCTGACCTGGCAGTTCATTTGAACCAAGTGTATTTTAGAAATGAACTTTGAGCGCCGAGCTCAAACCGGGCATCCGATTTGGATTCCGTCAGTTCTGACAAGTCACTTTCATCTCCCCGGTCATGTTGGAACGATCGGCATGGGCATCCGGCCGGTATTTCAAGTTTTAGACCCCCGGCCCCGACCTGGCAGTTCATTTGAACCAAGTGTATTTTAGAAATGAACTTTGAGCGCCGAGCTCAAACCGGGCATCCGATTTGGATTCCGTCAGTTCTGACAAGTCACTTTCATCTCCCCGGTCGTGTTGGAACGATCGGCACGGGCATCCGGCCGGTATTTCAAGTTTTAGACCCGCGGCCCCGACCTGGCAGTTCATTTGAACCAAGTGTATTTTAGAAATGAACTTTGAGCGCCGAGCTCAAACCGGGCATCCGATTTGGATTCCGTCAGTTCTGACAAGTCACTTTCATCTCCCCGGTCGTGTTGGAACCATCGGCACGGGCATCCGGACGGTATTTCGAGTTTTTGACCCCCGGCCCCGACCTGGCAGTTCATTTGAACCAAGTGTATTTTAGAAATGAACTTTGAGCGACGAGCTCAAACTGGGCATCCGATTTGGATTCCGTCAGTTCTGACAAGTCACTTTCATCTCCCCGGTCGTGTTGGAATGATCGGCACGGGCATCCGGCCGGTATTTCAAGTTTTAGACCCCCGGCCCCGACCTGGCAGTTCATTTGAACCAAGTGTATTTTAGAAATGAACTTTGAGCGCCGAGCTCAAACCGGGCATCCGATTTGGATTCCGTCAGTTCTGACAAGTCACTTTCATCTCCCCGGTCGTGTTGGAACGATCGGCACGGGCATCCGGCCGGTATTTCAAGTTTTAGACCCCCGGCCCCGACCTGGCAGTTCATTTGAACCAAGTGTATTTTAGAAATGAACTTTGAGCGCCGAGCTCAAACCGGGCATCCGATTTGGATTCCGTCAGTTCTGACAAGTCACTTTCATCTCCCCGGTCGTGTTGGAACGATCGGCATGGGCATCCGGCCGGTATTTCAAGTTTTAGACCCCCGGCCCCGACCTGGCAGTTCATTTGAACCAAGTGTATTTTAGAAATGAACTTTGAGCGCCGAGCTCAAACCGGACATCCGATTTGGATTCCGTCAGTTCTGACAAGTCAATTTCATCTCCCCGGTCGTGTTGGAACGATCGGCACGGGCATCCGGCCGGTATTTCAAGTTTTAGACCCCCGGCCCCGACCTGGAAGTTCATTTGAACCAAGTGTATTTTAGAAATGAACTTTGAGCGCCGAGCTCAAACCGGGCATCCGATTTGGATTCCGTCAGTTCTGACAAGTCACTTTCATCTCCCCGGTCATGTTGGAACGATCGGCACGGGCATCCGGCCGATATTTCAAGTTTTAGACCCCCGGCCCCGACCTGGCAGTTCATTTGAACCAAGTGTATTTTAGAAATGAACTTTGAGCGCCGAGCTCAAACCGGGCATCCGATTTGGATTCCGTCAGTTCTGACAAGTCACTTTCATCTCCTCGGTCGTGTTGGAATGATCGGCACGGCCATCCGGCCGATATTTCAAGTTTTAGACCCCCGACCCCCGGATTTTCTCAATTCTTCTGAAGTAAATGAGTTTTAAAATTAATAATGAACATAATTGAGTAATTCCATCAAAATAAAAACATAGTAAACACTCACCTGTGCGGGCTGTGCTGTGGTGGTGGTTGATTTCTGAGGGACCATTCCGCTCTGGGAGAGGAGGCCACTAATTGCCTGCAAGAATACTGACACTTGGCTAGAGATCTCTTGCTGGAAATGCTGCTGCTGCCGCTGCATATCAGAAATCTGCGATCGGACCATGTCCATCATGTCGCTGGCAGAAGCGCTGGGGGCAACGGAAGGTATAGTGAAGGCACTGCCACTGGAAGAAGTATAGCTAGAACTCGCACACGCTGATGTCACCGCGCTTGCGTCTAGGCTCTCCCCAAAACCATATAGTCGGCCTTTCTTCGGTACGCCAGCTGCTGCCACCCACTCCACCGGATCGAACTCCGGCTGCTGCGTGTCTCCCTCCCCGTACTTCTCTGTCACTGCTTTGCTATATGTTTCCTACAAATTGAATAAAATAACTAGTCAATTTCATATGAATTACATGCCGATTTAAATGAACGGTACAAGTTACATATGTAGATAAACTTACCGCTGCTGACTTAGCTGTGTCACTCACAAAATCATTAGTCCCCTTCTTTTTGTGTGTTCTGTCGAACACCTCGAGGAACGACGGAGGTCGATTAAGCTCCACAGCCTGTTATACAATTCATAGTAAAAAAAAGTCAAATATTGGGATAAATTGTAAGAAGATAAATTGGTATATTACTTACCAATTTTTATTTATGAGCCGCATAAGAGATGGACCCACTCGTATGTAAATTTGAACCTGGTTTTGACGCCCTGTTTGCTTTGGCTTTTTCGGACTTTTCTATCCACTTGGGGTCGGCAAAATGGTCACAAGATATCTCCCAATCCTCCTGCCTCATCCATAGAGGGCGATGCGCCTTCCATAATTGTCGGTCTTCACTCCCCCCACTCAATTTTTTAGTGTGTGCTCGGGCCTCATGTATTTTCCTCTTGTAACTTGAGAGCATAGTAGACTCCCGGGCACGATGACATCTCGCCGCGTCATGTCCACATGTGAATTGAAAAGACCGCTGTAAATCAATTGCTTTTCACACTTAGTATAAAGTTGTAAATTGACTTTGGGAAATACTTGAATTAAATGACGTAATTACTTACTAAGAACATGTTGTACAATGAATCGCGGACGGACATCGGAAAATCTCTGAAAGTGGAAGCTGCCCCGGGCACATGTGCCAACATGAGTTCGGTGGAATGATGGATAGCGCTGTGGGGTTCAAATTTCATACTGCAATTGCAAATGTCAAAATATTCATATTAGACAGTTGAGGGCTAATTAATGTAATATAACCTTATAGATTTACCCGGATACCCAACACGGGCGACGTCTATCATGGGTCGTGCCTCCCTCGTGATAACTGCCGACATCGTCAAGGGGCTGACTGGTGGGGGTGGACCCTGTACAAGTGGGAGGTGGTGGGAGGGCACTGAGACCTGCAAGAATTTATTGTCATGTGGAGTGATACATATAATGCGAACATATAATTAAAATATACATACCTGCAGCGGGAGGTGGTGGGGGTGGCGTATGCACAACAGGTGGGAGGGCACTGAGACCTGCAAGAATTTATTGTCATGTGGAGTGATACATATACTGCGAACATATAATTAAAATATACATACCTGCAGCGGGAGGTGGTGGGGGTGGCGTATGCACAACAGGTGGGAGGCCACTGAGACCTGCAAGAATTTATTGTCATGTGGAGTGATACATATAATGCGAACATATAATTAAAATATACATACCTGCAGCGGGAGGTGGTGGGGGTGGCCTATGCACAACAGGTGGGAGGCCACTGAGACCTGCAAGAATTTATTGTCATGTGGAGTGATACATATACTGCGAACATATAATTAAAATATACATACCTGCAGCGGGAGGTGGTGGGGGTGGCGTATGCACAACAGGTGGGAGGCCACTGAGACATGCAAGAATTTATTGTCATGTGGAGTGATACATATACTGCGAACATATAATTAAAATATACATACCTGCAGCGGGAGGTGGTGGGGGTGGCGTATGCACAACAGGTGGGAGGCCACTGAGACCTGCAAGAATTTATTGTCATGTGGAGTGATACATATACTGTGAACATATAATTAAAATATACATACCTGCAGCGGGAGGTGGTGGGGGTGGCGTATGCACAACAGGTGGGAGGCCACTGAGACCTGCAAGAATTTATTGTCATGTGAAGTGATACATATAATGCGAACATATAATTAAAATATACATACCTGCAGCGGGATGTGGTGGGGGTGGCCTATGCACAACAGGTGGGAGGCCACTGAGACCTGCAAGAATTTATTGTCATGTGGAGTGATACATATACTGCGAACATATAATTAAAATATACATACCTGCAACCTGCAAGAATTTATTGTCATGTGGAGTGATACATATACTGCGAACATATAATTAAAATATACATACCTGCAGCGGGAGGTGGTGGGGGTGGCGTATGCACAACAGGTGGGAGGCCACTGAGACCTGCAAGAATTTATTGTCATGTGGAGTGATACATATACTACGAACGTATAATTAAAATATACATACCTGCAGCGGGAGGTGGTGGGGGTGGCGTATGCACAACAGGTGGGAGGCCACTGAGACATGCAAGAATTTATTGTCATGTGGAGTGATACATATAATGCGAACATATAATTAAAATATACATACCTGCAGTGAGAGGTGGTGGGGGTGGCCTATGCACAACAGGTGGGAGGCCACTGAGACATGCAAGAATTTATTGTCATAAGTAGAACAAATATTGAAGAATTTAAATTAAAATATACATACATGATCCTCGAGTCTTTTTGCCACTGAGACATGCAAGAATTTATTGTCATGTGGAGTGATACAAATATTGCGAACATATAATTAAAATATACATACCTGCAGCGGGAGGTGGTGGGAGTGGCGTATGCACAACAGGTGGGAGGCCATTGAGACCTGCAAGAGCTTATTTTCATAAGTAGAACAAATGTTCAAGAATTTAAATTAAAATATACATACATGTAGCGGGAGGTGGTGGCGTATGTACAAGTGGTGGTGAGCCGACACTTGCACCTATAAATAAATTCTTTTAAGTTTGTAAATAATTAAAATATTTATATAGCTAACTTATTGATCAAATATACCTGTGTCTGAAGAAGATGGTAGCGAGGAGGTAGTAGTGCCCCTCTCACTGCTAGATCTCCTCCCACCCCTAGTACGACCTCCTCGCACCATTTCCTTATTAATAACAAAACAATTAATACATATTAATCCACAATTATATAAGGCTAGACAAATGTTATTTAAAATTATGCTTAAAAGTAAGAATCTTCTTACTAAATTATCAAAACATGCCTCCCTCATGTTGATATATCTAGCTCAACTTCATCATCTTCGTCATCCATAGTAGTCTCATGAGATTCAAAATCTTCGTCTTCATCTGATTCTTCCTCCCCTCTAACATCAACATTTATCTCCGTCGGATCGACTTCTTCCACTCCATCTCGCGTACGTAATGACAGTGGCTCATCAGATTCGTCCATATTAAACCTAGAGGAACCGACAACGCCAACTTCGTCTGATTGATAATATTTAGCACGAGCAACCTCTGAGACATCTCCACTCATAGTTAACTCATAAGTGGGAAAGAGTTTTGAATTAACCCTGCAAACTATCCACCAATCTCTATTCTTGGATGATGGATAGCTTGAATAGTACACTTACTGGGCTTGTGCGGCTAAAATGAACGGTTCATAGGTCTTAAGTTTAAACCTATGCTTGACATTGACAATCCCATAATTTGTGTCATGTAGAACAGAATTAGGATCAAACCATTGACACTTAAATATGTATACATGATTGTCTTGTCCCAAATACTGAAGTTCTAAGACTTCTTCAAGAATACCATAGTAGTCCAATTCCATTTCATTGTATAAACTTCCCTTCACACATACGCCGCTGTTCATCGTAGACTTATTTCGCCCATAATCCCTTGTATGAAATTTGTATCCATTCACAATATATCTCGGATAGGCACGTGTCTGGTTTGAGGGGCCATAACTTATCTGTTGTACTCTTTGATCAGTAATGAGACCTTGTTCAACCTATATTCAAATTAGAGTAGTTAAAATAATAACAATTACCTCAACATACGTAAATACAAACATATATATTCAGAGTTCACACTAACTCGGTTTCTTAGCCATTTGGAAAAAAACTTCTCACGTTCTTTTTCAATCTCCACATCCTGGATATTTGGACATTTTTCAGCTAATTCTGAATCAAATTGTCTGCAATATAAATGTAGCACCCCGTAAAAAAAATGATTAAAAAAATTTGATAAAGCCAATGTATAGACTTTGTGAAGTCAATGTTGTATAGACTTTGAGGAAGCCAATGTATAGACTTTGAGGAAGTCAATGTATAGACTTTGAGGAAGCCAATGTATAGACTTTGAGGAAGCCAATGTATAGACTTTGAGGATGTATAGACTTTGAGGAAGTCAATGTATAGACTTTGTGAAGTCAATGTTGTATAGACTTTGAGGAAGCCAATGTATAGACTTTGAGGAAGTGAATGTATAGACTTTGAGGAAGCCAATGTATAGACTTTGAGGATGTATAGACTTTGAGGAAGCCAATGTATAGACTTTGTGAAGTCAATGTTGTATAGACTTTGAGGAAGCCAATGTATAGACTTTGAGGAAGTAAATGTATAGACTTTGAGGAAGCCAATGTATAGACTTTGAGGATGTATAGACTTTGAGGAAGTCAATGTATAGACTTTGAGGAAGCCAATGTATAGACTTTGAGGAAGCCAATGTATAGACTTTGAGGAAGCCAATGTATAGACTTTGAGGATGTATAGACTTTGAGGAAGCCAATGTATAGACTTTGTGAAGTCAATGTTGTATAGACTTTGAGGAAGCCAATGTATAGACTTTGAGGAAGTGAATGTATAGACTTTGAGGAAGCCAATGTATAGACATTGAGGATGTATAGACTTTGAGGAAGCCAATGTATAGACTTTGTGAAGTCAATGTTGTATAGACTTTGAGGAAGCCAATGTATAGACTTTGAGGAAGTGAATGTATAGACTTTGAAGAAGCCAATGTATAGACATTGAGGATGTATAGACTTTGAGGAAGCCAATGTATAGACTTTGTGAAGTCAATGTTGTATAGACTTTGAGGAAGCCAATGTATAGACTTTGAGGAAGTGAATGTATAGACTTTGAGGAAGCCAATGTATAGACATTGAGGAAGTGAATGTATAGACTTTGAGGAAGCCAATGTATAGACTTTGAGGATGTATAGACTTTGAGGAAGCCAATGTATAGACTTTGAGGAAGCCAATGTATAGACTTTGTGAAGTCAATGTTGTATAGACTTTGAGGATGTATAGACTTATGGAGTTGCTGGAAATGTGAATTAAGATCTTACTCAACATAAGGTTCAATCTCGATGCAATTCAAAAAAATATATATCTCAGCGGCGTGCAACTCTCTATCTTCGAGCGTGCGAGTCAAGCAACGTCCGAACGCACGTCCAGAATGTTTAAATATGGAGAGCCGATCGGACGATTCATCCACTCCCCCATCATCATTACGTGGAGGTCGAGTACGACGAGTTTGAATCTCTGGCTCAAAGTACATAGAACAGAAGTTCGAAATTTCTTCAAGAATGTATGCCTCAGCAATCGAACCCTCCACCTATGCCTTGTTGCGAACTTTCATTTTTAATTCATGCATGCACCTACAACAACAAGTCAGATGGCAACAATATGTAGCGGCTATGGACGACTTATAAGTTAACAAAAATTGTCACATACCTCTCAAATGGATACATCCATCGAAATTGTACTGGACCTCCGATGATAGCCTCATATGGCAAATGAACGACCAGGTGCTCCATCGAATCAAAGAATGCCAGAGGAAATATCTTCTCTAGCTTACAAATGGTTGTGACAACTTCTTGTTCGATAGTTTGTACATCCCGAAGTCTGAGTTCAGATGCACATAAAATCTTGAAAAATTGACTCATCTCAGCTAGTGCTCCCCATATCTGCTTTGGCAACAAATCACGAAATGCAATGGGCAGTAGCCTCTCCATGAACACATGACAGTCGTGACTTTTCATACCATATATTTTCCCCTCATTAACATTCACACAACGGGCTATATTGGATGCATATCCATCTGGGAATCTCAGCTGTTTCAACCACTGGCATACTTCCTTGATCTGTGTATCATGAAGCACATAAGTTGCTTTAGGCTGCACAGTTTTGCCATTGACACTTTGTAGTTCCAGTTCTGGACGTCTACAAAGCATCTTTAAATCCATACGTGCTTTGGCGTTGTCCTTTATTTTCCCTTTAACATTCATGATCGTATTGAACACATTATCAAAAAAATTCTTCTCGGTATGCATGACATCCAGATTGTGTCGTACAAGAAGAGTTGACCAATAAGGTAATTCCCAAAAAATGCTTTTCTTGACCCACTTGTGATCCTTTCCAAAATTAGGGAGTTGCCGTGTGCTACCAGACAATTGAACTACATCTGGTAAATTGTGCACCCGTGACGCCATATGTAGACCCGACACCTGTTGCAAGTCAGCTTCATCCATTTCAACAGTATTTTTTTTAAACGAGTCTTTTTGCCTTCGAAAAGGATGGTCACTTGGTAGCAACCGCCGATGGCAATCAAACCAGCAGCTTTTCCCCCCATGTTTCAATACAAATGATTTGGTATCTTCCATACAGTAAGGACATGCTAGCCTCCCATGTGTGCTCCAACCAGATAGCATTCCATATGCAGGGAAGTCACTTATTGTCCACATCAGTGCAGCCTTCATAATAAAAATTTTCTTCCTATATGCATGATAAGTAACAACTCCATCAGTCCATACAAATTTGAGATCATCAATCAACGGCCTGAGATATATGTCCAAATTTTTTCCGGGACTTTTTGGACCAGGAATTACTAGGGACAAAAATAGATTTTCTCGCTTCATGCACATGTGCGGCGGAAGGTTGTACGGTGTCATGAACACTGGCCAACAAGAATAAGCTGCCACTGAACCACCGAATGGATTAAAGCCATATGTGCATAAACCCAATCGAACATTACGTGACTCCCTTGAAAAGGCAGGATGAGTACGACTAAAGTGAGTCCAAGCTTCACCATCGGCAGGATGATTGATTACATCATCGGCACGACGTACTCTTTCGGTGTGCCATGTCATATGCCGAGCCGTCTTTGAGGACATATACAGTCGCTGCAGCCTAGGCACAAGAGGGAAGTATCGCAACGCCTTGTAAGGTACATCTTTTGCCTTTGAATTGACCCCCCCCCCTTAGGTTTGAATCTGTCATGGCCACAAATAGAACATGATATCTTATCTGCATCATCTTTGTAATATAACATACAATGATTCGGACATGCATCTATTTTCACATATCCAAGTCCTAAGTCATTGACCATCTTTTTTGCACGGTAAAAAGTTTCTGGTAACTTCTCGTCTCGAGGCAACATACTCTTGATCAAGAGGAGGAGACGGTCAAAACAAGTCTCACTGATGTGAAATTCAGATTTCAAGTTCAACAACTGTGACACTGCAGACAATCGAGTGTGATTTTCACAACCATCCCACAGCGGCTCATCAACATCCCTAAGTAGTTCATAAAATCTTCCGGCTGTCTTATTCGGCGCTTCATCGTGAATATTAAAACTAGGACCAGCAGCATCTACAACCATATCCACGTACCCACTTGTGCCTGTAATATTGTCGGGCTCATATCTCAAGAATTGCTCACCATGACATGTCCAATTCGTATAACCATCCACGAACCCTTTCGTGTACAAATGATGTTGCACATCCCATGTTGAACACCACCTCAAGTTTCTACAACTTGAACAAGGGCATCGAATGTGACCGTCGCGATCTATTGCTGCATTTGGATTCCCCAATGCAAATTGAATGAAACTCTCAACCCCAAGCTTAAAGTCATCTGACACCACCCGGTCAACTATTCTACGATACATCCATGAACGATCTGTCGACATTTTGCCTGCACCCAATAAATGACAATACACATCCTAACTTTCAAATCATTACTCATAATATTACACCCGACCCTTTCCTCACATCGTTCATCATAGACCATTTGCAGTTGGAAGAGGAATATTGATTAGATTATCACTTTTTAACCCATCCATGAAGGTTTGATCGCACAATCACTTACTATATGTGCTGCACGATTTGCTAAAAATTTCGGCATCATCTCCCCACACTTCTCCGATATACCAAATATATTTATTGATTTTGAAATTTTCTTAAACACTTACAAGTAAGTGGTTAAGAAAACACTCAAAATCAATAATGGTATATCAGAGAAGAGTGAGGAGACGCAACCGAAATTCACAACAAACCATACAAACATATATAGTAAATGGCTGCCTAAGTGCGATCAAACATTCACAGACTGTCCAAACGGGACAATTCAAGACTTTGAGGTAGATATATACATTCTCATAAACAAATGAGAACATACACATCAATCCCAAAGTCTTGAACGGGAAGGCACATTGACACGGTTTTAACACGCTCTCCTGAGGTGCGTGTAATGTTAGGTCACACCCACGCACCTCAACTCACAGGGAATACCCCATGCATTTATATAACATAAAATTAAATAACAACGCAATAATCATTATGCACATATCAAATTAAATAACACCCAAATTACAAAATTTTTCAAATGAAGAACAACGAAGCTAAACAATCTACATTTCTAGTCAAATTAACATCAAATTTCTATTACAATCAGATTTAAAAATATATTTACATGCAATTAAATTCCACATAATTTTAAAGCACAAAACGAAATTTTTGGGTATTTACCTATTGCTATAGAGAATTCCGATTTCTTTGCATTTATCCACATCTTTGTATATATGTACTACTTAAGATATGTGGTCATTCCATTTCTCTATATCTTCTTATCATCATAAGACAAGGTTCAATTGGGTGGGTGGGTTCTTTTATAAAGAACAAGCCCCAGGGGAGGGGGAGGGGGGCTGTTTAGAACTAGACCAATGTGTTGTGTTCAATATTTGGATGATGTCTAATTATGACTAAAAAAATAACAATCTAATCTTGTGTGTGCAACTTAGACAAATATGTCAAAGTCAGGATGTATAAAGTCTCCTAAGTAATTTACAAAGTGTTTGATTCCTAGGATATCTAGTTGACCAGAAGAAGGGGGGTGACTTTAATATTGTTTTATCTTCCGAGGAGAAGAAGGGGGGCACTATGGGCTATATCAATTCCATGATTGATTTCCAGGTCTTCGTTGCTCTCCCAAGTACCGAAACACAAAGTTCTATCATCTTCAAGTGAAACAAAGGAGAGCTAGAATGACCATTGACAAAATCAAAACTGACAATGGAGATTGGTGTGATAAGGAGTCTCTGCTGAAGGAAAACTGCTTATTTTAAATCCACAAGGGGTGTCCGATAGGGTGACCCCTTGGCCCCAGCTTTGTTTATCATTACTGAAGAAGCTTTAGGCACAGGCATTACCAGCCTTTTGAGCAGTGGGAAGGTTTAACACTTTCATGTGTCTCGTGGTAGTATGCAAATATCTCACTTACTGTATGCCGATGACACATTGGTGTTTTCTAATGGTTCATCCAAGAACGTCAGATGTCTGTTGGCTTTCATAAAAGACTATGAGGATTCTCCTGATCAGAAAGTTAACAGCAATAAAAGCAGCTTTATAGTTTCCCATAAAGCTTCTCTTGTTGTTATCAGAAGAATTGTAGACATAACAGGTTTCGTTTACAAATGTGTTCAACATATTAATTAATGACTCGCCGGATGAGAGATTTTGGTGCCCCAATAGCATCGGTTTATTTTCTGTTGCCTCCTTTCATAGGACTCTTGGTTCAGCATCCATGTGTTCTTTTTCCTTGAAGATATGGGATTCCTTTATTCCATCAAATACTTCTCTCTTCTTATGGAGGGTCTACCATTCGGCGGTGCCAACTAATAATCAGATCAGGTGCGGTGTTTGCATATGCTCTATGTGTCTCTACTATCGAATGCCCCATGCTGAAACAAAGAACCATTTGTTCCTTTCTAGTGACCTTGCTAGATCATCTTGGTCTTTGATCGCCGCTATCTCTAATCTAAATCCCGCTGATTACACTTTTGTGTGCTACTTCCTGTCTGGCTTTTTTGCACTGTTAGTGACACTTCGTTTACCCGGGATGGTGAGTAAGCATATACCTCACAAGGGTTAGATAGGGTCATGATATTGTTGTAGTGTTCTACTCGTCGCGAGTCATGACCCCCTCCCAGACCTCCTACTGGCCCCTCCCCCCCACCGGAGCCCCCCTCCTGCTGGCACCTCCCCCTCTCCCCTCCCCACCACCCACCGCACCCCCCTCCCCCCAGCGACCACCTCTTGCTGCTCCTCCCCCTCCCCCCCACCCACCGAAATCCCCCTATTGCTAGCCCCTCCCCCCCACCCAGTGCACCTCCCACCCTCCAGCGACCCCCTCCCTGTTGGCCTCCCGGACGCGGGAGCTAGCTAGGGTGGGTGACGGTCTCCCGGACGCAAAGGCACGGTGAGAGGGTCGTGCGTGTATTAGGGAAAAGAAATTTTTTCCCACGGATTTGAGACAGAAATTCTTCCGTTACAAATTTCATACGGTAATTCTGACCATCTATGATATGTCGTCTGTATTTAAGACTAAATGCAAACGATATATTGTTCGTTGTAAATAACGTTGGAATTTCAGACGGATATTCTGATCGACATAATCCGTCTGAAATGCAGACGGATATTCCGACGGAAATCACAAGCAGAATTTTTTGAGTATTTACCTATTGCTATAAGTCGACTATTGTTGTGGGCGCACTAATTTTTTTTAAAAAAAATTATTCCTTTATTTACAAGTACATGCATTCAGAAACAAATTTCTATATTTATGTATATGGGAACCTTCTCCGAACTTAGCCATACGCCAATGGGACCTCTAAGTTCATGCACTAAGTTTGCATTTCTAATTTCTTGTATGCAGAACGAAACCCCTTTGGGCTTATTCATGGCAAAGTATGCTTGAACTCAGGCATGTAGAATGAAATTCTTGAATTCATGCACGTGAGATGACGTTTACACTGTCTGAACTTGAGTTCCCAGTTTTCCCATTTTCAGAACTAAACCTACCTTTATGGTTGCAATTCGTGCATTCAGTTTGGAATCTTTGGAGCATGGCACAATAATGTTATATGATGCTGGTTATGTGGGTTCTAAGTATACATGGCACAATAATCAACAAGGCAAGAAGGGGATTTGGGCTACATTAGATAGGGTTCTCATTTATACTAATTAGCTGAATTTGTACCCAATCACGGTGCAACACTTATCTAGAGAGGCCTCAGATCACGCGCCTCTACTTATTAAATTGATGTTTCCCAACAAATTTAAGAGTAAATTTTACTTTCAGCAAATGTGGACTAGCCATGAGCTTTTTCTTAAGGTTGTTGATCAATATTGGAGAACCATCCCTATTGCTTCATATGCTATCACTACTTTTTGTCTTAAACTTAAATCCTTAAGATACATGCTCCGAGAATGGATTGGCTAGCTGCTAAGGACCAAATTCTAAAACACAACAGATTCTTCAAAGCCCCTAGGCTATTTTCATTCTGGAAAGATACATGGCTTGGTGATAAACCCCTCAGTGACCTTATTTTACCCAGTCAATGGAGGCTCATCGAGGACAAAAATATCACCATTCAAGATTTGAGTAATACTCTCAATCCAAATTGGAATGTTATTCGGCATGTTCTTCCACAAAACATTGCTCGGGTAGCCACATTTTATATCAACAAAGATCCTTTGCCCAATGATACAAGGGTATGGTCTCTCACTGCAACAAGATATTTTACTATCAGCTCATGGAGGAAGCACTTGACTGTAGCTGATCAATCCTTTCCATACTCTCTCATTTGGTCTACCTTCATTCCCCACAAAGTTTCTCTATTCCTGTGGAAGCTCATCCATAGAATTTTACCCACTGATAGAAGAGTCCAGCAAAGTGGAATATCTTTGTGTTCTAAATACTTATGATGTCCAAATGCTCAGATTGAGTCAACCACTCACCTTCTCTTGCATAGCAAGCTGTCAGCTGCCACTTGGGCTCTGCATAAACCATGCATTCATATTGATCCCCCTCATGATGGCTGCCAACGTCATCTTACTGGACCCCCCCTCTCCAGTCTCTTCCCACTAACCCCCCCCACCCGCCGGAGTGGCTCGCGTGATCTTGCACCCCCACCCTTCGACCAACAGTCCTCCCAACCCCTCCCTACCCCCTTTCTCCCTCTAGCAATATTCAGGCGAGCTCGCGGCCCCACACCCTCCCAGCCAGCAGTCCCCACCGCGGACCCCTTGTAGCACCTCTCCCTGAACCTCCCACTCCCAGAGTAGCCCCCCTGCACCAACCTGAACTCTCCTCCCCCGGACCCCCCACCCTCCCAGAGATGAGCCCCCACCCGAGACCCCCTGCCGGATCCCCCCTCTCTGAACCACCCCACTCGCAGAGCAACCCCCCATCAGACCTGCCGCAATCGAACCCTCCTCCCCCTGACTCCCCCCCCACTGGAACCCCCCACCCTGCCATCCAGTGGCCCCCACCCCGGACCCCACGTCAGAGACCCCCTCCCTGAAATCCCCAGTCCCAGACAACCCCTCACCCACCGGAACCCTCCTTCGGACCCCCCATTGGAACCCCCAACCCTCCTAACCCGTAGCCCCCACCCAGAACTCCCTGCTGGATCCCCCTGCATGCCTGAACCGCCCTCTGCCAGAGCACCCCCGGCCCCCTCCGAGCCTGACCCTCCTCCCCCAAAATAGTTGTTGGAACCCCTCCCCCTCCCAGACCAACCTCCCCCTCTCAGATCGGCTAGAACCCCCGCCCTCCCTGATGATCCCCAAGCTTTAAAAAAAAAGGAACAACAAATGCAGCAATGGCAATGGAGGAGGCGCGGCAGGTAGGGAGAGTTTTACAGAGAGAGGGTGAGGGAGGGGACTTACCAGACAGGAGAGGATGGCGACAACGCGCCACCGACGGTGACGACGAGGACGGGTTTGACGGCAACGACGAGGACGACTTCGACGGCAACGGTGAGGGCGGCTCTGCGGGGACGACGATGACGAGGAAGGCTTCGACGACGACTGCGAGGGCGGCTCTGGCGGCGATGATGACGACAAGGAAGGCTTCGATGGCGACGGCGGCTCTAGCCGCGACGGCGACTACGGCACCGGTGGACCTCTCCTCGGCAAGGAGATAGTGGAAAGAGAGTGAGAGGGAGAGTGAGAGTGAGACGGAGATCGCGGGGGAAGGGGGGAAGAAGGGGGAAAATTTCACTAGAGGTAATAAATATTTGTAACGGATTTCAGACGAATTATTTCCGTCTGAATATCCGTGCCAAATCACAACGGATATAAAGATGGAATATATTCCGTCTCTAATTATAGATGGATATTCAGAGGGAATATAGTATGTCTTTAATAACAACGGAATTTGTAACGGAAACTAATCTGTCACAAATACAGACGGATTTTAAGACGGAAAAATATCCATATGAAATATCCGTCTGAAATCTCGCTTTTTCTGGTAGTGGAAGAAAGAATATACCCCGACCTAGGGGCGTCGGAAGAAGAGACGTACACCCCGATCTGGGAGCATAAGAAGGAAGATATACTCCGCCTAAGCGGCACTTGGAGAAACAACATACCCTGCTTCGGGGGCATAGAAGCCGTAAAGAGATACACCCCGGCCTCAGGGGGGCATAAGAAGTAAGAGATACACCCGTACCAGCGGCATATGAAGAAGAAGCATACCTCGCCTCGAGGGCCTAGAAGCTATAAAGAACACGCCTCGGCTCAGGGGCATATGAAGAGAAGTCCACCCCGGCTCAGGAGCATTTGAAGAAGAGACATACCCCACCTGGGGGCATAGAAGCCGTGAAGAGTATACCCCACCATGTGGGCATTTGAAGAGAGCTACACCCCGCCTCTGGGGCATTAAAAAAAAACACACCCTGGTCTGGGGACATAGAAGCCAAAAAAAATACACCCCGCCTGGGGGCACAGAAACGAAGAGGCAAAACACACCCCCACAGGGGGGATGCACACCAAATGAAGCTACGCCCCAACCTGGGGCACATTAAGAGAAAAAAAAAAGAGCAGAGTAAAGAAAAAGACACGCACGAGGCAGACGTGGTCTTCGAGCCCACCTCATCACACAAAAGAAGAGAAGAAAAGGAAAAGAAGACACATGAGGCAGACATGGTCTTCGAGCCCGCCTCATCACGCAAAAGAAGAAGAGAAGAAAAGAAAGAAATGATCACGAGGTAAACATGGTCCTTGCACCTGCCTCTCCATAAAAAAAAAGAAGAGAAGAAGAGAAAGAGCAATCATGAGGCAAACATGGTCTCTGCATCGGCCTCTCCACAAAAGAAGAAGAAAAAAAAGAGACATGAGGCAGACGTGGCCCTCGAGCCCGCCTCACCAAACAAAAAGAAGAGAAGAAAAGGAAAGAAGAGACACATGAGACAGACGTGACCCTCGAGCCCACCTCATCACGCAAAAAGAAGACAAGAAAAAGAGACATGAGGCACACATGGTCCTTGCACCGGCCTCTCCACAAAAGAAGAAGAAAAAAAAGAGACATGAGGTAGACGTGGCCCTTGAGCCCGCCTCACCAAACAAAAATAAGAGAAGAAAAGGAAAGAAGAGACACATGAGACAGACGTGGCCCTCGAGCCCGCCTCATCACACAAAAGAAGATGAAGGAAAAGACACATAAGACAGACGTGGTCTTCGAGCCCGCCTCATCACGCAAAAGAAGAGAAGAAAAGGAAGAAAAGACACATGAGGCGAACATGGTCTTCGCACCCGCCTCTCTACAAAAGAAGAAGAGGAGAGAAAAAGAGACATGAGGCGAACATGGTCTTCGTACCTGCCTCTCTACAAAAGAAGAAGAGAAAGAAGGGTCACGAGGCAAACTTTTACCTCCGACCTCCAGCCATCCAACAAATAGAAGCCAACTAAACCTTCCGCCGACGGGGCGTTAAATCGACAAAGGCCTCCCAGATCCTGGCTCATGTAGCCTGCTTCCCAAAATTCGGCCCTCGTGACCTGCTTATCTCTGGCTCTCGCAGCCTGCTTCCCCTCGGCTTTTATAGCCTGCTTCCCAATTCTGGCTCTTGCAGCCTGCTTACCTTTGGCCTTCGTGGCCCGCTTCCCAAGTCTGGCTCTCGTAGCCTGCTTCCCAGAATTCGGCCTTCGCGGCCCGCATCCCATAACTTCAGCTCCTGCAGCCCGCTTCCCTAATATCCTCTCAGCCCTTTTGCGGTCTACCTCCCTAATACCTCTACTACCACTACACTTATACGTAACAACAATATTTTCTTATGCCACAAAAAAAAACAAACAAACAAAACACAGGGAAAACAAACAAAAAAAAAACAACAACAAAACAACAAAACAAAAAAGGAAGAAAGAAGAGAATGCTTGATTGCCCTGTTTGCATGGTTGCTTAATATAGAATAATACACCTCTTTGGAATTTTCTAGGACCGTGTTTCCTTGCTAAATAATATCGCCCGATTCCGGATGCACGGGCGTCATGGCCTGCGTTCGAAGGGAACCCAGTTATGGCGGGTGCACACGTCAAGGGGAAGAGTCATGGCTGAATCGCTAAGCCCAACTCACAAAATAAACCTGAGGCAACGCTCCCACACTTAGCACTTAATGTGTTCAATAGCCTTCGACTATAGGGATTGCCCGAATTTCTTCTTAGCACTCTACGGATGCTTGAATTCCTGCACTCGCGTGAAAGGTAATCGTGAGGAAAAAGCTACCTACCCCCACTGTAAAAAAAAGAGAGAGAGAAAAAAAAAGAAAAAAAGAGAGAAACGTGAATCCGAGTAGCCGGGAATCCCCATTGAGACACATGAGGAGACTCACGCGAAATGGTGAAGCGAATTACAATAAGGATGAAATCTATTAGCCGTGAATCCCCATTGAGACATATGAGGAAACTCGCGTCAAACGGTGGAATCCGTAATAGAATTATAATAAGGATGAATCCTGGTAGCCGGGAATCCCCATTGAGACACATGAGGAGACTCGCGCCGAACGATGAAATCCGCTACCAAAATAAACAGTTGGGGGCTGTGTAAAGCTACCGAAAGTCGAAAGCCTGGAACTAATGTGTAGGCGCTAGAGTGATCCTCGAGTGTCACCAGGAAAACTGCATATCCCTATGGTTAGGGCTCTTTGCTCTCACATTTGCACTGCCATGCCACAGAGAATTACCTCGGGTGAAATGCGTGAATTTAGGCTATGCATGCAAGACATGCGATATCCTCTTGACGGGTGCACCACCCCTCAGTTATGCCTCGCGGCCCGCACCGTGTCTGCGAATTACGGGCGATGTCTCTATCCTATCCCCTACAGAGGGAGCTGCCTTACTTATATCTACGTTATGCCTGTTAATGAATGCTTGCATGCTTGAATAGAATATATATAATAAAAAAGAACAATAAAAAATAATAAAAATAATAAAAATATGTGTATACAATAAGCTCAACTCCGGCTCTCACAGCCTGCTTCCCTTTGGCTTTTATAGTCTGCTTCCCCAATCCGGCCTCCACGGCCCGCTTCCCCCAACTTTGGCTCTTGCAGCCTGCTTACCTTTAGCCTCCGCGGCCTGCTTCCCAACTTTGGCTCTTGCAGCCTGCTTACCTTTGGCCTTCGCAGCCTGCTCCCCAATTCTGGCTCTCGCAGTCTGCTTCCCAATTCTGGCCCTCGTGGCTTGCTTCCCGATATCTTTGGCTCTTGCAGCCTGCTTACCTTTGGCCTTCGCGGCCTGCTCCCCGATTCTGGCTCCCGTAGCCTGCTCCCCCGATTCGGCTCTTGCAGCCCGCTTCCCAACATCTCCGGCTCTTGCAGCCCGCTTCCCAACATCTCCGGCTCTTGCAGCCCGCTTCCCAATATCTTTGGCTCTTACGGCCTGCTTCCCAGAATTCGGCCCTTTACGGCCTGCTCCCCAGAATTCGGCCTTTACGGCCTACTCTCCAGAATTCGGCCTGCACGGCCCGCTTCCGTAACACCAACTTCGGCCCTCCACGGCCCACTTTCCCGAGTTCGGGTTTCATAACTGGTATCCCCGACGTATTTTGAATCAACAAAATAAAAATTCTTCTCTTCGTCCCTTCGGGCGACGAACATCCCTTTTGCATCAATAAACCCTTCCCTCTGCCTTCGTGACTCGCCTTTTGCAACTTCGACTCTTGAAGCCCGCTTCCGGCCTTGGCTGTTTCGGCCTCACTTATCGGCCCCTGAGCCGACAGCTTTCACTTACCGGCTCCTATGCCAACATCTTTCGATTATCGGCCGCCGTGCCTACAACTATCATATCACTGGCATCCACGCCAACAGCCACCTGGAGTTCTTCAAAAAAAAGAGAGAAAAAAAAGAGAAGGGAGGAGAAGGGAAGAAGAGAAGGAACAAAAAAGAACAACGACAAAGAGGACAAAAAAAAAGAGATGACAAAAAGAGAGAAGAGAAGAAAAAGAAGAGAAGAAGGGAAAAGAGAGAAGGAAAGAAAGAAAAAGGGACTAAGAGACCAGTATGCTGCTTCAGTTCCCGACACTCCGTCGGCATTGATGAAGAGACCAATATGCTGCTTCAGTTCCCGACACCCCGTCGGCGCTGATGAAGAGACCAGTATGATGCTTCAGTTCCCGACACTCCGTCGACACTGATGAAGAGACCAATATGCTGCTTCAGTTCCCGACACCCCGTCGACGCTGATGAAGAGACCAGTATGCTGCTTTAGTTCCCGACACTCCGTCGGCACTGATGAAGAGACCAATATGCTGCTTCAGTTCCCGACACCCCGTCGGCGCTGATGAAGAGACCAATATGATGCTTCAGTTCCCGACACCCCGTCGGCACTGATGAAGAGACCAACAAACCAGGTCGGCTCCCGGCACCCTGTCGGCGCTGACGAAGAGACAAAGAGACCAACAAACCAAGTCAGCTCCCGGCACCCTGTCGGCACTGACGAAGAGACAAAGAGACCAACAAACCATGTCAGCTCCCGACACCCTGTCGGCGCTGACGAAGAGACAAAGAGACCAACAAACCAAGTCAGCACCCAGCACCCTGTTGGCACTGACGAAGGGACAGAGACCAACAAACCATGTCAGCTCCCGACACCCTACCGGCGCTGACGAAGAGACAAAGAGACCAACACGCTGCTTCAGTTCCCGACACCCCGTCGGCACTGATGAAGAGACGAAGGGACCAACATACTGCTTCAGTTCCCGGCATCCCGCCGGCACTGATGAAGAGACAAAGAGACCAGCATGCTATGTCAGTTCCCCACACCTCGTCGGCACTGGCGAAAAAAAAAGAGGGACCAACATACCATGTCAGCGCCCGGCACCCTGTCGGCACTGACAAAGAGAAGAAAAGACAAATAAACCATGGCAGCTCCCGACGCTCTGTCGGCACTGATGAAAAGAGAAGAAGAGACCAACACGCCATGGTAGCTCCCAACGCTCTGTCGGCACTAATGAAAAGAGAAGAAGAGACCAACACGCTACGGCAGCTCCCGACGCCCTCTCGGCACTAACAAAGAGAAGAAGAGACCAACATACCACCGCAGCTCCCCGCACCCCATTGGTGCCGACGAAGAAAAAAGAGACCACTACACCCACGGGCACCACCCGGCTCATCCTTCGCCTGCGCTACCCGTGGGTGGGGGGCATTTGTGGACACCAAAAATTACACACCCAGATATCCTGCTCGGCTCGGCATCAACAACGGCACCGAGTGAAGAAGCCCCGGAGAGACTGGTCGTCTAGACTCCCCAAATATGCACACTGCCGTGAAGCCGTCTCCGGAATCATGACAGCGAAGAGAAATCAACCACCAAGAGCCCCACAATCCATGGGCCTCGAAGAAAATTAAATGGGCCACAACTCATGCTCACAACGGGCTCAGAATGGGCTCAGAAACACACCCATGGGCCCCCAGCGGCACACCCCCAGGGAGCCCCAGCGGCACACTCCCCAGGGAGCCCCCAGCGGCACACTCCCTGGGAGCCCCAGCGGCACACTCCCCAGGGAGCCCCAGCGGCACACCCAGGGGGGGGGGGGGGGGGCCTTCAACGGCACACCCCCCATGGGCCTTCAACGGCACACCCCAGGGGGGCTTCAACGGCACACCCAAAGGGGCCTTCAACGGCACGCCTTTTGCCCTGCCCAGCGGCACACTTCTTTGGGCCTTCAACGGCACGCCTTTTGCCCCCTTCAGCGGCACGCTTGAGCAACCTTCAGCGGCACGCCTTTTGCCCTCTTCAGCGGCACGCTTATAGTGTCTTACAGTGGCACACTTCTTGAGCCCGCCAGCGGCACAACGTTAAGGCATTTCAACAGCCGAAAGACGTGATGACCATGCCCTACGGATTCTTGGCGCGCAGTGGACTTGCTGAGGTGTCACCCGGGGAGAGAGCCACGCTGCCTACTCCTCCTGCCACCCAGGACAAGGGAGTCAAACCCCATTAAATCCCCGCCGGACGCTTCCCGCCTTCGGACGCTCCCACCGCCCGGGGTATAAAACCCCTCTTCGCTGCGAACAGAAAGGAGGAGGAGGAAGGGCATACACTCACGGACAGACACACAAAAAGAAGAAAAGAGAAGAAGAGAAAAGAAGAGAAGAGAAGAAGAGAAGGAGAAGGAGAAGAGAAGAAGAGGGAAGAGAGGAAGAGAGGGGAGAGGCCCCCCCGCCGCTCCAGCCACCGTCGTCCGTGCGAAGAGAAAGAGAAGAAGAGGAAGAGAAGAAGAGGAAGAGGAGGGGAGGCTCTGCCTCCCTCCCTCGTTGCTCCGTCCACCGCCACCTGAGCGAAGAGAAGAAGAAGAAGAAGAGGGGAGGCTCTGGCTCCCCCTCGTTGCTGTTCCGTCCACCACCGTCGGCGTGAAGAGAGGAAGGGAAGAAGAGTGAGGGGAGAGAGAGAGAGGATGAGGTCCGGGAGGGGAGAAGTCTGTGCTCCCCCTCATTGTATCTTCTTTCTTTCTTTCTTTGCCCCCTTGTTTTCTTCTTCGTCGCCATGTATTAGCCCCCTCGGGGCACTCCTTTCGTGAGAATAAAAGTAGAAGGCTTGCAAGTATTTTTTCTTGGACGTCTTTCTAAAAGCATTTCTTCCGTGTTTGCATCCTTCGGTGTTTCACGCCCCCTTTCCATTTCTCCTTTTGTTAGGGGTTGTTTCCTCCCGGGTATTTTTGCCTTCGCTCACCCCCGGGCTCCCTCAGCGGTACACCCTCCCTGATTGTGCCTCCAATGGCACGCCCCGTCGTCCCTTCAGCGGCACGCCCTGATTGTGCCTCCAACAGCACGCCCAGTCACGCCTTCAGCGGAACTGCGCTCCAGCGGCACACCCCAGTCCAGCCCTAGCGGCACACCCCAGTCGTGCCCCAGCGGCACGCCCCAACCAGCCTTCGCCGGCACACCCCCATCGGGCCTTTGCCGGTGCACTCTTCAACACCCTTCGCCGGCACGGCCTTGGCTGCCTTTCCCCGGCACGCCTATGATGGCCCTCGCCGATACGCCCCTTTGGGCCTTCCTCGACATGGCCTTCATGGCCTTCACCGCCATACCCTTGGCCCCCTTGGCCCGGCACACTTGCTCTTCCTTCTTGCCCGATGCATCCCCCCCCTCAGCCAGTCCTAGAGTAGCCTTCCACTCGTCGTTCCCTCTGAGTTTTCCGAGGTTTATAAAGGCGTTGCCGCTCTCGGGCGCCCACCTCCAGTTATCGGGTTCCGCCACTCCATGTGGGCGCGTTCCCTGTATCTCCCTTACGCTCGGGTTAAGGGGAGATGCTGCCGAATTTTTGTTAGAAACAATAACATTATGAAAGACAAAAGGAAGCAACAAACAAATGGAACAGCCACACATTTAAAAGACAAAAGATAGCAACAAACAAACGAAAAGAACAACGGTGAAATGCCTTAACCAAAGCAAATGGAACCGCAATCAATTCAAAGAGGACCGAATCGAACGACAACTGAACAACTTGAACATCCTCCCTCACAAAAGAAAGAATGAAAATTAATCAAGAGAAGAAAAGAAGAAACCCATGCAAACTTAATAAAATCAGAAAAGAAGAAAAGAAAAGCCTTAAAAGAAACAGAGGAGGAGTGGGCTCCACATGCCTTTCGCCGGTATGCCCCTTCAGCCCCCTTCGCCGGTACGCCCTCTAGCCACCCTTCGCCGGCACGCCCTTCGCCGGCACACCTCGCTGCGCTCTTCCCCGGTACGCCCTTCAGTGCCCCTCGCCGGCACGCCTCCTTGGCCTTCGCCAGTACACCTTTCAGCACCCTTCGACGGCACGCTTCTGCCGCCTTCGCCGGCACACACTCACCACGCCCTTCGCCGGTACACCCTGCAGCACCGCTCAGCGGCATGCTCCTTCGGCGCTCAGCGGCACACTCCCGTGGCCCTCTAGCGGCACACCCCCTTGGCGCTCAGCGGCACACTCCCTTTGCCCTCAGCGGCACACTCCCTTGGCCCTCCAGCGGCACACCTCTTTGGCCCTTAGCGGCACACTCCCTTGGCCTTCAACGGCCCACTCTACACCACCCTCACCTCATCCGCTTCCAGCGGTACACCCCTTATTCGCCAGTGGTTCAGCCTCCTACCTCCAGCGGTACACCCTTCCCCTTTTCCAGCGGCACGCTCCCGGCATAATAAATAATGATAATAATAATGATAATGATAATGATAATAAGCTTAGAAATAATAAATAGACAAATAAATGACAACAAAAAAAATAAAAATGAATAACAATAGTAAACTCAATAAGAATGATAAATAAACAAATGGTAACAAAAGGGGAATGAATAATAATAACAAACTCAACAAAAACAACAAGCAAATGAATGACAATAAAATGAACAAAAATAATAACAGACCTAACAATAACAATGATAAATAAGTAAATCATAAAAAGAAAAAAATGATAAATAGACAGTAATAACAAACTTACTCAAGGATATACATAAATCAACAAAGAATAATGGTAAAATTCTAAATAATAATAAAACGATGAGATATGCACCGCATCCCCGTCTCCCCTGCGACCCGGTGCTGAAGGAACAATAATGCCGCCCTTGCGGGCTGGGCCTGAGTCTTGGGAATCATCTCGAAATGGCCATGGCCCGACCTTGCTTTGGGCCGATATCCAGATTAAACCGGACTCGTTTCTCAGGCCGGATCCCTTCCGAGCCACTACTGAAATTGCCGCACATTCGGCAGACATTTGAATGGGTTCACCTCGGTTTTCGCCGCGTTTCTATTACGGACCTGTGTCTAAACATGAAAAGACCCGTGAGCAATCAATATGGCTGACGGCTCCCTCCCCGACATGGTCGTGAGCCGGCATTGCTCCGGACCGATAGCCCGTTAAATCGGATTCATTCTAACGGGCCGGGATTCGCTCCCTCTCTTTCATTGAAATTGCCATAAACTCGGCATACATTTGCACGGGGTCGTTTCCACCCACGTCACACTTTCAATATGGGCCCTTGCCCGAACATGAAGAGGTCCGCAAGTGACCGACAGAATCGGAATAGAACGAGATGGCTCTCGCCACCCCTGGACTCCTTCCATGGGAATATTAATAAGACCTCCGTGGGCCACACTTAGACCTCGGGCCCGCCCCGATCATGGTCATCGTCTGGCTCATATCCTTGATCTACAGCCCGCTCCTTTCGAACACGTTTTCGGTTCTTGAGTCTAGTCCCCGGACTCTCCCCCGTTACCCTCCGGCACCGGAAATATTAATGATGCCCGCGCAAGCCTCGTTTGGACCACGGGAGGCGCCCCCAATATGATTCTGGCTCGATCTCGCACCGGGCCAATAGATTCACTGGTTTTCGACTACAACAACCGAGATTCAGCCGAATGTTTTCAGTGTCTCGGAATAATAAACTTGCCGTATCCCGGCACGCATATGTTCCAAGTCCTCCCGCGGCGATTACAATATTCTCAAGCCGGACTCCCATCCGAATATTAAATGGTCTCCCGAATGACCGATATGTTTCGAACGCCCGCTTCTCCGGACACAGGGCTTTTCAGCCGATTCAAGGGATATTCCCTCGTTGCCCCTTGGCACTGGAATATTAATGACGCTCATGCAAGTCTCGTTTCGACCGCGGGGGGCCCACCGCAGTATGGTCGCAGCTTGCCCTTGCACCGGGCCAACAGATTTACCGGTTTCCGACCGCCCTAACCGAGGTTTAGCCAAACGTTTTCCGTTCTTCTGAACAATAAATTGCCATATCCTGACGTACATATGCTCCGGTCTCCCCGCGACGATCGCGCTTTTCTCGAGCCGGACATTCGTCCGAAGATTAAATGGTCAGCACATGACCGACACGATCTCGAATGTTTCCTTCTCGCCCTCGCTTGAGGATTTCAATACCTCATAATAGACCTTTCATGCAATTAATTTCTTGGCCATGAGGCCCTGAATCCCGGCGATTAATCAAGGGTGTTCCCTCGTATGGGGGATGTAAATGACGTCGTGACCTTTATGGCACGGCGGGTTTCGGTCCCGACATGAACCACACAATCGTCTGACGAAGTCAGATCGAGCGCACCATGGGCTCTTCGGAGCCCGAATAAATTGTCACTCCGGTGACTGGCACGCCCACGCACTCAATAAACGAATAAACCAACAAGAGAATAACATGTGAAAAAAGTGCGTCCACACCTATCTATTCAGTTTGTCTTTGGAAGGCCCGGCTCGGGATTGGTTCTTCTCTCTTCCGCAAGAGCAAGTTGTGAATTTCCAAACCGTGCAAGATAAGTTCATTCAGCAATTTCAGGACCAGGTTGGGCCCAAGTACTCTATTATGGATCTGGCCCATGAGAAGATGAAGCCCAATGAGGAGTTCTGCACCTTTGCTGATCGCTGGCGTCGCCTTGCCGTGCAAGTCCCGGGGCACATTCCGGAGGGAGAGCAAATCAAGATACTGATATCCAATGCGACGCCCGAGTACCGCTTCATCTTAGCCCTTAATGACATTACCTCATGGCAACAACTCTATAGTCGAGCCCGCTTCATTCGCCAGCAAATCCAAGGTTCCCTTGACACTGAGTCCCTTCCACCCCCTACATCCACTTACAATTCACCCTCCGCATATCCCCCCACATATCAACCCTCCACAAGTCAACCTTCCACTCACTCGCACTCCACCTCATATCAGCCTTACACTCACACCTCACCCTCTACATATCCTTCCATAAGTCAACCCCCTACATATCAACCCTCCACGAGTCAGCCCTCCACCTCTACATACCCACATGTGTCTCCACTTGTGTCTCCACCCCCGGTCAAGGAAACATCACACCCCAAGCAGGTGGATGCTGTCTACATACCTCCTATCTCCCTTCCCGTTCCACATATGCCTTCGCCAAATCCCTTCACCACTAGCCACACTCCATTACCTATGCAACCTCCGCTTCCCTCTCCACAACCATCTCCATCACATATCCCTCAGCATTCATCTTGCCCAAAGCAGGCTCCTCCCTCTCCATTGCCAGAGTGTTTTACCGACATCTTTCGGGCTTTGATGGCCACTCACGTGTTGTAGCTCCCTCCGACTGTGCCTTGCCGACCCGCGGTCGAGAATATGCTTCAATATTGTGATTTTCACCGCCAGCAAGGGCATTTGGTTGAGGATTGTCTCGAGTTCCGAGAGTTTATTTATGGCCTAGAAGATAATAAGAGGATCGATTGGGTCGCCATGCATAAGGTTATTTTGGATCTCCGCAGTAAACATCAACAAGAGGCACCGCCTAAGCAGCCATCTCCATCTCTACAAGACCAGGGGCACCCCTGTGGTTCTTTATCTAGCAATGCACCCGCTCCGTTATCTACCCCATCTTTGCCACCTCCTACACCATCTCTGTCACCTCCACCAACCCAGGCTCTTGCTCAGGCTAGTGCCTCCGCTACCTCCGCTTCCTCCATTGCCACCACCACTTCCACTCCCAACACCGCTCGACGTGTTATATCGATATGTCGACGGTGGACACCATGACCTTCCCCTTTGCCTTCATCACCCTTCTCCACCTCCATCTCCATCACCATCTTTATTGACTATTCCATCACTTCCACCATCTCCGCTGCCTTTGCCATCCCCTTCATCATCTTCACATGAGCCTGAGCGAGCTCCACTTCCGCCTTCGCCTTCACCCACAACCCCTTTGCATCCACCTAAACACACCATCCCTATTAAACCTTCCATGCCCTCTAAGCCTTTTAGATCCATTTCTTCATCTACTTCCACCCCACGGAGCGGGTGTGTGCTCACTTTGGTCCCCCTCGGGTCTGGTCCCCAGGGAGACAATGAGCCGAGTCAGAGTAGTTCGGTGTCGGTTGTTCCATTCATGATTCAAAATTTCATCTACCGCAAGTCGATCCGGGTCCTGGTCTCGGGCTACTTTGGGACTGATGAGCCTATGCTTCCCAAGATGGTTGTCAAGAAGAGTTCCCTCGCATTAGTGCATGTTTCTTCACAAGCGAGGCCGGTGACAATCTCCTTGCTCGCCGGTGGGTTTATCGTTGATGCTATTATTTCTTCTCGCTCGATTGCTGTTCAGTTCGTTGGTCAAGAAGGGTTCTCTACCCGCATTGTGCTAATGCGTACGGCTGCCAGAAGATTGATGAGTTATATATTCAAGGGGCAGTTTGCCGTATCTTCTGCACTTTCTAAGGACATTCTGCACATCTTATGCAATCTCTCTCGATTTATCAGTACGACGGCCACGTCAACGTCGTTCATTGATCTCCCTCAGCTTCATCAGTCTCTTCTATCAAGGGAGTTATGCTTCAGGCCTGATTTCCTAGTAGAGTTGTTGAATCTCATGTTGCTTGTGCCGAGAGACAAAACTCCATGGTTTTCTGATATTCATCATTCTAAGAAGTCACTTGCTCAAGAATGTCTGCATATTGTTAACACCGGGTGTCTAGGGGCAACCGCCCCGATGAAGTTGCATGTTCACAGCCGGGCCAAGCCATCTGCCAGGTGGGCTCGTTATTTGAGAAGGTATTACAGATTAAGAATCCCGAAGGTCCAAGCCCACACCAAGCGGGTCTGTTTTCAAGAGATTTCTGCCAAGAAGAGGCGACGCCGCAAATTCAAAGGCCGTCGGATGTGGGGTCCACTTCTCTTTCTCCATCTTTCCATTCATCGTTTCTTCTACTCAGCTCCCACCCTTGGGTGGTGTATCTTCCCTCTCCAGATCTAGATTCTATGATCCTCTCCTCTCTCATGGGGTCCGCGAGCCCCTATTCTTCCTCTTCTCCTTTTCATCCGGAGTCTCCGGATTATCCCTCCTCTCACGATTCTAGGCCCCGACCTATGTCATTCTTCCATCCCGATCTCGGGACATCATTTCATTCTTCCTCCCCGGGACTTCTGGGTGTTGCCTTTGATTCTTCCCTGGGACTTTCGGGTGTTGCTTTTGATCCTTTTCCGGCCCTGCCAGATGACTACTACTCTCCTTCTCTGGCCACATTGGATGATCATTCTCCTTCTTCCTCATCTTCACAGCAATCCTCTCGCTGTCTCTCTATTCTCTCCTCTTCTCCCTTTCGGGGTCTTCGCCCTTTCTCTTGCTGCTTTCGAGACTTTAGTCCGCCTTGATCTCAATTAATCTGGTTTCTTCTGTATTTGGTTCCTTGTTATCAGGGCATCGACGCCTTAACGAGGGAGTTCTAGCCCTCGTCTCTCTTCCTTTTTATCCTTATTTTTGTCTAGTGTCGTGTCTGTCGCTCCTCCGTGTAGGGGAATCTTTGATCCTTTGCTATCATCTCCCTTTCGTCCTGTCAAGCAAGGAATACAAAGCTCGTGCTGCTTAAATCTCGATGGTCAAGATCGCTTTAGGACGCTGGTTTCCGTTCCATGGATTTGCAAGGTATCGTCATTTTGTGCAAGAAAATGTTATCATTGCTATTATCACTCTTACTCATGCACACGTTTATAATAATGCTATTCCTCAATATGGTTAAGTGGCTTTTAGAAATTTGCTTAGTTAAGCTTAGTCAAATAAGTTTACTTCTGCAGCATCCTTAGGCTGGTAATAGCTCCGTGCTGGGAGTCCAGTTCTTTCCCCGATCGTTGAGGATGACCTTTGAGTATGAGTTTTTCACACACTTCATGGCAAGCCATAGTCGATCTTCGCTAGAGCAACACCGTTGCTTGTTTGGCCATACTTTGGGTATGCACAAAGGTCTTTTCTTTTCTCTGCTCGGTCGAATGTAGGGGCAAGAGATTGATAGATGAGATGACCGACCTAGGTGCTCCCCAATACGAGAGAAGTCTCAAATAGGGGCAGTCTTGACCCTCAAAAATGAGCTTTCATTCTTTATCTAGCCAATAAGGGCTGTCAAATGAAAATCGTATGCAAAATTATAAATCAAAGGCATTGCAAGAGTGGCAAAGCCCCGCAGGACGCCATGAGCCCGGTCGCATGCGTGCCTAGTAAATATGGGTCTCAAAATCAAAGACACAAAGTCCCGGCGCAACAGACATATCTCTTTGAGGGGTAGTGCCCTAGAAGGAATTCGAATCCTGATATCTCTCATCCTGCATAAAGCTTGTCTCCAATTTTCTTCTACTCCTCCCTCTTAGGCTGAGTTGAATCCTGGGTATAGCCTTAGTAAGGGCACCGTTCTTTAGAGGCGGTTGGTTATGGTAAGCCACCCTCACGTGCACGCCCTTCTTAAGGGAAGCCTTTAATGAGAGGGGTAGGAGCGACGATCCCTGGCCAATAGTTCGAGCCCGTCTTTGAGTGCTGCAGATTGCTTTGTCAAAATTTTCAAAAAAAATGAAATAATGTCAAAATTCCAAAAAAATGAAATAATGTCAAAATTCCAAAAAAAATGAAATAATGTCAAATTTCTAAAAAAGAAACAAATATGTCAAAATTCTAAAAAAAATCAAATATGTCAAAATTCAAAAAAAAATCAAATATGTCAAAAAAATCCCAAAAATTTGAATATGGCAAAAAAAATCAGAAATACAAAAATACAAAAATACTTCTCTTATGTTCCTTTTATTTTTATCTTGAAAATAGATACGTAATCTGTTTGCTAAGTGTGCAGGCTGCGGGTTGCAGGTTCAAGCTTTCCTTGATCTATCTTTCGCTCTGCCTCCTGCTCATATTCTTCGATCTGTTCTCGTCTCTTCAATCCTATCTTTGGATCTATTCTGAAGCTCATGGCCTTCTCAGCTTTCGCCTATCTACTTAATCATGTCTCCATGAGAGGGAATTACCTCACGATTTTGAACTTGACAGTTACGCTTCATCTGATCTTGGGCTTTGATTGAAGAATGTGTTTGTTGTCTTTATCATGTATATGGTCCTCCATGTCTTTTGTCCCGATGTGTCTTTGTCATATGTGTCTATGTCCTCTCGTGTTGGTCGTATCTTTTGTCCCGTCGTGTCATTCATAACACGTGTCTTTGTCCCGCCGTGTCATTCATCACACGTGTTGTCTTTCCGTAGTATTGTCATCCCACGTGTCTGTCCCACCATGTCCTTATACCACCGCGTGTGCTGTCCCACCATGTGCATGTTGTCTTGTCCCATCGTGCCTTTAGTCACATGCATGCTTGCCATTTATGTTTCATCCATCTTTGTTATGTTATGTTGTGCCATGTCTCATTCATATTTCTCTTATTATGTTATGTTCATGTCGTGCTCGTTCATATTCATTTATGTTCACATCATGTCATGTGGTTGTGTCTTATGATGAAAATCCATAAAAATCTAAAAATCTAAATCTAAAAAAATGCCACTTCGCTTGACAGTCTCTATCCCAGCTCTTTGTTGCATTACTATATGATATATACGTTATTATAGCCTCTCAAGGACCGGCTGGTTGCCCGTGTGTTCTGGGATCTGATGTTCCCCTTTAACAAAAACGATGATGATCTAGGAGCATACGGTTAATCGTTGGATAGGCCGCTCGGTTGAGTCGGGTGGGGGACGATGGACTCTGTCTCCCACGCCGTGGTTGCAAGAAGACTCTTGACCCCGTCTTGGCTCAGTCTAGCAATATTATCCTTGAGTACTTTCTATTTTATATTTTCTTCGCATTCGTTTTGATGATTTCTTTATTTTAGCCCAGCATGCATCATGTCATTTTTTGAGCACTCACGTCTCGTGATCCGTTCAAGGTTTCTCCTCAGTAAATGGTTGATTGCATCCCAGCTCTCTTGGATAAGAGATTCTCATTCCACCTTGAATTTGAACGATTTCTCTGATCTCGCCGCTTGGTCTGGTTGGCTAGCGTGATTCCTGTCTGGATTTTATCTCAGTCTTAGTTTCCTTTCCAGCTCTTATGTTGTGTTTCCTGCCGACCCACTCATCGTCTGTGGATTGTGTCCCCGATGAGGTTGGTCATGTTTCTTTTTTCTTGTTAGTTTAGTTCTCCAAACATGTCTCATCCTTGTCAATCATTCCAGGTGGTTAGTTCGGTGATTTCGGGAGAATTCCTGTCGCTTGTTGGTTATGACGGGTGTCTTTTGCCTTGATGCCCGCTTATCAGTTCTCTCCGCTTCATCTCCATTTCACGTCGCTATCACTTTCGCTCCATCTCCTTTCCACTTCGTCTCCGCGTCGCTTCCACTCATTCTCTTACAAAGCGGACATCAAGGAGGGGTATCTGTTGACACCCGTTTTTACCCCGCAAGTTACGTCATTTCTCTTATTCATCATTTTGATGTCCCGAATTATCCATTATTTTGGAGCCTTCTTTGGATGGATTTCGAGCCCATTTCATTCCCTTTGAGCCTCAGAGATCATGATTTCCTAGAGCCCTGGAGCTTATCTTATCAACTTCCGACTTCCAAGTCAGCTTACGGCCCATTTAGGCCGACTTCCTTCAAGTAATCAGCTCTCTATCACTGCACAGTCCTAAAAGTGGTTCTTTTTCACCATCTTCCAATCCTCTATTGAAAATGTTATCTTCACCAAAGTTGTTCATCTTTCAAAGATCTACAACTTCTTCTTCTACGCCATTGGCTAGTTCTGTCCCGATTTCAAGTTATTCACATTTTGCCGATGTGCTGTGCTGTTCACCTTCATCCCATAATTTTCCTCTATGTTCTAGCCCCATTTTCTCCTTCTTATGATCATTTTATCATCTTTCTCTCTTCATGAAGGTTGTTCCTCTCTCAGTTATCTACAATTTCTTTGTTTACCACTTTCGCTAGTTCTGCCCCGTTCAAGAGATACGCTTCCATTTCTAAAGTTGCACGTAGTCTGTCCAAAATCTTCCTCCAACAGTGTGAAGGTCTAGTGTAGGTGCGTCACAACACATGTAGCGGTCTATCGTAAGACCGTCAGAGCACATGTGACGGTCTAGTATAGGTGCGTCACACCCAAACTTGCCCAAAATCACCCCGTTTGACCCTTAGAGCGTGGCGGTCTTACCCTAAACTGTCAGAGCACATGTGGCGGTCCTACAATAGACCGTTACACATAACTGAGAGTCCAATTCGTGCTGGACTCTGCCCTGAAAACTGCGCGACGGACCTATCTTGTAGAGCCCATAACTTCTTCAATTCTTATCCAAATTGATCCCCGTTTTTTTCTACTTCTAGCCCGTTGTATTATCTTGAGTTTGATCTATAGAGCTCAAATTTTCATTGGCTATATCTCTCGGGATCTGGGTCGCAAGTTTGGAATTTAAGCATCCTGGTTCAACTCAAACTCTGTAGATTAAGCTCTGGGCTCCCTTCCAAGAGCCATATCTTCTAGAATACTCCTCCAAATTGATCCCCGTTTGTTCCTATCTCTTGTCCTTAGTATTATCTCGAGTTTGATACAAATAACTCGATTTATCTTGGACTCTATCTCTGGGAATCGTGAGAGGAAAATCAAGATTTCTTGTAAAACTCTATATAAACTACCAAGTTCGCAGTCGCGACAGGGGGGCTCTTTCTTTGTTCGGGGCGAAGCCATGCTGCACCGTCGACTCAACCCTTCAACACTGGCTTGAAGAGGGAAGTATTAGCTTTCTATTGCATCCTTCTGGGCTTAATTTGGTTGTCTATACTCTTAGTTCTCTTCCTCTCAAAATCATAAATCATCACAAAACACTGCACTTTCTGTTACACATGTATTTTCTCTGTTTTGCGTCATCGTTTTCTCTCTATTCTCTCAATCAAATTTCGTGATTTCAAATCCTATGTATGCACAACACACCCACCTATTATTTTCACCCTTCCACATTGTGAGCGACGTCACGCGGTTCGGGGATGAAGGGGACGCGGAGCGCGCGGGCTCCTTCTTTTTGTTTTGCTGCAACACAGAAATAAGAGAAAAGAGAAGGGGCCACCACGGGAGATTGCTCCGGCGGGGCGAGCGGGACAAATGTGATATAGCAAGATATGGGGGTTAAACGGCCATAGCGAGAAGTGACTCGCCGCGGCCTCGGGGGACGGGAATGGTGCAGAAATTAAATAACAAGAATTGAAACGGTCATTGGGGAAGTGACTCGCCGCGGCCTCGAGAATACGAGCAGATAAAAATATAACAGAATATAAGAAGAATATAAAGAGCGAGAATTTAAACGGCCATTGGGGAAGTGACTCGCCGCGGCCTCGAGAACATGAATAGATAAGAATATAACATATAAGAACAGAAATTTAAACGGCCATTGGGGAAGTGACTCGCCACGGCCTCGAGAATATGAATAGATAAGAATATAACATATAAGAACGGGAATTTAAACGGCCATTGGGGAAGTGACTCGCCGCGGCCTCGAGAACATGAATAGATAAGAATATAACATATAAAAACGGAAATTTAAACGGCCATTGGGGAAGTGACTCGCTGCGGCCTCGAGAACAATATGTGATCGCCAGGGGCCAAAAGACCCCAAAAATAAGAAGGTGATCGCGCCTACCTCAAGAGCGGGAGATGGCGGGTTGCTTCTTCCTCCCCCTTCGGCCGGCCGACGGAGAGGGCTTTCCTTGGGTACCCTTGCAAAACAACGATAAACAAGTAACAAGTGGATTAGAAAGAGGAAGGTGTAGTATTCAAATCCATGCGATAAAAATAACGAAATGATGGCAAGACACACACCTGGTTGGTGTTATCTTTTAAAGCCCTCTCGGACTCGAGTAGGAGGAAAATGAGATGATGGATGCAAGAAATATGCCAGAGACGGCACCCTTATGTAGGGAGATAGAGGATGCAGTATGATGAATGTAAAGAACTATGGAGAAAAAGGGGAAGAAAAGGCTTATTGGATGAGCCGAGGGTGAAATCTAGCGGAGCTTCGACAGCGTAGGGACGACGTGGAAGCGCGGTGGATGAAGACGGCATTCCTCTCGCGAGCGTGGGCACCCGAGAAGCCGGCAGAACCTCCACCTACAAAAGACCCCACGGGTTAGAAATGACTCCGGTAGCCTCTGGGCTCCGGCAGCCTATCGGATCTCTTCGAAGCTCTCCCAGAACTGAGGGGGTGGGCCTCTATTTATAGGGCTCCGGAGGGTGGAGGCGTCCAGGACCCTGGACACCTCCATCAGGGCCGAACTAATATTTTATTCTATTTTTATTAATTTTTTTGGAATATTTTTGTGGAGGCGTCCAGGGCCCCGGACGCCTCCAACAGGTCCACCAAAAACCGACGACGGTCGCACGCGGTTTGGCACAACGCGTGGTTTTGTGAGCGGCGCCTCGTGATTCAGAAATGGGCGCGTCCAGCTGGCTGGACGTCTCCATAATTTGGATTTTTTCACACACGACAAACCGTCGTTCGGTGGCCGGCGCCCGTGAGGGAGTTGATGGAGGCGTCCAGGGTCTTGGACGCCTCCAAAAATATTTTTATTATTTTATTTTGTCTTTTTATGCCAAAGCTGACATTACATATTTTTTATAATTATTTTTGTGGAGGCGTCCAGGGGCCTGGACGCCTCCATTAATTTATTATTTTTTATTTGGTTTTTGTCCTTTTATGCCAACTGGCATTTTACATTTTTTATATTTTGTTTTTATGGAGGCGTCCAGGGGCCTGGACGCCTCCATTAATTTATTATTTTTTTTATTTGTGTGTTGGGTTTGAAAAATAAATTAAAAGAATGGGGGCGTCCAGGGGCCTGGACGCCCCCATTAAGACCCACCCGGGTCCTCGGTTTAGGAGTTGGCGGCCGCCCGGCAGACAGCCTTCCTGATTCCGGAACCTCCTGATACGTCCGACTGGTGTTGATACCGTCCGAATGCTGTGACGAGACGATTCCGGATGCCGAAAAAGGCAGAAGAAGACCCAAGAAAAGCAAGCACTCAAGCGATTCAAAAATGCGTAAGCCGTCGCGGGGCGTCGTATAGTAATATGAGACTTTCTCAGGAGACGTCAGGAATGGCGTGTCTACAGCTGCCCCGCCTTGGCGTCTGCTTTGTAAGGGAGCGACACGTAGTGGAATGGTATCGAAGTGGAGTGAAATGAAGTGGCAGTGGACTGATAAGTTGACGCCAAGGTGTGATGAGACACGCTTTTGACGTTACTGTTCTGAATCTTTCCTGAAGTTTCAATGAGGTGACCTTGAAGGAGGTCTTTCAAATTTTGACGATTGCTTGGACGGAGATCAAATAAGGGAGGGTGAGATGTGCGCTCAGGCACGAAAAAGAGACCAACTTCTCGGTGTGGAAGTACCTGGGTCATAAACCAGAGGTTTCACCTTTGGGGAGTGGTTACCAGCCAATGTGGAAGTGCTGCGGCCAAGGTGGGTCAAGCAAGGTAAAAAGGAATATCTGAGGGTCTGTCCAAACAAGGGTCTCCTTTGGAAGAGCAGCGTAGGGCCGTTTCAAGGAAACTCAGTGGAATATCTCATATTTGTAGGAATTGAAGCACAACGGCCTTCGCAATCGAATCACTTGAATGATCTTCCGCAATAAATCAAAATCCTATATGAATGCATGCTGGGTTAAAATAAAAATTTAAAACAAACTAAAATAGAAAACAACCAAGGATAATATTGTCAACTTGTTAAGAACGGGTCAGGATACCGATCCGGTGAGCCGACACTGGGCTGGGGCCCGTTTATCAGCGCGTCAACTCACTGAATGGAACCGTCGTCCCCATGCTACCACAAGTTAACGGCCTATCCGTACAAACCAAATTCTTCCGGGATCATCACTGTTTTTTTTTTTTTTGTTGAAGGGGAACTCAAATCCCAGATTTGTTCGGGTCGCAAGGTCCTTGACATGTTCTAGTAGCGTAGGTATCGTATACTATGATGCATGACATGGTGGGACCAACCATTGAAAGGTGAGACAGGAGACAGGACAAAGACGTCCGTTAGTAAAACCTGCACAGACTAGCAAAGGTTAGCAACATCAGAAAGTAGCAGAATCACAGCAGAATCGCACCACAGTACAAAGGAGATCCAGACAAAATCTTGACAATGACCACTGATGTGACATGTTCCGTCCTGTAGCGATCTTCCCTTCCTATAAGAACTCCCCTTAGGCTAGTTCATTCAAATGCACCAAGGTGGGTTTTGGAAGCTCAGGATAGGAAAGAGAGGAGAATCTAGAGATTTTCAGGATGGAAGGAGAGTCTTCCTGCGTTATGAAGAGGAGCAGGCCTAGCAGCGAGATCAGGCGACTCTCCGACCTCGAGGGTCATCTGAGTGGGACGATCATGTCGCATATGGTAAGCTGATTCTTTTCAAATTTCTCCACGTGAGCCTTCTTCTTACTTCCTTCATTTCTTCTTCTTTCTTTTCTCTTCCAGCCATATCCACTCTTCCCAGGCCCGAGGAAGTTTTCCAAACTGCCATGGCTTTCAAAGCTAACTTCCAACATCTCCATCGGCATGAGGGTCATACTCTCGAAGTGGCATCTGCAGGGGCTCCTTATTCACGCCAAACACTATGAGAAGATTCGTATGGACTGGGCGGCTATGGGCGCACTAGTGGAGATCTGGCATCCCCAGACCCATACTTTTATCTTCCCGACCTTTGTTTGGATTATATACATACTCTTATGCTTTTTTTACTTTTATTATATATATATATATATATTTATTTTTATTATGAGGGCGTCCAGGGGCCTGGACGCCCCAACGTTTTATTTTTGATTTTTTTAAGTTTTTTTTGTTTTGGGGGCGTCCAGGGTCCTGGACGCCCCTAATTTTTATTTTTTATTTTATTTGATTTTTTGTTTTGGGGGGCGTCCAGGGTCCTGGACGCGCCTAATTTTTATTTTTTATTTTATTTGATTTTTTGTTTTGGGGGCGTCCAGGGTCCTGGACGCCCCAACTTTTTATTTATTATTTTTTTTTGGTTTTTTTTGTTTTGGGGGCGTCCAGGCGCCTGGACGCCCCTAAATTTTTTGAATTTTGAAAAAAATAAAAAAAGTGGGGGCATCCAGGCGCCTGGACGCCCCAAATAGGGTGGATTCTATATATATGGGGGGCCTCCCCCCCTTTGCTCAATTACTGTTCATTCAAACCACCCAGTCAAATCCAGACGACCCATTCTTCGTCCCAATGGAGCGAGGAGGATCGAGCCAGGGTCCAGAGAAGCGAAAACGACGGGCTCGTCGTCCGAGGAGGCTGAGGGATGATGTCGAGGGGGGCTGCTGCGGCGGAGGAGATTGTCGCGGGTGAGGAGGCTCTTCCTTTGGCCTTGGAGGCTGCAGTGGATGCTGGCGACGCGGCAGAGGACGAGCACGATCCGGTAAGCCCCTTAGACCTTCATTCTATTGGTTCACTGGGTTAAAAGGGTGGACGAGAGGCTGTGTGGAGAACGCCGGGGGTAAGGGAAGGAGGCGTCCAGGGGCCTGGACGCCTCCACATTTTCTTTTTTGTTCTCTCTCTCTTTTTTTTAATTTATTTATTTTTTTTTGTAAATAATAAAATAGGATTAAAAATAAGGAGGCGTCCAGGGCCTGGGACGCCTCCATAATAATATATATATTATTAATATATTTTGTTTGTTTTGGGTTTTCTATAAAGAAAATAAGGAAAATAGAGAGGAGGCGTCCAACGTACTGGATGCCTCCATAAAAAACCTAAAATTTTTTAAAGCTAACATAAAATAAATAAGTAGAATATAGTGTTATTGCTTAATATTATTCATGATGCTGATGTATTTTTTATTGGTTTTGTGGTTTGCAGGGCGTGATGAAAGGACGGATCAGCTGGTCCCTAGTGGTGGCAGCATACCGTGGGCTGCCAGACTTCCAGAGGGCGCGTGTGGACGTCATGGGCTTTGGAGCTTTCCTTAGGATCGAGCCCTTCCGGCTCGACCTTCCTCTTATCCAGGCATTGAGGGAGCGGTGGCACGCACCGAGCCGGGCGTTTCTGATGCCCTGGGGGCACATGGTGCCGTCACTAGAGGACGTGGCTTGGATCACCGGGCTACGGGTGGACGGAGAGGCGGTGAGCGGGGTCACCTACCCCGACTACCGAGAGAGTGCCCTGGACCTACTGTGGTTAGAGACGAGCGTGACTGACAGGGACAGCAGGGTAGTTGGCCGAGTGGAGATCATGGAGGCGCTCGGATTCGTTGACCCGCGCCAGCGGGTTAGCGAGACTGGAGCGGAGTTTCTGGCACGACTGGAGGGAGATGCCCGTGCAGCTTTCACCCAGGATCCGAGCGAGAGGGAGCTGGTGGATCTAGACCTCCGGAGGTTTCTTTTCTTCTTCTTGGGCCGCCTTCTGCTGGGGACGAAGGGGGATGGCATCCACTGTCGTTTCCTCGGGATCTTGGCGGATCTGGACAGAGTGGGACACTACGTGTGGGGAGCGGCTCTGCTTGCCCATTTGATTGCTGATCTCTCCCAGACTTCGGAGAAGGAGATGACAGTCAGCGGCTTCGCACCTTTCCTCCAGGTACACAATTTATTTATGCATTTTCACAGTTAAATATGCAATGATGTATGATGAATGCAGGTGTGGAGCTATTACTATTTCCCGATGGGGAGGGCTAGGCATGGGAACAGGAGGGCCGTACCTCTGGCGCGGCGGTGGAGGCCGGTCGTGGTTGCAGCACCCCACGGCTATCAGCTGGCGTCACTTCGTCGGGAGCTGAGCGAGTATCCCGAGGCCATGGTATGATGCGTATATTTTTTGTGTGTTTTCTTATGTGACTGAATGGCAACTAATATGATGTATGTATGGTGATGCAGGTGGTGTGGAGACCCTACCTGGGCATGGGCGATGCTGGCCAGCCTTGGGTTGTAGCGGGTCTTCCTCGTTTCAGGCGGGACGTGTGGGTCCATTGCTTGAACGAGATCGAGCCGCTTCGGCTGAGGCTGGTTATGAGGACGTTGGGGCTAGCCCAGGAGTGGGTTGATGTCGATGAGCCGGCCCACATCGGGCGGAAGACCAAGGGGAAGGCGAAGATTGTGGATTGGCGTATGCGCTTTCCAGCACAGTACCAGGACTGGCAGCAGGGCGGGGTCCCAATGGTGTCCCATGTACAGGACAGCACAGATTACATGAGACGATATCGAGCTACGTACGGGGACCGCCTCTTCCTTGGTGGTATGGCAGGGGTAAGTGAAATGAGAATGCTCCACTCTTTTATATGTATATACATGTAACACTAACTTATGTACAATGTAGGATGCTCGTGACAACATGATCGCCGACCTGCGGGACCAGTTGGCGGACGCCAGACGGCAGTTGGTGGCCATCCGACAGGAGTTGGAGATCCTGGTGAGTTTATGCGATGCATTTTTTTTTGCGACCTGGATTTTTTTGATACTTGACCTCTAACTGTCGTTCGCTCTATGTTTCAGCGGGCCCACCAGACAGCGACAGCCGGGATGGCTGGTGGAGCGGGTTCCAGTTCGCGGGGCCCTCCTCCGGAGGTTTCTGCCCTCCAGGAGCAGCTGGCGTATGCGGTGGCTCGGGCTGAGGAGGCCGAGCGTGACCGCGAGGCTCGAGTGAGCGTTTGGCTGACCTCGACTCTCCTTCTGGCTGTCCTCCTTCTATCACTGTTCTCTTACGGTGCATGCGTGCTCTGACAGGTGGCCGAGATCCGAGAGGCCCTGGCGCGTGCTGTTCGTGCCGAGCAGGAGCGCGTGGTGAGGACACGCGCCGCATCACTCGACGGAGCACACGGAGCACGCCAGCATCTCTTTGGCTAGGCGACTACGGCATCGATTAGTGGATCTTCATACTCATTTGAGGCCATGTTGGGCCTAGGTTTAGTCCCTGCGTGGACACGTTATCTAGTTCTTTATGTTATCAGACTATGTGTAGGGAATAGTGGGCTATCTACTTTTATTATTGGGCTTGGGCTTGGCCCATAGTTGTTTGGATTAGGGTTAGGGTTAGGGTTTAGGGAGGAGGGCGCATCCCTCATCCATGATGGATGCGCCACCTTCCCCCCCTTGGCCCTCCTCTTTCCTTTTTGGGCGCCCCCCCCCCTTTCCACATTCCACCTCACCCCTTGCCCCCCTTGGGCACCCCCCCTTGATCCCCTCCTTGATTGGAGGAGGGATGGCCGCACCCCCCTTGAATGGGGAAGGGTTGGGTCGCCCCCCCCTCCCATGTGGCAAGGTGAAACCCTAGCTTTCCCCCCCCCCCCGATATAAAGGCTTGTATTTTCTTTTGAGCATTATTATTGAATGAAATTGAAAAGAGTTTTGCTGAAGGTGGCTGCGACCCATCCACTGTTCCTCCTTGCTCCTGCGACGGGAGCAAGCCCAGGGTGTGACTCCCCATCCCTCGGTGCGACGCCGAGGGCCCCTTTCTCTTCTATCCCTTCTCAAGTTCTAGTTCAGTGCGCCCAGATTTCTCCTCCAAGAGCAGCGATGACCACCCCCTGTTCGTGAGGATCTTGGGCGACCACCCATTTTTTTGTGGTTTTGCTACGAGTCGCCGACGCGTACGAGGTGGTCTCGCCTCATTCAGAGATCGGCACCGCCCGTGGCAATTTTTCTCGTGAGCGCGCGCAGAACCCCTCTCCCTGCGGGCCTGGTTCTGTTCGCCCCATTGCGAAAATCCCACAGGACGGACGTCTGCGAGTTTGGGCGCGGGATCTTCACCGATCGTACCCCTCCCTGTCCTCTGTCCAACGCCGCCGACCTCGCGTCGTTCCGACGTCCGAGCTGCTCGTGGCATCCGTTCCCGTGAAGTCACGCAGGTCTGCCCTGCCCAACCGGCGCCAGAACCACCAGCGGATTTCAGAGCCTGCTGCTCTCAGCCACGATCGGATCTGATCGAGCCCTTCGGGCGGCACCTGCTGCTCTGCGTCCTCTCCGTCCTCCAACAAGCGGAGCCCCGTTCGCCCTCCGGATCCATTTCTTATTATTTTTCCCGCTCGAGCACGCAGTTCTGGGAGCAGAATCCAGTCACGACTTGCAGGTGTGCCCCCGGCTTCCACGGACGGAATCTGCACGCGCCCTTTGACCGAGGCTTCCTCCCGTGACCTAGCTGCGCGCCAACGTTAACGGCGCTTCAATCGGACGTCGGAGCAGGTCGTGGGAGCTTCCACCGCCGAGTCACACAGTGCTGCGAATCTGCCGACCCCCGCACGGGACCTCCTCGCGGCCAACCCTTCACCGAGTGCTGCCCGTCAGCCCGTGCATCGACAGCCCCGGATCTCCTTGTGTAGCCTGTTATCTCCCTGCGAGGAGTGGGCATTTGTGATTGAGATTGTACTATTGCTCGACTTCGTGTACCGGGGTTGTTGGTCTCGGTCGGGGTTCCTTCCCCACGCCTAGGCGTGGAGGTACGTGCCATACTCCTCACCGTTGGCATTTTGCTTTACTAGTATACTCTCTAGCATGCAGCGTGAGTGCGTATAGGATCCTAGCTCTTTTGCTAGTCACCGCGTGGTTGAGAGTTGAGAGCACCCATTCCGTGGCCCTAGTCGAGCGCCGAGCTCGGACTAGATTCCCATAGCCGCACGGCGGCTCCTTAGTCGCTGAGATCCCTACGCTTCCCTCATAGGGACAGCTGTGGGCTTGGATTTCTTGTTGAGAGACGCCTCCACCCGGAGGAACGGCACGGAGGTCAGCCGCCCGGCTTACCTTTGGCGTGCGAGTGCTGGCCGCACTTGTTGCATTCGTAGGTCTTAGCCCATTTCAGTCCTGTGCCGCATCAAAGTGGTATCAGAGCATATAGGTTTGCGTCTAGGGTTGAGTCTTGCATTCCATTTAGCATGTGTCCACCCATATAGGTCTTAGTGAGTCTCCATTTAGGTCCCTTTGCATGCCCACTCGGGGTGGTACCCATTACCATCGCCCGGACACTATGGGTGACCCACGTGGTAACACCCAAGGAGGCCCTTCTCTAGAGGATTTCATGGCCGAGATCATGGAGCGCTTGGCTAATTCTGAACAAGCCACTAAGGACCTGACCAACCGTCTGGAGGGCCGACTCAAGGCCATAGAGGACCGCGCTGAGGTTTCTGACCGATCCATCCAGGGTCTGCTTGGGCGGATAGGGAGGGTAGAGGAAGTGCCCCATCAGGACCCCCCTAGAGTTGATCGTGCCCCATAGGCGGCGGCTGCCCAGGCCCCACCATATCGGGCTGAGGAGCGACGGCCACGAGTCCCCGACTTTGAGGATTACGGATCCGACAATGATTATGAGGGGAATGGCCGACACCACCGTGGTCACCGACCACGGAGGGATGACGAGGACGATCGGGCCCTTAGGACCGTTCGTGCGGACTCTCCCACTTTTGACGGGTCCCTGGACCCGAAGATCTACCTAGATTGGGAGGCTAGCATGGACCGGTATTTTGAGTGGGTCGAGATGTCGGACCACCGGCAAGTTAAGTTTGCCAAAATGAAGTTGCTGGGGCGAGCACAGACGTATTGGAGGAATGTGGAGAGTCTGATATTTCAGCGTCAGGACCCCCATATCGAGTCTTGGGGTGAGATGAAAGTCAAACTCCGAGAAAAGTATCTCCCCGCCACTTATCGCCAGAGGCTCATTGACAAATGGCAGAGCCTCACCCAGGGAGATCGGACCGTGTCCAAGTACATCGCAGAGTTTGATGAGTATTTCTTGCGATGCGGAGTCACGGAGGAGAGCGCCATGCCCGTCTCTCGTTTCCGTCGTGGTCTACGACCCCATTACCAGTATGAGTTATTTCGCCGTAATGTGACCACCTTAGAGGTCGCGTACCAGGTCGCTATGGAGCTAGAACAGTTTGAGGCGGAGTTCACTCCTACTCAGCGTCAGGGGGCCACCAGTCAGCGGGGGTTCGACCCACGCACCACTCCCAGTTCCTACAGTCGGTTTCCGGCGGCTCGGCCCTCGGAACCACCTCGCCAGGACCCCACTGTTCCTAGGCCTCGCCTTCCCTTGCCGAGGGACACTCTCCCTCCCCCTCGCCAGCAGCCACCTTACCCCACCTCACGCCCTCAACCTCCCGCGTTCCCTACCCGACCCCAGCTACCACCACCCCCGGCCCGTCATGATGACAAGGGGAAAGGGCCGATGATTGGTGGAGCATCTCCTAGCACAGGGGCGCGTAACAATTGTTATAGGTGTGGTGGAGTCGGCCATTATGCGAACAAATGCCCCACTAGAGAGTCGCTTGTAGTGACGGACCCCTCACCCACTGATCCCACGGCTGAGCTTCTGCCAGTCAGTTATGAGGCCGACCAGGAGTTGGCAGAGGAGTTCTTCGATGAGTTACTTGAGGGAGAGCAGGACGGTGACCCTAGTATTCAGTATCAGGGAGATGCGCAGTTAGGGGTAGTCCGATGTATCCTTACCCAGCCCCAGGTGAGTGACGACTGGCGTCGTACCACCATCTTTCACACCTTTTGTAGGCTTGGAGGGAAGGCCTGCAAGGTGATCATTGACAGTGGGAGCTGCATTAATGCTATATCCACCGGTACGGTTACTCGTCTTGGGTTGACACCTGTGGACCACCCTGCTCCATATCGGGTATCCTGGGTAGATTCTACCTCTATCCCGGTTAGGCTTCGTTGTCTAGTGCCATTGCAGTTTCAGACCTACCATGATGAGATTTGGTGTGACGTGCTACCTATGGAGGTGGGTAGTATTATTCTAGGTAGGCCTTGGCTCTTCGATAGGGATGCCACCCTCCATGGTCGGTCGAACACTTGCATCTTCGACCATGCTGGCCATAGGATCACTCTTCACCCCACCCAGCCTAGGGAGCCTGCCGTTCGCGGGCCAGCCGGCCCCAGTGCCACGAACACCCCTCGTCAGGGGAAGGCCGGCCCTCCTACCCCACCCTTGGTGCCTGCTACTGCCACCTCCACTACCCTCACCCTAGGGGAGCCTTCCACTAGGAGGTTGATGGTGATTAGTCCCCGTGAGATGGAGAGAGAGTTCACTAGTGGTAGTCCCCTCTTTGCTGTTGTTGTTCGAGAGGTGAGTGATGTCATCTCAGAGTCCGAGGGTGAGCTAAACCCCGAGTTGGCTGCGATTCTACGCGAGTTTTCTGATATCTTTCCGGAGGACCTCCCTGGAGGCCTTCCACCTATGCGTGACATCCAGCATGAGATCGACCTTGTCCCGGGCTCTTCTTTGCCTAACCTCCCTCACTATAGGATGAGCCCCGCGGACCATGCCGAGTTGCAGAGGCAGGTCCAGGAGTTGATGAGTAGGGGATCCCTCAGGGACAGCAAAAGCCCTTGCGCTGTCCCCGCTTTGCTAGCCCCGAAGAAAGATGGCACATGGAGGATGTGCATCGATAGCCGTGCGATCAATAAGATCACGGTGAAATATCGTTTTCCTATTCCCCGACTGGATGATTTGCTAGATATGATGTCGGGAGCCACTATATTTTCTAAAATTGATCTTCGAAGTGGCTATCACCAGGTTAGGATCAGACCTGGAGATGAGTGGAAGACTGCATTCAAGACCAAGGATGGTCTGTATGAGTGGTTAGTGATGCCTTTTGGGCTATCTAACGCCCCTAGTACATTCATGCGGTTGATGACCCAGGTCTTGCGCCCTATGATAGGGGTCTTTTTGGTCGTCTACTTCGATGACATCCTTATTTATAGCCGCACTAGGGAGCACCACTTAGACCACCGCAGGCAGGTCTGCATTGTTCTGAGGCGAGAGAGCTTATTTGCCAACCCGAAGAAGTGTGCTTTCATGACCGATCAGGTTTCCTTCCTTGGGTTCATAGTGTCTCGCGATGGGGTCTCCGCTGATCCGGAGAAGATACGTGCCATTCAGGAATGGCCGGAGCCCCGCACCCTCCACGATGTTCGGAGCTTCCATGGCCTAGCGACGTTCTATCGTCGCTTCATTCGTGGCTTCAGTTCCATCACTGCCCCGATCACGGATTGCATTAGGAAGGGGGCATTCACATGGACTAAGGCTGCAGCCACGGCCTTTCAGAGCATCAAGGAGCGCATGACCCAGGCACCTGTTCTTACCTTACCTGATTTTTCTAAGGTGTTTGAGGTCACCTGTGACGCTTCTGGAGTGGGTATCGGGGGAGTCTTGAGTCAGGAGTCTCATCCCATTGCCTTTTTCAGCGAGAAGCTGAACGATGCCAAACTGCGGTATTCCACGTATGACAAGGAGTTTTATGCAGTCGTCCAGGCATTGAGGTATTGGCGGCACTATCTCCTACACCAGGAGTTTGTGCTCTTTTCTGATCACGAGGCTTTGAGGTTTCTCCATACTCAGAAGAAGCTGAATGCGCATCATAGTCGGTGGGTGGAGTACCTTCAGGAGTATACCTTTGTGCTTAGGCACAAGGCAGGGGCCGAGAACAAGGTGGCCGATGCGCTGAGTCGGCGGATGATGATGTTGTCCACCATGGGAGTAGAGGTGGTGGGATTAGAGAGACTGCAAGAGGCTTATGTCGATTGCCCGGACTTCGGTCCGATCCATGCTGCCCTTCAGTCGGGCCCCTCCCGTGACCATAGTGAGTTTGTCCTTCAGGAGGGATATTTATTCCGGGGTGGTAGGTTGTGCATCCCACGGACGTCTGTTCGTGATTTTCTCACGTGGGAGTTGCATGCAGGGGGTCTTGCTAGCCATTTCGGCCGGAACAAGACCATTGAGGCCGTTGAGCATAGGTTCTATTGGCCTAGTTTGAAGAGGGATGTTGCTCGCATCGTGGCTCAGTGCCGCACTTGCGCTATGGCCAAGCAGAGGAAGCAGAACACCGGCCTTTATACTCCCCTCCCTGTCCCGGACAGTCCATGGCAGGACATTAGCATGGACTTCGTGTTAGGTTTGCCGCGTACCCTCCGTCGGCATGACTCCATTTTTGTGGTGGTAGACAGGTTCTCTAAGATGGCTTTGTTCATTCCCTGTTCCAAGACTTCGGACGCCTCTAGAGTTGCCCGTCTGTTCTTTACTCACTGTGTCTCCAGGTTTGGGCTTCCACGTACTATAGTGTCTGATAGGGATGTGCGCTTCACTAGCTACTTCTGGAAGACCCTATGGCACATGATGGGCACCCAGTTGAAGTTCTCTACCGCCTATCACCCCCAGACCGATGGTCAGACGGAGGTAGTCAATCGGAGTCTAGGGGATCTTCTTAGGTGCTTAGTGCGTGATCGTGTCGGGGATTGGGACTTGGTTCTACCTCTAGCAGAGTTTGCATATAATGACTCGGTCAATAGGTCTACAGGTCTGAGTCCCTTTGAGATTGTTACTGGTCGTAGACCTAGGAAGCCGATAGACTTGGTTCCATCTCCCATCCAGGCCCGTGTTTCTGAGTCAGCTGAGTCCTTTGCAGAGCATATTAGGCAGTTGCATGAGCATGTACGTCGTCATATAGAGGCCAGCAACGCACGTTATAAGGAGTTAGCTGATGCGCATCGACGCACCCGTGAGTTCCGAGAGGGAGAGTACGTCATGATCAGGGTCAGACCTGAACGGTTTCCTTCGGGGGCCGTAAAGAAACTCCAGGCCCGCGGTGCTGGACCCTTTCGAGTCTTGAAGCGAATCGGGTCGAATGCGTATGAGATTGAGCTGCCAGACGACTATGGCATCTGTTCGACGTTCAATATCTCAGATCTGGTGGCATATCGGGATCCCGCGGTGATTCCCAGTGAGCTTTTTGGGCCTTCCCCTCCTGTTGAGAGTATTACACCTTCTGAGCGTCCACCTCTTCCAGCCCCATTACAGACACGCGAGCATATAGATTGTATACTGGATGAGCAGGTGACCACGACCAGGAGTGGAGCATACCAACGCTTCCTAGTGCGTTGGAGAGGGCGCCCTGCGACAGACGACGCCTGGATCACACGTGGAGAGCTGGAGAGGATCGACCCGGACCTGCTGGAGCGCTACCTGAGCGACCGTGACCCTTACTCGACGGGGTCGAGTTCTTCCCACCCGGGGAGAATTGGTGAGGACACGCGCCGCATCACTCGACGGAGCACACGGAGCACGCCAGCATCTCTTTGGCTAGGCGACTACGGCATCGATTAGTGGATCTTCATACTCATTTGAGGCCATGTTGGGCCTAGGTTTAGTCCCTGCGTGGACACGTTATCTAGTTCTTTATGTTATCAGACTATGTGTAGGGAATAGTGGGCTATCTACTTTTATTATTGGGCTTGGGCTTGGCCCATAGTTGTTTGGATTAGGGTTAGGGTTAGGGTTTAGGGAGGAGGGCGCATCCCTCATCCATGATGGATGCGCCACCTTCCCCCCCTTGGCCCTCCTCTTTCCTTTTTGGGCGCCCCCCCCCCTTTCCACATTCCACCTCACCCCTTGCCCCCCTTGGGCACCCCCCCTTGATCCCCTCCTTGATTGGAGGAGGGATGGCCGCACCCCCCTTGAATGGGGAAGGGTTGGGTCGCCCCCCCCTCCCATGTGGCAAGGTGAAACCCTAGCTTTCCCCCCCCGATATAAAGGCTTGTATTTTCTTTTGAGCATTATTATTGAATGAAATTGAAAAGAGTTTTGCTGAAGGTGGCTGCGACCCATCCACTGTTCCTCCTTGCTCCTGCGACGGGAGCAAGCCCGGGGTGTGACTCCCCATCCCTCGGTGCGACGCCGAGGGCCCCTTTCTCTTCTATCCCTTCTCAAGTTCTAGTTCAGTGCGCCCAGATTTCTCCTCCAAGAGCAGCGATGACCACCCCCTGTTCGTGAGGATCTTGGGCGACCACCCATTTTTTTGTGGTTCTGCTACGAGTCGCCGACGCGTACGAGGTGGTCTCGCCTCATTCAGAGATCGGCACCGCCCGTGGCAATTTTTCTCGTGAGCGCGCGCAGAACCCCTCTCCCTGCGGGCCTGGTTCTGTTCGCCACATTGCGAAAATCCCACAGGACGGACGTCTGCGAGTTTGGGCGCGGGATCTTCACCGATCGTACCCCTCCCTGTCCTCTGTCTAACGCCACTGACCTCGCATCGTTCCGACGTCCGAGCTGCTCGTGGCATCCGTTCCCGTGAAGTCACGCAGGTCTGCCCTGCCCAACCGGCGCCAGAACCACCAGCGGATTTCAGAGCCTGCTGCTCTCAGCCACGATCGGATCTGATCGAGCCCTTCGGGCGGCACCTGCTGCTCTGCGTCCTCTCCGTCCTCCAACAAGAGGAGCCCCGTTCGCCCTCCAGATCCATTTCTTTTTATTTTTCCCGCTCGAGCACGCAGTTCTGGGAGCAGAATCCAGTCACGACTTGCAGGTGTGCCCCCGGCTTCCACGGACGGAATCTGCACGCGCCCTTTGACCGAGGCTTCCTCCCGTGACCTAGCTGCGCGCCAACGTTAACGGCGCTTCAATCGGACGTCGGAGCAGGTCGTGGGAGCTTCCACCGCCGAGTCACGCAGTGCTGCGAATCTGCCGACCCCCGCACGGGACCTCCTCGCGGCCAACCCTTCACCGAGTGCTGCCCGTCAGCCCGTGCATCGACAGCCCCGGATCTCCTTGTGTAGCCTGTTATCTCCCTGCGAGGAGTGGGCATTTGTGATTGAGATTGTACTATTGCTCGACTTCGTGTACCGGGGTTGTTGGTCTCGGCCGGGGTTCCTTCCCCACGCCTAGGCGTGGAGGTACGTGCCATACTCCTCACCGTTGGCATTTTGCTTTACTAGTATACTCTCTAGCATGCAGCGTGAGTGCGTATAGGATCCTAGCTCTTTTGCTAGTCACCGCGTGGTTGAGAGTTGAGAGCACCCATTCCGTGGCCCTAGTCGAGCGCCGAGCTCGGACTAGATTCCCATAGCCGCACGGCGGCTCCTTAGTCGCTGAGATCCCTACGCTTCCCTCATAGGGACAGCTGTGGGCTTGGATTTCTTGTTGAGAGACGCCTCCACCCTGAGGAACGGCACGGAGGTCAGCCGCCCGGCTTACCTTTGGCGTGCGAGTGCTGGCCGCACTTGTTGCATTCGTAGGTCTTAGCCCATTTCAGTCCTGTCCCGCATCAGCGCGACGCTCGGGTGGCGGAGCGTGACGCCCGAATTGCGGAGCGTGACGCCCGGATTGTGGAGCTGGAGGAGGAGCGTCGACGGGAGGCTGAGGAGCTCCCTCGTGACGTGCTGGATCTGCGGATCGCCCTCGAGCTGTCGAGGAGGGAGGCGATGAGAGAGAGAGAGAGGAGAGGGAGAGAGAGAGGGAGGAGCGACAGCGGGATCAGACCGAGAGGAGGGCTCTGGAGGCCCGGCTGCTGGAGCTCCGATTGAGTCTCGGCACGGCGGAGGGGAGGCTTCGGGAGAGCGAGGAGCGGTACCAGAGGGCGAAGGAATGCGGGGCGCGACTTCGTCAGTCTGGTTCTTTTTTCATGTGCAGCTATCTGGTTTCTTCGGCCGAGGAGCGTCGTCGCGCCTTCGAGGCTGGAGTGCCACCGCAGGGCGAGGCGAGCACGGCTTCTCAGGGTTCGCAGAGGCCCCCTAGGGATCCCCGGCAGAGGAGGGAGGAGAGAGATGACCAGGAGGGTGATGGTGAGAGTTAGAGAGTTGCTTGTACACGTCACCCTTCTCACTGTATGATGTACTTTCGGCTATTATATGAAATGAAAATGGCTTTCTTGTGTTGTGTGTACTTTTCTCTCTCCCACACTTTCTTCTTTGCACTGAGTTGTCCTTCGAGGCACGCTCCACGAGACCTTGCCCTGAACAACGGGGAACTACGCTTTGCACGGGGGGATTCTGTTTCCTTTCTCCCCCTTTTGGGCGCGTCCAGGCGCGAGGACGCGTCTTAGTCCTTGAATTCAAATTTAAAGCGTCGGGTGGCCTTTCTTCTCCCGTGCCTTACCCGCAAACGAGCCCGCCTTCCACCGAAACTCGCTTGCCCCCTTTCGTCTTCCTCCTCTTTTGATCGATGGAGTTCGGTGGGCCCGACCATGGTGAAGGTGGAGAGGGACGAGGAACTCCTCACCCGAGGAGGGACACGCAAGAACATGGAACGACGTCCATGGAGGAGGAAGGGCCGCTTCGGGCCCCCGAGGGACCCGAGGGGCCCGATGTCGCGGAGGGAGGTGAACACGGTCTGGTAGGTCCTCCGATCTCTTCCTCTTTTAATTCATCTTGAGTTTTGAAGCGAGCCGCGCGAGGGGGGAAAGGGTTCAGCGAGTGTTGCGCTCAAATGATGGACGCGTCCTAGACAGGGGACGCGTTCTTTGTTATGATGCGAGGCCCTTCTTTCTTGGTGCAGGACATGGCGAGGACCCTGGGCCTGGCCGATGAGTGGGCGAGTGCGGACGAGCCGAGCCGCGTCAGGAGGGAGAGTCGCGGCAAGGCGAGGCTCGAGGACTGGCACGCACGTCTCCCTGGACAGCAAGGGAGTGTATTGGTGCAGGACAGCGCCGACTTCCTACGGCGACAGAGAGAGAGTTATGCGGGGCTTCCCCAAGCTGGGGACACACGTGGCATCGGCGGCTCGCGCGCCCAACTATCAGAGGCTAGGCGGCAGCTGGCCGTCGCTCAGCATGAGCTGTCGCTCCTGGTAAGTTACGTGCCACACTTTTATCTTCAGATTTTGGAGTTTCACTGACGGCCGTTGTTTATTTTGTTCCAGCGTGCCCAGTAGACAACGACGGCGGGGATGATTGGTGGCGCATCTTCCAGTTCCTCGGCCCCTTTTCTCGAGATTGCCTCCCTCCGGGAGCAACTTGCCGGTGCGGTGGCCCGCGCGACCCGGGCGGAAGAGGAGCGAGATGCCTGGGTGGCGACTGTAGCGGAGCTGCGACATTGCGGTGAGGAGAGACCTTCTCCAGACATCCTGGAGTTAAGGGTTCTTCTGCAGATGATGAGGAGAGAGGCAGAGAGAGAGAAAATTGAGAGAAGGTCCGAGCGACAGCTGGATCAGACCGAGAGGAGGGCTTTGGAGGCCCAAGTGAGGGAGCTCCAACTGGGCCTTCAGGCCGTCGTGCAGAGGCTAGGAGGGATGGAGACGCGCTACGAGAGAGCGCGAGAGTTCAGGGAGCGACTGCGCCAGTCTGGTCGCTTTGCCGCTAGTGGCTTCTTTGCCACGCCAGGGGAGGAGCAGCGAGTCACTGCTGCGGAGCAGGCGCCAAGAGGCGAGGCAGGTGCTGCTGCATGAGGATCCCGGAGGCTTCTGAGGGACCCGCACCTCAGGGGAGAGGAGGGGAGCGCCCAGAGAGATGAGTGATGGTGAGGATCGGCAAGCTGGTGGACTCGCCTCCTCTCTATGATTGTAGTGCTCATGACAGCTTATGTAGAATTATGAATGGAGTGATTTGATTTTCTGCTGCTCGTTTGTTCTCTTGTGCATTCCTTCTTCCCTACACTTCCTCTCCTTTGCACTGTTCCCATGTGATGGGTCTGCCGAGACTCAACGCCGAGCGGAGAATCGCGTCTTGTTGTGACCATTTTCCACGGGAATCTGCCGTCGAAGTCAATAATGACGGCCCTAGCCCCTTTTCCCGGATGTTGTGTCAAATTTTGCGGGCGTCCTCCAAAACATGATGGGGTATCCCTAGACAACATAGGGTGCTAGTCGTCATATTCTTCGTCCAATCAATCACCCTGTGCGAGCGGTGAAGTGATACACGGGATCGCATGGCAGGTGCCTCATCGTGAGGGCTATCATTAACAGGTGATGGAGGCAATCTTGGCCTGCACTCCTTCCATTTCTATAAATTCGTGTCCCTTTTTTATCCTCCCAGGTATATCAAGAGCTAACTCGAGGAGCACAAGTTCTCACGGGAGAGGAGGAGTTCAAAATTCCGAGAGTTGGATGGAGGGTGAATCTTCCCACTCCTCGAAGAGAAGCAGATCCAATGGTAGTAGTTCCCGGAGGCTTTCGGACCTCGAAGGGCACTTCAGCGAAAGGCCCCAATCACAACTCGTAAGCCAAGTTTTCTTGCCCCCCCTTTTTTTTCATTCTTTTTTTCTTCCTTTCTTTCTTACCAAACCTCCTCATCATTCCCCGCATGCGTAGTGTGTGATGAAATCACAGATCTCATGGGAGTTGGTAGTGGCAGCATACCGAAGTCTCCCAGATTTTCAGAAGGCCTGGCTAGACGTGATGGGTTTTGGCACCTTCCTTCGGATCGAGCCGATCCAGCTCGACCTGGTCCTGATCCAAGCCTTGTGTGAGAGATGGGACCCAGTGAGTCGGGCATTCCTGATGCCCTGGGGGCACATGGTGCCCAGCTTGGAGGATGTGGTCCAGATCACAAGCCTGAAGGTGGAGGGCGAGGCAGTGACCGGAGTCACTTACGCGGACTACAGAGAAGGTGCCCGGAAGTTACTGGGTTTGGACCTAGATGGTCGGAAAAACAGGTCGGTAGCTAGGGCGTCCCTCATGGATGCATTAGGGCTCACCGACACTCGTCGGCGGGATGATGAATCCTCAGAAGAGTTCATGGAAAGGATGGAAATAGGATGCCGTGCCGTGTACTGCACATATTTCGGCGACTGGGAAAGATGCAACATAGATTTGAGGAGATTTCTCTTCTTCCTTTTGGAGAGATTGGTACTGAGCTCGAAAGGGGACGGTATCCAATGTCGCTTCCTGGAGCTGCTGTCAGACCTTGAAAGAGTAGGGTACTACGCCTGGGGAGCTGCCATGCTGGCGCACTTGTTTGCAGGCCTGTTCCAAGAAGCGGACCGTGAGATGACTGTGAGTGGTTTCACACCATTCATTCAGATATTTTTTTGGTTTTGCTTGTTTTGTATTTTTTCGTGTTTTTGCAAGGTTCTGATGACCTGCGCCGAGCAGCTGTGGAGCTATTATTACCTCCCTATGGGGAGAGCTCGACATTGGCGACCCGCGATGGTGCCGCTAGCCAGGCGGTGGGAACCCATCATGAGTGCGGCACCCCTAACCTACCAACTGATGGTGCTAAGGTGGGAGCTACAGGAGTTCCCTGCAGCGATGGTAAACTGGAGACCCTACTCAAACATGGTCGATGCCGACCAGCTGTGGGTTCTAGCAAGTCGTACCCGGTTTGGATGGGAACTGTGGATGCACTGCCTGAATGAAATCGAGCCGCTTCGGCTACGATTAGTTATGAGGACTTTAGGACTGGCTCAAGAATGGGTGGATTCAGCTGTGCCACCTCGTGTCGGGAGAAAGACGCGGGGACCGGCGACCTGCATTGACTGGCGCGTGCGATTCCCCGAACAATACGAGGACTGGCAACGGGGTGGCACGATTGTAGAATCACAGGCGCGGGATAGCGAGGACTACTTGCGTCTATATAGGACAAAGTACGTAGAGCGGTTCCAACCCCCGGGACTTGTGGAGGTAGGTTTCCCCTTTTTCCCTTTTCTCCTTTTCTTGGTTTTCTGGTGAAAAATGCTGACTCGTAAGGCTGCAGGATGTCCGGGATGTCATGATAGCGAATTTACGAACTCGCTTGGCAGAGATGGAACAACAGTTGGGTAATGCCCGCGGAGCTACGAGCGCCTTGGTAGGTATACAGTACGTTCCTAATTAAAACCCCAGATTCCAGATGTTGGCTGCTAATTCACGCGGTCGTAGCATGCCCAGATCAGCGCGGCTTCCCCAGCGATGGGAGTAGATGGTGCCTCTTCCAGCTTGTGGATTCCTACCTCAGAACTTGACTTGCTTGATGAGCAACTTGCTCACGCCACTATTGACGCCTGGAAAATGAGCAAAGGCGGAAGCAGAATTGAAAAGAAGATTAGACAAGCAACGGAAGATTACTGATGAAACTCGACAACCATCTTCCCGGCTGAAGCCTTGTTCGGCCAAGCTGATGACCGGTGTCGTCGTCAGCCAGATGGCAGCACTGATGAATTAGCAGTCACCTGATTGATGAGACCTCCTACCATATTTTAATAAGAGCTGTATTGCTACCCTGCCCAAGAATCTACAGATGACATGCCAGAGTGAGTCAGATGTTGACTTATTGACAGATGAGGCAGGAGCAAACATAAAGATGAAGCCAGAACCAGCAAATGAAGATTGTAAAGGCTTTTGCAAAGTCAAAACGAAAGAGAAACCATCTCCATGGGCGATATACCGGGCTGAAGTCTTCTCAGAAAGCTGATGGCCGGTCTTGTCACCGTTCGGGTGACGATGCTAATGAAATGATGTCCGGCTTTATCATCATTCAAGTGGCGATGTCGATGAAACCCGAGTCTACAGACTGATGAAGATCTATGAATTATCTCAATAGAAGCTATGTCACCAGTAGAGGGCCTTCCTCGGTTCTGGAAGATATATTTGAAGAACTAAGAGAGGTCGAGGTGCATATGAAGTTTAAAAGCCCTGAATGGGCCTGCCGAATGAGCTCCAGAGAATGGCGCCGAGAGACCCTCACCAAGGCCCAAAAGCCCATACGAGGGGGGGGGGGCGCCGGGAAGCCATGCCCTTTGGCGCCGGGAGGCCTCCCCGATTGAAAGAGGCGCGCCGGGAAGCTGCCTTCTTCACGCCGAGAAAGATCATGCCGAGAAGAGGGAGGGTTCTGCTATAAAAAGCCCTTTTCTCTCGAAAGGAATGGGGATCGGAGGAGAGGATAGAACAGAGCAAGAAAAAAGGAGGGAGAGCCTCCCCCACTGAAAAAAAGAGAAAAGAAGAGACCAAAACAGAGAGAGAGAGACTCCTCCGTTGAGAAAAGAAAGAAGAAGAGAAAGAAGGAGAGGAAGCTCCAGGTGGGCAGCCGGGGAGGGAGAGGAGTCAATGCTCTGCCCTCCCCCATGGTTTTATTTTCTTCTTCATGTAATCCTGCCGAGTTTATCTCGATTTTCCTCTGGATGTAACCGGGATGTCCCGATGTCTATTCATCTCCCTTTCCCTCATTCCCTCCGTGTGATTGGTATGAGTTCTGGGGTGATCTATTGAAATGATATGAAATGCTTCAATGACCCGTTTGGGCGTTGGGTGATTGAAACATCTGCCAGCTATCTCTCCGTATGCTGCTATATATTTCCTTTACATGTTTTCATCTTTAGCTCAACTGAAGCGCATCTAATTCTCTTATGGGTCTTAGGGATCAGTTGTCTTATGTAGAATAAATATAGCTCTAAATATACCGATATCCCTCGCAGTTAGTAGTCATTTGCATAAAGCCTCCCAGGCTTGCCCCAGGGCCAGAGACAGACCATCTCTTGGCTTCTGGGACAGTCTGCTACGGATATTGGCAATAGCTCGGATCTCCTGTTCGAGATTCCCTTGCTACAGGAATAAGTAAGCTGTCTCGATGGCTTGATACTGAGAGTTTCTAATCCGATTCCAATATGGATAGTTCCATCAGGGTCGTCCCTGGGGCCTGAGATGACCATCTCTTGGCTCCCAGGCGACCAAAGATGCCAGCAAACGATCCCATGAGGGTCAACAGCACATGACGACTCAAAGCCCATCCGGGCGATTGGATTTTCCGATCCTCTTCCATTCAACCCCTCATTGATGAGATTAAACCCCTGCCTAATCAAACCTCAGCATCCATGAAATCCCCCTCCTGCACTTCAAATCCGGCTTCAATCGCAGCCAGAAAGCTCAGGAATCCCAAAAACAGAGTATCGTTTTAGCTCTGTAAACCTTGAATTCTTTCCGCAACTCCACCTTCTCGGCGTGCAAAATTCACCGCCGAGAACTGTCCCGCCGAGAGGCCTTCCTCTCCTTTCCCCTTTGGCTAAAAGACAAAACCTGTTCAGCCCCCTCATGCAAGCCTCCCCAGGCCTTAGCTTCCCGACGCCACCTTCCCGGCGCGGTAACGGGCGCGCCGGGAAGTCCCACGCCGAGACCCCCCTATAAGCCAACTCCACCCATGCCGAGAACCCATCCGTCGAAAGCCCCACGGTCGGGAGCCCCCCCATTTTGCCTCCCAGCCGCGCCGAGAACCCATCCGCCGAGACCCCCTTTTGGCCGACTAAACCCCTGGCCGAGACCCCCCCTTGGCCACTAAAACCCGTGCCGAGAGCCCCACTAAAGCCACGCCGGGAACCAGCGCGCCGAGAGGGTTCCGCGTCGGGAACCCCCTTGATCTCCCGGCTGTGCCGAGAACCCAATGCCAATCCTCTGTCCACCCCTTTGGCCGCTTCCTCCACCTATCCTGAGACATCCTTGAGTCGTCATGTGCACCCCAGGAGATAAATTAATTAGGGGATTGATCTCCCCTACATTCCTATGTCCCGAATCGGATTCACATGCAACCCCACGGGTCTGGCGGACCTTGTCTTTACAAGGGTTTCGTCGGTCTCCGAGAAGGGGAATAGCGACCGATGCTAGAGACATACACAGTCTCCCTGAGCCTTAGTGCTCTCTCACTTTCTGGTTTTCATCCCGGCATTCCGTGGATGTCAGCCTATATCTCCCCCTGGCAAATGCTCAGTCTAGGGGAGGTGCTGCCAAAATTCTCCCAGGATGATGAAAGTCTACATTAAGCTATCCCCGGGAACCTATGCATGCCGGAACTGCACCGATAATCTAACCAAATTTTACAACTGGGTCTTCAATCCAAATTTTGTTCCGGGGGCGCTGCCCCCGAAAATCCCCGCAAGGGGCGCTGCCCCCTTGACCCCCGCGACCTGACCGGGCAGGTCGATCCCCGCGACCTGACCGCGCAGGTCGATCCGCGTGCGAGGGCGCAACATTGAGCGTTCACTTACATTCTGTCGTCCCGCATCGGGTCCATGGATAACCCTTTTAGCTCGGGAGGGCTCTGCCACTGCACGAGTTCCGCCGACTTCCACAAGGGGAAAATCAAACACTGCCCTATGGCAGATATATATAGGTCGGGAGGTTTGGCCTCTCTCTTTCTCTCGGCTTTCATCCCGGCACTCCGTGGGTGATAGCCTATTTCCCCTTGGGCATAATCCAGATAAAGGGGAAATGCTGTCGAAATATCGATCGATGCTTTAAACCTCCATCATGGCCACGGCTCAGTCTTTGAACCGCTGACTTAATGATATCGTCTCTGAGCCGCTGGCTTGACGATACCGTCTGTTTCTACAGCTGATGTTGTTATCTTGCCCGCCTTCCTGGCTCTGGTATGAAGTTCCATTTTGCGCACATGAATACATGTTTGCCTCTCGAGGCCTCCTATTTTGGCGTTTAATCAAGGGTTGTCCTTCCTTGGAAGGGCGTAATTAACGTCATAGCCTTTATGGTATGACGGACTTCTAGTCCCGACTCGGACTTCACAATCGACTGACCAAGTCAGATCGAGCGCACAATGAAATCGTCACTCCGGTGACTGGCACGCCAATAAATAAATAAAATAAATAAAAAAGAATAATAAAGCGCGTCCACAAGTCTGGCACGCCCGGTGGGACATAGCCACCCTTCATCTCTACGTCAAAATAGGAGGCCTCGAGAGGCCCCTCTTAAATTCTAACTGTGCGCTAATCCTATTACCAGGAATTAAAATGATGAGTGGACTCGCCTCCCTCCGCTGCGGCCGGCTGGTCGTTGATGCTCATGTTCGCGAAGGCTACTTCGCGGTGCCCACGATGTTCGGGTCTATGCCCCCTACTGTCGGGTTGCCCAACTGCTTGGGCCTCGTCTTCATCGACCTACTGGAGGTTGCTGACAAAGAACAAGGCACTGCTGCAGGTGCCCCGATGAAAACTGCTGATGAGAAGGGAAGCTCACCAGAAAAGACGGCCTCGATAGTCGTCGCCTGCTTCGTCCACCATATCCAAAGGAGGGACACGGTCCCCGCTGTTGCCCTAAAAGGGAGAAGAGGTAACCGGAGGAGCCGGTATGCTGCTGCAAGCCGTCGTCTTTCAAACTCTGGAAAGATGATGATGACCGGAGATGTTAGGGTGAACCTCGATGGTCTCTCCCAAAGTCGTTCGTCCGGATAGGGTTGCCCCGACCGTCCAGACTGACAACAATGTCCAACTTTTGGCCACTAAGACGGCCAACTGGGAAACTGATGAGATGAAGCCGCTAGCTCCCAAGCCAGCAAGATATAGACATATATGGAGGCCGAAGAAGATACAGAGCTGGATTCCGGCTCAAGAGCAAGGTGCCACTGCTATCCACCCTGAAGCCAAAGTCAGGAGATGGAAGAAAGAAGAGAAGATGTTGCTGTCATTCACCCCGGAACTGGGGGCAGAGGAAAAGAAGATGCTACTGTCATTCGCCCCAGGACTGGGGGCAGGAGACGAGAAGAAAGAAGAAAATGCTACTGTCATCCACCCCAGGACTGGGGGCAGGAGATGGGAAGAAAGAAAAGAAAATGCTACTGTCATTCACCCCAGGGCTGGGGGCAAAGGAAAAAGAAAATGCTATTGTCATTCACCCCAGGGCTGGGGGCAGAAGGAGAGAAGATACTATTGCCATCCGCCACAAAGGGGGGAACAATATATACTGCCCAAAGGAAGAACAAAGAAGAATGGAAGATCTAGCCTGTGCTGCTATTCCAAAGAGACCGAAGGCCTGCGCCAGATGGGCTGATATCTTCAAATATTCCAAGTCGAAGCATTTGGCTTCCCAAATTTCAAGGCTGGTTTATCAGCCAAAGATCAAAGAGAGGCTGCTGCCCCGATCAAATCTACAAAGGGATAGCCAAGAAGAAATGAACCAGGTGGTTCAAGACTACTTCCACTGTCTAGGGGATTCCTCCCTAGGGCAGCAAAGATTGTCTCGTGCTCTGGGCACCCTACATGAAAAGAAGAAGAAGCTTTACAAGAAGCAATGTTCGGGGTCTCCTCTTCTGGCTCCGATGATTATGAAGAAAGGTCACAAGGCCATATACAAGAGAGACAGCCCCAGGAGGGAAGAAGCAGAAGAAAGGATTTCAGTCTTCGACCACCTCACATAATCCGAGTCAGGTCAGGAGGAAAGTCCGCAGCCAGAAATGAAAGATACATGTTTTTACCTACAATATGGCCAGTGTCGCCAAGAAATATAACACATTGCCAGACCAGCCTGAAGAGCTGATTGAATTGGCACACCGGCTGGGTGCTGTCACAAGAAAAAGGCGAGCAGCAAAAGAAAAGATAATGGCTGCCGATGAAGCCCGAAGAGTCACGATAATGACAGTCAATGTAGTGACTGAAGAAAAAGAAGACAAACCTCTGGGTGTTTCCACTGAAGAAATATCGGGAGGAACACAGATCCCGACAACCCTGGATCCCATGATCCAGATGATGTTCAAAAGATATCAGCAGGAGATTGACTCCCTCAGAAAATAGCTGAATGAAAGAAATAAGCAAATGACAGTCTCCAAGCATGTTGAGCCAGCTAGACAGACTTCCAGCTCGATAGGGGTGGCCTCTCCGGTCCATCCTGCTCAGACTAACAAAGGCAAGGCACCGAGTCAACCTTCTCTACAACAAATGGCAGCTCAGCCTTCTGCGTCTCAGACACAGCTTGCCATGCCTGCTCTGCATACAACAATTATGACAACCCCCTCTAGCCGGCAGGGGCACACTTCTTCCCGGAGCCCATACATCCGGATGTGGCTGGCAAGCTGATGATAAAAAAATTATTGAAATGAAGTTGTCCGAAAGGACCAAGAATTCCAGTACCTGTGATGTTTAGAAGGTACCATATCCTGCGCATTATGCTACTAAGAAACTACCACCAGGCGTCAGCAAGCCGCCGAAATTTGAAAGATTCAATGACCAGGGCTCTCCCAAAGAGCATATAGCCTGCTATACAACAATTATGGGCGACCTGGCATCTGATGAAGCCTTTGAATCGTACTCTGGCCCACCGGCTGGGTCAGTGGCTGACTGGCCCGATATGCAGCGGAAGTTCTGGGGCAGATTCCATATTATAGAAAGAGAAATTACAGTAGCCAAACTGTATGCAACCAGGCAGAAGCAAGATGAGACTGCTCTGGATTATATAGAAAGAGGGAGGGATCTCCCCATGAGATGCAGGCAGCCTCCGCATCAAGAGGACGCCTTCCTGATTTGAAAGCAGAATCTTCGGCGGGAAACTCTCGAAAGAATGATTAGAATGGAGATACGGTCATTCGACCGACTGAACAACGCTGCAGTGGAGGTCGAGGCCTTCCTCTCTAGTGGTTCTTCGACTGCTACTGCTGTATGCCACAAAGCTAGATCAGCTGATAAATGGCCCATGCCTACAGAAGTTGATACAGTAGACTTCAAGACATTTCAGTAACATAATAATAATAAAAGAAAAAAAAAGGAGGTTGCCCGCCCTCCTCCCACCAAGCCGACTGATCAGAAGGATGGCCCCGCTCTACGAGCCAGGATGAGCAAGCCTTATTCCTTTCCTAAGGAAAAGACTCGGCTCCTGTTTGAATGGGCCGCCCAATTTGACAGAATTGTCCTTCCAGATCCAAAGAGACCTGATGATGCCAGAAGAAAAGATAACTCCCGCTTCTGCCCATATCACCAGGCGTGGGGTCACCCCACTGAAAATTGCTATATATATTCAAAGCTGTTATTGAAAGAATGATTAAGAAAAGGGAATGACAGCCGGGTGAATACAAAGTGGACCCGCCATGCCCGCATGAGCTGCCTGAGCTAAAAAGAGCAGCCAATGTGATATCCCTATACCGGCAGTTGCCTAAAGTGACGTCAAAAGCCTGTGCAGAAAGCACCGATGGACCCGTCCTGCGGGAGCATGTCAAATCCCCAGGCCTGATGAAGAAAATGAAAAGTGAATCAAAAGTGCCGGATGTGCTAGATGACCCCTTAGGGGTACAGATGCCGACTGCCAAAAGAAAGGAAAAGCAGATGCGAAGAAATATGAGGAGGGACAAAGTCTTCTCCTGTAAACATGTTGTCAGTCTCGCTCGGCAATGGCCAGACTCTCAGAAAAGATGACGAAGAGATATGCTCCGCACCGGTAAGGTCAGGGCAAGCCAAAGCTTTAGTCTCCCGTCATGATAATAAAACCAGGGAGAAGTATGGGCACCTCCCGCCACCAAAAGAAGAAGCATGCTACCCCACTCCTCCTTCATATGGAGGCATAAGGGCAAAGATGTCAATCTCTGAAAACCAAGGCGCGTCTAGCGTCTTTAATAAAACACCGCCAGTCCCTCCTGGGGTCAGGATAGGGGGCAACATTCTTGGCCTTGCCATGATGACAGAATTATATGAAAAATTGCAAGAAGTTGAATTGCTGCAGAGCAAGCTGAATGAAACGGGTTCCCATACACCTGGTCTGCACTCAAATCCACCAATTCTGGCGGTGACAGGTGGGCCCGAAATAGAACAGATGAGGGAAATGAAACCTGCTGAGGAAGAAATTACTAAGGCAGAACTGTATGAGACTAAACAAGGGGCTGGTGAACCTGCTCTGGATTATATTCACCGATGAAAGGACCTTTGCGCCAGATGTCGGCACCCGCCGTACCATGAGGGGGCTGTCCAAATATGCAAGCGCAACCTGAAAATAGAAATCTTAACAAGATTGATTGGCATCGAAGTCAAGTCCTTCGATCTCCCGAATGAGATTATGGCTGATATTAAGGCCTTTTCGGCGAAATATTGCCCGGCCGCTACCTCCCTAAGTCAAAAGAACAAGCCTGCCAGTGAACAACTGATGCATAAATATATTCACATTGCCAATTTTCAAAGCTTTCGAGAAACGAAGGAAGAAAGCAAAGAAGGCAGCTATCTCTTCGTCGGCAAAGACTGGCGAGCTAGGCCATTCCCTAAGAAGCAAAATGACTAAACCCTACTCCTTTCCTAAGGAAAAGACTCGGGTCCTATTCGAATGGGTCACCCACCACGGCAAGATCATATTCCCGGCCCCAAAGAAGTCCGGTGATGCTACAAGAATATGACACCCCGCTCTGGTGCAGATGTATGCCAAAAAAAAGAGAAAAAAAATGATGATGGTGAAGGGTGCCAATGATACCCCTTCCTTGGGGGCAGACGTCCACGCATAAAAAAATAAAAATAAAAATGATGGGTGCAGATGATGCCCCGTCCTGAGGGCAGATGTATTAACAAAAAAAATGATGATTATGAGATGATGGAAGTTCCAAATAGTACCCCATCCCGGGGGCAGATGTATGCCAAACAATGAGAAATATTGATGGTACCCCATCCCGGGGGCAGATGTATGCCAAAAGAATGATGGAAGACGCACATGGTTCCCCACTCTAGGGGTAAATATGTGAAATCTCAATGGCGGCATGCATGGCCGTTGCTGGATATGTTCACCCCTTTAAGAGGGCAACGATCACTTATAGGAATGATGAATAAAATTGGAGCATTGACCTTTCAAGGGCCATCCTCTCGCAGACTCTTACACTGCACGTCTGCTACTGATGTCAGGGACTATCCAAATGATGAAACCCCAGATGACAATGAACAATAAAGGATGGATCAATGAAGAATGATGGAAGTTCGCCTAACCACCGGCGTTCAGGCCGATAGATGCCCGATGAGCCTCTGGAGTGCCAGAGATGTCTAACCTTCGGCATTCGACAGGATAGATGTTCCCAAACATCAATCGCCAGCATACCAACCAAAAGAAGTCAAAACTCTAGCTGTCGGCACCCAAGCAGACATGCGTCAGATGTTCAGCTGATCGGAGCCCAAGCCGACAGATGTTCTGCTAACCAAGGCTCAGGCCAACAGATGTTAAATACTCAGGCGATGATGTTCGTGCTGACAAATGATTCAACAAGTATTCAAAGGGGGTAGATATCCCACCATCGGCATCTCAGCCGACATATGTCAAGCATTCAGCCATCGGCACCCTGGCCGATAGATGCCCGATGATCCTCTGGAGTGCCAGAGATGTCTAGCCATCATCATTCGATATGACAGATGCTCATAAATTTGCCAGTATGGCCAGCTAAGAGAACTCAAAATTCTAGCTATGTGCGCTCAGGCAAATAGATATTCTACCATCGGCACTCAAGCCGACCAATGTGCAAAGATTGCCAAAGTAAAGTCAACAGAATCAGTGATATGCAAAGATGTAGATATCCAGCTGATCAGAGCCACATTAAACGATGAGACTCACATTCCCAGCAAACGGCTTCGGGCCTGAGCTGCTATCCATAAATCAATTCAGAACTTTCGTCTGGATAGATTATGAAACTCTATTCCTTTGCGTTAATGTTAAACCCCACATTAACGATGAAACTCACATTTCCAGCAAACGGCTTTCGGCCCGAGCTGCCATCCATAAATCAATTCAGACCTTTCGTCTGGATAGATCATGAAACCCTATTCCTTTGCGTTTATGCCAAACCCCAACATTGACGATGAAGCATACATTCCCAGCAAACAACCCTTTCTTGGTCTAGCGGCACTCCGCCCTAACCGAGCTACCTTTTCTTTGGTCTAGTGGCACTCCGCCCTTGCCAAGCTATCTCTTCCTTGGTCTAGCGGCACTCCGCCCTAGCCAAGCTACCTTTTCCTTGGTCTAGCAGCACTCTGCCCTAGCCAAGCTACCTTTTCCTTGGTCTAGCGGCACCCCACCCTAGCCGAGCTATCTCCTCCTTGGTCTAGCGGCGCTCCGCCCTAACCAAGCTACCCTTCTCCTTGGTCTAGCGGCGCTCCGCCCTAACCAAGCTACCTTTTTCTTGGATTAGCGGCACTCCGCCCTAACCAAGCTACCTCTTCCTTGGTCTAGTGACACTCCGCCCTAGCCAAGCTATCCCTTATCTTGGCCTGAGGCACTCCGCCCTCGTCGAGCTACGAGACTCTGCCCATCAAGCCTCACCGGGCTAGGCCCATAAACCTTTTCCCGCTTGCTCAAGGCACCCCGCCTTGGCCGGGCTCTCAAATGTTAATCCCAAGCCCCACCGGCGCTATAACAGCATAGTCAAATCCATCAATAGTCCCGCTGGACAACACAGCCGGCTATCTTGGCTCTTACAGCCTGCTATTCCGGCTCTTACAGCTTGCTATTCTGGCTCTTATAGCCTGCTACCTCCGGCTCCCGTAGCCTGCTACCTCTGGCTTCTACAGCTTGCTATCCTGGCTCTTACAGCCTGCTATTCCGGCTCTTACAGCTTGCTATTCTGGCTCCTATAGCCTGCTACCTCTGGCTCCCGTAGCCTGCTATCCTAGCTCTTATAGCCTGCTACCTCTGGCTTATTTAACCTGCTACCCTGGCCCCCACGGCCTGCTATCATCACTTTCCTGGATCCTGTTACCTCGGCCTTTATGCCTTGCTACCCTGCTATACCGACTTTTACGGTCTATTAACCTGCTACCTTGGCTTGCGCAGCCTGCTATCTCACCATCTCCGGGTCCTTGCGACCTGCTATTCTATTATCTTTCACTACCCATGAAATTCTCGACCTTGACATGCCGTCAAAAGCCCGCTGTCTCGCTACCCTTGTGGCTTAAGCCTACTTCAACAATGGCCATCATGTCCCACCGGGATGATGGCTACAACTCAATGACTTGGGCTCCCCTTGAAGCATGCTTCCCTCCTACCGCTAGATGATAAAACTCTATTCTTCTTTGCATTGGTGTCAACCCCACATCAATGATAAAACCCACATTTTCGGTGAACGGCTTCAGGCCTAAGCCGCTATACACCAACATCGGTTCAGACCTTCCGTCTGGATTAGATGATAAAACTCTATTCTTCTTTGCATTGGTGTCAACCCCACATCAATGATAAAACCCTCAAATTTTCGGCGAACGGTTTCAGGCCTAAGCCGCTATACACCAACATCGATCCAGATCTTCCATCCGGATTAGATGATGAAATCCTATCCTTCTTTGCATTGGTATTTACCTCACACCAACGATAAAACCCGCTCACCTTTTCGGCGAATGGCTTTAGGCCCGAGCTACTACATACCAACATCAGTCCAGACCTCCCGTCTAGGTCAGGTGCATGCATGGGTTGTCTTCGACAGTCCGTCGAGGCAACATCAATTATGGATTGCTTCCAAGTCTGACATCCTACCAGGATCCGATATCCTATCTTCTGGCCTCTGACGTCCAGTCAAAGCCAGCTATCCTTGTTTGCGAGCGCAACGCCCTATCATATATTTCAAGTATCTCATTTTTCGGCTCGGCCGTCTCGGCCAAAGCCGCTATTACAATTCTTCGGCTATCTCTGCTTTCGATTTAGCCGTTCTGGCCAAAGCCGCCATCACAACTTGTCAGTCATCTAGTCTTTCGACTTCGCCATTTCGGCCGAAGCTGCTATCATGATTTTCAAACTACTCTATCTGTCGGCTTAGCCATTCCGGCCAAGGCTGCTATTACAACTTCCAACTGCTTCATCCCTCGGCTTAGCCATTTTAGGCCAAAGCCTGCTGTCTCTAGCTCCCGTGACCTGCTATTCCTCTCTTCTATAGCTTGCTATCCTGGCTTTTGTAGCCTGCTATCTCTGGTTCCCGTAGCCTGCTATTCCCGAATTCTATAGCCTGCTAGCCTGGCTCTCGTGGCTTGCTATTCCTGGCTCCTACAACCTGCATTCCCAGCTCCTATATCCTGCTATTCCTGGCTTCTACAGCCTACTATTCTGGCTCTTGTAGCCTGCTATCTCTGGCTCTCGTAGCCTGTCATTCCTGGCTTCCACAGCCTGCTGTCCTGGCTTTTGTAGCCTGCTATCTCTGGTTCTCGTAGCCTGCTACTCTTGGCTTCTACAGTCTACTGTCCTGGCTTTTGTAACCTGCTGTCTCTGGCTCTCGTAGTCTGCTATTCCTGGCTTCTACAGCTTTCTATCCTGGCTCTTATAGCTTGCTGTCTCTGGCCCTCGTAGTCTGCTATCATCTCATCCACACCCTTTCTTGGTCTAGTGGCACTCTGCCCTAGTCGAGCTACCCTTTCTTGGTCTAGTGGCGCTCCGCCCTAGCCGAGCTACTCTCATTCTCGGTCTAGTGGCACTCCGCCCTAGCCAAGCTACCCTTCTCCTCGGTCTAGCGACGCTCCACCCTAGCCGAGCTACTATCATTCTTGGTCTAGCGGCACTCCGCCCTAGCCGAGCTACTCATTCTTGGTCTAGCGGCACTCCGCCCTAGTCGAGCTACCCTTTCGTGGTCTAGTGGCGCTCCGCCCTAGCCGAGCTACCCCATTCTTGGTCTAGCGGCACTCCGCCCTAGTCGAGCTACCCTTTCTTGGTCTAGTGGCGCTCCGCCCTAGCCGAGCTACCCCATTCTTGGTCTAGTGGCACTCCGCCCTAGCCGAGCTACCCTTTCTTGGTCTAGCGGCACTCTGCCCTAGCCGAGCTACCCCATTCTTGGTCTAGCGGCACTCCGCCCTAGCCAAGCTACCCTCTTCTTGGTCTAGCGGCACCCCGCCCTAGCCGAGCTACCCTCATTCTTGGTCTAGCGGCATTCCGCCCTAGCCGAGCTACCCTCATCCTTGGTCTAGCGGCACTTCGCCCCAGCCAAGCTACCCTTTCTTGGTCTAGTGGCACTCCGCCCTAACCAAGCCACTCCTTATCACGGATTAATGGCATTCCAATCTGTCACCCTCTAAAAGAGAGAAAAAAAATGAGAAAAGAAAAATGGGGTTAAAAATAGAGATACCCCGCCAGTCTTGTTCAGGCATTCTGAGCAAGGGTAAAAATGGCCAAACCCAGCTGTGGTGAAAACCCGAAAGGGCACTGCAGGCAAAATCGGGTACCCCGCCACGTGAAAACCCGAAAGGGCGCGTGGGCAAGAGCAAGAGAGGGCTGGCTCCGGTGAAAACCCGAAAGGGCACTTGGGTCAGTAATGTGGTAATCCCAAAGAAAGCCTCATCTCCCACCATAAACTCACCGTTGATCGACCGGCACCTTGCCCGATCAACAATTAGACCCACTCAGTGTAGACCCTACGTTTACCCTGATAAAACCATCGTTCATCTTATCCAAGTGCCACCATGGCGAAACCCATCACTGATCGACCGGCGCCTCGCCCGATCAATGATGAAGCTCTCTCCAGTTTAGACCTTACGTCTATCCTGATGAAATCCATGATATCCTTGCATTGGTATAAACCCAATACCGATGATGAAACCTACTGCTGATCAATGGGCTCACTCACCCGATCAGCAATGAAACCTGTCCGGTTTAGACCTTACGTCTATGCCGATAAAACCCATGAAACCCTTGCATTGGTATAAACCCAATACCGATGATGAAACCTGCTGTTGATCGATTGGCACACTGCCCGATCAGCGATGAAACCTATCCAGTTTAGACCCTACGTCTATTCTGATGAAACCTATGAAATCCTTGCATTGGTATAAACCCAATACCGATGATGAAACCTGCTGTTGATTGATTGGCACACTGCCCGATCAGCGGTGAAACCTATCCAGTTTAGACCCTACGTCTATTCTGATGAAACCTATGAAATCCTTGCATTGGTATAAACCCAATACCAATGATGAAACCTGCTGTTGATTGATTGGCACACTGCCCGATCAGCGGTGAAACCTATCCAGTTTAGACCCTACGTCTATCCTGATGAAACCTATGAAATCCTTGCATTGGTATAAACCCAATACCGATGATGAAACCTGCTGTTGATTGATTGGCACACTGCCCGATCAGCGGTGAAACCTATCCAGTTTAGACCCTACGTCTATCCTGATGAAACCTATGAAATTCTTGCATTGGTATAAACCCAATATCGATGATGAAACCTGCGGTTGATCGATCGGCACATTGCCCGATCAATGATGAAACCTATCCAGTTTAGACCCTACGTCTATCCTGATGAAACCTATGAAATCCTTGCATTGGTATAAACCCAATACCGATGATGAAACCTGCTGTTGATAGATCGGCACATTGCCCGATCAATGATGAAACCTATCCAGTTTAGACCTTATGTCTATCCTGATGGAACCTATAAAATCCTTGCGTTGGTATAGACCCAATACCAATAATAAAAGCAGCTACTAATGGGGTGGCCCGCCGCCTGAGCAATGCTGAAGCCCGTCCGGGGTAGATTCTCCGTCTGCTCTGATGAAGATGCTACACCCATTCTCAAATCAACCTGGACCTTCCGTCCGGATAGATGATAAAACCTCATCCCTTTGCGTTAATGTTAAACCCCACATTAACGATGAAACCTACGTTTCCATCGAGTGGTTTCGTGCTTAAGCTGCTACACACATCCTCGAGCCAATCCGGACCTTCTGTCTGGATGGATGATGAAATCCCATTCCCTTGCGTTGATGGCAACCCCCACATCAACGATACAGCCATGCCCCCGGCGAACGGCTTCACGCCTAAGCCACAAAACACACTCAAGTCGACCCAGGCCTTCCGCCTAGGCAGACGATGAAAACCTTATGTCCCTTGCATTGGTGTCAGCACCCACATCAATGATGATACATACACAAGTTGAGCACATGGCTTAACAATTTACGAAGCTAAAGTCCCAATAAAAAAGAAAAGAAGAGACAAAATGGGGTTAAAAATAGAGATACCCCGCCAGTCTTGTTCAGATACTCTGAACAAGGGCAAAAATGGCCAAAACCCAGCTGTGGTGAAAACCCGAAAGGGCACTGCAGGTAAAATCGGGTACCCCGCCACGTGAAAACCCGAAAGGGCGCGTGGGCAAAAGCAAGAGGGGGCTGGCTCCGGTGAAAACCCGAAAGGGCACTTGGGTCAGTAATGTGGTAATTCAAGAGTTCCATGCCAACCGGCACGCTGCCTTTACCTCCCCTTCATTGATGAGGCCTTCCGTCGGTCATCTGGCTCTATGCCCCACCGATGATAAAGCCTTTCCGGGATAGACCTTACGTTTACCCTGATGAAATCTACATACCCTTTTTTTTTAACGTCCCACCGACAATGAAACCCATCACCATTCTAATAGACCCTACCCAGGCTAGACCCTACGTCTATCCTGATGAAACCTGCATATTTCTTGGCAAAGTCCCACCCGCGATAAAGCCTGTTGGAGTAGACTTTACGTCTACCCCGATGAAACTTATGAAATCTTCTTGCGTCGATATAAACCCAATATCGATGATGAAACCAACTGTTGATCGACCGGCACCTTGCCCGATCAATGATGAAACCCTCGCAGTTTAGACCTTTCGTCTATTCTGATGAAACTCTGCGTCGATATAAACCCAATATCGATGATGAAACCAACTGTTGATCGACCGGCACCTTGCCCGATCAATGATGAAACCCTGCAGTTTAGACCTTTCGTCTATTCTGATGAAAATTATGAAATTTCCTTGCGTCGATATAAACCCAATATCGATGATGAAACCAACTATTGATCGACCGGCACCTCGCCCGATCAATGATGAAACCCTGTCAGTTTAGACCTTTCGTCTATTCTGATGAAACTTATGAAACTCTTCTTGCGTCGATATAAACCCAATACCGATGATGAAACCAACTATTGATCGATTGGCACCTCGCCCGATCAACGATGAAACCCTACCGGGAGAGACCTTCCGTCTATTCTGATGAAACTTATGAAACTCTTCTTGCGTCGATATAAACCCAATATCGATGATGAAACCAACTGTTGATCGACCGGCACCTCGCCCGATCAATGACGAAACCCTGCCAGTTTAGACCTTTCATCTATTCTGATGAAACTTATGAAACTCTTCTTGCATCGATATAAACCCAATATCGATGATGAAACCAACTATTGATCGATTGGCACCTGGCCCGATCAATGATGAAACCCTGCCAGTGTAGACCTTTCGTCTATTCTGATGAAATTTATAACACTTTCCTTGCATCGATATAAACCCAATATCGATGATGAAACCAACTATTGATCGATTGGCACCTCGCCCGATCAACGATGAAACCCTACCGGGATAGACCTTCCGTCTGTCCTGATGAAAACTACGCACCCTTTAATGTCCCACCTGCTATAACCTCTACCCAGTTTAGACCTTTCGTCTATTCTGATGAAACTCATGAAACTCTTTTTGCATCGATATAAACCCAACATCGATGATGAAACCAATTGTTGATCGACCGGCACCTCGCCCGATCAATGATGAAACCCTACTGGGATAGACCTCTCATCTAAACTCCCGCATGATGCCATGGCCCAAATGCATGTCTTCCGTTAGCCAACAGGCCCAGCAAAGGTAGTCCCGACGGGCACCAACACGCGGTGGAGCGAGTCCCCCAGTCTCTCCCTAAGAGGATGGACACTCTCCTGCTGAACACGGGTCATCCGCATAAAAGCTGCTGAGACCACTACTCTTCCATATGAAGGAAATAACAGCACATGATACAAGATATACAGCCGATCGGGGCTCAAAACCGATAGATACAAGATGTTCATCCAATCGGGGCTCAGAACCGATAGATGCAAGATATACAGCCGATCGGGGCTCAAAACCGATAGATGCAAGATGTACAGCCGATCGGGGCTCAAAACTGACAGATGCAAGATATACAGCCGATCGGGGCTCAAAACTGACAGATGCAAGACATACAGCCGATCGGGGCTCAAAACCGATAGATGCAAGATGTACAGCCGATCGGGGCTCAAAATCGATAGATATAAGATGTACAGCCTATCGGGGGCTTCAAGCCGACAGATATGAGATGTTCAGCCAATCGGAGCTTCAAGCCGACAGATGCCAGATGTTCAGCCAATCGGGGCTTAAAGCCGATAGAAGTCAAATGTGCTGTTGATCGGGGCCTAAAATCGACAGATGTCAGATGTGCCAGTTGATCACAGTCCAAGCCAATAGATGTTCAACTGATCGAGGCTCAAGCCAAGAAGATCATGCCAGGATGAAATCCCAATATGGGGATACTGCCAAGCTATAACTGAAAGAATGAGTCAATAGCATTGAGCTAAAGATGCACCTACGGACACCGTGCCGCTTATTCTGCACTTACGCCGTCCGCAGGTGGGGGGCATTTGTTGACGCCTGGAAAATGAGCAAAGGCGGAAGCAGAATTTAAAAGAAGATTAGACAAGCAACGGAAGATTACTGATGAAACTCGACAACCATCTTCCCGGCTGAAGCCTTGTTCGGCCAAGCTAATGACCGGTGTCGTCGTCAGCCAGATGGCAGCACTGATGAATTAGCAGTCACCTGACTGATGAGACCTCCTACCATATTTTAATAAGAGCTGTATTGCTGCCCTGCCCAAGAATCTACAGATGACATGCCAGAGTGAGTCAGATGTTGACTTATTGACAGATGAGGCAGGAGCAAACATAAAGATGAAGCCAGAACCAGCAAATGAAGATTGTAAAGGCTTTTGCAAAGTCAAAACGAAAGAGAAACCATCTCCATGGGTGATATACCGGGCTGAAGTCTTCTCAGAAAGCTGATGTCCGGTCTTGTCACCGTTCGGGTGACGATGCTAATGAAATGATGTCCGGCTTTGTCATCATTCAGGTGGCGATGTCGATGAAACCCGAGTCTACAGACTGATGAAGATCTATGAATTATCTCAATAGAAGCTATGTCACCAGTAGAGGGCCTTCCTCGGTTCTGGAAGATATATTTGAAGAACTAAGAGAGGTCGAGGTGCATATGAAGTTTAAAAGCCCTGAATGGGCCTGCCGAATGAGCTCCAGAGAATGGCGCCGAGAGACCCTCACCAAGGCCCAAAAGCCCATACGAGGGGGGGGGGGCGCCGGGAAGCCATGCCCTTTGGCGCCGGGAGGCCTCCCCGATTGAAAGAGGCGCGCCGGGAAGCTGCCTTCTTCACGCCGAGAAAGATCATGCCGAGAAGAGGGAGGGTTCTGCTATAAAAAGCCCTTTTCTCTCGAAAGGAATGGGGATCGGAGGAGAGGACAGAACAGAGCAAGAAAAAAGGAGGGAGAGCCTCCCCCACTGAAAAAAAGAGAAAAGAAGAGACCAAAATAGAGAGAGAGAGACTCCTCCGCTGAGAAAAGAAAGAAGAAGAGAAAGAAGGAGAGGAAGCTCCAGGTGGGCAGCCGGGGAGGGAGAGGAGTCAATGCTCCGCCCTCCCCCATGGTTTTATTTTCTTCTTCATGTAATCCTGCCGAGTTTATCTCGATTTTCCTCTGGATGTAACCGGGATGTCCCGATGTCTATTCATCTCCCTTTCCCTCATTCCCTCCGTGTGATTGGTATGAGTTCTGGGGTGATCTATTGAAATGATATGAAATGCTTCAATGACCCGTTTGGGCGTTGGGTGATTGAAACATCTGCCAGCTATCTCTCCGTATGCTGCTATATATTTCCTTTACATGTTTTCATCTTTAGCTCAACTGAAGCGCATCTAATTCTCTTATGGGTCTTAGGGATCAGTTGTCTTATGTAGAATAAATATAGCTCTAAATATACCGATATCCCTCGCAGTTAGTAGTCATTTGCATAAAGCCTCCCAGGCTTGCCCCAGGGCCAGAGACAGGCCATCTCTTGGCTACTGGGACAGTCTGCTACGGATATTGGCAATAGCTCGGATCTCCTGTTCGAGATTCCCTTGCTACAGGAATAAGTAAGCTGTCTCGATGGCTTGATACTGAGAGTTTCTAATCTGATTCCAATATGGATAGTTCCATCAGGGTCGTCCCTGGGGCCTGAGATGACCATCTCTTGGCTCCCAGGCGACCAAAGATGCCAGCAAACGATCCCATGAGGGTCAACAGCACATGACGACTCAAAGCCCATCCGGGCGATTGGATTTTCCGATCCTCTTCCATTCAACCCCTCATTGATGAGATTAAACCCCTGCCTAATCAAACCTCAGCATCCATGAAATCCCCCTCCTGCACTTCAAATCCGGCTTCAATCGTAGCCAGAAAGCTCAGGAATCCCAAAAACAGAGTATCGTTTTAGCTCTGTAAACCTTGAATTCTTTCCGCAACTCCACCTTCTCGGCGTGCAAAATTCACCGCCGAGAACTGTCCCGCCGAGAGGCCTTCCTCTCCTTTCCCCTTTGGCTAAAAGACAAAACCTGTTCAGCCCCCTCATGCAAGCCTCCCCAGCCCTTAGCTTCCCGGCGCCACCTTCCCGGCGGGGTAACGGGCGCGCCGGGAAGTCCCACGCCGAGACCCCCCTATAAGCCAACTCCACCCATGCCGAGAACCCATCCGCCGAAAGCCCCATGGCCGGGAGCCCCCCCATTTTGCCTCCCAGCCGCACCGAGAACCCATCCGCCGAGACCCCCTTTTGGCCGACTAAACCCCTGGCCGAGACCCCCCCTTGGCCACTAAAACCCGCGCCGAGAGCCCCACTAAAGCCACGCCAGGAACCAGCGCGCCGAGAGGGTTCCGCGCCGGGAACCCCCTTGATCTCTCGGCTGTGCCGAGAACCCAATGCCAATCCTCTATCCACCCCTTTGGCCGCTTCCTCCACCTATCCTGAGACATCCTTGAGTCGTCATGTGCACCCCAGAAGATAAATTAATTAGGGGATTGATCTCCCCTACATTCCTATGTCCCGAATCGGATTCACATGCAACCCCACGGGTCCGGCGGACCTTGTCTTTACAAGGGTTTCGTCGGTCTCCGAGAAGGGGAATAGCGACCGATGCTAGAGACATACACAGTCTCCCTGAGCCTTAGTGCTCTCTCACTTTCTGGTTTTCATCCCGGCATTCCGTGGATGTCAGCCTATATCTCCCCCTAGCAAATGCTCAGTCTAGGGGAGGTGCTGCCAAAATTCTCCCAGGATGATGAAAGTCTACATTAAGCTATCCCCGGGAACCTATGCATGCCGGAACTTCACCGATAATCTAACCAAATTTTACAACTGAGTCTTCAATCCAAATTTTGTTCCGGGGGCGCTGCCCCCGAAAATCCCCGCAAGGGGCGCTGCCCCCTTGACCCCCGCGACCTGACCGGGCAGGTCGATCCCCGCGACCTGACCGCGCAGGTCGATCCGCGTGCGAGGGCGCAACATTGAGCGTTCACTAACATTCCGTCGTCCCGCATCGGGTCCATGGATAACCCTTTTAGCTCGGGAGGGCTCTGCCACTGCACGAGTTCCGCCGACTTCCACAAGGGGAAAATCAAACACTGCCCTATGGCAGATATATATAGGTCGGGAGGTTTGGCCTCTCTCTTTCTCTCGGCTTTCATCCCGGCACTCCGTGGGTGATAGCCTATTTCCCCCTGGGCATAATCCAGATAAAGGGGAAATGCTGTCGAAATATCGATCGATGCTTTAAACCTCCATCATGGCCACGGCTCAGTCTTTGAACCGCTGACTTAATGATATCGTCTCTGAGCCGCTGGCTTGATGATACCGTCTGTTTCTACAGCTGATGTTGTTATCTTGCCCGCCTTCCTGGCTCTGGTATGAAGTTCCATTTTGCGCACATGAATACATGTTTGCCTCTCGAGGCCTCCTATTTTGGCGTTTAATCAAGGGTTGTCCTTCCTTGGAAGGGCGTAATTAACGTCATAGCCTTTATGGTATGACGGACTTCTGGTCCCGACTCGGACTTCACAATCGACTGACCAAGTAAGATCGAGCGCATAATGAAATCGTCACTCCGGTGACTGGCACGCCAATAAATAAATAAAATAAATAAAAAAGAATAATAAAGCGCGTCCACAGCCACGGAGCGTGCTGCGGAGGCAGAAGGGATGCTCTCTATACAGGTAAGAGTCTCAGTGTTGAGTTCTCCTTGTTTATGCCTTATCGTATATCTGAGATGGTACACTTGGCAGGAAAAGGAGACGGGAGAAGCGCTTGGCCAAGCTGCGCAGAAGGAGGCTAGGATAGCAGAACTGGAGAGGGAACTGCGGCGTCATCCTGATGACGACTCCTCTAGGGATGCTGTGGAACTGAGGATCACTCTCCAGTTGGAGAGGGAAGACCGCGAGAGAGAACGTGCAGAGAAAGAAAGAGACGCAGAGAGAGAAAGAGCCAACAGATTGACTGAAAGGGAGGAACGAAGGGCCATGGAGGCCCAACTATTCGAACTCCGAATCAGCCTTGGTCTTGCTGAACAGTGGCTGAGAGATGGTGAGGAGCGCTACCGAAGAGCACGAGAGCGTGGCTTTCGTGTTGGTAGCTTCTCTACTGCTTCCGTAGATCAACGCCGGGATGCGGGAATAGGAAGAGGAGTACAGAGCGGTAGGAGTACCGTTTTTCGTAGTTGGGTAGCACCTTTGAGAGCGTTTTGCCCGGAGAGTAGTGGGACGAGTAATGCAGAGAGAGAGGGCGGAACTTGATGTAATTTTTTGGTTTTTGGAATAAAATACAAGGTTCGGTTTGTTTGTTTTTGACCTTTGCTTCTGTTGCCTGAATCCCTGCACATATCACTGAAACAAACAAATCAGAATTTCTGTTCTGACTTGGCCCCTTGCTCAATAAGCAAATGGTCACTGTGACTGTCCTTGATAACTGGTCAAGGGGCTAAGCCTTTTTTAACGAAGGCAATGGAAAAATGTGGTGACAAATGCGACAGGCAAGCACACGAATGCAAGCGGTATTAAAGTGAGATGCTGCACGCAAATGCAATCATGTAAAATTGATTTGTTTTCTTTTTTATATTTGACATTTTTTTTGTTTTATCATAAAAAAGATTTTTTGTTTGCAAATATGTACATTTTCTCTTTTTCTTTTTTTTGTTATTTTTATCATTTCAATTTTTTTTGTTGCTAACGCCCGGCAAGCACCCAAATGGCACATAACCTACGTGAGACAGGGGTTTCTTACTAACCTCCCAGGTATCCTAAGTGCACATCTAGGTTGATTTGGGCCTCTAGACCCCTCGAATGATGATCCCGCCGGCTAAGACTTACCCTGATGACAATACCGTCATGCCATGCTTAGGCTCCCAGTCGCTTCCGACCACAGGGATTCACCCAAAAGGTGTTCGAGGTAAATGATTTGCCCGACCCGGGCCTGTTTCCTCACAACTCTAGATGGTATATGATGGAACACCATGGAACCCTAACGACCAACCGCGCGGCGCTGACCCGGAATCAGACGCCGTCGCACCCATAGGTGACGCGCTTGCATTGGCCTAAGCCCGAAGTTAAGCAAGAAGACATCAAGGTGGTAAACAGGGGTCTTGACCAGCCAGAAACATGGAGACTCCTTCGCAGCGATAGCTTTTGCTTTTCAAAGTAGGCAACCAAATGTGTATATTAAAATAAGGTCGCATACCCTAGGCAGTTTTCACCTTTCAGAAACTCCATCGAACTTTCATCTTTAGAGGGAGAAGGAAGAGTGTAGGGGATAAACCTCCTGAGAGGACCGGCAAAGCCGTTAACCCGGCGAGCGAATAAGGGCCCATTAACTCTTTCCTTTCAGACAACTTCAGACCAAATCTCGAGCATTTACATTCCACGGCCTCCTTTGTGGATTCAGACTTTTGCTTTGAGGGGTTCCGTTTATCGCACCAGGCACGGTCACGACCAGGCTTTTCTCTTGATTTTGATTTTGTATTTCTTTTTGTGAGGGAGATAAAGTCGTTTGACGTTTGTGGGCTCCCTTTTCGTGTGCCTGCGGGGACACTGCCCTCTTCTCGTGCTCTGATCGATGCTCGAGGAAATGGATCCTACTCTTGCCTTTGGGGTTTGAGTTTCGGTTTCTCATGCTCAGCGTTTTAAGGGCGCCGACTATCTCATTTGGTCGAAGAGAAAATAATAAAGATTACAGCTTCCGGAGATCTTCTGGGTGGGTCCCCACCGTAGGTGATGCTACCGACTTTTTTGAATAAAATACATAAGTGAGCACATGTTAGCTTCCTTCGAGCGAGCATAGGCCGACATGGCCGGACAGGGATCTCCACGGTTCTGGCAAACCAAGACCCGGTGCCTACCAAGCCTTAATGGGCCCTATCCTAACATGAAGGTTAGATGCAGGTACTTAACTACATGGTGACTGTGAGGCATCGGCATTTTGAATTTTCCATATGTTTAGTGGTTTTCAATATTTCTTTGTTTTTGATGTTTTTTTATCTTTTCATCATTTTTTTGTGTGCTAAGGGTAGTATTTCTTAAGATAAAGCCCATTCCAAGGGTGGGATAACTCGGTCCCTTCGGCGTTGATTAGCTTGTAGGCATTGCCAGGGTACACGGCTTGAATTATAAATGGTCCTTCCCAATTGGGTTGGAGCTTAGAACGCAGACCTCCAGGTTTGACAAAAATTCTTTTTACGACCATCTCACCGACTTTGAATTTTCTCTCAACGACTTTCTTTTGGTAAAAGCGAGCGAGTCTATTTTGATACACACGCGCGTGTTCGGCAGCGGCCAGCCGTTTCTCATCCAAGAGTTCCAACTGGGCGAGGAGTGAATTATGACGATCGTCGAGGGGAAATTCCTCGTCCAATTGTACCCTGAGAGAAGGGATCAGAGTCTCATACGGGACTACCGCTTCCATACCATAAGTAAGGGCAAATGGAGTCTACCCGGTGGGGGTACAGATTGAAGTGCGATAGGCCCATAGAGCTTCGATAAGCTTTTCTGGCCAGTCTGAAAATTTACTAGACTCGCATGTTTTTTTGATGATTTTGAGCAATATTTTGTTGGTGGCCTTCGCTTGGCCGTTACCTTGTGGGTAATAAGGCGATGAATGATGCAATGCAATTGCGTACCTTTTGCAGAGGTCCTGTAGGTCCTGAGAAATGAACTGTGGCCCGTTGTCGGTGACGATTATGCTTGGGACACCGAATCTGGCGAGGATGTTCTTCATGATGAACTTGCAGACTGTTGACGCCTTGATTTCCGCGTAAGCTTCGGCTTCAGCCCATTTGGTGAAGTATTCTGTCGCAGTAAGGATAAAAGATTTCTGCTTGGTGAGGGAATTGGGATCACCTAGGGGACCAATGATGTCGAATGCCCACATGGAGAAAGGCCATGGGGAGGATATTGGATGAAGTGAGGAAGATGGTGAATGGATTTTATCGGCATGAAGTTGACACTTGACGCACCTACGGACATAGACAGCACAATCCTCTCCCATAGTGGGCCAATAAAAGCCTTGGCGAATGATCTTCTTGGCGAGCATCTGACTATTCACGTGGCCATCGCACACACCCGAGTGCGTCTCCTCCACACATTTCCAAACCTCATCGTCACCAAGACATCTTAACAGAATACCAGTAAGGCTCCTCCTATAGAGTAGACCTCCAACCAAAGTATATTTCTGAGCCACCCTTCTTATGGCTTTCTTGTCCTCTGTGGTGGCTCCTTCAGGATAAGACTGATCTTGGCAGTATTTGACAATTTCATAGACCATGGTTTCTCTTCATCAGCCAGTTCCTCTTCGGCCTCTGCCAACATGATTTTCCTCTTCTCAAGGATATCTTCCTGCAGGATCTTTCTTGCTATCCTGTCTTTGATGTTTACGTAGGAAGCATCGTCGATTGTAGGGGCGTGAAGTTTGTAGATGGAAATGGACTTAAACCATCTTCCTAGAGGGAACCTTATGGATGATGCCAACGAGGCGAGGGCATCGGCGAGAATATTCTGATGACGAGGGACATGAACAAAGATTAGTTTGGCGAACAGTTTGGCAAAGGCAGCAGTGAGTTCTTGGTATGGCTTGAGTTTGGGATCGCGAGTGCGATATTTAGTGAGCGCCTGGCGAAGGATGAGTTGACTATCACCTACGACTCGCAACTCAGTGATACGAAAAGAATGAGCGAGTTCTAGGCCAGCTAGAAGAGCTTCATATTCGGCTATATTGTTGGTGACTAGAAATTTGAGTTGGTATGCCAGTGGGAATGTGAGGCCTTCAGGCGACAGGAGGGCGATGCTGATTCCTCTCCCTTGAGAATTCAGAGCTCCATCAAAATATAGCGTCCACATTGGCTCCTCTGATTGGTTGACGGACATTAGTTCCTCATCTGGAAACTCTGATTGGACGGGATCGAACTTGGGAAGAGGATGGTGAGCGAGATGCTCGGCTATGACATAGCCTTTAATCGCCTTTTGCTGGATGTAGGTGATGTCGAACTGAGAGAGAAAACTTTGCCAGCGTGCTAGCCTATCCGTAAGGACGGATTTCTCCAGAAGGAATTTGATAGGATTCATTCGAGCAATCAAGTGGACCTCGTGAGCCAAGAAGTAGTGCTTCAATTTCTGCACTACCCAAACGAGGGCAGCACAGGTTTTCTCCATGCCGGTGTACTTCTGCTCACAGGGATTGAGAAGTTTGGACAAGTAATAGGTTGCCCGTTCCTTGCCTTCTTCATCAGCTTGTGCGAGGACGGCTCCCACGGAGTCATCCAAGACTGAGACGTAAAGGATCAGAGGTTTTTCTGGTTTAGGTGGAATGAGAACGGGTGGACTAGCCAGATATTCCTTCAACCCTTCAAAAGCTTTCTGACATTTAGAATTCCAGTGGAATTCTACTCCTGGCTTGGTCAACTCGTAGAGAGGTCTACACCTTTGTGAATGTTGAGACATAAACCGACGAATAAACTGCAACCTCCCGATTAAACCTCGGACTTCCCTCAAATTCTTGGGAGGCGGCATATCCCTGATAGCCTTAGCTTTGTCGAGATCTATCTCGATCCCTCTTTTACTCACAATGAACCCCAGCAATTTACCTGACGACACACCAAACACACACTTCTTCGGGTTCATTTTCAGTTGGAACTCCCTTGACCTCTGCAAGACCTTAGCCAAAACTTCTGGATGTTCCATCCTGGTCCTTGATTTTACCAATAAGTCATCCACATACACTTCCAGATATATGTGCATCATGTCATGAAATATGGCCATCATGGCTCTTTGGTAAGTAGCTCCAGCATTCTTTAATCCGAATGGCATGACCACGTAACAATATGTTTCCCAAGGGGTAGTGAATGACGTCTTTTCCTGATCCTCTTCTGCCAAACGAATTTGATTATATCCTGAAAATCCATCCATGAACGAGAGGGTCTCGTAGCCTGCCGTGTTATCGATCAACACATCAATGTGAGGCAAGGGAAAATCATCCTTTGGACACGCGCGGTTAAGGTCCCGGAAGTCGATGCAAATCCTGACTTTCCCATCTTTCTTCATGACCGGGACAATATTCGCCACCCATTGAGGATAAAGAACGACTCTAATGAACCTGGCTTTATGGAGCTTATCGACCTCTTCTTTCATTTTCAAAGCCATTTGAGGGTGGAAACGCCTTAACCTTTGTTTTACCGAGACGGACCCTGGTTTTAGGGTTAAACGGTGTTCGACCAAGGTTGAATCCAGACCCGGCATATCCTCGTAGCTCCATGCAAACGTGTCCTTATATTCCTTGAGAACCTCAATTAATGCCTCTTCTTCAGAGGGTGGTAGGTTGTCACTTATGAGGATGATCCTAGGGTCTTCCTCAGTTCCCAAGTTGACTTCTTTGGTGGATTCTTCAACGGCGGTTGACGGCTCGTCGAATCTCCTTATTCCACTAGCGTATGCGCCCGCCGCATCCTCATATTCTTCACCCTCATCTTCAGTGGGGCATTCTTCATCCGTGATCTCGTAGACTCCATACCCTTCATCAAATGCACAGTCACCCTCACATTCTATTTCAGGTAGCCGGATGGGATTTTCTAGCAACTGGGGGATGGCAAGGAGGGCTTGACACCTGGCGGCTAAATCCAGAAGAAATCGACGAGGGATCTGCCTCCCCTTGGACTTCTTCCTAGGTACTACCCTTGCCCTATCATTCCTAGATTGACTGACAATATTTACAGAAGAAGAGGAAGACGAAGAGGATGGTGTAGAATGTACAGGAGAAGACCCCTCAGATGAGGTGTAGAAAAGGTCACTCATCGGACCTTGGACGGGTGGTCCGCAAGGCGGTACGCACCCGTGGGAGATGTAGGAGGTTTCCTCAACGAAGATGTATTGTTGGGGAGTTTGAAAATTGACGTTTTTTTTCGTTTTCATTTTTAATGACAAAGCAGTGAAAAGAGATTGGAGGAGAGAGAAAAGTGGTTATGGCTAGAGGATTGTGAGGCTCATAGAGTAGATCATGGTTGAAGACCTGGCACGAGTTGAAAAGCCCGCGTAGGTATGTAAACAGAGAAGGGGATCTGGGAAGATCATCAGACAATTGTCTGACCCAGGTAGAAGATATCAGCAAAGGCTGAGACGAGTGGATGGAGAAGATGGCGGCTAATGAGCCGTCGATGGCAATGTTGAGGACGGATGAAGATCCGTCGATGACAGAGTCCTTCTGGCGAGGACGAGGATAGTTTGGAACCTTGGCAAGAGTGGTAATATTCTCTGGTATTTCGGAGATCAATGGCGGTCCTTCAAGTTGCGGAGACGAGAATATCCTTTCCAGTGCAACGGAAATGTCCCGTATGTCGAACCATTTGTCCCACTCGCATTCCGGATCTTTGATCTTGCCTCTTTTGGTGATCCTCAGATATTTTTCAGCCAAATATACAGTATGTGATCCCCCATGTGCTTCTCGTGGGTAATCTTCCATCTGAACAACGGGCCCTCTGTTGAAGTGGTTTGATAAAGTCCATGTGAGGGGCTTCCTATCTGTCTTGAACGGTCCCTTGAAGCCTAGGCCAAACCTGCGGTTCGGCCTAATTTCCTTTGGCGGCTTGAGCATACCTTGTAACTGTGCACCCAGACCTTTTCCTTGTTGATAGCCGATGTTCCTCATAATCTCCCAACCTTTGGAGTGAAAAGGGAGACATGATGTTGCGGTTACCCTGACCGGCTCCTTCGGTGCTAGTGGAACGTGAGATGGATCACACACGTCCAGCAGTGACAATATGGGCCGATGAGACGGCCAAACAGAGGGCAGAGAGGTGTTGATAGCATCCACTGTGTGAAGGACAGGTGTACTGACCACTTTAATAATCCTCCCATTGTAAGGAAACTTCAGGCACTGATGGTTGGTGGAAGGCACAGCGTCCATGGCTTCGATGTAAGGGCGACCCAGTATAGCCTTGAATGTGGGGTCCATGTCGAGGACATGGAATTCCGTGGGAATTGACATGGGGCCTAGTTCCGCCTTCAGAATAATCATCCCCTGTGGCGGCCTTTTGCTATTGTCATAAGCCGTGACCGTGATCGAGGAAGGTCTTATTTGTTCCTCGTCGATCCCACACAACTGAAGAGTGCTCATGGAGATCACATTTATGGACGCACCCGTGTCCAAAAGACACGGGTTTATGGATACCCCATTGATTTTTATTGAAATGCACAATGCATATTTCTGAGTTTCCTTGGGAGCGAGCTCGTAGTTGTGGAACATGATGGCCGGTTGTGTGTCCGTTGGGGTTAGGACGGTCGAAATCTTCTCCACGGGGAGGTCTTCATTCACCATGACCCTTTGAAGGTACTCCATTAAGGCTGCCTGGTGGGATGTGGATCTTTGAAGAAGCTCCAGGATGGAGATCCGAGCAGGCGTCTTATCCAAGTGTTTCAATAGATCATACTGTGTTCCAGGGATAGCTCTTTCTTGTTGTTCTCCATCATCCTTCTCTAGCTGAGATCGCTCAGGATTCTGACTGTTGTGGGGGAAAACCCTGTGGAAAATCCTTCCACTCCGGAGCACCATTGCATGTGGCTTTTGTACCTCTGTGGGGGTAGCAGTGGGTTTTAACAGGGGTTTGAGGGGTAGCGGTGGAGGAATGGTTGATGAAGCAGGGGTGATGACGGGAGTAGGGATTCTGATGAGGGGTTTGTTAGGTGGAGGCATGGTGGATGTAGTGGGGATATCGCGCGGATTACGAAGGATAAGGGGTCTGGAAGGCGGAGGTGGAGATGAAGTAGAAGTGGGTAGGACTTGAAGTGGGCAATGATTTTGAGGTGGGTGATGGGTAATGAGTGGTTTTGAAGGCATTAGTGGTGATACGGTGGAGAAAAGATGGGGTTATGTATGGTTGACGGATGATAAGGGGTTTAGAAGGCGTAAGGGTAAATGTGGTAGAGGTGGATGGTAAAGTGGGGGAGTGGGAGAGGATGAGAGGGTGTGAAGGCGTAGTGGAGAGTGTCGGTTGATAGGGGATCGGGGTATGGATGAGAGGGCGTAATGGTAGTGGAAATGGTGAAGGCGATACTGACGCGGGTTGATGAGAGAGAGGTGCTACCCGGGCAAGGCGAGGGGGTTGCATGACGATGGGGTTGGAGGAAGAAAGAATAGAGGTACTTTCCTGGTGCCACACCTGCTCTCTCCCGACTTCCGGGAAGGAGGAGATGGGGTTAACCTGATGATTGGGATGTTGATGCTCCGGTAATGGATTCTGGATTATGCCCATGTCGGGCTGTTGTTGTGGGGCCTGCTGAGGCTGTTGTTGTTGTTGTGGTTGCTGCTGCTGCTGCTGTTGTAACTGCTGCTGTGGCCTATGAGGAGGTCTCCTAGCCTTAAGAGCGGCAACGTATCGTCTCATTTCATCCCAATCTATTTGATGTTCATCATTCATATCGTGGATGTAATCTTTGAAATGGAAGCAGTAATCTACTGTGTGTCCTGACTGCCTGTGATAGACGCAGTATTTGGAGGTATCAACATTTGGGGGCCACACGGGCCTTTCTCTGGGTAGGGCGAGTTGGTTTGATGCCATGAGGGCATTAAAAATATCTGCTAAGGTTTCTGGCAATGGTGGATAGTAGGCTCTCTTGGGACCGAGCGGCCTCCTTTGTTGCTGTTGGGGACCATAGTTCCTCGGGGCTGGAACTTGGTTGTACTGAAGTGGTGGTTGTTGTTGTTGAGGTTGTGGTTGTTGTTGCTGGGGTTGACGTAATAGAGGCATATTATCTTGGGGTGGATTATTTTGGGGTGGAGGATGAAGAGGGAAAGGACCTGGTTGGAGGGGAAGTCGGGGCATTTGTGGAGGCCTTGGGTTGACTGCATAGTTGGCATTGTTGACCGCACCCACTTGCTCATTTGTCACGACCCCTTCTGTGGCTCCGCCCGGGACACCAGCGCCTGTCTTTCTGACTACTTTGGGCTTCGGCGACTCAAACATGTTCATAATGGGGGAGTCTTTTAACTGGGTTTGGATGTATCGGGCCCTTTCATAGAGTTCCTCCATTGTAGTAAGTTTATTCATGGCCAGGACGTGTCTGAACTGTGGGGTTGCATTAGACACAATCATCTTCACTTGTTCGGGCTCAGAGAGGGTATCCCTTATTCTTTCCGCCAGAGACCTCCATCTATCAGCATAGCGGACAAAATCCTCATGGGGCTTCATCTTTTCGGCCACTAGGTCGGTAATGGAGAGTGAGGGACCGACCCTATCCCTATATTTCTGCAAGAACCTTCTCTGGACTATTTCAAAATTCTCGGCCTCGCGGGGCTCCAAGGAATAGAACCACTCAAGCGCAGGACCATCCAATGATCTCCGAAAGAGGTATGCCAGGGACCTCTGATCGTTTTGCCAGTAGGAGGACTCATACATGAAATCCTTGAGATGAATGAAGGGGTTGCCGGTACCATTGTATCTGCGGTACGTGGGCATCTCGGAGGGAGGAAGATGAATGACGGGAAGGATTGGCAAAGCAACCTCCGGGGTGGCTTTCACGTCCACCATCCTTCTCAGATTTTGAAACTGCTCGTCCATGCGATTGAACCTATTGAGGAGCGATTGGGCGAGCTCCTCTGGAGGTGAAGGTGGCACTTGCCACTGGGGGAGAAACTGTCTCCCGGAGACTTGAGGGGGGAACCCGGAATGAGAGGGAGCTGTCGGACCGTCGACAGTTGGCCCTGGTTGAAGCGGTGTCTGGGGAACAACGGGATTTTGAGATTGTGACGGGAACTAGAATGAGGGTGGTAGTTGGCTCGCTTGTCCTTGAAGCGAGGGAGACTGGATGGCTTGCGCCAACGAAGGAGATGGAATGGCATGCACGGACTCTTGGTGAGGTGCGATAGCCGGAGTTGATTTCTGGGGCGTGGGGGAAACAGATTTCCCCTTCAGAATGGCCTGGAAGGCCCGGAGCTGTTCAGAGGTAAGCTCCGTGTTGGCGAGGACGCCCAGTAAGGAAGAGATATCCTGCGGTGGGGACGTGTCCCCGGCAATAACCTGCACCTCATGCGAGAGCTCATGAGAAGGACCCGAGTCCATAGCATAGACTCGCGGGTCGGCTGACAAACCACGACTAGGGTGGTTTTCCTCAAAAGACTCGTGAGCCATGCTCACAGTTTTCCCAGAACGTAAAAACATACACTAGCAAACAGGTAGCAGAGATTATCGAACAAGTTGATGCCTTTACGTCTTTTTTTATGTTTTGATTTTGATGATTTTTTTTTTGTGTTTTTAGCGAGATTCGAAGTTCACACAAAATGGGGACCCTAGTTTATTTGTGTTTCACCGCCGTGTCAGCTAGGGTCTCTCGTCTCACCACGAATGAAATGACTAACTTCGGGGAACTTCAATGGTACAACCAACCCAGTGAACGAAGAGGAGATTCTTCGATGTCGGGGACTTACGGAGGTCCCAGTGGAGGAGATTCTAGTCCGTTGAGAGGAATTCTCAAACGGAGAGTCCTTCCTTCACCGGGAAAGGGTGATCCTCAAAAAAAATGAAAAAAGGATAGAAAAGAGGGATGGATGCATGCAATGAAATGCTGACAGAGATATGGAGTGGGAAAACAACAGAAATAACAGACATATAATAAATAAACAACCAATCAAAACTGACAGTGCTGCCGTGAGCACAACAGGGGCGCGCGCGGGCGCCAAGGTGGAGAGGCACGGATGGTGCCGAACTTGCAAGGGTAGCCGAAAGGAAGTAGTAGAGGTCCCACCGTGATCGCCAATCTGTGAGCGACGTCACGCGGTTCGGGGACGAAGGGGACACGGAGCGCGCGGGCTCCTTCTTTTTATTTTGCTGCAACACAGAAATAAGAGAAAAGAGAAGGGGCCACCACGGGAGATTGTTCCGGCGGGGCGAGCGGGACAAATGTGATATAGCAAGATATGGGGGTTAAACGGCCATAGCGGGAAGTGACTCGCCGCGGCCTCGGGGGACGGGAATGGTGCAGAAATTAAATAGCAAGAATTGAAACGGCCATTGGGGAAGTGACTCGCCGCGGCCTCGAGAATACGAGCAGATAAAAATATAACAGAATATAAGAAGAATATAAAGAGCGAGAATTTAAACGGCCATTGGGGAAGTGACTCGCCGCGGCCTCGAGAACATGAATAGATAAGAATATAACATATAAGAACGGAAATTTAAACGGCCATTGGGGAAGTGACTCGCCGCGGCCTCGAGAATATGAATAGATAAGAATATAACATATAAGAACGGGAATTTAAACGGCCATTGGGGAAGTGACTCGCCGCGGCCTCGAGAACATGAATAGATAAGAATATAACATATAAGAACGGAAATTTAAACGGCCATTGGGGAAGTGACTCGTCGCGGCCTCGAGAACAATATGTGATCGCCAGGGGCCAAAAGACCCCAAAAATAAGAAGGTGATCGCGCCTACCTCAAGAGCGGGAGATGGCGGGTTGCTTCTTCCTCCCCCTTCGGCCGGCCGACGGAGAGGGCTTTCCTTGGGTACCCTTGCAAAACAACGATAAACAAGTAACAAGTGGATTAGAAAGAGGAAGGTGTAGTATTCAAATCCTTGCGATAAAAATAACGAAATGATGACAAGACACACACCTGGTTGGTGTTATCTTTTAAACCCCTCTCGGACTCGAGTAGGAGGAAAATGAGATGATGGATGCAAGAAATATGCCAGAGACGGCGCCCTTATGTAGGGAGATAGAGGATGCAGTATGATGAATGTAAAGAACTATGGAGAAAAAGGGGAAGAAAAGGCTTATTGGATGAGCCGAGGGTGAAATCCGGTGGAGCTTCGGCAGCGTAGGGACGACGTGGAAGCGCGGTGGATGAAGACGACCTTCCTCTCGCGAGCGTTGGCACCCGAGAAGCCGGCAGAACCTCCACCTACAAAAGACCCCACGGGTTAGAAATGACTCCGGTAGCCTCTGGGCTCCGGCAGCCTATCGGATCTCTTCGAAGCTCTCCCAGAACTGAGGGGTGGGCCTCTATTTATAGGGCTCCGGAGGGTGGAGACGTCCAGGACCTTGGACACCTCCATCAGGGCCGAACTAATATTTTATTCTATTTTTATTAATTTTTTTGGAATATTTTTGTGGAGGCGTCCAGGGCCCCGGACTCCTCCAACAGGTCCACCGAAAACCGACGACGGCCGCACGCGGTTTGGCACAACGCGTGGTTTTGTGAGCGGCGCCTCGTGATTTAGAAATGGGCGCGTCCAGCTGGCTGGACGTCTCCATAATTTGGATTTTTTCACACACGACAAACCGTCGTTCGGTGGCCAGCGCCCGTGAGGGAGTTGATGGAGGCGTCCAGGGTCTTGGACGCCTCCAAAAATATTTTTATTATTTTATTTTGTCTTTTTATGCCAAAGCTGACATTACATATTTTTTATAATTATTTTTATGGAGGCGTCCAGGGGCCTGGACGCCTCCATTAATTTATTATTTTTTATTTGGTTTTTGTCCTTTTATGCCAACTGGCATTTTACATTTTTTATATTTTGTTTTTATGGAGGCGTCCAGGGGCCTGGACGCCTCCATTAATTTATTATTATTTTTATTTGTGTGTTGGGTTTGAAAAATAAATTAAAAGAATGGGGGCGTCCAGGGGCCTGGACGCCCCCATTAAGGCCCACTCGGGTCCTCGGTTTAGGCGTTGGCGGCCGCCCGGCAGACAGCCTTCCTGATTCCGGAACCTCCTGATACGTCCGACTGGTGTTGATGCCGTCCGAATGCCGTGACGAGATGATTCCGGATGCCGAAAAAGGCAGAAGAAGATCCAAGAAAAGCAAGCACTCAAGCGATTCAAAAATGCGTAAGCCGTCGCGGGGCGTCGTATAGTAATATGAGACTTTCTCAGGAGACGTCAGGAATGGCGTGTCTACACACATGTGTTAAAAACCCTCTCCCGGTGCGTTCTCCCTCTTTTATTCATGCTATTTTATCACTGCGGGATTGATGTTACACTTCATGTTCTAATGGGTTTTTGCCTTTGTGTTTCATCTTTGCTTTGCCGGAGAGCATGAATACAACGTGAGGCCCTCTTCATCTAGCCGGCTGGAAGGAGAGGAGGTCGATCCCACACCGTTCCCCGCATCCCATTCTTAAACGCGATCAAGTCTTCATCCCTTTCCAAGGTACACGGCGCCGTTGCACTCCTTTCTTCATCCTTGTGGCGTTGTTAACCCTTGGTGGCGATCACGGTCAGTTCTTCCATCTCTCATCGCTCTTTATTCATAATCTTCCATGCCTTTTCATGCTATTATGTTATTAGCATAGTTAAGGACGGGGTGAAGGAAAGAGAGATAAAATTATCAACAAGTGCGAGATTACCCCTCTTCATCTGGCGCCATCTGTGGGAAACGAGCAAAGAGCCATCATGGTGCAAAGAAATTCCGGTAGGAGGATCACCGGCGACAAGGGAAGGATCGTGGTAGGAGAGGAAGGAGAACCTGCGCCTTCCCATCCTACGGAAAACCTCCCCTCCGACGACAACAACCAAGCCGATGAGCTGCCTCCACCAGCCACGGAGGTGCAACCCCCCAACGGGAAATCTGACACTCTCTAAACCCTCAACGCAAAACTAGATATCCTCGTAGAATTAATGAGGACCCAGGCGGCTAGAGAGGAGAAGCCATGACTCTCCCGGGAGAGCCCCCCCCTCCCGTGGAGAAGCTTCCCGGCAAATAGCCAGAGGCCGCTTCACCCTCAGGGGACGGCAGCTTATACGCAACATGTCGGGAGGACCTTCACACGCCCCTCCTCCAGAGCAAGGTGCTCAACGCGGCCGAAAGAAGGTATCTCGCAACCGAGAAACTCGTGCTAGCGTTGATAACCTCAGCCAAGTGCCTCCGACCCTACTTCTAAGGGCACTCCATCGTCGTATTAACCAACGAGCCCCTGAAGAAGATCCTCGCTCACCCTGAAGCTTCGGGTCGCCTTGTCAAGTGGGCCATAATGCTCGGGGCATACGACATCTCCTATCGCCCCCGCTCGGCCATCAAGGGACAGGCACTTGCGGACTTCATCGCAGAGAGCACCGTCCCGACCGAGGAAGCCCTCCCGCTGGTGCCCGGGCCCACCTGGGATCTTTTCGTTGATGGGTCCTCCAACTCAGCCGGCAGCGACGCCGACGTTCTTCTCAGATCCCCAGAAGGAGCAGAACTGCAGTACGCCTTGAAGTTCAACTTTCCGGCATCCAACAATGTCTCCGAGTATGAGGCTCTCATCTCGGGAGCCAGGATGGCACGACGATTGGGGGCAGAACGAGTCAGGATTCATATTGACTCTCAGTTAGTCGCCAGCCAGGTCAACGGCAACTACGAAGCTCGGGAAACACCGATGATCAAATACCTTCAACTGGTAAGAGGAATAGCCCCACTATTCCAGAGTTTTCAGGTCATCTAGATAACTCGGGAGGAAAACTCTTGGGCGGACGCCCTCTCTCGGATGGCCTCCTCTGTTGACCCGGAAGGTACTCGATCGGTTTTTCTCGAAGAGCTAGAGCGACCGAGCATAGAAGCGGAGCTCATGACCGTTGATCAAGCATCACCAAGCGACTGGCGGACCCCATATATATCCTGGCTCGGGATTCTCAGTTGCCCCCTGACCCTCGAGAAGCTCAGAGACTGAAGTATCAAGCTCGGCGCTTCGTCATCTTAGACGAAGCCTTGTACCGAAGGTCTTTTTTCGGTCCCCTCCTCAAATGCCTCGATACCAATGAAGCCCGCCGAGCAATACAAGAGGTCCACGAAGGTGCCTGCGGCGTGCATCAAGGAGGAAGATCGATCGCCAGGATCTTGCTGCGGCAAGGCTACTGGTGGCCCACTCTCCAGCGTGACTGCTTGACCTACGTTCAAAGGTGCGACCGATGCCAGCGTTACGATCATCTGGTCCATCAGCCTGCCTCAGAGCTCGTCACCCTTACCGAGCCGTACCCTTTCGCTCGTTGGGGGATCGACATCCTGGGGTCATTTCCTATGGCCCAGGCCCAGAAGAAGTTCGTCATCGTTGCCATCGATTATTTTACCAAGTGGATTGAAGCCGAAGCCACCGCCAGGATCACCGAGCCGGCCGTATGGAGCTTCGTTTAGAAGCCGATCATTTGTCGTTTCGATATCCCCCGAGTGATTGTGAGCGATAATGGTCGGCAATTTGATTCTCATTACTTCAGAGATAGATGTGCCGACCTACACATTCGCAACCACTTCACTTCGGTAGTCCACCCCCAGGCTAACGGACTGGTCGAAAATGCCAACAAAACTATATTAAAAGGCATTAAGGCCAGGCTCGGTAAGGCCAAGGGTAGTTGGCTCGAGGAATTGCCAAGCGTACTATGGTCGCACCGAACTACTCCGAGAATCGCCACCGGTGAGACTCCTTTCCAATTGGTGTATGGCACAGACGCTGTAATTCCTTTGGAAGTCGGCAGCCCATCTCTCTGAGTCATCAACTTCTCGCCCGAGGCGAATGAGCAGAAGCTGGAAGAGAACCTCGATATGGCAAGCGAGATACGAGAGATCACAAGCATTCGAGCCACAGAATATCAGCGGCGCATCACTCGGTATTACAACGCCAAAGTTCGAGACAGACACTTCCACACAAGAGACTCCGTCCTAAGGAAAGCCGAAGCCTCTCGACCACTGGAGGCGGTGGGAAAGCTGGCCCCTAATTGGGAAGGCCCCTACCGAGTGGTCGAGACGCTCGGGAAGGGGGCATATCGACTGTCCACCATGGAAGGAGCGCCTATCCCTCGGACATGGAACGCGACAACATTACTAAAGTTCTATTTTTGAGCTTTTCTCAAACATGTAAGTAACATATTGAAGTCCCGCGATCAATGACACCCAAGAGGGGGGGTGAATTGGGTGATAACAAATTTATAAAACTTTTACCCGATTTAAAAGAGATGTGATGAACTAGCAACGCACGAATAGGATCTATGAAGATCTGTCACACAAGATAACTAATTATGCTAGACCTGAAGGATGCAATATGAAGAAAATAATATATACGTATGATCGCACAGAATGGGGATAGAAGAAATGAGCCAAACCACACAATTCAAACCACAAGGCACGAAGATTTTTAAGGTGGTTCGGATGCAACGACGGCAACCTACGTCCACCCCTCACCAAAACCCGGTGAGGCTTCACTGCTGGAAAACCAGCACGGGGATAAATCCCCAACACGGAGCCAAGCTCCGGTACACACGCAGGATGACGCCTGCAAACACACGGGGAACAAACCCCAACACACACACATACACGAGGACACACCCCAACACACACACACACGAAGAAGAAATCTCCCACACGATCCGATGACCGGATCACAAACACACACACACACACGCTACAACAACCACAGCACAATAAACCACACGACCGTACCTGAACGGTCACACACACACAAATGTAGATCTAGAAACAATCCACACACACAAGTGTAGATCTGAAGCGATCCACACACACACTGATGCTCACAAATATAGAACAAGAACACACTTGAAGCTCAAGATAAAACTAAAGAAGAATATATGATAAAAGAGCTCAAATCGAGGTTCCCCCTTTGATGAAAGTTGCAGATCTTGTATGAGGCTTGCTTCTTCACTTGAATGGAGATTGATTGGCTTCAGATGGAGCTTGAAGAGCTTGGGGATGTATGAAGAATTCTTCCACGAACTACTGTTCACGGAGCTATAGTAGCCTTCCTTCTTCCCTTGACAGCCTCTCCTTCAACCCTTCTTGCTTGCTTGCTTGTTCTCCTTTCTTCCTTGGGCAGCTTTCCCTTGAATCCTTGCTTGCTTGCTTCTTCACTTCATTGTAGGTTGTTGGCTTCAGATGGAGCTTAAAGAGCTTGGGAATGGATGACGAGTTCTTCCACGAACTACTGTTCACGGAGCTACAATAGCCTTCCTTCTTCCCTTGGACAGCCTCCCCTTTTATCTCTTGAAGTAAATTAGGGTTTATGACCCCTTAGGTTGGTTTTATATCTCTTGAATGGTCAAGAGACATGCCCCAGACCAAATCTACCAAAGATGGCTTAATTGGGGGCATTGGGTTTAAACAAATGGGAAGAAAAACCTCTCCACAAGCTTGAAACACAAAATCAAACAAGGCTGCATCGGGGCTGGCGGTCGACCGGTGGTCATGGAGCGGTCGATCGGAATTTTTCAGAAGGGGGGCTTTCGTTGCGGGGAAAACCGGTCGATCGACCCAATGCTGGCGGTCGACCGAAATCTGGAATATTCCAAATTTCCAACATTCAACCCCTTAAACCCATTTGCAGTCCATGGGATCAAACTCCTTTGACCTTGAGGATTTGTACTGAGTATTTTGACCTGCAAGAACACAGATAATTGATTAGAACTATAGCTCAAACATCCATATGATGAATGCATGAACTTCATGTCCTCATTCATTCCATGCATTTTTGGGTTTGGTTTAACTTAGTTTATACAATTGGAAAGCTTAAACCATTTGAGCATTTCTCATTGATTGGAATGAGAGACTTATGCATTCAAACTGAACTGTTACGCTAGCAAGCCATGCGACCATTGTGAACCGCAATTACCAAGAGTGAAGTAGGCTAGAAACCTCTTGTAAAACCAACATTCTCAGCCAAGGGTCAAAACCATATAACCATGCACTTGACCAACATGTTTGAGCCTCAAGCCATTGGTCATCTCAATCATGAACATGGGCAATCAACCATTAAGTTTAGTTATCATCAAAAACATATGCAAGGCATATACAACAATCTCCCCCTTTTTGATGATGACAAACTTTATGATGGACACAGACAATATATATTTCTCCCCCTTTGACATGATCAAAAAGTGGGAGGAAGGCAATGAAGTTCAAATTGCAGCAAGCAGATTCATAAAGCAATGAGGGACCATTTCAGAAGTGCAAGTGTGGCAATAGCAAGACAAGGATAAGGTGATCAAAACATGTTGATTCAGTGATACCAACTGAAGCTTATGGAGACAGAAAAGTATGCAGACTGAAGATTCACAAAGCAAGATGATACCATTCAAGGCAAATACATTCAAGCACGTATTGATTACCAATTGAAGGTAGTGGTTGGCCTCAAGGATATGAACCAGTGGTGGAAGATGTTTACAAGATGAGGTGTTCAGCATGATAGCATTCAAATTCTAGAACCCATTTCAGAGTTTCACAAGATGCACGAGCAAAGCAACAGCAGGATGGCATAGCAAATGATTTTATTTGATTTTCAAATATTCTGATTTTTATTTTTATTTTTTGGAAATGCATAATAACTCAATGCAAACATATGACACTGAATGCATGCAATGCAACTGAACAGACATGATGACAATATGAATGCAAGCATATGAAGCTCAATGCAAGCATACAATGGAATGAAAATCAACTAGGCCAATGGTTGAACTCAAAAAGAATGATGATTAATTCTATGTGAGGGTCACAAAATTTTGATTTTCATGATACCAATTTATGACAAATACCCCATATAACAAGTGTAAAGAAATTGAAGTCCAAATTTTTGTAATTTTATTGATTTTCACATTTTCTTTTGAAGTGCACGAAGCTAGTTACATACAAATGAATTATATGAAATGCACACAATGCAACCAGACAATTACATATAAATATACATGCAAGCATATCTCCCCTTACTTATATAAGTAGGGAATGGGTATCAGAAGGATGCATGAGTGTCATGACAACCGGAGTGCACATGTGTAGCACATACGAGATTGTGCAATCATATAGGAGATTCATGCAATTGCAAAATCAGTCAATCAATTTTCTGAATAAATAATAAATCAAATTTCTAAATGTGTAAGTGAGTAACATAAAAAATGATAGTTGCAATATGGATATTCAGGTTTTCAGATCAACACAAGGAGATATTTTACAGACTACACTTCAATTTGAGAACAGCGTATTGGAGGCTTTGCTCTACCTCAAAAAGTTTCCACATAAATTTTTTTAATGATATCACAAGATAATCAGAATTTTTCAAAGAGTGATCAGGTTCAAATAATTCCTTTTTACGCGAGTAGACGCATGGAGCTCATGTCAGAATCCCCGGTTACTCAGAATACTGAACCATTTCACTTCATCTTGAACAAAGGTACTTTAGTCAATACTTTTCAGAAATGAACCACATCACGTCTCAGGTGACATGTGTGACCGACGTCACGCAGAAGGCCAGAGGAGGTGAAGCGGAGCGCGGGGGCTCGTTTTGCTGCAACACAGAAAGAAGAGAGAAGAGGAGAGGGACCACCACGGAAGATTGCTCCGGCGGGGCGTGCGGGACAGATGCAATGTAATAAGATATGGGGATTAAACGGTCATAGCGGAAAATGACTCTCCGCGACCTCGGGGGATGGGAAAAGTGTAGAATTTAAGTGACAGAAATTTAAACGGCCATTGCGGGAAATGACTCGCCGCGGCCTCGAGAATATGAGCAGATATGAGAAGCAAAGAATGTAAGTGACAGAAGCTTAAACGGTCATTGCGGGAAATGACTCGCCGTGACCTCGAGAATATAGCAGATATAAGAATAACACAGAATATTAGTGACAGGAATTTAAACGGTCATTGCAGGAAATGACTCGCCGCGGCCTCGAGAATATAGCGGATATAAGAACAGCACCGAATATAAGTGACGGAAATTTAAACGGCCATTGCGGGAAATGACTCTCCGCGGCCTCGAGAATATAGCAGATATGAGAACATCACAGAATATAAGTGACGGAGATTTAAATGGCCATTGCGAGAAATGACTCTCCGCGACCTCGAGAATATGATGTGATTGTCAGGGGCCGGAGACCCCAAAATAAGAAAGTGATCGCGCCTACCTCAAAAGCAGGAGATTGCGGGTTGCTTCTTCCTCTCCCTTCGGCCGGCCGATGGAGAGGGCTTTCCTTGGTTACCCTTGCAAAAGAAGAAACAGACAAATAACAGGTGGATCAGAAAAGATGGCAGTGTAGTATTAGTCCCTTGATGAAGAATACTGAAATCGTGGCAAGACACACACCTGGCTGGTGTTGTTTTAAACCCCTCTCGGACACGAGTAGGAGGAAAATGCTATGATGAATGGGGGATCGTGCAAACGTGCATAAAAACGGATCTCCCTTATGAAAGGAGATGACAGATGACGGGATGATACATGCGATAGAAATGACAAAAGAGAAGGGGGGAGAATGGCTTATTGAAGGTGTCGATGGCGGGATCCGGCGGAGCTTCGGCAGCGTGGGGACGACGTGGAAGCAGAACGGATGGAGCTAGCCTTCTTCTCGCGAGCGCGGGCACCCGAGAAGCCGGCAGAACATCCCCCTGTAAAAGACTCACGGGTTAGAAATGGGATCCGGCAGAGTCTCTCCTTCCTCTGTCGGATCTGAAACCCCTTCCCTTCGAGGGAGGGGGTCCCCTATTTATAGAAGGAAAGCTTATTGGGGCGTCCAGTCTCTTGGACGCCTCACTGTTGAGGCGTCCAGGACCCTGGACGCCTCAATAAATATTTTTTATATTTATATTTATTTTTTATCTTAATATATTCATTGAGGCGTCCAGTCTCTTGGACGCCTCAATGATGAGGCGTCCGGGGCCATGGACGTGCCCATTTTCGCCCACCGAATCGCCGTCGAAAGCCGTAGACAGTGGGTAAAGCGAGTGGTTTCGAGGTGCACCCGTGACTCACGAGTGGGCGCGTCCAACTTACAGGACGTCGTTAAGTTTTGGATTTTTGTACAACATCAAATCGGACGGGGGATCGGGCTTATCCGGACCTGGATCATTGGGGCGTCCAGGCCCCTGGACGCCTCAAGATTGAGGCGTCCAGCCACTTGGACGCCTCAAGCATTATATATTTTTTATTATCATTATTATTATTATTATATTTTATTTATTGATTGAGGCATCCAGGCAGGTGGACGCCTCAAATAAGTCCTGCCGGACTTGTCCTGAAAGGTCGTCGGCATCAAACCGTCACACGTCTTCGAGTTCGGATTTTTTTGGTACGTTCGGTTGGTAGCGATGTCGTCCGCATGCCGTGTGATTTCCTGAGTGAGGGGGCTTTCACTCGGATCCTAAAGAAGCGTCGTTCCCCCGCTCAAAAGGCGAAAGGAGAGAAAGAGGAGCACTCAAGTGATTCAAAATGTGAACGCCACTGCGGGACGTCATATGGTAATATGAGATTTACTTAAGATGATGTCAGGAATAGCGTGTCTACAACATGTGCCCAATTTACTCAGTGAGACTGAGCATTACTCTACCTTTCTTTTTCATTTCAGATTTTTTAAATAAGGATAGGTAGGTAACTTTTTCCTCAACTGTCTCTTCAACATACATGCAGTAAGTTTAACATCTCGAGAGTGTTGAAAAGAAATTCATATATCCTTATCTTTAACACTCATTTTCACATTTTGTGCAAAAGGTGTATGAATTTGATTCAGCATGTATACCGAAAATATCATGAACACATAACAGTGCAACTTCCCCTAAATAGATGCACTTGAGATATGAACTCCCCCAGAGTGTATAACATGAAACACTCTAATAATGACTCAAATGTAACATTATTTATCAAGAAAGTATAATGTCATAGAAATTTCAAAGGATGGGGTGAATAACATATATAAGCATGCAAGCACACATTGGGAATTTATGCAATATGCAATGTAAGATGAAAAGATATGTAATTTTAGTTTTTGAATTATTAGCCCCAAAGATATGCATGCTGAAAATGCCAACTATGTAACAATGCACACGATGAGCTTCATTTTTCGAATGCACTATGTGAATGATATGCAGAAAATGATATGCAAATATGTAATGTGCAATGCAAGATGAAAAGATTTTATTTGAAGGTTCTAAAACATGAGAAGGTTTAAGATGGGTGCAAAATGCGTTTTGCCTATTTTTCATTTGAATGAGCTAAATACATGTAATGCATGAACTCCAATGTATGCAACCTATGATGACATGAGAATGCAATGCTTGATGCAAAAGTAAGATGTAAAACAAGATGGGAAGGCTTGATTTACAGAGTATCATGACAGATTGCACAAGAAAGCATTCACGTTCAGATGATTATCAACAACATTTTCATGATATGGCCTTTGTGAGAAAGGGTGCAAATATGATCAAAAATAAACAATGCAACCCAATTGTTTTCAAAGATTTGTTCCAAAATATATTTTCAGGAGCATTTCACAAGTTTAGAAATGAGAAATCATCCACAAGCCATTCAGAATTTTTAAGATATGGTACGAGGCGGAGATTTTAGTCCGAAGACCCAACTCACGCATAGGGAATGCTTCCAAGTGGACATAATCTACCCTTTCACAAACGTCATTTAATATACCAGATATGCAGTTAAACTCAAATTGGATAATGCAATTCAAATTGAGAAATATTCAATAGCCAGTCACCTCATACACATTTCTCAAGATTTTTAATTGGGTTCAACTAATTTGACAAATTTATCACATCGAACTAAGGCAACAACATGTCAGATTTTCAGAATGTATACATGAGTTCAGCAGACATCACCATATGCCTTCAAGAGCCAAAATCACTAATTCTCATGAGGGTCAGTATTTTAGATTTTTGTTTTCTTACATTTGCCTTGAGAGTCCCTTGTTTTTCTAAACTTCTTCATTACCCTCAAGTCACTCCTGTAATCAAGGTTCTCATTTTTCCGATTTTGGTACCCAAGCTTTTTTGGATCCCTGGGGTTCAGCAGCACTTTTGAGAGGTGCATTCCATAGTCTCCCATATGCAAATGTCAAGGTTCATCAACAATGTATATGCATGAAAATGGATATGCATTCTAATAACAAAATCAGTTTTTTTTATTTATTAATGGATATTTGGTTAAAACAAGTTGGAGTTTTTCAAATAGGGCTCAGAAGTTTATTTTCAATATTTGTGCCTTGAGCATCCATCATCTTCCAAGCCTTCCACCTGATTTCCTCGTGAAAAGTGTATGATCAACCTTACCTATTGAATCCGTTCTCAAACAGAATGGTGTGAGCCTTTCATACTACGCCTTGGGTACTTGCTTTAGCACATACAAGACTTTCACCGGCTTGTACATAGTAATGGATGTTGAGTCGATCCTGGAAGTTGTTCTACAAGGACATCCTTACCCATCTCCTGGTAATAGTTGAGAAAATTCTCATCATTTTTCATCCTTGCAAGGTATTCCTTCATTAGATTCAAGATTGACCACAGCTAGCCCAATCTCACTTGTATTCTTGGGAGTGTGATCTGCATCCAAAGTTGAGAAATTTGATTTGTCAATTTCGATTTAGATCTATTAACAATAACATGAAGAGTTCCTTTGACAACTAACATCCCCTTAAGAACTCCAAACTTGATGCATGACTCAGGAATGAGCCTAGGCACTAAGTTCACATGTCTATGCTAGGAACTCCCCCTTAAATGTGTAAGAATATGAAATGTTCAGTGCAAATTTCAATGCCATGTGCAGCCTTTAAGTAATTGACTCATGGTACCAGGCGGAGAACTTAGATCCGAAGATCACCTCACGCGTGGTGATAGTTTTCAGACAGGCTTGACCTGCCCTTCCACATGTCATCATTTGATATACTATGTAGTCATGGATGTGATGAAAGCAGGAGAATTGTAATGCATTATGACATGAATTCACAATGTTCAATTTTTGTAAGACAGCACGTGAAAGTATATGCACACTCAGTGTATGTAATTTGATTTGAAAGATTTTCAAACTCCACTACAACAGGATGCTATATGAAGGTGATATGCACAAGGGTATGCAAACAACTATGGATGGAATGCATGTACATACATATGCATTATCAAAAGATTCCGCATAAAACAAATCAAGACATAGCACCTTTTCTAGAGAAGTGAGAGGGATATCACATGAGCATTCAAATTTCAGTTATTAGATTTTCTTTTAACCTGACTTGTGCCGCTTCGCCCGTGTGCCTTACCTTCTGACTGAAGTCATATTTCATGCTTCTCATTCCTAAGGCACACCTGTAAAACAGATTTCTCAGTTTGCATTCTTAGGTACCCAAATCATCTTGGGTCCTTGTGGGTTAGAAACACTCTTGGCACGTGATTTCTAATTTTTGACAACATTGAAATCATCATTTTTCATAAAGAAACAACCATGCATCATGTGCCCAGATTTACCACAATAATCACATCATGACTTTGAATACTTAAAAGCATGAAGATTCTTTGAAGCATGTGACTTTTTGTTCCGATCTTGTTTCCAATTGGCAGGGGGTGTGTTGAACACATTAGAGATCCTAGGTCGACCTTCCCTTGGTTTTGGCTGAGGATAATGGGTCCAGAACACAGGATGTGTTGACACCATAGGTTGGTAGTGTTGTTTAGCATTGGGGTGCATCGACCTACTCTTACCTTTTTCATTGTGCATTCTATTCTTACATGCTTCCAAATCATCATTCTTCATAATAAAACAATCATGCATGGCATGTCCATGTCTTCCACAATAAAAGCATGAGATTTTCTTTCTAGATGTATGTGTATGTATGGCAGAAGTATGTTTAACATGCATAGTGGTTCTAGCAGTATTTTTAGATTTTTGATGTAAATTGATTTTCTGATTTTTATTTTCTTTTTGAATCTCTTGAACAGAAGACTGCTTTGGAGGAGAAGTAGAGGTATTGGATGTACTCGAACTTTGAACAAACGAGATATAAACCTTATTCACAAAATACTTCTGTTTTACAGGATTGTAGCCAAGGCCTTCCCTTTGAAAATTAACTTTCATGCCTAAAAATTTATCTAGATTATCTTGTCCCTCCAGAAATTTGGACAGCGAATTGTTCAAGTACTGAATTTCCGGTTGAAGAGATGAAATGTGCAATTGAGTGTTGGCGAGTTCTTCTTCACAAGTAGCAAGACTGACATTCAAAACATCATTGGTTTTCCTAAGACGTTCAACTTCTTGTTTTATTTCCTCCACATCTTCACGTTCATCCAAAACCAGACATTTTTCTTTTTCTAGAACCAACAATCTTTCAGAAATGACCGTGTTCAATTCCTTTAGTTTCTCATTTTCTCTTACAAGCTTTTGATCATGAACAAATTCATTTTGACCATTGTCCATTAGACTTATTCTGTAATGCCCCAGGTTTTTTTTTTCGGATCTTTTAGTGGGTCTCGGAGTGTATTTTGTGCTTTACACGTGTTTTTCTCTGATGTGCCTTTGGAACTCTGTGCAGGGCGAACCGTGGCGTTCTCCGACTCCGGGACAGTACCACTGCGTTGTGTTCCTTCCGAGGATCGGGGAGGTAATTTTTCATAATTTTTTGAATTTCTGCAATTTTCGAGTTTTTCTATATATATTAACCATTTTCTCTCTCTCCCCTCTCATTTCTCTCTTCTCTCCTTCTCTCTTCTCACGCTCTCTCCTCTCACTCTCTCCTCTCCGGCGGCCGACGGGGTGGAGCGGGGGCGAGGTGGGGACGGCGCGGGCGAGGATGGATGAGGATCGAGGTGGTCGAGGCGCGGTGAAGCTCAGCCACGGGTTCGTGGAGCGGCGAGGGTTTCACGGCATTTTCTTCGTGGATCGGCGTCCACGGCGCGTCGTTTCTTCGGTGGAGGTAGGGAGATGGACCCCCAGCTCGTGCTTTCCCTTTCCCGCGAGTTTTGTAGGCCGTGGCAAGCCGAGCGGGTTTATTTTCGCATTTTGGGGAAAATCCATGTTTTGGGGGAGTGAGCCGGATCTCTCGTTTTACAGCGTCTTTGGCCGATCCAGGGGTTTAGATGCATGCCTAGGGGCTTGGGGATGGATTCCCCTTTGTTTCCCCATCACCCGGGGGTGATCGGGGCGTGGATCAGATTTTTGGGCGTTTTCCCGCCGTTCTCGATTTTCCGAACTGGTCGCGATCTACCAATAACCGCTTTCATTGGTCGCGGTCTTAGGAGAACTGCGTTTGCCCAAGAGCGTCGGCAAGCGTCGCGGTCGTGCGATAGACCGTTTTCGTCTGGTCGCGGTCATGAGGTGACCGTGACTGTGTGGTCGCAGTCCTTGGGCGACCGCTACCATCGGGCTGCGTCTGGATAGTCGCAGTCCCCGGTCGACCGCTTCTATGTGGTCGCGGTCCTCAGGAGACCGCGACTACGTTGCGGTTCCCGTCTACGTGGTTTTGACCCCCGATCGACCCGGTTGTGACCCAGTGGTTGACGTTAGGTCTTGTGAATGTCCTTGACAGCCCGTGGAGTTCTGTGATCGTGTCTTTGGGTGTCCGGAGGTTCCATTTACCTCGATTAGCGTGCCCATAGGTGTGGTGGGTCCGGGTGACCTCACGTGTTCCGGGTTTTTGTGTTACGCTCGATCGAGTCACCGTGTATCGGTGTGTGTGCGGTGGGGTCTCCCCCGCATGTCGTGGGTTTCTTTGGAAGGCGATTCCCGTGTGGGCCATGTGTTTGGCCTTGGACTGCAAGTCCAGTTATCCGGTCAGGGGCTGGAGGTTTCCCGCTACCATGGGATGGGAGATCGACATGGCGGCTTGTGTGCTGCCTTGGGAATCGTGCTTCTGTGTTTTCCGTGTGGCCCGTGTGGGTGGCTTTAGTCCTTTGCGTTCCCTTCCCGAGGGAGTGGTCTTGGCGGCTCGTGAGTTGTCTCGGTACTCGTGCTACCGTGGTTTTAGACCTAGAGATTGGACTAGATTGACGGCCTTGTGCTGTTGCGTACAACGGTCTTGACCCCGAGTCTTGTGACTCAAGGACCGTTGGGGGTAGTGCGTCTAGAGGACTGTCCAGAGCCCAGTGGCTTAGTGCCACTTGAGTTTTCTCGACTCTCGCGCAGGGTGCGTGCGTGGCTGTGGACTGCGAGTCATGTTTCTTCTCCGACTGTGGTCACCGTGCGACGGGGCCGGTACGTGGGGTGGTCCCTGTACGTCGTCAGATGCGGACGTTGTTTTCCGTTGATTTGAGAGTCTACTCCTTTAGTGACCCTCCACTAGTCGTAGCCTACCAGTACGCGGTACCGGTCGCACCAGGGAGTGGTGTACGGGCTTACCCTTAGAGACAGTTTGTGGACCGATTGCCGTCGGGCCCCACGTCTTACAGCCAGAGTCCGGCTGAGGGGAAAATCGGTCAGAGGGCCAGACCAGGGACGCGCGGTCTGTGTGTGCACACGTGGTTGGGGGCGGTTGGACCCACGTCGACGGGAGTGACCCCAGCTAGTCACTTGTTTGTGGTTACTTGTACGGTGTTCGTACCTTTGGTAGGCGCTACCACGTCAGGCAGTTCACCTGCGGTGCGGTGTAAGTCGTCAGGGGATGCTACCGACTGTGCTTCTAGTGGGAGGTACTCCTGTCGAGTCGGGAGTGACAGACTATCAGTTTCCGTGACTTCGACCTTCGAATTTTCGGTCGTGTTGACCGTTGAGTTTCGGTTGTTTCCCCATGGCGCGTGTGTCGGTTTTCGCGCCGTGAGACTAGTGCTAGTGGCTTTACCGATGTTGCGTCTTGTTGTGCGGTACCCGCGACCGGATGGTCGGGGTTGCACCTTGGACAGTGTGTCCGGGTTGGCCGTGTCCTGGGCGACAGACCTCTACGGCGTGGTTTCCGTGGGTTTTTACTTCGGTAAGTGGTACTAGTGTGGTTCGGTAGCCCCCGACCGTGAGATCGGGGTATGTTTCTGGTACAGTAGGAGTAGCTCTAGTGCCGAGTTTTGACCGGCCACCGGTTCGCTGTTCCTGCTGTCATTGTAGCCTTCCTTTCCGCTACCGCCGTTATTTCTGGTTGGGGTTCCGCGGGATCCCTGCTGAGTCTCTGTTTTGGAGACTCATTCCCTGCTTTTCAGGTGTGGCGGTTCTTCCTCGAGGTTTGAGGGCGCGGTGTGGAGGTTCTCAGTTACCAGCTCGCCGGGCCGAGTGTTCACTTGGCATGTGGTACGCTTTACTGCTTTAGACTGTACTTTCTGTTGGACTGGAGTCTGTTATAGCTGTAGTTGTTTATTTATTTCTGTTAATTGTTGAATTATCCTACTTTATTTCCAATTTCTTTGTGCCTCCACACTCCTTTTAGCCCTTCCGAGCCCTCCCGACTCGTGGGCGGCGGTGCGAGTCTCGGGTTATCGGGCCTTCCCGGTAATCGGATTCTCGGGTCGTTACAGCTGGTATCAGAGAAGTGGTTGTGGACGTACATGGGAATTCGAAATATTACAGTGATGAGAGTCCATAAGGTCCAGTACAGTCGGCAGCTGGCTTAGGGTTTTGTGTTCGCTTTCCGCCTAGTTTCTCGCTCGAGAGCTTGAGTGCGATGTGCGGCGCTGTGAAGGTGGTTGCTGTCCGCGGATTTCGTGCCAGCATGGGGTCTAAGGATCGAGGTCGAGAGCCTTCTCCCTCATCGATGGTGGCCCTGGTTGTGCTGCGTTGGGTAGAGGTTGTTGGTAGGCGTGAGCTCGCAGTGCTGCGTTCGAGGAATCTGTAGCATGGTCAGGTGGCTGGAGAGGATTGTTCGTGGTTAAGTGGCCGTGAGCGTGCTTCGAGGGAGCTGCTGTCGGTTTTGGCCACTCCAGCTTGAGGTTTGTCCAGCTCCTGAGGTGTTCTGATCGAGAGGTGTGCTCGGGTGAGCGGAGGATCTTCTCGGTGAGCTGTTGTTTCGTCGAGCCTGATGTTCCTGTCGTGCTCTGTGGCGTCAGAAATGACGTGTCGGTTCCGATTATTTTGTAGATTTCTAGGCAGGATTTGGCAGAGATGTCCCGGTAAGTCTTTGCTCCTGCGCTCTTGCGTGTGAATGGGTTGTGTTCGCCCTAGAGTTGGCTTAAGATGTGAAGGCTCCACGGTGAGTTCGGGACCCGAGGATGAGTGTCGGCGGTTATCGTTATGGCTCGTGTTGCGGCTCTTGGTGCGGTGCGTTGTAGTTCGAGGAATTACAGCGTTGGTGCATCGAGAGATGCTGTGATTGTGGTCCGACGTGACACTCGTTGAGTGTGTCGTAGGCGCTGACCTGATGAAAGTGATTGTTTTCCTTGGTGCTGGATGGTGCTGTTTCCAGCGTGCGCGAGGTTCGAGATCAGGTCGAGCGTGGAGTTCTTCCGTTGGTCGGAAGGGTGTTCGGTCTCCCCTTTGGTTGGAGATATTGTGTTTGGCTAGGTTCATCGTCTTGCATCATGTGTTCGGATTGGTTGGCCTTGTGTGCCATGCAGTCCGTGCGAGACGTGCTCCTTGTCTTGGCAAGGCGGTTGCCTGCGAGGGTTGTGCCCGTTTTCCTTGTCGTGTGAGGGTGTGTTGGCACTTTTTCGAAGGGACGAGTGCTGGTTGGGTGGTGTTCGCATTTGTGGTTGTTCGCGCAGATCAGAGTGCGTAGTGGAAGCCTGGTGGGCTTGTGACCCACTGGTTCAGGATCGTAGCGTTGGTTGCTACGGGCGGATTCCTGAGTTTGCGTTGAGCATTGGAGGAGTGGTTCCTCTGTGTGAAACGTGTTGTTGTTGTGCTGTTGCTCGAGGTATTATGGTTCTTGGCACTGGCAGAATGGAGTGTTGGGGAATGTGCTGGCTAGTGCGCCACATGAGTACCCTGTTCCTGTGATGGAAGCCGTGTCAGGCGTCGGTGCTGGACCCGGATAGGGTTGTTGAGGATGTCGCCTGACGGAGACGAAGGATTTGATGAGACCAGATGGAAGAGTGACGCCTGTGGGCGGAGGCCTTTTTGTGAGATTGGCGTCGGATTGGTGGTCCTTGATAGGACGTTGGTGTCGCAATGGTTATCCCTGGTTTGGTGACCAGCATGGGATGGTTCCCCTGTGAGTCTGAGTCCAGTGAGGTGATGACTGAAGACACTAGGATCTTGTCATTTGGTTTCATCGTGCTCCCCGAGAGGGTCGAGTTGGTGTGATGATCGAGATCGGATGCAGAATCCGAGAGGAGTGTGGCTCGAGTTATGGTAATTGTCTGTGTGTGAGTCAGCGAATGACCTGCTGTGGGGCTGGATCTTGCCCGTTGGGCCGGTGGAGGTTTCCCGTTGATGTGTATCTGGCAACCAGTGGATGGTCTTTTCACATGCAGAAGATGATGTTGGTTGTGCATCGTGAACGGTGTTGAGCCCATGTTCTGGTTGCGGTCTGTTGAGATGGCTGCATGAGCCGATGGAGGCTCTGTGTTGGTTGTTCCCTTGTGAAGGGTGTGCGACCTGTCAGCTAGTTGTGAAGCTGATGTATGTTTTGTCTGCCGACCATAGGATGGATCGGTAGTTGTTTCTTGTGTCGAGGGTGTGTTTCCTCGGTGGGCGAGATGGTGGCAGCAGTGCCATGATTGGTTTTCGTGGTGTTTGAGGTGACGCCGGACTGCATTTGTTGGTGTACCTGCTCTAATGGTCGGTGTACGCGGCGCGCGGATCGAGGTGTTGTTTGTGATTGTAAGTCTGGCTGCGTCCCTCAGGTCCGGAGCTTCTCGTGCAAATCGAGGTTTTTTGTGCTGGGGCTCTGACGGCGTTGTCAGTTGGTTCAGTGTTCTTCCCCTGTGTCCTGGTGCTAGTCCCGAATTTCGAGGCCGAAATTCCTTTAAGGGGGGAGGGCTGTAATGTCCCAGGTTTATTTTTCAGATCTTTTAGTGGGTCTCGGAGTGTATTTTGTGCTTTACACGTGTTTTTCCCTGATGTGCCTTTGGAACTCTGTGCAAGGCAAACCGTGGCGTTCTCCGACTCCGGGACAGTACCACTGTGTTGTGTTCCTTCCGAGGATCGCGGAGGTAATTTTTCATAATTTTTTGAATTTGTGCAATTTTCGGATTTTTCTATATATATTAACCCTTTTCTCTCTCTCCCCTCTCATTTCTCTCTTCTCTCCCTCTCTCTTCTCACGCTCTCTCCTCTCACTCTCTCCTCTCCGGCGGCCGACGGGGTGGAGCGTGGGCGAGGTGGGGAAGGCGCGGGCGAGGTACGGGCGAGGATGTATGAGGATCGAGGCGGTGGAGGCGCGGTGAAGCTCGGCCACGGGTTCGTGGAGCGGTGAGGGTTTCACGGCGTTTTCTTCGTGGATCGGCGTCCACGGCGGGTCGTTTCTTCGGTGGAGGTAGGGAGATGGACCCCCAGCTCCTGCTTTCCCTTTCCCGCGAGTTTTGTAGGCCGTGGCGAGCTGAGCGGGTTTATTTTCGCATTTTGGGGAAAATCCATGTTTTGGGGGAGTGAGCCGGATCTCTCGTTTTACCCCGTCTTTGGCCGATCCAGGGGTTTAGATGCATGCCTAGGGGCTTGGGGATGGATTCCCCTTTGTTTCCCCATCACCCGGGGGTGATCGGGGCGTGGATCGGATTTTTGGGCGTTTTCCCGCCGTTCTCGGTTTTCCGAACTGGTCGCGGTCTACCAGTAACCGCTTTCATTGGCCGTGGTCTTAGGAGAACCGCGTTTGCCCAAGAGCGTCGGCAAGCGTCGCGATCGTGCGATAGACCGTTTTCGTCTGGTCGCGGTCATGAGGTGACCGTGACTGTGTGGTCGCTGTCCTTGGGCGACCGCTACCATCGGGCTACGTCTGGATAGTCGCGGTCGTGACCCAACCGTGACTGCTTAGTCGCGGTCCCCGGTCGACCGCTTCTATGTGGTCGCGGTCCTCAGGAGACCGCGACTACGTTGCGGTTCCCGTCTGCGTGGTTTTGACCCCCGGTCGACCCGGTTGTGACCCAATGGTTGACTTTAGGTCTTGTGAATGTCCTTGACACCCCGTGGAGTTCTGTGACCCTATCTTTGGGTGTTCGGAGATTCCATTTACCTCGATTAGCGTGCCCGTAGGTGTGGTGGGTCCGCGTGACCTCACGTGTTCCAGGTTTTCGTGTTACGCTCGATCGAGTCACCGTGTATCGGTGTGTGTGCGGTGGGATCTCCCCCGCATGTCGTGGGTTTCTTTGGAAGGCGATTCCCGTGTGGGCCATGTGTTTGGCCTTGGACTGTAAGTCCAGTTATCCGGCCTGGGGCTGGAGGTTTCCCGCTGCCCTGGGATGGGAGATCGACATGGCGGCTTGTGTGCTGCCTTGGGAATCATGCTTCTGTATTTTCCGTGTGGCCCGTGTGGGTGGCTTTAGTCCTTTGCGTTCCCTTCCCGAGGGAGTGGTCTTGGCGGCTAGTGAGTTGTCTCGGTACTTGTGCTACCGTGGTTTTAGACCTAGAGATTAGACTAGATTGACGGCCTTGTGCTGTTGCGTACAACGGTCTTGACCCCGAGTCTTGTGACTCAAGGACCGTTGGGGGTAGTGCGTCTAGAGGACTGTCCAGAGCCCAATGGCTTAGTGCCACTTGAGTTTTCCCGACTCTCGCGCAGGGTGCGTGCGTGGCCGTGGACTGCGAGTCATGTTTCTTCTCCGACTGTGGTCACCGTGCGACGGGGCCGGTACGTGGGGTGGTCCCCGTACGTCGTCGGATGCGGACGTTGTTTTCCGTTGATTTGAGAGTCTACTCCTTTAGTGACCCTCCACTAGTCGTAGCCTACCAGTATGCGGTACCAGTCGCACCAGGGAGTGGTGTACGGGCTTACCCTTAGAGACGGTTTGTGGACCGGTTGCCGTCGGGCCCCACGTCTTGTAGCCAGAGTCCGGCTGAGGGGAAAACCGGTCAAAGGGCCAGACCAGGGACGCGCGGTCTGTGTGTGCACACGTGGTTGGGGGCGGTTGGACCCACGTCGACGGGCGTGACCCCAGCTAGTCACTTGTTTGTGGTTCCTTGTACGGTGTTCGTGCCTTTGGTAGGCGCTACCACGTCAGGCAGTTCACCTGCGGTGCGGTGTAAGTCGTCAGGGGACGCTACCGACTGTGCTTCTAGTGGGAGGTACTCCTGTCGAGTCGGGAGTGACAGACTGTCAGTTTCCGTGACTTCGACCTTCGAATTTTCGGTCGTGTTGACCATTGAGTTTCGGTTGTTTCCCCATGGCGCGTGTGTCGGTTTTCGCGCCGTGAGACTAGTGCTAGTGGCTTTACCGATGTTGCGTCTTGTTGTGCGGTACCCGCGACCGGATGGTCGGGGTTGCACCTTGGACAGTGTGTCCAGGTTGGCCGTGTCCTGGGCGACAGACCTCTACGGCGTGGTTGCCGTGGGTTTTTACTTCGGTAAGTGGTACTAGTGTGGTTCGGTAGCCCCCGACCATGAGATCGGGGTGTGTTTCTGGTACAGTAGGAGTAGCTCTAGTGCCGAGTTTTAACCGGCCACCGGTTCGCTATTCCTGCTGTCATTGTAGCCTTCCTTTCCGCTACCGCCATTGTTTCTGGTTGGGGTTCCACGGGATCCCTACTGAGTCTATGTTTTGGAGACTCATTCCCTGCTTTTCAGGTGTGGCGGTTCTTCCTCGAGGTTTGAGGGCGCAGTGTGGAAATTCTCAGTTACCAGCTCGCCGGGCCGAGTGTTCACTTGACATGTGGTACGCTTTACTGCTTTAGACTGTACTTTCTGTTGGACTGGACTCTGTTATAGCTGTAGTTATTTATTTATTTCTGTTAATTGTTGAATTGTCCTGCTTTATTTCTAATTTCTTTGTGCCTCCACACTCCTTTTAGCCCTTCCGAGCCCTCCCGACTCGTGGGCGGCGGTGCAAGTCTCGGGTTATCGGGCCTTCCCGGTAATTGGATTCTCGGGTCGTTACATATTCTCTCTCTCAACTCTTTATTTTCATTTCTCAGGGAGGAGATTTGATCCTTACGAAATTCAACATCAAACACATGAGCCTCAATCAATTTCTCTAAATGTGAGTATTTTTTACAAGAGGGATTACAGTTGTTTTGTTCAGCATTCTTTTTCAATTTTTTGTTTTTTGATTTTAACTTCTTGTAGTTATCAGTAAGCTCATCATATGCAACCAATAGACCATCAAGAGATATGCTTTCAGAGTCTGAATTTACCTCTAAGGATGATCCATTCTTATGCTAGACCTGAAGGATACAATATGAAGAAAATAATATATACGTATGATCACACAGAATGGGGATAGAAGAAATGAGCCAAACCATACAATTCAAACCACAATGCACGAAGATTTTTAAGGTGGTTCGGATGCAACGACGGTAACTTACGTCCACCCCTCACCAAAACCCGGTGAGGCTTCACTGCTGGAAAACCAGCACGGGGATAAATCCCCAACACGGAGCCAAGCTCCAGTACACACGTAGGACGACGCCTGTAAACACACAGGGAACAAATCCCAACACACACACACACACACACACACACACACACACACACACACACACACACACACACACACACACACACACACACACACACACACACACACACACACACACACACACACGAGGACACGCCCCAACACACACACACGGAGAAGAAATCTCCCACACGATCCGATGACCGGATCACAAACACACACACACACACACACACACACACACACACACTGCAACAACCGCAGCACAATAAACCACACGACCGTACCCGGACGGTCACACACACACACACACATAGATCTAGAAACAATCCACACACACAAGTGTAGATCTGAAGCGATCCACACACACACACACATTGATGATCACAAATATAGAACAAGAACACACTTGAAGCTCAATATAAAATTGAAGAAGAATATAATATAAATTAAAGAGCTCAGATCTAGGTTCCCCCTTTGATGAAAGTTGCAGATCTTGTATGAGGCTTGCTTCTTCACTTGAATGGAGATTGATTGGCTTCAGATGGAGCTTGAAGAGCTTGGGATGTATGAAGAATTCTTCCACGAACTATTGTTCACAGAGCTACAGTAACCTTCCTTCTTCCCTTGGCAGCCTCTCCTTCAACCCTTCTTGCTTGCTTGCTTCTTCTCCTTTCTTCCTTGGGCAACTTTCCCTTGAATCCTTGCTTGCTTGCTTCTTCACTTCATTGTAGGTTATTGGCTTCAGATGGAGCTTGAAGTGCTTGGGAATGGATGAAGAGTTCTTCCACGAACTACTGTTCATGGAGCTACAATAGGCTTCCTTCTTCCCTTGGACAGGCTCCCCTTTTATCTCTTGAAGTAAATTAGGGTTTATGACCCCTTAGGTTGGTTTTATATCTCTTGAATGGTCAAGAGACATGCCCCAGACCAAATCTACAAAATATGGCTTAATTGGGGGCATTGGGTTTAAACAAATGGGAAGAAAAATCTCTCCACGAGCTTGAAACACAAAATCAAACAAGGCTGCATTGGGGCTGGCGGTCGACCGGTGGTCATGGGGCGGTCGACCGGAATTTTTCAAAAGGGGGGCTTTCGTTGCTGGGAAAACCGGTCCATCAACCCAATGCTGGCGGTCGACCGAAATCTAGAATTTTCCAAATTTCCAACATTCAACCCCTTAAACCCATTTGTAGTCCATGGGATCAAACTCCTTTGACCTTGAGGATTTGTACTGAGTATTTTGACCTACAAGAACACAGATAATTGATTAGAGCTATAGCTCAAACATCCATATGATGAATGCATGAACTTCATGTCCTCATTCATTCCATGCATTTTTGGGTTTGGTTTAACTTAGTTTATATAATTGGAAAGCTTAAACCATTTGAGCATTTCTCATTGATTGGAATGAGAGACTTATGCATTCAAACTGAACTGTTACGCTAGCAAGCCATGCGACCATTGTGAACCGTAATTACCAAGAGTGAAGTAGGCTAGAAACCTCTTGTAAAACCAACATTCTCAGCCAAGGGTCAAAACCATATAGCCATGCACTTGACCAACATGTTTGAGCCTCAAGCCATTGGTCATCTCAATCATGAACATGGGCAATCAACCATTAAGTTTAGTTATCATCAAAAACATATGCAAGGCATATACAACACATATGGCAACAACAGTTCTCCTTTTCCTTTCATTAATGTTTCTTCGTACATAGGCCACAGCCAATACAATGCATATCGAAAATAAAAATGCTACATCCACTGGTACTATATCACGAGCTGATTACTCGGCGCGGACATGGCTAGCACCCCTAAGCCTAGCCACTGACTCCACCCAGTGTGAAAACTGACTCGGATAACAGGATAGCTGACCCTGTTTGCTCGGGAAACTCAGAGAAAAGGTATCAAAGGAAGAAGGGGAATGAATGCCCGGATGTCAGGAAAACAAGTGAAGACCTCCTCTGCCAACTCTTTGGAAGGAGGGCGGAAGCCGAACAGAAAGCAAGCACCTCCAAGTGGTGCGAGCAAGGATAAGAGCACCCTCTAAAGAGTGAAAGAAAAGAAAAGAAGTTGGTTGAAGAGCAGAAGAGGGGGAGAAACCGAGCACCCCCTCGAAGAGGTGAGAGGGGCGGCGGATGGAAAGAAAGGAGGAGCAACAACGTTACGTCGCTAGTCCTCCTCAAGTGGGGCGGTGGCCCAGAGAGCAGGAGCGAGCCCGTCGCCAGGCCTCCTTCCTTCTCGTACACCGTCTGGCGGCGGTCCAGAAGTTAGAAGCGAGCCCATTGCCATGCCTCCTTCTTTCTCGTACGCGGTCCGCCCCGTCCTCCTTCTTTCTCCTACGCCGGAGCAGCATGAATACCTCGGCGGCCACCAGGGTCATCGTCTTCCGAATCACCCTCCATGTTTCGCTGATTATCCCCCAACACAAAAGACAGACGCTTCGCGAAAAAGGGAGAAAGAGGAAAGACTGCAAGGGAAGCCTTAAGCGGTGAAGAGAGGTGAAGACGCCCTTCGGGACTTTTTATAGGCCGTAAGGGGGAACCCTCGCCTTAATTGGCTCTCCCCTCAAAAAAACGTGAAAGGCGGGAACCCTTTCCTAAGGGCAGTTACTTTGTTTCCCTCAATGGCCCTCACATAGGGACACGTGAAATGGCAAGTCATTCAAAGTATGGAAAGGCGGAAAGACGCTAGCACCACGTCAACCGCCTGGCCAACCAACACGCAAGAAGGCTGCAAGTAAAATCTCCGCTTTTCTAGCTACTGCAGATACGGTAGTCAAGTCGCACCAAAGGCGGTAAGGAACAGTCAATCCAATTCTGACTATTACTACCATTATATATAGAAAGAAAAATCTTACATGGCAACATTTAGAAAAAGAGAAAGAGCTAACACATCGAGCTCGTTTTCCTCCTATTCTATGGAGATGGGGGGACTCCGAGAGGCCTGTGGCCTTTCCTGAGGCTCGGCGGTCGAAGGATCCTCAGCACCCGGTGATCTGCCCCCGGTATCCTCGGTGACGGTCGATCCAGGCACTGACCCCACTCGTGTGGGAACTACCTCGATCGTGTGCCCTCCCGAGGCAACCGGAGTTGGCGATCGCTCTGTTGAAGCGGAGGCATCCTCGCTCCCCCCTTCACTCGACGTCGGAGAGGGAAAATATGTGGTATCCTCATCCGAGTTGTAGCGCTGCCCGGAAGCAAAAACGAGCTCATCGGATACCTACTGTTGAGCCTCGACGACCGCTTGATGGAAGCCTTGGGTGAATCCCTTCCGCAGCCCCCGACGGTAGCCTGGCTCGTAGTACGAGAAGGTGGCCTTCTGAAGAGTTGTGTGGTAGCCCTCCGAGCTTCTATATCGGTCGATCGCCTCCCCCCCAGCTTGCTCTGCTTTCTCCTCAAGCTCAGCCATCCTCTGCTCGGCCTCGAGCAACTTCATCTCAGCCTCGGACAGCTTCGCCTCTGCCTTAGTCTGCACGAACGGCAGAGAAAGATAAAGGAAAAAAATAAAAGTATAAGAGTTGGAACCCAACTAGACAGGAGCCAGTCGGTAACACTAAAGCAATTGTATAACAAAGGGGTGGAGAGGCAAGCGGAACCCACACTTCCAAGCCAAGAGGAAAGTGCAGAACAGGCCCGAACGAGTGTCCAGACTGGACTCATGGGGCTTGGGCGGAGAAAAGTAGTACTGCCATGGCAGCCCATAACGCCCCTCCATCTTCTTCACTTCGGCTTCGCCCAACTCATTGTGCATGGGGTGCTCAGACTGCGGCACCAAACTCCCTACGCCCTGTTCAGCTTCCTGTACCTCGGTTGTGGGGTGTTGATCCGCCATGGAAGGACGAGAAGAATAGGAAGAAGAAGAGGAAAGCGTTGAGTCAGACGATTCAGGAGGAGGCAGAAGCTGACGGATCGCCGCCGCCGTGATCTCTGCTAACTCCGCAAAGGCCTCCGCGATTCTTCGCTCCTCCTGGTCACCCTCGCGGCGCATGAGCCTTTTCAAGAATACAAGTGCGATGGAGAGAAAAAACCCTAAACGAAGGAGGCTTGGAACGCAAGCACGCACGATGTTTATACCCCCAGAGGCTTGGCGGGAGGCGGCGCGACATTCCGAACTCTAAAAAGGGACTCCTTGCATCAACTCAAAAGAGTCATTATCACGGGCGTATTCCCATGACAGCTGCATTAAATAGCCCCTGCCGGAGAAATTTCCCACCCAAATCAAGCCACTAATACCATCCCACAACTGCTACTCATCCGAGCCCAATTTTGGCTCGGGAGTCGGAGGGGGACAACTGGAGAGGGGGAAAATCCACGGCCCAAGAGCACGGCCCAACTAGGTTTAATTTGACCAAACCATGCCCAACTCCCCAAAGTGACAGCCCCATTCTGGGTCCACTTACTTTAAGCCCAAAACTCACTCGGACCAGCACTTCCTAGGCGACTCCCAGGTCCGAAAGTCCGAGCAACAGATCGATCGAGAAGGCCCCTGCGGGGACCCAGTGCGACCTACCCAAGCTACGCGCCCATCGCTCGAGAGAAGACTTCGAGCAAGCGTCACAAGCTCGGACCGACTATCGGAAGCTTATATACCCAAGCGGCCGTTACGCATCCTTCAGGAGCAGGGAACCCCAAGGGATGAGGGAGAGCAAGAGTCCTAGTGCCATAAAGAGCCCACGACAAGGACGTAACCCCCTCTGAATCCCCTTGACTCCCAGGGCTCCTACATTAAACGGACCGCTATATAAATCCCAGGGAGGCTCTCCGAAGTGGTAAGCAAGATTCCTAAGTGAGAACCACCACATCTCTTGGTGGAGAATAATCTCGCGCCCTCTTCTTCTCCTACCACGTCTCCTCGCACCAGTGCTCTATCATATTCGCTGACTTAAGTATCGAGGGTTTCCCCCAGGGACTCAGCACTGGGCACCTCTGATCCATTTCCTGCCTTGCAGTTCATCTAGGCGTGGTGGCCATGATCAAAGATTCCTCTGAGATCCAGCAACTTAGGATCAGCGCGAGATTACCCCTCTTCAATAAGAAATCTCAAAAAAAACTTGTAGTATACTATGATTATTGAGGAGAGTAAAATCATTGCGGCCCGTGTACGGCATGTTAACGCTAGGCCCATGTCGGCCCAAGGTCCGCGCGGTACATAGCAGACCCCTGACAGACAACTCGCGGCCCAATAAAGATGGACATAAGATTCGCCAGCTCACGAAGGGCATCGACCCAGACATATCGGACGCCAGATGACCCTCCGACGACCTAACGTTACTCCTGCCATCACCGACCTCCACTCCAGTAAAGGCGAGCACATCCTAAGAGTGTCGTAAGACTCGCTTGAAGGCCACACATCCCGAATAAATGGACACACAATGGAAAACTCCCCACGATCGCGAGAAGACATTACCCCACTACTCACGTCCTTTAATTCCCTGTTAAGAGATGAGTCTCCACCAAAATAGATTTTGATCAGAAAGAGAGGGGGACATACACAGACACAGACGGAGACACACACGCATACGGTCACACAGACATCCAGACACTCGCGCTCAGACACAGAGAGAGTCATCCATAAAGAGAGCCAACCACAAAGAAGAGCCCAGACCTACTCCAAGCACGCCTCAAGCTTTGCAAGCACTCCCAGAGCACTCGCAAGACATAGCAAGCACCCTCAGAAGCTCAATCCCGACTCCAGACTTGATCACTCTGCTCTCATCCTCCTCTCTATTGATCCCCAGATAACACGATCATCGATCATTATTTAAACATTGGATGATTATCCCCTAAAGTAACGGCAATGACACCTTCAGACACCATCTTTCAATGTTTACAGGCTTCCACGAATGATTGGACGTTCTTCCCCATTAAATAAATCTTAAAAATGTGATACAAAATTCGAGAAACTATTTTTCTACTTTTACAATTATCCCTAATCAAAACTTTCAATCGGATGGATGATGTTTGTTTAATATTTGTATGTCCTCGAAGACTCCAACGAAGATAGTTCTAATCTAACCGGATGTTTGGTTGTTATATTAGACATTTCTATTAACATCAATTTTCATATTGTTACTAATAATACCAATTTAGTTACACTTTTGATATTTATATAGTTTTTAAATTTTAACCCTTATAACCTTTCATATTTATGAATTAGCCCCTCTAGGCCACATATTCATTTATCAGTTCTTACAGTTACATATATATTTGATAAACACCATGTCAAGAAGTTTCTTTGTAAGTACATGAGGGGACCTACAGGAAAAATTATGAGACCTTTCACTAAATAACTTGAAATTTTTAATAGTTATAAATAAATAATTGGATTGGAGAGACTAATCCGTAAATATAAAAAAAATAGAGGCTGAAAATTAAGAATCTTATTCATATATTAGCAAAGTATAAATTTAATACAGATCTAAGTTCATATTAAAATATTTAAAAATTATTGAGAGCCAAAATTCTCTTTGCGTTCCATTCCCTTCCAGTAATAACATGCATGGATGATGGACCACTAATCTGCCGATGATTCTGGGAGAAGAGACATAGCATAGGGGGGCGGGGGTGCTTGAATTGGAAGCTACTAGCAAGCGATCACAAAACGAGGATGTTACTCCCTCCTGACGGCAAATCAGCACCATCTAGCATAATGCTGAAACAACGGCTGCAAAGAAAGGGATGCCAGTTCACAACCATACCATCCGAAATGCTTCTGGTTCGAATAACAAGAGCAAGAAGTTTGTTAGATCTTTCCTTCCCCCTTTGCTTACGGAAGAACTCCCTAGTGGGTACAAATTTATCCGGTCCTCTTCTCTTTAGTCTGTGGCCCTGCAGAGAAGCAAGAAGGAAAAAGGAATCCGATTGGTTTTTGATTCAACTTGGTATCGATTCAAATAGAAAATAAGCATAAGAGGAATGCATAGATCAACAGCATCTGGGCAAGACGTATTGTAAACAGAATGCGTTCATACTGGAGATGAGGGGTTTGGGCCTGCTCTTGAACAGAATCCGATGGCGGATGACCCCGATGACTTCCAGATCCGTCTTTGGCTGCTCGGCTCCATCCAGCACTTCTTCCTTCCTCTTCCTCAGCACCAGTAGTGGCTTCTTCAGCGGCACTTTCGTCCCCGACAGCTCGTGGTAGCCGACCGTGAAGGTGTAGTTTGCCTGGAGGACCAGAGAGCGGCGCAACCGCGCAAGAACCGATCAGATGGGCGCGACAGAAAACCCTCATTGGACGATGATGCCATGGATTCTGCGGCGAGGCCGACCTCCGACGTGCGGCAGAGGCGCCCGATCTCGAGATTCCGGAGCTCGTTTCCCACGGAAGGGTGCGCTTCCACCACGCCCTGGAGCTCCACGATGGCCCATTCGGGGCAGTCGCCGGCCCCGCAGCTGCACCTCAACTGGATCTGCATGGTGCCCCTCCCGCTCCTTCTTTGAGCTCCTGGGATGGCCACGAGGGAGGCGAAGGGAGGACCCCCTATGGAGGTCCCATGGCGGATGCAGGTGGGGAGCCCCGAAAATTTCGAAGTTTCCCGCCACCTGAGGAGAGGAGGCGGGAAACGTCGCACGTGCCACTCGAGCGTGGCCCCGTGACGTGGCGGTCGGGGATTTTCGCTCAGTGCCGACGGGTAGCACTTGGTATACGTGGATGAGACAAAGTGACTCGAGGTGATTCTGTCTAATATGGCGACAAAAGCCATAATGGTGCTGTGGCGCGAGAGATTGGCTGTTGCAGGGGTCCCTCCCAACCGAGTGACTCCCAATCTGCGGCTCTCATAATCTCATTATGCCCTTAAAAATTAGATTTATTTTAGATTTATTTTAAAAAATTATCTATATACCATTGAAAAATACCTGACATACCCCACCTTTATAAAATTTACTCGTAAACTCCCAAAATCTCAAATAACTCTTCATTATGCCCTTACCGTCAACGTGGTGGTTAACCTCAAATGAGTTAACATGGGTGAAATAACTAATATACCCCTGATTATCTCTCTCTACCCCATTTCTCCTCATCTCTCTAGCTCTCTACTCATCATCCCCGACAGTGGCGAAGTTGGTGCTCCCCCTCTCTCCTGGCTCCCCCTCCCCCTCCATCACCAGACTCGACTCCCCCTCCCTCGTGACTCCATGATCTCTGCAACGTGGCTCTTGACGCTGACGACTTGTTGTACGAGGTCGAGGCCTAACTTAACACTTCGAAGCTGCAACAGAACACCTCTACCGCTCCGATGAGGAAGCGCTCCTGATATGCCACTTTCCTCTCTCCCCCATCCCTGCTCATCCCGTTCCACCGTCGGGTGGTGAAGGAGATCGTGGAGATCAGGGGGAGGCTAACAATGTCAGGGGAAGAACCCCAACGGGTTAGCTGCTTTGCTTAGGGGAGGCACGTAGAGAAATGGGGGATGGGGGGATGCGACTAGGCCACCGTCGTTGCCATGGGTGCCTTACAGATTTGCAGTTCATCTCTTGTTCCACCAGCATCACCACCATGGCCCCAGCGATCGCACCAGTCACAACAGTTGGTTGCGAGTGTTCTCTGACGTCATGCTCTCGTCTAGCAAGTGGTGTAGTAGGCAGGGCCTCTTCGGGCTTGCAACAGAGGGCAGCAATGCCCAGATCGGACGCCCTCTGGCACACGACGTTAAAGCGCAGCCCCACGTCTAGGTGCTCTACCTGTTTCTCGAGTCGCTCGCCAACTATCTTCAAGAAGCTACTGTTGCCGACACCCCCACGCATGATGCTATTGTCCTATGGATTAAATGGGAACGTCGGGTCCGTGATGGCGGTGATTCGAATGGCTGGTCGGAGGGGTATTGCACCGGTGAACTCTTTCTCAACTCGGCAAGATAGAGGGGTGTGGCACCAGCGACCTCTTTCTCAACTCAGTGGCGCAATAGGGGTGGCGCGGTGCGAGGGCGTCAGTCCTCCTATAACCTCTCTCTCTGCTGGTACGAGGGTGTTATACTCTCGTCGTCGCCGTCTTCCACCCTCTCTCTCTCTCACTCCATCCCCTCTCTCTCCCTCTACATCATTCTCTCTCTCTTTTTCTGTCTGCACCTAGCAGGGGTGCCGACACTAGAGGGGAAGACCCCCTCCGACGCCCTCTCTCTCTCTCCAACTCCCTCTATGTGGGTGTGTGCATCTGCCATGGGTGCCGGCGTCAGAGGGAAAACCCCCTCGGGCACCCTCCCCCCTCTTATGCCCCCTTCTCTCTCTCTCTCTCCACCTATCGAGGGTGCCAGGGCAGAAGTGGAAGGCCCCCTCTGGCCCTCTCTCTCTCACTCCATCCTTTCTCTCTCTCTTTGTGTGTACATTTGCCGGTGCTGCTAGCGTTGGAGGGGAAGACCCCCTTCGATGCCCATCCCCTCTCCTGCCCTCTCTCTCTCTCTCTCTCTCTCTCTCTCTTTCCACTTGTCGGGCTACTAGTGCTAGAGGGGGAGACTCCCTCTAATGCCTTCCCCCTCTCCTGTCCTCTCTCACACACATTGGTGGAGGTAAAATGATCCAATCATCTTTATCGTTACTTCTGTCAAGACGTAAAGTAACCGCAGGGGCATGGTAACACTGGTTAAGAGTTTTGGGAGATTTATAGGGGTATAGCAGCAATTCAGACATTTTTCGATGGTGTACAGATAATTTTCTCATTTATTCTTCTATCTCTAATTTTTTATAATTGATTATTACACTTATAAGAAGTAAATAAAATGAATTAAAAATGCAAGAGCCTACTTCGAAAAGAATGTGAGTTGAAGAAGGGAGAGCTAATATTCTCCCCCATGAACTGACTTTGAATGCTTCCAAAATCCCATTGTTTTGATCTATGCATGTTTGATAAACTTCCCTTAAACCTTTCTTCTATATTTATGAAAAAAATTATATATAATTTATGGTTGGAATAAAAAGTAGATATTTATTATTCTTATACCTGAACTTGTCATGTATCGTTAAGAATACTAATGATATGTGAGGAGAGTAAATCTAGTTCGGCCCAAGATTGGCCCAATAGCGGCGGGCCTAAATCGCCCAAACCAACCCCGCTCCTACATCTCGCCCAGTAGGTACGGCCCACCAGGGCGCGATCCAATTCAACTCGGCATTGGATTCGACAGCACAGGAAAGCACCATAATCGGCGGAAGACCCTCCGACGACCGACCTTTACCCCCCACGACGTCGGCCATCATCCCATAACGGGTGAGCATGCCCCATGAGCGCCGTGAGACTCGCCCCGAGACCAACCGACGCCGGGATAAGCACCCTCCAACGGGAAACTTCTGCCACTATAGCGAGAAAATGTTATTCCACTACTTACACCCTTCCCTATCAAGGGATAAGGCTCCCCGCTCCAGGACAACCCATATAAGAAGGGGAACGACAGAGAAGAGCATGACGGTGGATACTTCTGCCAAAAAGCTTCTCACTGAAAATAGAGTAATCAGTCCTACTGCAGCTATAGAGAGGCCATGCCCTACGACGTCCAGAGAGAGCACTCCTTCTACGCTACCTTATCACCCAGCGAGCACTCTCTGGGTGCCTACTGGGAGCAGCGAACACTCGTGGTGAAGGCCTACACGTCTCTCGGATCCTCCACTACGGCCTCCACATCTCTCTCACTTTTCTCTTCTATGTTATCAATTAAACCGTTGCTGACTTAAGCATCGAATGGTTGTCCTCTAGGTTAACACCCGAGACTCCTTCTGACGCTCTTTGTTTCCTGGTGGTTGCAGGCCTCCACGGATGCGGGACGGCTTCCCTAACAAATAAATAGAGAAGGTGGTAAGTGACATAGGAATCATTTTCCTGCCTCTACAATATGTAAAAAGACTTCAATAATACCCTCTCTGTGTATAACAGATGATCTTATATTAATTGTTAGCATTCTTTATATTATATGCATAAAATTCAAATACAATAATGATAAGCCTATAATTTTTGTTCTAGTACGAATTTACATAAAATTCCTACATTTATATTTCCCAAGTCAATTGGTGCAATAACATTATACGAATACATGATTCTTAATTTTTCCTTTCTTTCTCTTTTTAATTGATGCAATGATACACTGAGAATTAAGTTAAAATGATGTTTCACTAGATTATGGCGACAAAAAGATGCCGATCTTAAAAATATGATTTTTTACATATATATTTTTATATCTAGAACCTGAGGTGTGCTGTGATAATTCACCACCTCCTCTCACGATGGGAATGTCATGGGTTCGATTCCATTCCGTAATGTGCGGAGCATGATCACCTATCTTCGAATTATTCACGATGTCAGATTGTTAGTTAATGAGATCAATCACCCCCATTATGAAAATTTGTGGAGTGCCAATTTTGAACCCTAATTCCCCTATTCCCTCTCTTTATCCCCCTCCCTATGTAACAAAAAAAAAAGGTTGTATCTAAACACTTCTAACATTGGGCACGAACTTTGAAGGAATATTCTTAGATAGATATTACAAAAATTGTTAATAGATGTCAAATTTTAAAAATACTCTGGAGACTCTGTGATCTCATCAAACTTATGTTGGATTTAAGTTAAGGATAGATTCATCATTTCAACATTTAAATTGTACTCAGGTGAAGACAACGTAAAACCAAGTTATTTTGGGTATAATACGGGTGCTTTGATAAATCATATTACTTAGGGGTATAATACAATAATAGAATATTATGAGGGTCTATATTAAAAAACCTTTAAAATATGATAATAAACTTGGTAACTTTAAAGATATAATGTCAAATATATAGACCTCCAAGACCCTCCGGTGGTTCTCTCCTATGTTTCTCCTTACCCACCCTCCCCCTCTGCTGTCCCAACTAGTTCCTCAAGTGATCTGAAGACTGTGAGAGGGCAAACGCCTGATGGTTCTTTCATACATGCACTGTTTTCCTCCCTGACGCTGCCTCCCATGAACATTACTGGTCATTCGAAGGCGGTTACAAATAGTAGGGATCAAGCTGTGTTCTTCACAGCCAATGAGATTCAATCGTCGTTGTTCCCCTCTCGATTCACGATTATACCTCGCACCTCTCAGGGTCATCCGGCCTTGATATCATAACACATATTTCCCATAGATTTACCTTCCATAAGGACTTCATCCCGAGCACGTTGGGCCCAGACATCTGTTTTTCCAATTTCAAGTTTACGTATATTAATATATTGAGGAGGGCCTATCTCGCCAGCCCAGTAAACTCTCATCTTCTCAGTGGCCTGGTAAACACCCATCCTCTTGATTCATCAGAGGAGCTCAACTCTCCAAACCTGTTACGTCACATGTCTAGCCCAGCACACCACCTGTAATGCTTCGAATTACAGATCCTATTTTCGTGGGTTTAAGATCTATTTTTATAGGTGAATTAAACATTATTTCGGATTGAGTTTGGACCCCGTTAGAATTATTGAGTATTTCAACATTTTTCATAATTATTTAACCGAAAATGATAAGAGGGAGGGTATATCGAGGATTTCAATTTTTTCAGGGTTTTGGGAAAACCTCAAAAGTCTTTTTCTTCCGGTTAAACACGAGCCCGCTCCTCTCTCTCCTCATTCTTCTCCCTATGCTCCGATCGCGAGGTCCCTCTCCTCTCCTCTCCGGCTACAGACGGCGAGCGCGGGGGGGTTTGATCGACGACGACGGCGGTCTAGGCGGAGAGTGGGTGTGAGGCAGAGGTGACTCGTGCGTGCACGCATAGGATCGCAATTTCATGCGATTGGTTCAAGATCCGGCGCGATCCGACGAGGATCGAGCCCCATTAAAGGTTTGAAGCGACGTTGAGATAGGGGGATAGATCTCGAACTCATCCCTCACATTCTCTTTTGATCCGGTAGTGATTTGGGCGAGAGAGAGGGGTTGATTTCCCCCGTGAGAACGGATTGATCATTTCCCCCGTGATTTCTAGCCTAGATCGGGTTTAATATGTGGCATTGTGGTCGGGGATGATTTCCCCACGTACCCTGAACAGGGAGGCGGCCAGTGGGGCTGCCGCCTCTGCCCAGTTGGGCGGCTGGATACTGGCCGCCTAGGGCGGCTGGGCGGCCAGTGGGGTGACCGCCTAGGGTAATGCCCATTGGGCGGCCAGAGTATGGCCCGCCCAGGTGTCTGGGTGGCCAGGGGACTGGCCGCCCAGTCCTCCCCTGGCCGCCCAGTCCTGTGCACTGGGGGACCACAGGTTGGGCCGCCCAGACCCCTTTAGCCCAATTGTTGAGCGGCCAAAGCCCTGGCCGCCCAGCCTTTTTGGGCGGCCAGAGGGCTGGCAGCCGAGGCCACTAGGTGGCGGCCACTGCTGTGGCCGCCCAGGCCCAGTGTGCCCGTCGAGTGTTTTTCACGATTCCGCGCGACTAGAGATTCCGGTCAGTGCCGTATGTATCGACAGTCTAGCCAGTGGTTCTTAGTTTCCGTGCTAGCGAGTCACCTCGTGGTGGATTAGTACGGACCGGTGATACTCCGGTGGCTTCTGCGGTTATAGCGAGTTCTCACTTTCAGTGATCCTGTGCACTAGTCGTAGCTGACCTGAGCACGCAGTTGTTTACCCACCAGGGAGTGGTGGAGGCTTGTCCCGAGTAGATGATTTTTAAGCTGGTTACCGTAGGGCCCCTTGCCTTTGCAGCCAGAGTCCGGTTGGGGAAAAAATCGGCTAGAGGACCCGACTTAGACCAGATAGTCTGTGTGTGCACACTTGGTTGAGGGCGTTGGACACGCACTGATGAGCGCGACCCCAGCTAGTCTTTGTTCTGTGGTACTGTGTATGGTGTCTCAATTTTCACTTGGGGTGAGTAGGGAGACACCTGAGGCTGCAGTATAAGTCGTCGGTGGACGCTTCCAGCCTTACTTTTAGTGGGGTAGTACTTCTGTCACTTGAGAGGTTGTGGCTCAGGTTTCCTTCTGAGGTGATTTACTGTACTGGCGGCTCAGCGTGTTCTGTTCTACGTGACCAAGGCACGGTTTTGGTGGCAGGTGTAGTGGTCCTGTGTAGAGTTCTTTGTTTGTTATTCTCTGCCTCCTTTGTTATTTATGTATTGCTCTGCTATTGTTTATTGCACTATTGTACTTGTTGTGAGGTAGGGATCTATGGGACACCTACTGAGCTGATGAGACGAGGCTCACCCCTTTATTTTCAGGTGAGACGAGACTTATGCACATTGCGTCGAGGCTTATCGTGGTGCCAGTGGTCAGGTCTAACTGTCAGTTTGTCAGAGGTGGGGTATGTCTCGTAGTCTTGTACTTTTCTTTCAGTAGACTGTACTTGTTATGAACTTGGAGTTTTGGACTGTATAACTGTTTAATTCTGTAGTTGTTCATTTCCTGTATTATTTTATTTGTGCATCTTATATTCCTACATTTATTTTAACTTATTGTACACTCCCACACCAACCCTTAACCCTTCCCGCATGCACCTTCTCCGACAACGGCCACGGTGCACTTCTACTATAGTGTGTTAATGATGAATGGCGCTCCAGTTTGACGATGAGGTGAAGACGCCACCCACGCCACTTACCCTATCAACGTAGGCTCACCCCACTCCGATGACCCTATCACATTAATGGCAGAGCTACCCCCTCGGTGGAAGACGACGAGTCAACACCCATGCCTCTCTGCCTTGTCAGGCAGGCGAGTTAGACGGCCCACGTCTCTTCCGACCATGGCAACCCAACGGTCCACTCTCTCGGTAATGGTATAAGTATGACTTTGACCCAACGGTCAGAAGGTATGCAGACTCTTCCCTCGAGCTCACCCATTCTCTCTCATACTCTTCCTCTCTCTCTCTCTCTCTCTCGAGTGCTCGTCCCCTTCTCCACCATTGTCTGAGTTGACCGTCAGAGGGTTGTCCCTTGAGATAACTCTCAGGGTTCCTTCTGACCCCCGTTGGTGGTTGCAGGTCCCTCTCCGGTGAGACTCTCTATCCCAATCAAACAAATAGTTAGAGGTGTGGATCGCGAGGTGGACAACCATTTTCCAATCACTACAATCTCTAACTCCTCCTTGATGAGTTCTTGTATGTCCAGGGGCACCTCTTTAGGTTTTATAAATGGACTATGGATTTTTCACTAAAGTCTGATTCTCCCATCGCCCCTGCATGGGTGGAGTTCCCGGGCCTGTCATCAAATTTGTTCCAACCACAGACGCTTCATGCTATTGAAGAGAATATTGGCCCTATGTTGAAAGTTGATGCAAATAGGGTTTGCCAAACCGGGATGAGATGGCCCGAACCGTCCCGTCCTGTCCCAGTCACAGACCGAGACGATCGATCTGTGGGACGCAACTGGGACGTTATATATATTATTTTAATTTTTTTAACAAATCTTCTTTATAAGTCGGTTGGTTTATGATCTCACATTCGAAACATGTTTCTGACGTATTGGCCCTATGTTGAAAGTTGATGCAAACATGGTTTGCCAAACCGCGACGAGACGGCCCGAACCGTCCCGTCCCGACACAGTCACAGACCGAGACGACCGGTCTATAGGACGCAACCGGAACATTATATATATTATTTTAATTTTTTAATAAATCTTCTTTATAAGTCGGTTGGTTTATGATCTCACGTTCGAAACATGTTTCCGACGTGTTATTGTTCTAGTTTTTTGAAAAGTTATTTTTAAAAACAACGTATAAAACGATGCATGAGATGGGATTTGAATCGGGGGTGTTCGTTAAAACCGCACGTTAGCTAATCAATTGGGATATAAAATTATTTAAATTATTTTATTTTGTAATATATATATATATATATATATATATATATATAAAATATTTTTTATCTTGATATGCAACGGTATCAACTTATATCGTACCGTACCGGTGAACAAAACGGATTGACAAACCCTAAATGCAAATACCAAGAACCTCACAAATACTTATATCGTCAGGGTTTGTGTGGAATTAAATCTTTTGAGGCAACATCCTACTCGGGTTTGGATTGACATTCCAGGAGGCAATTGGCAAAAGGTTTTCTATCCAAATCTCCCTTCATTCTGTCCCACTTGCCAGTGGCTTGGTCATGCCGCTACGTCCTGCAAAAAAGCTTCAGAGCAGAAGGAGCCTTCTGTGCCTGCCCAGGACCTTGCACAACGAGCAAATGATTCTCGTCGTGATATCCCTTCACGTGGTGTTCTTGATGGCGATCATTAGTGACCCAAAGAACCAAGGCACACCAGCTCTAAGACTGAATGGAGAGTGGTGCGTCGCGTTGCTGCTTGTGATGGTGGCCGTAGGGATTTCGACCAACAATTTGTTCACTTCGCTTCAGACGACAGAAGGCGATGGGGAATGCCGTGATGCTAGCGTGCAGGCCCACGAAGCCATTTTTGATGTTGATCAACAAGTTCAAGAAGGTGCAACATCGAACATGTTGAAGGATACTTGTGAACTGCGACATCCCTCAGGTGCACCATACGTTGTCTTCTACTCTTCTTGCTCGGGAATCACCGACACATCTCCCCTCAATTGATGCCCCTGCAACTAAAGGCTCCATGGTCGAGATAGCAACCGTGAAGATGATTGCTCTGACATGCCCAACTTGAGTGGGTCCATTGTTTTCGATGAGGATGTTGCTTGTCTTCGAGGAGGCTGCGGCTAGTATGGGAGTTTGTGTGGACTCCTCCGTCTAGCGGGTGCATCTTCCTGTGTCAACTGATGCTGTTGCGGCTCCAACTTCTGCTGAGAATGATCAATCTCATTGCCTCGAAAATTTGAAGGCAGCACATGCTTATGATATTATGAAAATCAAATATCCAATGCATGATGCCACTACTCCACGGGTCATGGTGTTAGGGATATGGAGTACCCAGACGAGGAGGACAACCATCAGAGGAGGAAAAAGAAGAGAAGAAGAATCACACAAGAACACACAGGAATTTTTTACGTGGTTCGGAGGCAAGATGCCTTCCTACGTCCACGGTCGCAGCAGGATTTCACTAAGATAATCACAGACTTGTTTCAATACAAGGAGAGAGCCCATCCTTTTATACTAGGAGATTAGGGCGTCATAAGTCAGGGCATTAAGGACAATAATACCCCTGATCAACAGAAATCCTCTTCCGAGATACATCAGACGGACATGCTCGCCTGTCCCCCCGGATGTTCTCCTGGGACCGAGTATGCCCTCCAGCGACTGCAGATGCTCCCCCACCATCAGTCAGATCAAAGCATTGCCAAGGCAAGGTCGACGTATTGCCAAGACAAGGTCGACGCATCCCAAGTGATATCGACTTGCCTTGAACCCGCAATGCATGTTTCCCTGACGCCAGTGATGCTCTCCTGGGACAATGAATGCCCTCCAGTGACAGCATGTGCTTCCCTGCTAAACCCGGACAGCATATGCTCCCCTGGAGTAACGAATGCTTCCCTGGCACTGAAAGATGCTCCCCTGGAGCAGCGAATGCTCCCCTGGAGATGCGATATGCTCGCCATGCTCCCCTGAGCTGAGGATGCTCCCCTGGAGCAGTGGATGCTTCCCTGGGACAGCGATTGCTCCCCTGGAGCAGCGAATGCTCCCCTGGAGATGACATAAGCTCGTCATGCTTCCCTGATGCTGTGAATGCTCCCCTGGAGCAGTGGATGCGCTCCTGAGGCAGAGTGTGATCCCGTGCAGAGGCGCACGAATGAAAGAGTTCTGACTCCACACTCTAACACATGGTTGGGACGCACAATACTCTTTTAAATCCTCGAGATTTGTCATTGATGTTTATAAACCCAGTACCTAGGATCATGACAAGTCTTCCACCTGATCCTTCCACTTTAATTGCATCATACCCATCACTTACGGTTAAAAATTCCTCACCATCATCTTCACACTGTCAGGAAATATATTACTTGCCCTAAATGTAAAGGTGGAGTTAAACTCTGCATGCTTATCCCTCGGGCAAGATCTCCAGAGCTTGTTGACCCAAGAGCGATCTCATCTTCTTCTGATTTTTTAAGAAGTTATTGGGATCATATGTTAATCTATTGATACACTCTCTCCCACCGGTATTCTTAACGTTGATGCTATTCTTTTTATCCCTTAATTTATTCAGGCTCAAACTCCTCTAGAATATGATCTTCTTGCAACACATAAAAGAACAAAATTGGTGACCATCCAATTGAGGACTTTGATCAAGAAGACATAACGATGAACATTGTATACGCCGTCCGAGCTCCAGTCTTGATCTCTTCTTCACCACAATATGTCTCCCCTCCCCGTGAAACATTTGAGACGATTCTATCTAACTCAGGATACTATGTTCACTGCCGCATAGTCTTTCAATTTAAATTTTCTCTTTCTTTTAGGGTCGGCCTCTATGTTGTAATAAGAGTTTGCCTTCTATTTGTCCATATGCCCCCACGATACATTTGATAGCTCTCTACCTCACTCTATGTTTTTTCTAATAAAATTTACATTATGCATTCATGCGCTGTAACTTTTTTTAAAAATAGACCTCCAAGGAATGTTGCAATGATACATTTTTTGGCATGATTTGTCACACTTGATTTAGAAAACAAATGATAAAAATAATAAATTTAAATTTGATGTTTTTAAAGTTAAGAGTACTAGAATTAATCTAAAAATTCAGATAAAATGACTAATGAAACGGAAAAAGGTGCGACAAGTAACATTCTCAAGAGAAAATTCAAAATAAGACACGTCACATGTTAAGTGGTTGGATAATGTTTTGTGTAATGTCCCTGTTAATTACACACACGAGTGTTACGCATGTAACACTTATTATAATTATTTTTATTTTTTAATAATTATCACGTCAAGTTAATTTGATGTGCTAATCACTTCATCAGGTGACGTAACGTGAAGGTCACTTAAAAATAAAATTATAATATGATGAATAATAAAAATGAGATATTTTCACTATTATTAAGGGGATATTTTTTTTAAGTGAAGGTCACGTAAAAATAAGATTATAATCTTATGAATAATAAAAATAAGATATTTTCACTATTATCGAAGAGAGAAATTTTTTATGTGACCCTAAAGTCACGTCGCTCTACGACGTAATTAGCGCACAAAACTAGTGAGGTAGTTTAAAAAAACTTACGTGAATGACAAATATTTCTTTTAAAAAAATGTTACACCCTAACAACCGCACGTGTGTATTTAACATGGGCGTTTCAAAAAACAGTAATCTTAGCGGTTTCAGTGTTCCGGACGCGGCTGCGAAAATGGCATGCCGGCAGTGCGTTTCGCGCGAATTCTTACGTGGAAAAGAACACGCTCGCCTTCTCGGCGCGCGCGCTTCCCTTATTTGTTCCTTTTATTAATAGAAGTAAACTTTCGGCTACTATATAATATACTTATATACATAAACGAAGGTCGCGTGTGGGGGAGTCGTCCGGATTTAGAATTAATAAGAAGGTACCAATTCCACTTTCTTCGCTATTTCCTGCTCCAGCGTCCGATCCGATCCGAGAAGAAGCCGGCGGAGGAGGAGGAATTCCTCGTGTGATCTGCTGCCGGAGAAGAAGGATGCCGCGGGGGAAGCTGGAGGTGCTCCTCGTCGGGGCGAAGGGCCTCGAGAACACCGATTTTCTCAGTAACGCCACGCCCTCCATCTTCTTTAGCTGTCCTTTTTCATTTTCCGTTCTTCCTCTGCGCTTTGCCGGATGGAGCACGATCCGGGGTGGCTGATCTGAATTGTTTGTCTTGGGTCTTTGCTTTTGTGTGTTTTGTACTTGTGTTGGCAAGATTTCGCATGTTTCTAATCGACTTGGTCTTGGCCCTATACGTTGGTGCAGCGTTAGCCTATGAAGTTTCGTTTTCTTTGTCTATCTTTCTTCTGGGCGAGATTTGATTCTCCTTTGCCGATCGACTCGTGGGGTTGTTGTGCAGATGGCGATTGCGTTACACCAGGTTGGAGCTTAGTGGTGTTGTCAATGTTGTCTAGTCCTTTGAAACAAAAGAATCTGCTCGTGTTAAAAGTATGTAGAACGTTGATCTTTTTCTGTAGGGAAGAAACCAAATTGGATCTATCTATTCGTCATGCTATCCGATTAATCCACTAGTTCACTGGTTCTTTTGATTAACATGCATTTTCGGCAATATGCTCCTTTTGTGACATAGCCACGTTGCTGACAGTTTTTTTCCCATCTGCAAAAGCCAGGATAGTCATAATTCGATCGGACATATGTAATTTCATTATATCTCTTTATTGATTTGTTTGTTGCTTTCATTGAACCATCTACACGGTGCAATACTTGGGCTCTGGATTTTTATCCTTCTTGATCCTTTATCCAGGTCATTTGCTTATGACTTCACTGGATTGTGTTTTAACGTTCTCTCAGTGGAGATCCCGTAAAGTATATTCATGGATATATTTTGCTTCCTGATGGTAACTAGATGAAAAAAAGGATCTAGTCGTTATTTTCCTTACTGTCAAAGTTCTTTGACATGGAGTTTCTTCTGTTGGAAGTGAACTTGTAAGGAATCAGATATTATTTTCTTCTGTATTTATTCTTCATCAGAAATTTGTACCAGATGTTTCAACAATGTTTCATTCCTGCATTAGATTTATAATTTCTTTCAATAATAGTTGTCCTTGAAATGTCTGCATCAATAGTTTCTGTAGCTTTATGATCTTGCAGTCGCATGCAAGAAGAAAAAAGGAACTATGTTGCTTGTCATTGAGGATCCTACTCTTAACTTTTCTGCACCAATGAGGATCCTACATATGTAGCTTCCCTGCACTGTTTTAGTACTTTAATGTGTTTATTCTTTTCTAATATGGAATCAACTTGGTATTTTTGTCAAAACAGGTAACATGGACCCATATGCAATCCTTAAATGCCGAACTCAAGAGCAAAGGAGCAGTATTGCATCAGGTGCATATCCTTGGTTATATCTTATTAATATCTTCCAAACATGGATATATTTTTTGTGCCGAGAAAATGATATGAAATGTGAAGTAATTGTCTTGCTCTACAAAACTGCTGAGTTCTCTAGTTTCCTCTTTTTGTAAAATGTTCCTTTAGAAAGTATTCAACTTTTCTAATTACAGACTTCATTGTGTCATAACTAATTTTTGCATACGAATTTCACAAGAAAGTCTGTCACTGACTCACTGTCTAGCTGTAGTCCTATGCTGTAAACAATGGAAGATAGTTTTTCTTTTTCTTTCTGCCCCTTAATTGTGCTCATTTTACATTAAGGCTACAAGGATCATGCTACTCAGAGTCTAGAATTCAATATTACTTGCCATTTAAAGTAAGTCTGTGACATTCCAGATCTAACTTGGTTCTAGTTTGGCCACGTATTTTGTTAATTATGTTAACTGCAACAGCACTTGTTGCGATGTCTTGAATATAATATTACTCGTCTGCTATATGATATGGTGCAACTAACGTGGTTGCAAAGTTGGATATGCAGTATCTCAATACTTGAAAGAAAATTTTGCTGCTATGGCAGTTTGCTGAAAACAATATTTTTTCTGATAGTACTACCAAGACCGAATGCCGTAACAATGAAAGATGGGAAATAAAAATGCTGCTAAATACCAACCATGATTATTGCCCATGACATAGTGCTGTTGAGGTGCCTTCAGAGTGGCTAGAACACTCCATATGGAAAGACTTAATCCATTAAGTTTTCTACACCGATTGGGTACTGTCGACTTTTTCAGGTTTTGCCATGCTTAACCAAGTAGTGTTTTTCAATGCTTCAGTAAGTCCCAGTGCTGGTTAAGGTCAACTAGCTAGGGACGGGGATCTTGCCATCTTTCTCTTCAATGGCAGCCCATATATGAGATACTAACTTTAGGCAGGATCTTCTCTTCAACAGAAAACTGTGTTCAAACCGTAAGTTCACCCACAAAGAAAGCCGCAAACTGGCACAAGGGTGATGGAAAAATGCGCTATGATGAACCTTTTCTTTTATTTCATGATGGAACTACCACAGTTAAGAGAGAATTGTATTATCTTGTCATCACTACAAATGAAGCATCAAACTTCTAAGGAGTTCGATAAGGCTAACAGCTAAATTTTGTGTTGACAATGGACAAAATCCAACTATTGCTGGTAAACCCCGGGCAGGAAGGGAGGGGACTTCCACCACACCATTTCATAACCCCTCTGCAGAATTCAGCTGAAGACATCTGGTTCTTTAGTTGGAGATAGCCTAACCATTCTGCCATTGAAAGTGTCTAACTCTGCCTCTGACTCACAGGGGGCTGGGGGACAAAGTTACGAAGAGAGGATATATGGGCCATTTTTATCCATAAATTATCTAAAGACAACTCAGAGACGATTGTATCTTCTTGTTATTGACATAGAAACACCAAATGGCTTCGTCAAACTAGTAGTAGCAGCCAACCAGTAAATCATGTTTAGATTAGAGAGATTTGGTCTTCAAAGTCACAGTCCATGGTTGACATAATGAAGCTTCATGTTCACGATGTCAGAGCATTTTCCGTTCTCCATTATGAAGTAACACAATTTAGATAAATTGTACCATCTATTGTCAATATGAATGAATAACAAAATGTTTACGGAATTTTAAAGAAAAATCCAGAAGGTGAAGGGATACTGTCTATGAAACAGCATTTACACATTTTTTTAACATTATATAAAGTCGGCGTTAGTGGTCTTTTAGCTTTCCCAGTATTGGTTGCAACCTCCTCACTTGGACGTGGAATATGAAGAACTTACATGAATAAATGCCTTCATCAAACATAAAACTTCTTTTCTCAGCTGATATCGACCTTGCTACTTAGCACTTTCAAGCTTACTGGAAGATTTTCCCCACCATTATTTGTTGTTGATACAGGTAAAGGTTCGGACCCAGAGTGGAATGAGAGCTTCATCTTTACCATTTCTGATGGTGTTACAGACCTTACTATCAAGCTCATGGACAGTGATAATTTTACAGAGGATGATTTTGTGGGTGAAGTGACGTGAGTTCTCCATCCTTTTATTGCTATGGGCTACAACTATCAGTGGGTTCTTTTAATATTAGTGCCACTAAGTACCTAGATGTCCAAAAGTTTGCTAGAAGAAGTAAACAGTTTTTGTCCATTTTTTACATAGCCACTAGTCATTTTTTTGTTGTACTCAATCTACTTTCATCTTCTGTTTGGATTTTAGTAAACTCTCATTTGTATCTTGTCTTTATATTTGTTAGTGGGAATTCTTTTCATTCTGTCTGCTTCACTGATCCTTCAGGATCCCTCTAGAGCCATTGTTTATGGAAGGAAGTCTCCCTCCAACTGTTTACAATGTGGTCAAGGAGGAGGAGTACCGTGGAGAGATTAAAGTTGGACTGACTTTCAAACCGGAGGTATTTATCTCAATCTTCTCCGACCTTATCAAGTGCTAATGTATTTACATATATAGATAACTAAATTCACTGAGGCATATTATGTCACTAAAAATGAAATTAACCTGCTTGGATGGATGCCACTAAATTGCTGTTTTTGCACATTCATCACAACACTCCAATTACGAGTATATTTGCCTGATTTGGATAAAGATGTCTATGATTATCCTATTTCTATATGGGACACAAAAACAAAGACACGATATTCAGGTCTTGGACGGGCATTAGGCAAATATTTTTTGTAATTTGCATGTTGCATTTGACTTATCAGATCTATATGATCTCTATCATGAGTTTCTAGCTGTTTTATTTTATTAGTTTTCATTTTTATGCATGGAAATCTCTGATATCATTATATGATTCATCTTGTTGACGTCCTTGCTTTTCCCTATTCCCGTGACCCTCTGTCCCACATCCAGAGCAATGAACTCTTATTGTTTTAATAACGTATAAATGGTTTGATTCCTTTACCAGTCATATTCCTCATGTAACTGACTTTAGCTCATTCATGGATAAACGTATGTTGATTAATGATTATAAAGGCAAAATGTAAGCAGTAGTTGATGTTAGCAGAAGCATCTTTTATAATGTTGATTTTCATTTTTTTAAAATTTTTACTATTATGATGCATGTCCCATGAACTCTGCATATTCTTTTTGGCCTGCGTTATTGTTTCATGGTTGCTGAAGATATCTTTGAAATGTTATATGAAATCTAGTTCTAGTGTTACAAAAGGTGGATGGAGATTTTATCGTGCTTAAGGCTTGAAAAGAAAGCTTATTGTTTTTTTTCTCTCTTAACATTCATTGGCTAATTCTTTTGCTTCTTCAACACTCGTCCTCCTTTCGCATTATCATGTATGACTGTTTTTATTGTCGCTCTTTTTGTGTATTGGTCTAATGCAACTGTTATTTTTTAACAAACTATGTTTCTTTTTGACATAATTTTCATAAGTTAACTGCATGGGAAATGTTCAATTTGTTTTTCATTCTTCGCTTCTCTTTACTTAGTTGAGTCTGTCAACATGAACGGATGATGACCCTGCTGATAGCCTGATGTAGCTACTGAATGTAATTCAAATAGATAGTTTAGGGTGCGTGAGGTATCTCAATGAAATGTTTGTCCTGATGACAATACGTGACCTGAGAACCTTTTTCCCACCCTTTCTGCAGGAATATGGCAGCCGAAGTTACGAAGCGGAGAATTATGGGGGATGGAAGGAATCTTCTTGAGTTGAAGTATTTACTTTCACTTTCTTTGTCAAAAGGGTTTCCTATTCGGTAAATCCTCCAGGCACCTCATATAGTTGCGTTTCCTTAATTGTTATTCAGCTGTGCTACTTCATGATCCATTACGTTGCAAACAACGGATCCCTTAACTCTGTGGACTGTTGGTTGTGTACTTTGAACCTTCTTATTGCAGAGTGATATCAGGCTAGTTTTTGTGGAACTTAGTTTGAAATTTTCTTTAATGACTGAAATAAAAGTGAATTCCAGTCGTTCGATCACAATACTAAAGACAAACTCTCTCTCCCTCTCTCTCTCTCTCTCTCTCTCTCTTACTGTGAAATTTTCTCTAATGACAAATAAAAATGAATTCCAGTCGTTCGGTCACAATACTAAAGACAAACTCTCTCTCTCTCTCTCTCTCTCTCTAAAGAGTAGAAAGTGTCACGAGATGGTAAGAGTATTTCCATCATTTAATCAACCACGTTTAAAGTTAACATTGAGCAACCAATTCGATGCAGCCTTGTAACAGTTTAATAGTTATTCAAAAAGGTCTTAATTTCTCTAGGTTTTTTTCTCTCTCTATATTTTCTTCTCTTCCTATAATAGAGAACATTTTCTATTTAGAGTAGACCTTAAACGGATATAGTGTGATATCTAAATTCATATCTAATTAATAATTAAATTATTGTCAGATATTTTATTCAGATAATTATTGAATAACTACGAATTTGATTTAAATTTTAAATTGATAATTATTAGACTTGTTTAGAGGCAAGTCATGTGAAAGTATCGGAGGTTATTTTTTTTTAAAAAAATGTGAAAGTTATTTTTATTTTGAGAGATGTTATCAAAAGATTTGATTTCATCTTAAAAAATAATAGATAATTTATCAAATAAGTATAAATAGAGTTTTTATTTTTAAATTATATTTTAAGAGAAAAAAGTAAAAAGAGTAATCAAATAATATATTAAGATTTGAGTTAATTATATATAGAATATATCTATCTTTTGATATTTATTTAAGGATTTATATTCAGATAATATTCAACAAGGATATCTTAATATTTGAATTTACATCTGATTAATAATTGACATCTGATATCTGATTAAATTATACGTCAGATATTTTACTCGAATAATTATCCGATTAAAAGAATACGAATTTGAATTCGATTCAAATTTTAAGCGAATAATTATTAGACCTAATTTAGAATACTGTTTAGTGCACTCATTGTATTAATTACATTCACATATGTAATAAATGTAATATTTAATATATTTGTTACTTTTTTAGTGATCTCATCTCATATTTATTTGCCCCCCACGTGTGACGTGAGAGTCTGTTTACAAAATTAAAAATATTATATTTATTTTTTAAAAAATTAAAAATATTATATTTATTTTTTAAAAATTAAATATTACACTAATTTAGTGCGGGTGCACAACGCATTACTCTTCTGTTTATTGAACGAAAGCCAACTAACGAAGGTACATTTACGCATGTCCGTGTATAAATTATGCTGATCCAAAAAAACCAACCTAATAAACAACGAAAAGGGATCAGGTGACAAGCGATACGTGCCCGCTTCAACTTGGGGCTGAAACGCAAAAAAAACATAATCTCAAAACCCGAAAGGTTAGGCAAGTGAGAGCTCGCCTCGATATCTCCCCACGGCCACCCGTTCGCTCGACCTCGCAGCACCAAGCACTCGGGCCGGAAGAACGGTTGAGAACCAAAGGTGGGCGTTACCTGTTGCTTCGCACAATCGGAGGAGAAGAACCCTAGAAATCTTTCACCGTTACCAGCCAGTCCCCCTCCCTCCGAGAGGCGAGGATGCTTCCTCGTGGCCGGTCACTCCCCGCTTCCTCACTACAGCGAGCGGTTCTCCTTTCTTCCTTCACCTCTCCCGGCGTCTCTGGCCTCGCTCCCCCTCGCCGTCTCGGATTACGCAGGAAGGAATTTGCCCGAGGTGAGCTCCCCCTCTGATGCTTCTGGCACTGCTACTTCCTGCGCCGGTTCTTCTCCTTCGTTGCCTGTTCTTCCCTAGTCCTATTCCGGTTTAGCATTGGGCTTTGCACATCTGAATACTGAATGTGACCATCTGAGGCTGGGAAGTTGGGTGAGGAAGACTCCGCGAACCCCCAATGTAGGGACAGAAAGCTTCATTCGTCTTTACATCTGCGTTTCTTTGCCCGGGGCCGATTTATTAATGATTACATACATTTTTTAGTGGTTAGCTTGCGGGGAAAGCGAAAGGAGGCTTCTTGGCCATTGAACTGTCGACAGAGGAACCTATTGTTAGCTCCCGGGGCATTCAATTCCAATGCTGATTCGATAACCAGAGGATCCGTGAAGAAGAGGTGTTCTCTCTCTCTCTCTCTCTCTCTGTGTGTGTGTGTGTGTGTGTGTGTGTGTCGCTCGCTCGCTTTCTAAACAGATTTATGATGAATAAGTTTGAGACCTCTATGAAAAGAATCACCCTTTAAATTCAATTTATCTGTGCTTTGTTTATTTAAGATTAAAATGAAGTTGGATATGTTTTATAGTTAATGACAAACGTACTTTCCTGAATGTCAGAGACATTGTGGAACACATTTTTCTGCTAAAAGCAAAGTCAGACATATCGGAAGATGAAGAAAAGAACATGCTTGATTATCTATATACATCCCAGTATCAAATGAGGGGAATTCTTGCAATATCTCTAGGTAAAGCTATTTCTTCCGTCTAATAGACTATACACAGGTAAAGATCATTGTATTTTCTGATGGTTGCACCATATGTGTCGCAACGCCACCAGCTAATTTCTTGCCTCAACTCATGTTTTGCATTAATATGAACTAGTGTTCCATTCAGTCTTATGTTCCCTTTGAGACACCTTTGTTGGATGTTAAAAAAAGACCTTTTTGTTTAGATATTGCTGTTTCCCATAAAAAGGCACAAAACAAACTGTTCATATTGATGCATCAGGAGATAAAAAAACTGCTTCAGAATGTCAGTTATCTTTTCATGGTATTCAGGATAGCCCCTAGAGCTGCATGAAAGAGGGTCTGACCTTGCTCACCCTTTGGTTGCATTTCCTATGGTTCCACTTCATGGATGCCTAACAACATTCATAATCACCGAAAGTTCATCATGTAATGTGGGAAAATTGGACATCTAAGATTGGGTGAGATCACATTGAGCTGAATCCTAGGAGAGTTTCTCCTTTAGATGAGTTAGAACAAGGAGTGGATTAGCAAAAAACAAGAGGAGGTTAAAGTATTTGGGGGAGTGTGAGTTGATTTTGTAATCAATTTATTCTCTTCTTATTTTCTCTCCCTTAGTGATTTCCTTCTTCTTTGTTATTGTTCTCTTATTCATCCACTGTCATTGGCTCAATTGCTTATATTCTTGTCTCGTTTTCCTACATTTCTTATCACTCCCCCCGGCCTTATGTGTTTGCTCCTCTTTGTTGCTGCTTGTTGCTTATCGCACTTCTTAAATTGAGCCTTGTACCAGGGCTCCATGTCCCTATGTTCTTTGTTTTTAATCTCGAACAGCTACTGCATCATTCCATGCTATCATACCTCTTCAGTGAATATGAATTCCATCCCTTGCTTTAATGTGAAAATCTGATGTCTTAATGCATTAAAGATCTCCCTTAAAATTTGCATCTCAGCAGAAAAACCCGCATCAGTTACAGTTGTTGATGACAAGGGTGTGCTACAACATGCAATGATCATATCCAAGATGTTTAAGGATCATATCGGCAACACTTACATATATGGCTTTTAAGGATGGTTCTCATATACATGATCTTCTGGAGAATACACACAAAATCTTTTTCAATTTTTTTTGCATGAATTTCAGGCATTGCAAATGAGCTTGTGTATAGCAATTTGAAAATAATTAATATGTGAAACAAAATATAGCAAATAATATGTGATTAATAGAGGTGAGCCAACCTAGGCTTCACATAGTCACTTGCACAGACACCAAATCTTCCAAAGTGCAGGCCACCCCATTCATCATCATGGTTGGCTTGATTACTACATTCTTTTACTTTTGAAGTTGAAAGTCTCCCTTGCACTTGTATTTGTTAGCATGGGTGGGTATGCCCTTTAGCATGTATATAGAGTCAAAGATATAACTTATTGTTGTACTGGGAAATTTCACATTTTAGATACCAACATTTATATTTTTTTGGCTAAGCCTATAATTTAGATTCTGGGTTGGATTCTGCAGGTCGTATTGCAGATTCAAATGTGGATGGTTTTACCCATGCGGTATTCATGCGCTTCCAGAAGAAGGACGATCTCAAGAAATTTTATGGTAACTCCTACTATTTAGGGGTCCTTAAGGAGCATGTAAAGCCATACTGCTATGTACGCTCTGACATGTAATCACCAATACACCATTTCCTTACAGCTTAATCTCCTCAAACAGTCTTAGAATTGAATCTAGTTTTGTAGTATGACTATCACATGTAACTAGATCATTTTTTGACTCTTTTTTAGGATTCAATTTCAGTGGACTTTGAATCTGAAGTAGAGGATGATATCCTTCCCATTTTTAGGAGGGGAGAGGTTTGTTTGGCAATCTTTATAGTTTAGTGTATCTTTTTTAATTTTAGCTAATTTTCTGATTCAGCAGTAGTTGACTTTGATTGCCTCATCATGCATACAAGACATTCAGAACATTGCCATAACGTTCAGTGTAGTAGAAAACCTAGAGACATTCTTTACTTGGTGATTTACAAATACCATGTGTAATATCTAAAGCAATTCTTTCATGTAAGCAGGAATTCAACTATGGGGTCGAGTTTATGCTTCTATTTTCTTTTTCTGAGGATGCTCTTTATGATGCTGTAAAGGATGCTTTGTCTACTTTTTGGGCTCTAATCAATGAGTTTGACTCATTGATTATACAGGCAACTCAAGGTATTTCAATGAACTCAACTTTCCTAATTTCTAAAATCTATGGTGCTTCATTAGGGTGAGGATCTATACATCAAGTGTGATTTGGTCTAAAAGGTCCACATGAGTACATCAACTATAAACCATCCAATCTTGTGATTTACCGGTATTATGAACTAATATCCTAAATGCATATTCATATAGAGAAGGGGAAAAAACAGAAGTCTTATTCTATGTTGTATCGTTACACACGTACCCAATTGTCTGTTTTTTTATATTTTTGATTGGCATACTATTGTTCAGATTTAAACATCTTGTCTCAGGGCACGGGCTGCTACCTGGTAAACACAGTAGTGAATGTTTCGGCTGCTTTGTCTAATACTACTCTGTTTGCAGGCCATCAATTGGTTGTTTTATCACCGTATGCTTGCTATATTATACTTTGGAGACTTGAAAGTTGAAACTAGTTTGTCATTTGCAACTAATTTTATATTTCATGGAAGATTATTCTTATCTTTCTTCAATATCAGGCTCTAATTTTAATCGCGGGGACAGTGAATACACTCAAGGCGCAGTCATACGTTTTCCATCTCGTAAGGATGATTTGTGTGTGATTCCAGTCATACTATTTACTAACGGATTGCATATATGATGTGCTAACTTATCCAGATCTTTTTCTGTCTCCTCCTCCAGGGGAAGCCTTGGAAATGTTTAGAGAATCCGCTGAGTACAAGGATGTAAGCAACTAAGAATATTTAACCACATATAGAAGTACAAAATTCACATGCTTGGTAGCCATGTAATCCTTCCATGTCATTGTTATTATCTGCATGTTCTGCCGCCTCCGTCAGATTGTTTCTTAGGTTGTCATTATGTCGGGCCATGACTACCCAGAAATTCTTCACCTGCATTCTCAACACTTGACTTTATTCTCCAAGAAGCTCATCTGTCCACGATGTTACGGTTATTCTATGGCAAAATCTCGGCTGCTCACTATTTTTCGTATAAATCAAATGCAGACGTGGAGGTGGAAATTCCAACCAATTTTAAAGAAAGCTCTTGCAGTACATTTTACAGTCGATCCAGTGGGCAGTGAGCTAATGTAACACTACTCAGCTGTATTGGAGGTGGAAATTCCGACCAATTATAAAGAAAGCTCTTGCAGTACATTTTACAGTCGATCCAGTGGGCTCTGAGGCTAATGTGACATGGTTGAGCTATATATATGACTACTTTGCTTGCTTGTCTAATATACCATGCAAAGGCATTAACCTAAGGACGATGATTTTCCAAAGAGAATGAAGTAAACCTGATGAAAAAGCTTGGGTTTTTCAGTGCAAAGATTTTCATCCATTTTCTGTTTGCTCTGTTAATGCTGTTCATGAAATTCCAACTGCAAAGGACATGGCAATCATTAGAATGTTTTAGTGCCATACTTTGACAAGGTTTTGGACATGTACTCCAGAGTAGTCCGGCGTTGGCTGGACTCGGTGATTTGCTCTAGTGTATCTTCAATATTTCTTGCATCCATAAGATTTCTCGGAGAATAGAAACAATATTCCTACTTGACATTGGATCTGATGGAAATGTCTTTAAGTTGAAGCAGGGAGAAAAATCTAGTGCCTAGCCCCCACAGTGGAAAACAAACGTTATGACGACTCAAAAATAGAAGATGCTTAAAAGGCTTGAAAGAAAGACAACACAAATATGTTGAAAGCCTTCGAATGGCAGGGCCGTATCCTTGTGTGGCAAACACTTGTAACAATTTGGACATCTTTGTAGGAGTGCTCTTATTGAAGAATTTGTGCTTTCTGCACATGTATTACTGTCATGTTAAATTGAGTGGTAGGAGGCTTCATTTCCATGTGTACCATGTTTATTGTGGATCTACTATGAACCTTTTCTTTCTGACAATTGAAAATTTATGCATGAACTATTAATTAAAATATCATCATTGGATGTGGGGGTGGGGTTATGTTTTCTAGACTGAACAATTCTTATAGGGTGTTCGGGAACAATTTTTTTAAAAAGCTATTTCTATCTAAAAAATTATGTTGTTTTAATTTTTGAATTAAATTTTAAAATTGATAAAAGTTGACACTTCTTATTCGGCAACAGTGTCATAATTTTAAAATTTTATGTAGACATGTTTGGTAAATAACTCTCTATAATTTAAAAATTATTAAAATAACAATTCAATAAATATTGTTATCATTCATAAAAAGTACAAATAATTATATAATTTTCATATGTCTTTGTTCTCCACATAAAACAAATTCAATTTAGATAACAAAATAATTCAGATAGCAAAGTTGTTCTCATATATGCATATGAAAATAATTAGGATAACAAGGACAGGTCACATTTGTACAGAGGGATTAGGGGGGCAATGCCAAGAGGGGAACAAAGGACATGACGGGAGGGGGGCACGGTCGCTGTTGGAAGAGGGGAGGGAGAGGCGTGCAGGGGCATCATCGTCGCTATCGGAAGAGGAGAGGGAGAGGGGTGCAGGGGGGACGCGGCCGACATCGGAAGAGGATAGGGAGAGCGGCAGTGGAGACGCCGGTCGAAAGATGAGAGGGAGAGCGGTGCAAGGCCGCCGTCAGAAGAGGAGAGGGAGAGGGGCGAGACAACGGCCAAAAGAGGAGAGGGGGAGCGGTGCAAGGTAGGGCCATCGCCAGAAGAGGAGAGGGAGAAGGGCGAGACAACTTGAGAGCGGTGCAGGGCCTCCGCCGGAAGAGGAGAGGGAGAGCGGTGCAGGGAGAGGGGCGAGACAACGGCCGAAAGAGGAGAGGGAGAGCGGTGCATGGCCGTCTTCATAAGAGGAGAGGGGCAGTGGAGACGTCGGAAGAGGTGTGGACACCAGCGGATGCGGCAGGTCGGAAGAGGGGTGTAGGGGTAGTGACCGGCTGGGAAAACGACGTCGGAGAGGGGTAGGGGTGCAAGGGACTGTGAGGATTGCGGGTTTGCATACCTTGTGGGTTTTGAATGAGGCACACAGAGGTGAGGGAGATCATGGGAGGACGATGCCGCCGGGTGAGGGAGACGTCGCCGGCAGAGGTGACAAAGACACTGTCGGGTGAGGGAGACGACGTCGCCAGACGAGGTGAGAAGGATGTAGGACGACGCGGTGCACGAGAGATGCGAGGAAGTCGTGACGAGCATCCTTAAAAAAAATGCTATCGGGTTATTTTTATTTAGGAATAGATTTCAATAGAGTGTGATTCTTCCCTAAAAATTAGAGAAATAACTATCAAACATGATTTAGTGAGTTCTCTATTCCTATTTTTTAGTTTAAGAGAAAAAAGAGAGAGAAAAACATAATCAAACACCCTATTATAATTGACTTTTAGGGGAAAGAGAGCAGACGATAGTCATCTCATGAGTTTAATTTTGAGCATTTTAATTTCTTTCTTTCATCTTGGAACATCGTTTTCTCTCATTCTTCATGTAACGTTGTCTCCTAAAATTGTTTTTCACAAGAATATGCATCAATTTTATCGTACTTTCATCCGTCGCATCTGCAGTCATTTTTTTTTTTTTTGACAACGAGGCATAAGTTGGCCTCTTTTGACAGAGTGTGTATTGGTCATCAACCTTATCCTATGTCACTATGGGAGTGATAAAATACGTGATCTGTGTAGACGAATCTTTATATTGTCTCTTATAATGCAAGGTTAGGCACAATATAATAAAATATTTTTATTTTTTAATACATTTTGGTCTGGTTATTTAGATGAGAGAATATTTCTGAATGATTTATAAGATTTTGAATCTTTAATTTTCTATCAAAACTTCTAAATAAGATGCCTTTAGCTGAGGCTTAAGACGAGGTTATTAGGAACGATTTATCTCACAGAACTATCTTATAGACGATGATAAGTGCTCTTATTCGACATTTTTCATATTTATATATAAGTCGAAAGCAGGTTTTAAGTAAAAAAATTCATCTCACACGTTGACAAGATCAGAGTGATGATGCTAACTATATTATATTGATGTCAGCTTCATCACTCTATTCTTAATTACAGATCAAGAATGATTAAGAGGTATAATTAAAGAAAATATTTATAAAATTAAGTTCTAAATTTTTTTTAATTAAATATTTTTGTTTACATAGAGGTTCAAATTATAGAGATGATATTTCTAGATTTCATGCAGGACTCCGGTACAAGTTTTCTTGTTTATAGGAGAGATGGAGATGTAAACTTTATCATGATAAATTAGATAATAAATTTTTGTAATAAGTGGCTCAGTTATTTAAGTATTTATAAGTTCTCTTCAAAAGAATGGATTCCAATCAAAACACTTAGAATATTTTTTCCTTAGATAGGAGATTTCTTCCATATATATTACCATGATCTTTCCTTTTATACAAGTGATTATTTTACAGTTAATTGCACACGTATCCCCTTATATGTAAAATATCAAAATCACCATCCTGAGTTATCAAATATCATATATATTAGTATTATTAATTAAAATCTTTAAAATTTATCATTAAATACGAAGATACTCCTATAGTTTATATCAACCTTAAAACTCTCCACAGAGATTTTGAGGGTGTTTTCGTAATTTAGTGTTTCTGTTATTTAGTCTCACATTAGATAATTTGTGGGAGTCTCTCTTTTTATTATTTAAAATTTACTTAGTTAAACGTCTAAGTTTTGGATTAGAGTTAGACTTTTAACATGATATTATAACTGAGTTTTTCCGTACTCTACTTCACTTGTTTAATTGTGTCCTTCATATTGTAACCATTCTAATTTAGTGCACATCACTAATAACGTAACAATTCGAGTTCGACGTCGAGAGATGTCAAGATTTAATCTTATCTTGAATAATATGTACGTGTCTCCCTCTTTATTTGTCGAGGATTGTTTAAACACAACATCTGTGTTTTAAGTTAGAGTTCTAGATTTTAACGAGTGTCATTTTTGAAACTCATAATTAATAACAAGTAATTTTGTTGTTTCAACGTGTAAGGGTATATATTAAATTAACCTATTATTTATGTATGGCACTGTAGGGAGAAATAAATATTTTAAGAGAGAAATTTCTTTACCAAGACTTTCCTCCTTCATGAGAAGTTAAAAAAATAAAATAAAATAAAAAAGAGCATGATAAGCTAAAAAAATAAACTAAAATAAAAAGAGCATGATAAGTCGTCACCCCCGCCATGCGCAACATGGGATTAAAATAAGCGAGGGAGATGGGGGAGCCTCTCTCCCCGCCGGTGCAGAGGATCATCCAAGGCGGGTAACTCCGGGGGGGGGGGGGGGGGGCATTTGATTCCTTGCGTCCGTTCCACTAAATTAAGGTCATCTTCTTACCATTAAAACCCTTTAATACAAAACGCCGGCCAAGCCATGCTCTTTCGTCACCTGCTTCCCCTTACCTTGTCTTCTTCCAGGGAGAGGACAAGTGTTCTCCGTGTATGCGTACGTGTATGTGTATGTGAGAGAGAGAGAGAAAGAGGGGTGTGTGTGAGAGAGAGAGAGAGAGAGAGAGAGAGAGGAGAGATGTGTGTCTGTGTCCGAGAGGAAGAGAGAGAGAGAGAAAGAGAGGCATTTTGATGATCATCAGCTCTCCTCTTCACATCCTCAGTCGTTGGGACGTGGAAAGGGAGGAAGAAAGAAACGAAAGAGATGACCTTTTGAACAGCTTGTACCTAACAAACCATTCTCTCAGTTGTATAGGGACGAGAGAGAGAGAGAGAGAGAGAGGAGCTCTCAGCTCTGCGCTTCAAACATACATTCTTAGTACTTGGGGAAAAAGAAAGAAAGAAAGAGACTGAGAAGGAAAGATATCTCCTTTCTTCTCAGCTTCAGCTATTCTCTTCAAATGTTAATATACACCAGAGAGGGGAGATAACTCCTTTCTGGAACTCCTTTCTGCCCAGCTCCCAGCTCTGCGCTTCAAATAGGATTCCTTCACTGTTAGTGTGAATGTTCATCGATCGATCTCCCAACAAATTAACTACAACGATTGAGTTTTGAATTAATTGAATTGATATGAACTTGTTGTAATTACTCTGGAAAAGAAAAGAAATTGTGAAACATGAGAGAGGAAAATCTTTGTATTTCTAGCATTTGAACGGAGAAAACCATGCATAAACTATACATAGTTCTATTAATTAATTACAACACTAAAAAGTACTCTTAGAATTTTCTTGCACCGGTTGATCAGGTGGGTATGTTATATATAGCTTTCATGAATGTGAATTCTAAGAATACAAAAACTAATTAGTATAATGTTCTTCTAAGATATAACAATATAAAAACAGACGATTATGGGGGTATATGAGAAAATCCCTAAAAATAAATGTGAGAATATTGTTCTGGTTTAAGAATAAAATATGATCACGAGAAGAATCTAATCATTTTGAATTTCGGATCTAATCTACGTACGCGTCTTACATACATTCAATGTCAATGTGTTAAGGTCCAAAGATATATAAATATAAGGTTGCAGGAATCATGGTTTGCCGTTGAAGTTGGGCTCAATTTCTTTCTCCCAACCCCTCGATCGGGTCAAAATGATGTTGCTTGCTCACACTTGATCCAATTTTGCAAAATTTAACTTTGCCCCAAAGTCTTAATAATTAGTTGCATGGACAAATTAAGGTGACGCAAGGAATTTGGGGCAATATGTACCGATCGATGGGGTAGGGAGCTAGAGAAGAGCTGATCAAAGTCCTTATATATAATTAATTAGGGGGGTACGTGTTAACCATTAGGAAGGAGAGTGAAGAAAGCTGGTGATAAAAGTAGACGTGATTTTTAAATATAATTGATCCAACTGGCACAATATATATTTAAAACGACAAAAACATTTATTCATTATATAACAGTTAGAATTTGTACTAAAAATTAATACACTACTTTCGTTCTCTCTTATTAAGTAATCTCACGAGTGGATAACGTCGTGAAGACTTCTATATGTCCTATATATATATATTGCGGCCTCAGTATTATAACAAGTCTCTCTGTTTGACAAGAGAGAGAAAGCAAGGTTAGGACGATTAATTAATTAACCCGCTCTTGGCAACGGGCTAATTGCTGATAAGGACATCCCACCATTCGCCTCTTTCTTATTTTTTTTCGAAGTAGTTATCCATTTCGATTGGTAAACAAAATTTATTGAATAATGTGGAATCAAACACGTAGCATTCGTCTTATTATAGAGCTCGTTTCGCTTGATGTGAAACACATACGTCAAATATTAAGATTTTTATTAGATTCCTCTTCTTTGAAATGAGGTAAAATACACTAATTGTTCGTATTAAGGTAAAAACTCAAAATCTGATTTTTCTTTAATTATCGTCGGCAATCATAAATTGTTATAATCCCTCACAAAAGTTTTAGGCAAAATATCTGAACAATGGGGCCGGTCTATCAATTAAATACGATGTACACTTGTGTTGTGGACAACAAGAAATAAATATTAGAAGGTTAATAAATTAGTCAATAAATATAATAAATTTTGAGAGGTTGAATACTAGCTATTCGCCTAATTACTTATCTAATGTATTTGATGTCACATCAAAAAAGTTTTTATCGAATTAGGATTTTTTCGGTAGGTAATTTTATTTTATTTTTGGTACGTATATATGTGAATATCTTATTATTATTTAAATATTATCAATAATACTGAAATATCAAAATGAAGGTTTGTTGACCCCAAGAAAATAAGATACTATTTAATAAACTATTTACGACAGAATGTGCTACTGTCAGTTGGCCTGTTATATAGATTGATAGATCTAAGTATTTGGCCAAATATTTACCTTACATCCAAAGAAGATAGCAAGGGATTTTTTTTAAAAAAATTAAAATTAAAGATTAGAGCTAAAATTATTCTTAATTTTTTTTGAAATCGAGAGAATACAAGTAATTTCTGGTCCATGGCACGCTAGTTAGATGTATCTATAAGAAATTTAAAGTTAAGTTTATTTTTGACGAATCAAATAAATTAGGACCAACTAATTTATCCGATTTTCAATCGTCACTCCAACGAAGTCATATATATATATATATATATAATATATATATATAAGAAACTAGAAGAAGAATAACACGATAGTAAAGCTAGGCCAGCATTTTAAGTGTACTCATGTCATTGTCCAAACTTCTCCTCCGACCCTTTAATGTGACAAGCCCTTCCAAATGATTACGATTAATAAATGTGATCAAATTAAAATTCGATTAAAATGAGTTTTTATAAAACACAAACACTTGTTACTATTAAAACCCTTTAATAGAAATGGCATGAGTTAACGTGAAGAAGAGGACAAGTGTTCTCCTCCGTGTATGTGCATGAGATATATGGTGCATTTTAATATTCGACTCCTTATACAAATCTGAGTACTCCACACATTGACACGGAGGAGTAGCTCAACTTCCTGTGGAAGCTAGAAACAAAAACATAAGCACGAGAGGGAGAGAGAGAGACAGACAGACAGAAAGACAGGAGAACACAGCTCTCATTGCAGCTTCTCTGTGACTTCGGAGGAAACACGTAGCTCAGTTGTGGAGGGGGTTGGGGCCCCGAGGCACCGATCTCTTGGACTCTCCGTACATGTCGCCCCCGCCGCCGCCTACCCGGGTCCCTCCCACCACCTCTTTGCTGGTAATTCTCCTGCCATGGCTGAGAGCTGGTCCTTCCCCAAGCATGACCAACAGGATGAAGAGGAGGATGCGAAGAAGAGTCGCCGCCGGCCGACTGTACTTCATGGTGGAGACAGGCTGATGATCAGAGAGTAGAGAAGAGGTCGTGGAGGCGCGCAGGAAGTGTAGAAACAGCATCCGTTCCATATATATATATATATATATATATGTAAAGTAAAGTAAAGTGTTACAGCAATCGGAATTGGAGTTCTGCAGGACTCTCACAGTCCCAATAGAATTAGTATAGGAGTTTACAAGATTAGTATCAATCTTTATCCGGAGATAAGAGTCCTACGGGAAGAAAGGGCCCTGGTGGGAGGCAGCTGTATTAATATCAAATTTGAGTTTTAAAAAAAAAGAGTAACAAATAAAATAGGATTCCTTCACTCTTACTGTGAATGTTCATCGATCGATCTCCCATAGTAACTGGTTTTTTTGGCCGTCTGCTTAATTACTCAGCAATAATATTATGACAAAGGAATCTCCATGTGTCACATGCTAATTAATTAACGTGACCCAAACTCCCTTTTCAATGGTTTGATTTGATTAGATCTGATCAAATCCAGCTAGAATTGTTTAACTCTCACAGGGGGCAGGGGGACAAAGTTACAAAGGGATACGATATGTGGGCCATTTTTATCCATCCATAAATTATCTAAAGACAACTTAGAGACACGATTGTATCTTCTTGTTATTGACATAGAAACACCCCAAATGTCTTAGTCAAACTGTAGTAGCAGCCAACCAGTAAATCATGTTTAGATTAGAGAGATTTGGTCTTCAAAGTCAAGAGTCCATGGTTGACATGATGAAGCTTTATGTTCACTACGTCAGAGAATTTTCCGTTCTCCATTATGAAGTAACACAATTTAGATAAATTGTACCATCTATTGTCAATATGAATGAATAACAAAATGTTTACGGAATTTTAAAGAAAAATCCAGAAGGTGAAGGGATACTGCCTATGAAACAGCATTTACACATTTTTTTAACATTATATAAAGTCGGCGTTAGTGGTCATTTAGCTTTCCCAGTATTGGTTGCAACCTCCTCACTTGGACGTGGAATATGAAGAACTTACATGAATAAATGCCTTCAACAAACACTTCATCAAACATAAAATTTCTATTCTCAGCTGATATAGACCTTGTTACTAAGCACTTCCGAACTTAATGGAAGATTTTCCCCACCATTATTTGTTGTTGATACAGGTAAAGGTTCGGACCCAGAGTGGAATGAGAGCTTCATCTTTACCATTTCTGATGGCATTGTAGACCTTACTATCAAGCTCATTGACAGTGATAATCTTACAGAGGATGATTTTGTGGTGAACTAACGTGAGTTCTCCATCCTGTTATCGCTATGGGCTACAGCTATCAGTGGGTTCTTTTAATATTAGTGCCACTAAGTAACTAGATGTCCAAAAGTTAGCTAAAAGAAGTAAACAGTTTTTGTCCATTTTTTGCATAGCCACTAGTCATTTGTGATTCAGCTGGGCTACTCCATGGTCCTTCACGTTGCAAGCAACGGATCCCTTTACCTTTGTGTACTATTGGTTGTGTACTTTGAACCTTCTTGCTGCAGAGTGATATCAGGCTAGTCTTTGTGGAACCTAGTGTGAAATTTTCTCTAATGACTGAAATAAGAGTGAACTCCGGTCGGTTTCGATCACAATCCTAGAGACGACGTCTCCCTCCCTCTCTCTCTCTCTCTCTCTCTCTCTCTCTCACACACACACACACACACACACACACACACTGCAAATTGAATATCTATGAAGAGCAGAAAGTGTCACGATTGTCGTCTGGGAATGTAGAATCAATGAGAATCCTACATATGTAGCTTCCCTACACTGTATTAGTACTTTAACGTGTTTATTCTTTTCTAATATGGAATCAACTTGGTATTTTTGTCAAAACAGGTAATATGGATCCATATGCAATCCTTAAATGCCGAACTCAAGAGCAAAGAAGCATTATTGCATCAGGTGGATCTCCTTGGTTATATCTTATTAATATCTTCCAAATATAGATATATTTTTTCTGCCGAGAAAACGATATGAAATATGAAATAATTGTCTTGCTCTACAAAACTGTCGTGTTCTCTAGTTTCCTCTTTTTGTAAAATATTCTTTTAGAAAATATTCAACTTTTCTAATTACAGACTTCATTGTGTCATAGCTAATTTTTGCATACGAATTTGGCCAGATAGTCTGTCACTGACTCACTGTCTAGCTGCGCTCCTATGCTGTAAACAATGGAAGACAGTTTTTCTTCTTTTTTCCCCCCTTAATTGTGCTCATTTTGCGTTAAGGCTGCAAGGATCATGCTACTCAGAGTCTAGAATTCAATATTACTTGCAATTTAAAGTTAAGTCTATGACAGTCCAGATCTAACTTGGTTATAGTTTGGCCACGTATTTTGTCAATTATGTTAATTGCAACAGCACTTGTTGCGATGTCTTGAATATAATATTACTCGTCTGCTATATGATATGGTGCAACTAACCTGGTTACAAAGTTGGATATGCGGTATCTCAATTGTAGAAACTTGTAAGAAAATTTTGCTGCTATGGCAGTTTGCTGAAAACAACAATTTTTCTGGTAGTACTAAAACCAAGACAGAATGCCATAACAATGAAAGATGGGAAATAAAAATGCTGCTAAATACCAACCATTAAGATTATTGCCCATGACATAGTGCTGTTGACGTGCCTTCAGAGTGGCTAGAATAATCCATATGGAGAGACTTAATCTAATAAGTTTTCTACACCGATTGGGTACCGTCAACTTTTTGAGGTTCTGCCATGCTTAACCAGGTAGTGTTTTTCAATGCTTCAGTAAGTCCCACTACTGGTTAAGGTCAACTAGCTAGGGATGGCGATCTTGCCATCTTTCTCTTCAATGGCAGCCCATACATGGGCTACTAACTTTAGGTAGGATTTTCTCTTCAACAGAAAACTGTGTTCAAACGGCAAGCCCACCCACAGAGAAAGCCCTAAACTGGCACAAGGGTGATGGAAAAATGTGCTATGATGAACCATTTCTTTTATTTCATGATGGAACTCCCACAGTTAAGTGAGAATTGTATTAACTTGTCATCACTACAAACGAAGCATCAAACTTCTAAGGAAGTCGATAAGGCTAACAACTAAATTTTGTGTTGACGATGGTGGGCCTTCTCTTTTGGATGATGGAAAAAATCCAACTATTGCTGGTAAACCCTGGGCAGGAAGGGAGGGGACTTCCACCACACCATTTCATAACCCCTCTGCAGAATTCAGCTGAAGACATATGGTTCTTGTTGGGGATAGAACACGATGAGGTAGATAACACCTCACCACCCCACCGGAGTACCCAGATAGAACACCTCCGGAGTACCCACTACAGGAGAACAACAGCAGAGGAGGAAGAAGAAGAGAAAACAATCGCACAAGAACACACAGGGATTTTTACGTGGTTCGGAGACAAGAGCCTTCCTACGTCCACGGCTGCAGCAGGATTCCACTAGTAATCACCAACTAGATTCAGGTTACAAGCTGCGCAAGCTTCTCAGCTTCACACGGCCTTTTAGCTTACAATACAAAGAGACAGCCCGCCCTTTTATACTTGGAGATTAGGGCGTCATTAGTCAGGACATTAAGAATAATAATACCCCTAATAAATGTAAACCCTCTTCCGAGATACATCAGACGCGCATGCTCGCTTGTCCCCCCAGATGCTCTCCTGGGACCGAGCATGCCCTCCAGCGACTGCAGATGCTCCCCTGGCATCAGACCAGATCAATGCATTTGCCAAGACTGCGTTGACGCATCGCTAGACAGGGTCGACGCATCCAACCCGGACAGCAATGCTCCCCTGACGCCAGTGATGCTCACCAGAGGCCATAGATGCTCCCCTGATACTTCATATGCTCCCGTGCGAGAACGCACAAAGACATGCTCTCCTGGCATGCTCTCCTGGCACAGTGGATGCTCCCCTGGAGTAGCGGTTGCTCCCCTGGAGACAGCAAGTGCTCGCCATACTCCGCTGATGCAACGAATGCTCCCCAGGAGACAGAAGGATGCTCCCCTGGAGACAGCATATGCTCGCCATGCTCACCTGAGCTGAGGATGCTCCCCTGGAGCAGTGGATGCTCCCCTGGAGACAGAGTGTGATCCTGTGCAGATGCGCATGAGTTCTGACTCCACACTCTAACAATCTCATACTTGGAGTCTGAACTCCAAACAAAGCAAACATCTCAATGTATTAACCCTGCTTAATGTAACTGTAGAAATAAACTGCTACGGGACCCCTCCATCAATCATCCATGGAGGCCAACTGAGGACTTGCACAGCCTCAGTTTCTCTTTGGTAACCACCTTGGTCAACATGTCTGCTGGGTTCTCTGCACCAAGTATTTTTTTGCAACAGCAAAACATCATCTTCAAGCAAACCACGAATGAAGTGATATTTCAGTTGTATGTGCTTAGTCCTTGCATGAAAGACTGGATTCTTGGCAAGGTGGATTACACTTTGACTGTCACAAAACAACACACTGTTGCTTTGTTCCTTGCCCATCTCCTTCAGAAAATTTTTCAGCCATACCATCTCTTTGCTAGCTTCAGAGATAGCTACATACTCTGCTTCTGTTGTTGAGAGAGCAACAACCTTCTGAAGTTTTGAAACCCAACTCACTGCAGTGCCACCCAAGGTGTAAACATATCCAGTGGTACTTCTTCTGGTGTCCAGATCACCACCAAGATCTGAATCAACAAAACCTTGTAAGATAACATCACTTTTCTTGAAACAAAGTGACTTACCTGAGGTGCCTTTTAGGTATCTCAGAATCCATTTCACTGCCTCCCAGTGTTGCTTGCCCGGATCTGACATATGTCTGCACACAACTCCCACTGCATATGCTATATCCGGCCTGGTACAAATTATGGCATACATCAGACTTCCTACAGCTGATGCATAAGGAATTTTCTTCATGGACTCATGCTCTTCAGCAGACTTTGGTGACTGCTCTTTAGACAGCTTGAAGTGACTTGCCAAAGGAGTGCTAACTGGTTTTGCATTCTGCATGTTGAATCTGCCCAACACCTTCTGGATGTAACCTTCTTGAGATAGCTTCACAGTGCCAGCTGTTCTATCTCTCACAATTCTCATCCCAAGAATTTGCTTTACTGCTCCTAAGTCCTTCATAGTAAATTCCTTTGATAATTGTATTTTCAGATTGTTAATCTCTGTCATACTTGATCCTGCTATAAGCATATCATCCACGTACAACAACAATATGATATAACAATTATCAAACTTCTTAAGATAACAACAATGGTCCATATTGCACCTAATGAAACTATTGTTACATATGAATCCATCAAACTTCTTGTACCATTGTCTGGGGGCTTGTTTCAGACCATACAAGCTTTTCTTGAGCTTGCACACAAGATTTTCTTTGCTTGGGACTGAAAACCCTTCTGGTTGCAACATGTAGATGTCTTCCTCCAAATCACCATGGAGAAAAGCTGTCTTCACATCTAGTTGCTCTAAATGTAAGTTCTCAGCAGCAACAATGCTCAACACCAATCTAATAGTGGTTAGTTTCACAACTTGAGAAAAGATCTCAGTGTAGTCTATACCTTCCTTTTGCTGGAAGCCCTTCACTACCAACCTTGCTTTGTACCTCTTACTGCCATCAGGTTCATCTTTGACTCTATAAACCCACTTGTTATGCAATGCCTTCTTGTTCTCAGGGAGTTTAGTTAGCTCCCAAGTCTGATTCTTTTGCAATGAGTTCATCTCATCTTCCATGGCTAACTCCCACTTAACAGAATCTGTAACCTGCATTGCTTCATCATAACACTTGGGTTCACATTCGTCAGTCAACAGTAGATAATGTAAAGATGGAGAATACCTTTGTGTAGGCCTAGGTATTCTTGCATATCTTCTCAGTTGTACCGGTGTACAAGGTTGTGCTTCTATTTCAGATATATCATGTATCTTATCATTCACATCATCTTGTGAAATTTCTTCTAGCTCAACATGTCCACCATTCTCATTTTGTTTCCCTGCACTGTCAGATTCTACAACAGCCCAAACTTTGTACAAGATATTTTCATTGAATATAACATTTTTCCTTCTGAGAATTTTTCGATTTTCATCATCCCAAAATCGATATCCAAACTCATCAGAACCATATCCAATGAAAAAGCACGTTATAGACTTAGCATCTAACTTATCCCTTTCATTAGAATCTACATGCACATATGAAACACAGCCAAAGACTCTCAAGTGTGAAAGATTTACCTCTTTCCCTGTCCAGGCCTCCTCTGGAATTTCATCATCCAAAGGGACAGATGGTCCTCGGTTTATCAAGAAAGCTGATGTGTTAATTGCATCTGCCCAAAATGTTTTAGGCAGTCCAGCATGTATCCTCATACTTCTAGCCCGTTCATTCAAGGTTCTATTCATGCGCTCGGCAACTCCATTCTGTTGTGGTGTTCTTGGAACAGTTCTTTCCATTCTAATACCACTAGCTGCGCAAAAGTCCTTGAATTCCTTGTTGTCATACTCTCCACCATTGTCTGATCTCAGACACTTCACCTTCAAACCTGTCTCATTCTCTACAAGGGTCTTCAAATTTTTGAAAGTAACAAATACATCAGATTTCCTTTTCAAAAAATAAACCCATACCTTGCGAGTAGAGTCATCAATGAAAGTGACATAGTAGAGTGAGCCTCCAAGAGATGGTACTGGTGAAGGACCCCATACATCTGTATGTACAAGCTCTAGCTTCTATGTCTTCAAGGTTCTTACAGTCTTTGAGAATGTAACCTTCTTTTGCTTCCCAAAAATACAGTCTTCGCAAAGACCAACTTCCACAGATTTCAAGCCAGACAATTTTCCTTTTGACAGCAGTACCTTCATCCCTTTCTCACTCATGTGACCAAGCCTGCAGTGCCATATATTGGAGTCAACTCCTGAATTTACCACTGCCATTATATCTTTGTTGTTGCTAGTCATGTAGAGAGTACCCATCTTGTTGTCTCGTGCTATAATCATAGCACCTTTGGTGATCTTCCAAGATCCACCCACAAAGGTTGTTACATAACCTTCATCATCAAGCTGTCCAACAGATATCAAGTTCCTCTTCAAGCCAGGTATATGCCTTACATTCTTTAACTTCCACAAAGTGCCATTTGTGGTCCTTACAATTACATCACCCTTCCCCACAATATCTAAAGGCTCATCATCAGCAAGATAAACCTTCCCAAAGTTTCCAGCAACATAATTTTGCATACTTTCTTTATGTGAGGTAGAGTGAAACGACGCACCTGAGTCAAGAATCCATGACTCTAAAGGAGTGTCAACACAAAGAACTAAAGCATCTTGAACTTGCTCTGCTGCAGCTGCATTGGCGGACTCTTCATTGTGATTTTTCTTCTTTAGAGCCTTGCAATCTTTCTTTAAGTGCCCCTTTTTACCACAATTCCAGCACCCATCACCACCAAACTTTGATTGACCTTTCTTCTTGGACCTAGATCTGCTCCTATTTTGACCCCGCTGTTTTGTTCTTCCCCTGCTCTCTGTATTCAATGTAGAACCTGAGACTTCACCTGATTCCCTTCTGCGAATATCTTCGCTAAGAATCAAGTCTCGAACCTCATTGAGCTTCAATTTATTTGAACCAGAAGAACTACTTACAGCCGTCACAGTTGCACCCCAACTTTCAGGTAAGGAGGATAAAATAATCAAGGCCCTAACCTCATCATCAAAGTTTATTTCTACAGAACTCAACTGAGTTGTAATTACATTGAATTCATTGATGTGGTCTGTAACAGAAGCACCTTCGGCCATCTTCAGATTAAATAAACGACGCATCAAATATACCTTGTTTGAAGCTGAGGGCTTTTCATACATATTTGATAGCGCCTTCATCAATCCTGTCGTGGTCTTCTCGTTCACGATGTTGAAGGCGACGTTTCTGGCCAACGTCAAGCGAACAACTCCGAGTGCTTGTCTGTCTAGTAGATCCCAATCTTCCTTCTTCATCCCTATCGGCATCGTTCCAAGAAGCGGCTCGTGCAGCTTCTTCTGATACAAGTAGTCTTCGATCTGCATCTTCCAGAAACCGAAGTCCTTGCCATCGAACTTGTCGATCCTCACCTTTCCTTCATCTGCCGCCATTGCTCCCACTACTCCCTCGAACCAGAACAAGGCTCTGATACCAGTTGTTGGGGATAGAACACGATGAGGTATATAACACCTCACCACCCCACCGGAGTACCCCGATAGAACACCTCCGGAGTACCCACTACAGGAGAACAACAGCAGAGGAGGAAGAAGAAAAGAAAACAATCGCACAAGAACACACATGGATTTTTACGTGGTTCGGAGGCAAGAGCCTTCCTACATCCACGGCCGCAGCAGGATTCCACTAGTAATCACCAACCAGATTCAGGTTACAAGCTGCGCAAGCTTCTCAGCTTCACACGGCCTTTTAGCTTACAATACAAAGAGACAGCCCGCCCTTTTATACTTGGAGATTAGGGCGTCATTAGTCAGGGCATTAAGGACAATAATATCCCTAATAAATGTAAACCCTCTTCCGAGATACATCAGACGCGCATGCTCGCCTGTCCCCCCAGATGCTCTCCTGGGACTGAGCATGCCCTCCAACGACTGCAGATGCTCCCCTGGCATCAGACCAGATCAATGCATTTGCCAAGACTGCGTCGACGCATTGCCAGACAGGGTCGACGCATCCAACCCGGACAGCAATGCTCCCCTGACGCCAGTGATGCTCACCAGAGGCTATAGATGCTCCCCTGATACTTCATATGCTCCCGTGCGAGAACGCACAAAGACATGCTCTCCTGGCATGCTCTCCTGGCACAGCGGATGCTCCCCTGGAGCAGTGGATGCTCCCCTGGAGCAGCGGTTGCTCCCCTGGAGACAGCAAGTGCTCGCCATGCTCCGCTGATGCAGCGAATGCTCCCCAGGAGACAGAAGGATGCTCCCCTGGAGACAGCATATGCTCGCCATGCTCACCTGAGCTGAGGATACTCCCCTGGAGCAGTGGATGCTCCCCTGGAGACAGAGTGTGATCCCGTGCAGATACGCATGAGTTCTGACTCCACCCTCTAACAGTTCTTTAGTTGGAGATAGCCTAACCATTCTGCCATTGAAAGTGTCTAACTCTGCCTCTGACTCACAGGGGGCGGGGGACAAAGTTACAAAGGGAGGATATATGGGCCATTTTTATCCATAAATTATCTAAAGACAACTGAGAGACGCTTGTATCTTTTTATTATTGACATAGAAACACCAAATGTCTTAGTCAAACTAGCGGTAGAAGCCAATCAGTAAATCATGTTTAGATTAGAGATATTTGGTCATCAAAGTCAGAGTCCATGGTTGGCATAATGAAGCTTTATGTTCACGACGTCAGAGCATTTTCCGTTCTCCATTATGAAGTAACACAATTTAGATACATTGTACCATCTATTGTCGATATGAATGAATAACAAAATGTTTATGGAATTTTTAAGAAAAATCCAGAAGGTGAAGGGATATTGCCCATGAAACAACAATTACACATTTTTTAACATTATATAAACTAGCCGTTAGTGGTCATTTATCTTTCCCAGTATTGGTTGGCCATCTTACTTGGATGTGGAATATGAAGAAAACTTACATGAATAAATGCCTTCATCAAACACTTCGTCAAACATACAACTTCGTTTCTCAGCTGATATAGACCTTGCTACTGAGCGCTTTCGAACTTAATGGAACAACCACAGTTAAGCAAGAATTGTATCATCTTGTCATCACTACAAATGAAGCATCAAACTTCTAAGTAAGGCTAACAACTAAATTTTGTGTTGACGATGGTGGGCCTTCTCTTTTGGATGATCCACAAAATCCAACTATTCCTGGTAAACCCTAGGCAGGAAGGGAGGGGACTTCCACCACCCCCTTTCATAACCTCTCTGCAGAATTCAGCTGAAGACATCTGGTTCTTTAGATGGATATAGACTAACCATTCTGCCATTGAAAGTGTCTAACTCTGCTTCTGACTCACAGGGGGCGGGGGACAAAGTTACAAAGAGACAATATGTGGGCCATTTTTATCCATAAATTATCTAAAGACAACTTAGAGACACAATTGTATCTTCTTGTTATTGACATAGAAACACCAAATGTCTTAGTCACACTAGCAATAGCAGCCAACCAGTAAATCATGTTTAGATTAGAGAGATTTGGTCTTCAAAGTCAGAGTCCATGGTTGGCTTAATGAAGCTTTATGTTCACTACGTCAGAGCATTTTCCGTTCTCCATTATGAAGTAACACAATTTAGATACATTGTACCATCTATTGTCAATATGAATGAATAACAAAATGTTTACGCAGTTTTAAAGAAAAATACAGAAGGTGTATCACCGGACTTTCAAAACTAAGCAAGCTTTTGAAGGAATCTCAACAGATCTGTACTGTATTTTCTGTATATTGTATTTCCTTGTTTAGGGACATGATTGTCTCTGATTTATTTTCTATTCTTGGGGTTGTACAGCATAATCTATTGCCCTTCTTTCTGTAACTCTGTATACCTATTTTTAGATGCCAAAGACATCTATATATTGGAGCTCTGGGATCCCACGCAGGGACAGGGACATTACACCTAAGACTCTTATCTTTCTCTCTTGTTTCTCATGGTATCAGAGCACTAGGGTTCTTGGACCTACTGCTCCCCATCTGGGGTGTTGTCGACCCCACCTAGGGGTTCTGGTGCAGCCGCTCTTCCTCAGGGTCATCTGGAGTCTTTGACCCTGGTTTGGGTTCTTCCTAGAGTTGCTTCAAGGGAAGTTCTGGTCACATCTGAACTCTGGTGCATACATCACCTTGAAGGTATTCTGGTTGGATTTTTCCTATCTCTTATTCTCTGTTTGAGAGTTGCCAAGGGCTTTAGGAGTTGCTGCAAATTTCTTATTGAAATTGTGCAGTTCTGAGTAATAAGATTTTATATTTATCTACGGTTTCTATCTGGACTGCATCTTCTTTGATTTCGTAGTTGTGATGGAGGCCATTATTAAAACTGCTGTGATTCGTGAAGTGTTCAATGGAAAAAATTATTTTTTGTGGGAGTTCAGCCTAAGGTGCTTTGTTATGGGTCAAGAACTGTTGGGTTTTCTGGATGGTAGTGAAGAAGAACCTGATGAAGGAAAAGAAAATGAGAAGGCACTAAAGGCATGGAAGAAAAATAATGCTAAAGTGATGAGTTGGATTATAAGCACCGTAGAGCCTCATATTGGCATAAATTTGAGGTCACATACCACTGCTACTAACATGTGGCACTTTCTGAAAAAAACCTATCAGCAAGATAATGCATCTAGGAAATATAATCTTGGTCTTGAAATTGCTGAGTTTACTCAAGGGACTAAGACTGTCTAAGAGTACTATTCTGAATTCATGAATATATGGATTGAATACAATAATATTACTTATGCAAGTGTTCCTGCAGAAGCCTTGAAGGCAGTCCAAGATTTGCAAGAGATAAATATGCGGGATCAGTTCCTTATGAGGCTACGACCTGAGTTTGAAACTGTCAGGGGTAATCTGATGAATAGAAAGCTAGTTCCTGATCTTGCTGAGTGTTTTCAAGAAATTCTTCATGAAGAACAACGCATTTTGTCAGTTGAAACTGTAGACAAAGCAAAAGTTGTCAACACCACAGATCTTGCATTTCTGTCCCGGGACAATGAGAAACCTAGAATCAGAGATGTGCAACAATTGCAATGCTTTTCATGTCAAAAATATGGTCACCTTGCTCGTGACTGTAAAGAGAAATTTTGTAGTTACTACAAGAAGGGAGGGCATATCTTAACTGAATGCAGAAGACTACCTCAGAACCGTGGAGGAAAGGCTTATCATACCACAGTTGATACTGCTACAGCTTCAGCTCCTTCTGTCACCACTATTGGTAACAACCTGATCACCCCTGAATCAATTCAAGCCATGATACAGTCTGCTCTTTCTGCCATGGGAATTTCAGGTACACAATCTTCTAAGACCTGGTATTTAGATTCTGGGGCCACCAACCATATGACATCTTCTTCAAAAACATTTTCCTCTCTTTCTCCTTACTGTGGACAATCTGGAGTTTGCATGGCTAATGGGAATAGTCTTCCTATCAAGGGGATGGGTAACATTCAGTCCAAAACCTTGCACCTTTCTAATGTTTTCCATGTACCCCAGCTCTCTACTAATTTGATTTCTGTTGGACAGCTTTTTGACAACCACTGTAATGTAATCTTCTCACCTTCTGGCTGTACTGTCCAGGACCTGAGATCGGGGAAGATAATCGGGAGAGGGGCTAGGCATGGACGTCTCTTTACGGTGGATCACATCCTTCTGGTGCCATCTGCATTTTCTGCCTCTCATGAAGTTGTATCAGATAAATGGTTGCTTTGGCACCGTAGACTAGGACATCCTCATTCAAATAAACTGTTGTTGATGTTAAAGCATGGTTTGCTTACCCATAGTTCGGAAATTCCAGGACCCTTTCCTCCTTGTTTCAGTTGTTGCCAAGGAAAGAGCAAGGCTCTTCCATTTCCTTTGAGTAATCATGGATCTAAGTCATCCTTTGAACTTGTCCATTCTGATGTATGGGGTTTTGCTCCTATTGTCTCATCTTCCGGCTATAAATACTTTGTGACATTTATCGATGATTTCAGTCGGTTCACTTGGATCTATCTTTTACGAGCAAAATCTGATGTTTTATCTTGTTTCCAAGCCTTCGTCTCCATGGTTAACACCAAATTTGGCACACATATCAAAACCTTGTGTTCCGACTTGGGGGGAGAATATGTAACGACCCGAGAATCCGATTACCGGGAAGGCCCGATAACCCGAGACTCGCACCGCCACCCACGAGCCCGAAGACTCGGAAGGGTTAAAAGGATGGTGTGGAAACTACACAAGGATCACAAGTAATTGCAGAAAATAAACAGTTATAATATTAAGCAGAAAATAAATTAACAATTTACATGGTCCACAATAATTAATAACAATAACAGTAGTCCACGACTAGTACAGAGACAAGACAGAAAAGTACAGCTACGCGGGGCATCCCCCGGCTCTGACCTCTGGCACTACCTCTGGGCACCCGCACCATGCAGCGCCCCAGACACGCTCCCCCGGGGCGGTGCCTCACCTGAAACACGGTGAAAAATACGCAGGGAATGAGTCTCGAAACAAGACTCAGTAGGGATCACTCGAACCCTACCTCGTAAAACGAGAAACCACTACACTAGCGGTAGGAGAGTACCTCGGAAAGGAAAGCCATGTACTCTACAGAACAAAGGTCCTACGGCACGCAAGCCAACACACGTGCCACGGTGAGAAGACCGAAACTCAACGGTCGACCTAGCAAAACCCGAAGGTCGGAAACACATGACTGACAGTCTGTCACTCCGTACTCGACAGGAGTACCACCCACTAGAAGCACAGCCGGTAGCGTCCCCTGACGTCTTACACTGCGCCGCAGGTGAACCGCCTGACGTGGTAGCTCCTACCAAAGCCGCAAACACCGTACAAGTAACCACAAACAAGTGACTAGCTGGGGTCACGCCTGTCGATGTGGGTCCAACCGCCCCCAACCATGTGTGCACACACAGACCGCGCGTCCCTGGTCTGGCCCTCTGACCGGTTTTCCCCTCAGCCAGACTCTGGCTGCAAGACATGGGGCCCAACGGTAACCGGTCCACAAACCGTCTCAAAGGGTCGGCCCGTACACCACTCCCTGGTGAGACCAGCACCGCGTACTGGTGGGCTACGACTAGTGGAGGGTCACAAAGGAGTAGACTCTCAAGCCAACGGAAACCGTCACAAGGGCCGGTACGCTCCTTGTACCAACGCCGTCGCACGGTTACAAAAGCCGACAACGACATCTCCCGGTACACTCTGTACGACGAGAGACATGCCGACGCAACCCGTCCCCTTGAACGGTCAACACTAGGCCGCTCAGGGATGTGCGGTCACACAGGGACCGCACAAGGGTTTGAATGGTCAGATCAGGACCGTTCCACCCAAGGTCCAAACGGCAGATGAACGGCCAACACAGGACCGTTCAAACATATGTGCGGTCAACCCTTGACCGCACGTGGGTGAGGAACGGTCAGCTCCTGGCCGCTCGTCTCCCAACGGTAAAAAGTCTGGACGGTTAGTCCTTAGCCGCACTTTGGGAAGAGCGGCTACGGCTTAGCCGTTCAGGGGTTGTGCGGGCAAGACCAGACCGCACATCCAACCATAGCACTAGGGGATGTACGACCAGCACATGGCCGTACAAAGGGTCATGCGGCCAGCTCTTGGTCGCACATCCCAGTACACTGCACAACGGTCACAACCAACGGTCAAAAACCCTAGGGTTGGGCGGTCGCTGTGGGGCCGCACATTAGGATATGCGGTCCCACGATAGACCGTCCAAGCCCACTGCGCGCCAAGCCCCAGCCAAAGTGCGCCGAGCCGATGAACGGTCCGAACAGGACCGCATAAGGGTTATGCGGTCACTGGTTCGACCGCACATCGCTCACCGGTGCGAAAACGGCGAACCCCACCGGAATCCCCCAATCGGCCTCAAAACAAGCCCCACGGAGGGGGAAATGGCGAGAAAAGAACCCCCAAGCCCCCTAGCATGCTCCTACGCCCTTAAACCGCGAAATTGGGGCTCAAAACGATGGATCAGACGAACTCACCACGCGGCATGATCAACCCTTCCCGGCTCAAAATAAACCCCTCTCGACCTCGTCTCGAGCCGAAACTCACGGGGAAGGAAGACTAGAGGCTAAGGAACGTCACCCTACCCCCGGTTCATGATGAAACGCTCCGATCCGAGCTCGAAGCCGCGAAGAACGCCGTTAGAATCTCGCCTCCCCACGCTTCCCACGCTCGCCGTATGCCCGCACGATCGCCACTACGTCACCCACGTCCTCGCGCCGTCGCACCGCCGCCGTCTGCAGCCGGAACGGGGGTCGGCACGGTCGAACGGGAGAGAAGGAGAGGGAGAGGCGGCCACGGTCGCGTGAGAGAGAGAGAGGAAGGAAGAAGAAGAAAAGAGAAAAGAAGAAAAAGAAAAGAAAAGAAAATGGGAATATATAGAAAAATCTGATTTTTTGGAAAAATACCGAAAAATTAAAAAGTACATTTTCGGGATCCTCGGAACGCACCGATCGCAACGGTACCACTCGTGCACAGGTGAACGGCCCGGTCCACCCGTAGCGAGCTTCCGAAGAAAAGCCGAAACACACACCGGAAATCAGAAAACACACGCAGAAAAGTCGCGGAACGCTTCCGGGCCTCCGAAACGACTCTGGATCGCGCCGATCCGAACACGAAAGATGTCCGAAACAAAATTTCGGACACAACAGAGCCGGACACTCTGAAAATAAGATCCGGGACCCACGAAGAGGGATCTGAAAGGTCCGGGATATTACAGCCCTCCCCCCTTAAGGAATTTCGTCCTCGAAATTGAGAACAACCCAAGGGGAAAGAAGAGGAAGACTCACTCAAACACGTACGGAAACTGCTGACGCATCTCGTCCTCACGTTCCCAAGAAGCCTCACCACCAGAGTGCCACTGCCACACGACCTTCACCAAGGGAATGACCTTGTTCCGCAGGTGCTGCTCTCGCCTATCCTCCACGCGGATCGGAAACTCTGGGAGAGAAAGATCTGGAGTCACCTCAGGCCAAACAGAAATCTCGAGCACATGAGAGTCATCGGGTATGTACTTCCGTAACATCGAGACGTGGAACACGTCATGCACCGACGCCAACTCAGAGGGTAACAGCAACCGGTAAGCAACCTCACCGATGCGCTCCACAATCGTGAAAGGACCAATGTAGCGGGGACTCAGCTTCTCACTCCGTCCAAACCGCATCACCCCCTTCATCGGAGAAACTCTCAAGAACACATAATCGCCCACGGCGAACTCGAGGGGCTGCCTCCTGGGGTCAGCATAGCTCTTCTGCCGACTTTGGGCCGCCAACATGTTCTGACGAACCAGGTGCACAACCTCCACACATTGCTGCACCAATTCCGGTCCCGTCAAAATACGCTCACCCACCTCAAACCAATCAAGTGGAGTCCTACATGGACGCCCGTACAATGCCTCATAAGGAGCCATGCCGATGCTCGAATGATAACTGTTGTTGTAGGCAAACTCTACCAACGGTAGGTGATGAACCCAACTCCCCTGCCACTCCAGGCAGCAGGATCTCAGCATGTCCTCCAAAGTCTGGATGGTCCTCTCAGACTGACCGTCAGACTGAGGATGATACGCCGAGCTAAATGCCAACTCCGTGCCAAGAGCTCGCTGGAAACTCCTCCAGAATCCAGAAGTGAAGCGCGGATCCCGATCCGACACGATCGAAATGGGAATCCCATGCAATGGAACGATCCGCTCCACATACAAACGAGCCAACTTGGACACGCTCCAGCCGACTTTGACCGGTAGCAACCGAGTCACCTTCGTCAGCCGATCGACCAGCAACCAAATACTGTCCTGCCCACTCGGGGTCCTCGACAACCCCACCACAAAATCCGTGGTGACGTGGTCCCACTTCCACGCAGGAACATCCAAGGGTTGGAGAGTACCTCCCGGTCGCTGATGCTCCACCTTCACCTGCTGACAGATCAGGCACCTGGCCACAAATTCGGCGACATTTCTCTTCATGCCAGGCCACCAGAACTGCCTCTGGAGGTGTGACTCCTCCCCTATCAATTCCGGTCATGCTCGCCGCCGCCACGAGCCGCCACCGCACCGCCATCGTCTTCATCGGAGTTCTGCCCGCGCAGTACCACAGCCGCTTCCACGAAATTCAGCTGATGCGGGATGGACACGGGGACCGACTCTACGTGGTATGGACCTCGGACTCTAGACGTGGACACGACCAGCAACACATGATGGGAGAGACATTAGGCCCGACACGGAGAGCTCCCATAGGCTACACGTCGCTAACAGAAGTGCAAACTCACTCGGCGTCCCATGCGAGGGAAAGCGTGGATCGTGCGCGGTTAAGGAACCGGCAGAGTTCAAGGTAGTCAGACTCACTTCCGGACTCGGATCGAGTCATGGGACGGGTCACTCTCACTCTCACAGCGGTGACATGGACACACGGGCTAGTACCTACACTCTCGGAAGCGGCAAAAGATCGTATACTAGCTAAGAAAATGAACGCCAAGAGGTTCGGACCATTACCTCCACGCACCCGGCGTGGCGAAGACAACCCCGGCCAATCACGGACCCCCGGTTAACACAATTTTATAGCAGTACAATAATTTGACCCACTCCACGCAGGGAGGTAAAAGGTCACATGCGGGGCCCGAGAATCACGCGAATTGGGTTGACGGGCAGCATCTTGATGTCGCCCGGCGGTGCCGAACTCCGCGTTTTCGTGTTTTCCGAACGGCGGGTTCTGCGGGCCCGTGGGGCCCACGGGTGGCGCTGGCCTCTGGATCTGCAGGAGTGGGTCCCACTGTGATGGGGACCCCTGGTGGCACGCCTCCACGGAAGGCGGTCGGCCGGGAACGCCGATCGGTGGCCGAACAACTCCGATCTCCAAGCTTGTGGAATGCTGCCCACGGATTTTTGCTTGCTGTTTTCAGGCGCGCGCTCCGGCGAAATCAACTGCTGCGATCAGCCCCGTCGCCGGAATGTGACGAAACCAGCGCCGTTGGAAAGAGGACTCAAAATCCTCCAACTAGGGCCAGTGGATTCCTCTGAACCTATGCGGACCTAGAACTTAACTAATTTTCAATTCTCTGCTACACAGTTCCAGAACTCTCAGTTTAGCACATCATTTCCCTGTAAACGGCCGTTGACCGCCTACTTACCGTGGGATTCAGATTGAAGCTCTTCTTCAAAGTTGTAGATAATCAAACCATGAAGCTGGGACAATTTTTATAATTGGATTTGGAGGTGGTGGTGATTTGATAGGATTTTTGGAGTGTTTGGTGGTCGGATCTGGGAACGGGTGGACAGAACTTCAGGTGGATCTGAGAACGATTTGTGGAAAATATTAAATGGATGAACTAGAAATTTAGAAAAATTTTGGATGAAGGGGTTGGTGGAAGGAAGATCCAGTAAAATTGGGCGAACCAAAGAAAATCAAAAAGTGGACCTAAGACCTAAAACTCAGGGCGGAGATGAATCTGGACAGACTGCTAGCAGAACTGAAAGGGAAGAGTGGACGAAAATCTAAAAATATGGAACGGGATCTGAATGACAAACAAATTTTTTTGGGATTTCCTTGACACCTATGGAACCTCCAGTAAAATCTCCAGGTCGATCAGAGCTCGTGGTTGATGGCTGAATTTTGTGGAAGAGGCTGTGGTACTGCGCGGGCAGAACTCCGATGAAGACGATGGCGGTGCGGTGGCGGCTCGTGGCGGCGGCGAGGATGACCGGAACTGATAGGGGAGAAGTCACACCTCCAGAGGCAACCTTCACAGCTGCAAGGGGGGAGAGAGGGTCGCACCAAGCTGGAGCTCCAACAATTTCTTTGATTCAAAATGGCATTAATTCATCAAAATGGGAAAATACAAGCATATATAGGTCACCCATCTAATCTATCCTCCACCGTTGGATCTAGGGGTGTGAGATGGAGGGTTGGGATGGCTTGTGACCATTTCACAAAAATACAATTAAAAAAATAAGGGGGGGACAGCCTATTGACTAGGGGGAACAAGCTTGACATGGTAGGTGGGTGTTGGTTGGAAATGTTGACTATTTTGGTCCCTTGTCCCCCATGTGGACAATTGACCATTCAAACTTCTAGATGCCCCATGTGGCATGTTGACTGACCCCACGTGGGACCCTAGGCTGAGGTGGCCCAATGTGGTGGGGCCCAGGGGGCCCGTGGGGCCCACGGGGTCCGAAATGCTCGTAAGTCCCTATTACACTCAAAATGGCAAACCGAATGCAACGAAATAAATACAAATTACACACACATAAAGTCTAGCTAAATATAATAAATGGGGAGGCTCAAGGCGGAGTCTCCAGGCTGTCTCCGAGAGAGATGGACGCTGAGGTGGCTCGTGTCGTGCTCCGTGTGCGGTACCGGTGGCTCGGTGTGTCGTGCCGATCAACTGCTCGGGTGTCCGCACCAATTCTCCCCGGGTGGGAGAAACTCGACCCTGTCGAGTAAGGGTCTGCATCGCTCCTGTATCGCTCCAAAAGGTCCGGATCAATCCACTGCAACTCGCCATGTGTGATCCATGTGTCCTCGGTAGCGGGCCGTCCTCTCCATCGCACTAGGTAGCGCGGGTAAGATCCACTCCTGGTAACTGTCACTTGCTCGTCCAGTATACGATCTATGTGCTCACGCTGCCGTGAAAAAGGGGCTGGAGGTGAAAGTGGACGCTCAGGTGTGGGATCACTCTCAAGGGGAGGAGATGGCTCAAAAGGCTCACTAGGGATCACCGCTGGGTCCCTATATGCAACAAGATCCGATACATTGAAGGTAGAGCTTATACCATATTCCTCGGGCAGGTCCACAACATACGCATTGGATCCAACGCGTTTCAACACTCTAAAGGGACCGGCTCCGCGAGCTTGCAACTTCTTAACGGTTCCAGAGGGAAACCATTCAGGTCTTACCCTGATCATGACATATTCGCCCTCGTGGAACTCTCGGTGGTGTCGGTGGGCATCGACTAACTCCTTGTACCGTGCATTGCTGGCCTCAATGTGACGACGGATGTCGTCATGCAAACTCCTAACATGCCTAGCAAACGACTCGGCCGACTCCGACACTCTAGCATGGATAGGCATGGGGACAAGGTCAACGGGTTTCCTAGGCCTACGACCTGTGACAATCTCAAATGAACTCATGCCGGTAGACCTATTCACCGAATCATTATATGCAAACTCAGCCATGGGTAGGATGAGATCCCAATCCCCGATGCGATCCCTAACAAGACACCTCAAAAGATCACCCAAACTCCTATTGACCACTTCGGTCTGACCATCTGTCTGGGGATGATATGCAGTGGAGAATTTAAGATGCGTACCCATCATATGACATAGTGTCTTCCAAAAATAGGAAGTGAACCTAACATCACGGTCAGACACTATAGTGCGAGGCAACCCGAACTTGCACACCACATGAGTAAGGAAAAGGCGGGCTACCCTAGAAGCATCCGAAGTCTTTGAGCAAGGGATAAAGAGGGCCATCTTCGAGAAACGGTCAACAACAACATAGACCGAGTCATGCTTCCTAGAGGTACGTGGCAATCCCAAAACAAAATCCATACTAACATCCTGCCACGGGGCATCAGGCACGGGAAGAGGCGTATAAAGGCCTGAGCTTTGCTTCTTCATCTTGGCCGTAGCACATGTACGGCACTGAGCCACGATGTTAGCAACATCGCGCTTTAAGCTCGGCCAATAAAATCGATGCTCCGCTGCCTCAATAGTCTTGTTCCGACCAAAGTGGCCGGCTAGACCGCCTGCATGTAGTTCCCACACTAAGAAATCTCGAACCGAAGTTCGGGGGACACATAGCCTGCAACCTCGAAAGAGGTAACCCTCCTGAAGCACATACTCATCAAGGTCTCTCGAGGGTCCGGCCTGGAGGGTGGTAAGAATCTGACCAAAGTCAGGACAATCAACATAGGCCTCCTTCATCTTCTCTAACCCTATGACCTCGGCACTCATGGTGGTAAGCAAACATGCTCGCCGACTCAAGGCATCAGCCACCTTGTTCTCCACTCCAGCCTTATGTTTAAGCACAAAGGTGAACTGCTGGAGATACTCGACCCAACGACTATGACGCGAATTAAGCTTCTTTTGCGAATGGAGGTACCTCAATGCCTCGTGGTCGGAGTATAGGACAAACTCCTGATGTAAAAGATAGTGCCTCCAATGCCTAAGAGCCTGAACAACTGCGTAGAATTCTTTATCATACGTGGAATATCGCAGTTTCGCGTCATTCAGCTTCTCGCTGAAATATGCGATCGGGTGAGACTCCTGACTCAAAACTCCTCCAATCCCAACACCCGACGCATCACAACAGACCTCAAACACCTTCGAGAAATCAGGCAGTCGAAGGATAGGTGTCTGGGTCATACGCTCCTTGATGTCCCTGAAGGCAGCAGATGCGGCCTTCGTCCAGACAAATGTGCCCTTACGGATGCAATCCGTGATCGGGGCAGTGACGGAGCTAAATCCGCAGATGAAGCGACGGTAGAACGTCGCAAGGCCATGAAAGCTGCGGACATCATGAACTGTACGGGGTTCCGGCCACTCAACAATGGCCCGGACCTTCTCCGGATCGGCGGAGACCCCAGTACTAGACACAATGAAACCCAAGAAGGTAAGCTGAGGTGTCATGAAGGCACACTTCTGTGGGTTCGCAAATAGCTGCTCTCGCCGAAGAAGTAGACAGACCTGCCGAAGGTGGTCTAAGTGGTCCCCTGTGGTGCGGCTATAGATAAGGATATCATCGAAATACACCACTACAAAGACTCCAATGAAAGGTCAAAGGACCTGAGTCATGAGCCGCATGAAAGTGCTAGGGGCATTGGTCAACCCAAAAGGCATGACCAACCACTCATATAGACCGTCCTTGGTCTTAAATGCGGTCTTCCACTCATCACCGGGCCTAATCCTCACCTGATGGTAGCCACTCTTAAGATCGATCTTCGAAAAGATAGTGGCACCTGCCATCATGTCTAGCATGTCATCCAGGCGGGGAATAGGGAACCTGTACTTCACGGTGATCTTGTTGATGGCACGACTATCAATACACATTCTCCACGTGCCATCCTTCTTCGGGGCGAGTAATGCGGGTACAGCACATGGACTCATGCTGTCCCGGATAGATCCTCTCTGCACAAGCTCATCGACCTGCCGTTTAAGCTCGGCATGCTCCGTGGGGCTCATTCGATAATGCGGAAGGTTGGGCAAAGAAGAGCCCGGAACAAGGTCGATAGCATGCTGAATATCCCGCATGGGTGGGAGTCCCTCGGGAAGCTCATCGGGAAAAATATCAGCAAACTCCCGCAGAATAGGAACAACCTCGGGTGGGAGCTCACCCTCGGAGTCCCGCTCCACCTCTCGGACCGTAATGGCAAACACCGGACAGCCCTGACTAAGCTCCTGCTCCATTTCCCGGGAGCTAATCATCATCAATCTCCTCGTCGAGGGCTCTCCTGGGCCAGAAGTAACGGTCATAGCCCGAGCTGGGGATGGGGTACTAGGCCCGGGAACGGAAGGCTTCGGAGTACTAGGGCCAGTAGGACCCCTAACAGATGGGCTCCTGGGCCGAACGGGTTGGAGGGTGACCCGCTGGCCATCGTGGTCGAAGGTACAGGTGTTCGACCGACCATGGAGTGTGGCATCTCGGTCGAATAACCACGGCCTACCAAGAATGATACTTCCCACTTCCATGGGAAGAACATCACACCAGATCTCGTCACGGTAGGAGTGGAGCTGCAGTGGGACCAAGCACCGCAGCCTGACCGAAATGGAAGTGGTATCCACCCATGATACCTGGTAGGGGCAAGGGTGGTCTACGGGTGTGAGACCAAGACGAGTGACAGCGTTCGTGGAGATTGCATTGATACAACTCCCGCTATCGATGACCACCTTGCAAATTTGCTTTCCCAGCCTACAGAATACATGAAGGATAGTGGTCCGACGCCAGTCATCACTGACCTGTGGCTGGGTGAGGATACATCTGACGACCCCCACGTGGGTATCGTCTGACTGCTGGGCATCCTGGGCCTCACCTCCCATCTTATAGTACTCGTCAGCTAACTCTTCATCTGCCTCATAGCTGACTAACTCGAGGCCCGTAGGGGTGGTATCCTCGGCCTGTGTGTCCCCAATGTGAAGAGATGGGCGGACACTGGTTGGCGAAATGGCCAAACCCATCGCAGCGATAACACTGCTGCCGTGATCCACTAGGCTCCCCAATCATAGGTCCTTTACCTTTATCCTCCCGACGGATAGGAGGCGTAGGCAACAAAGGACGTGTAGGAGGCGCGGGTGCCGGTGGACGGACTGTGGGTGGGGCCGTAAGATGCTGGGGACGAGGAAGGTCCCTCGGGGGTGGAGGACGAGGCCTAGGAGCAAAGGGCTCGGGGCGAGCGGGCTCCTGAGGTCGAGCCATGGGGGCCCTCGGATACGTGCCAGATGAGCCACGGGGCTCGACACTACGAAGGGGAAAAGAGCCCAACCGATGGGGTGACTCGAACTCGGCCTCGAACTGTTCCAATTCGAGAGCAATCTGATATGCCTGCTCCAAAGTGGTGGCATTGCGGCGAAAGAGTTCATATTGATAATTAGGCTGCAAACCTCTCCGAAAGCGGGATATCGTCATGGTGCTCTCTTCCGTGACCCCGCACCGCAAGTAATACTCATCGAACTCGGCGGTGTACTCGGTCACGGATCGGTTCCCTTGGGAGATGCTTTGCCACTTGTCTATAAGACGTTGGCGATATGAGGCAGGAAGGTACTTCTCCCTCAATTTGAGTTTCATATCATCCCAGGTACCGATTTGGGGTTGACGTCGCTGGTTGAGCAGGCTCTCCACATTGATCCAATAAGTTTGAGCATGCCCTTGTAGCTTCATCTTTGCGTATCGGACTCTTCGGTGGTCCGTCATTTCAAACCACTCGAAGTACCGGTCCATGCCGGCCTCCCAATCTAAATACACCCTAGGGTCCAAGGACCCGCTAAAAGTGGGAGGGTCCGCACGCACACCCCTAAGAATGCGGTCGTCATCCTCGTCATCACGATTCCGTCGTTGATGACGACGACCGTTACCCCCGTGATCATTGTCGGAGGCATAATCATCCACTATAGGCGCCTGTTGCCTCCCGACATCCTCCACCTGAGCCCTTGGCACATCGGGTTGCTGCACCGGCTCTTGTTGGCCGTTCGTCGGCGCGGGTTGCGCCGCTACTGGGCCCCTCTCTAGGACGGCAATCCTCCCAACAAGGCCTTGAATGGACTGCTCCGAAACCCCGGCCCGATCCTCGAGGACCTTCATCCGCCCATCTAGACGCGTCCCTATGCCATCCATACGCGTACTAAGACCATCCATACGCGTGTCTAAACGATCCATGATGGCCCGGAACATCTCGGCCGTGGAAGACTCATCGGAACTACGGGCTCGGGACTCCGCCATAGGTGGTGGTGGCGAGTACTGGGTGCCTCGACGGGTGGGCATGCAAAGACACACGACCTAGAAGACACCGACTAATGCAAACACACACTAACTGATGCACTTAGACCTAAACCAATATCCGGTACGGGGCGGAGTTAATCGATCCAAAGATCACTCCCGCAAGTGTGCGACCTCCCGGTAGGCGTAGCCTAATGTTCGGACAACACCTTTTAAGATACCGAATAAAGGGTGCAAATGCAATTTAAAACACACTCTTTTTTTGTTTTGAAAATATTGATGGCCCTAGACTCGACTTAGACCATGATGCATGACTTATGCAACGACTACCCTAGACTCGACTTGCTCTGATACCAAACTGATGCGGGACGGACACGGGGACCGACTCTACGTGGTATGGACCTCGGACTCTAGACGTGGACACGACCAGCAACACATGATGGGAGAGACATTAGGCCCGACACGGAGAGCTCCCATAGGCTACACGTCGCTAACAGAAGTGCAAACTCACTCGGCGTCCCATGCGAGGGAAAGCGTGGATCGTGCGCGGTTAAGGAACCGGCAGAGTTCAAGGTAGTCAGACTCACTTCCGGACTCGGATCGAGTCACGGGACGGGTCACTCTCACTCTCACAGCGGTGACATGGACACACGGGCTAGTACCTACACTCTCGGCAGCGGCAAAAGATCGTATACTAGCTAAGCAAATGAACGCCAAGAGGTTCGGACCATTACCTCCACGCACCCGGCGTGGCGAAGACAACCCCGGCCAATCACGGACCCCCGGTTAACACAATTTTACAGCAGTACAATAATTTGACCCACTCCACGCAGGGAGGTAAAAGGTCACATGCGGGGCCCGAGAATCACGCGAATTGGGTTGACGGGCAGCATCTTGATGTCGCCCGGCGGTGCCGAACTCCGCGTTTTCGTGCTTTCCGAACGGCGGGTTCTGCGGGCCCGTGGGGCCCACGGGTGGCGCTGGCCTCCGGATCTGCAGGAGTGGGTCCCACTGTGATGGGGACCCCTGGTGGCACGCCTCCACGGAAGGCGGTCGGCCGGGAACGCCGATCGGTGGCCGAACAACTCCGATCTCCAAGCTTGTGGAATGCTGCCCACGGATTTTTGCTTGCTATTTTCAGGCGCGCGCTCCGGCGAAATCAACTGCTGCGATCAGCCCCGTCGCCGGAATGTGACGAAACCAGCGCCGTTGGAAAGAGGACTCAAAATCCTCCAACCTAGGGCCAGTGGATTCCTCTGAACCTGTGCGGACCTGGAACTTAACTAATTTTCAATTCTCTGCTACACAGTTCCAGAACTCTCAGTTCAGCACATCATTTCCTTGTAAACGGCCGTTGACCGCCTACTTACATTGGGATTCAGACTTCAAGCTCTTCTTAAAAGTTGTAGATAATCAAACCACGAAGCTGGGACAAATTTTATAATTGGATTTAGAGGTGGTGGTAATTTGATAGGATGTTTGGAGTGTTTGGTGGTCGGATCTGGGAACGGGTGGACAGAACTTCAGGTGGATCTGAGAACGATTTGTGGAAAATATGAAATGGACGAACTAGAAATTTAGAAAAATTTTGGATGAAGGGGTTGGTGGAAGGAAGATCCAGTAAAATTGGAGAACCAAAGAAAATCAAAAAGTGGACCTAAGATCTAAAACTCAGGGCAGAGATGAATCTGGACAGACTGCTGGCAGAACTGAAAGGGAAGAGTGGACGAAAATCTAAAAATATGGAACGGGATCGGAATGACAAACCAATTTTTTTGGGATATCCTTGACACCTATGGAACCTCCAGTAAAATCCCCAGGTCGATCAGAGCTCGTGGTTGATGGCTGAATTTCGTGGAAGTGGCTGTGGTACTGCGCGGGCAGAACTCCGATGAAGACGATGGCGGTGCGGTGGCGGCTCGTGGCGGCGGCGAGGATGACCGGAACTGATAGGGGAGGAGTCACACCTCCAGAGGCAACCTTCACAGCTGCAAGGGGGGAGAGAGGGTCGCACCAAGCTGGAGCTCCAACAATTTCTTTGATTCAAAATGGCATTAATTCATCAAAATGGGAAAATACAAGCATATATAGGTCACCCATCTAATCCATCCTCCACCGTTGGATCTAGGGGTGTGAGATGGAGGGTTGGGATGGCTTGTGACCATTTCACAAAAATACAATTAAAAAAATAAGGGGGGGACAGCCTATTGACTAGGGGGGGAACAAGCTTGACATGGTAGGTGGGTGTTGGTTGGAAATGTTGACTATTTTGGTCCCTTGTCCCCCATGTGGACAATTGACCATTCAAACTTCTAGATGCCCCATGTGGCATGTTGACTGACCCCACGTGGGACCCTAGGCTGAGGTGGCCCAATGTGGTGGGGCCCAAGGGGCCCACGGGGTCCGAAATGCTCGTAAGTCCCTATTACACTCAAAATGGCAAACCGAATGCAACGAAATAAATATAAATTACACACACATAAAGTCTAGCTAAATATAATAAATGGGGAGGCTCAAGGCGGAGTCTCCAGGCTGTCTCCGAGCCAGATGGACGCTGAGGTAGCTCGTGTCGTGCTCCGTGTGCGGTACCGGTGGCTCGGTGTGTCGTGCCGATCAACTGCTCGGGTGTCCGCACCACTCCACCTTCACCTGCTGACAGATCAGGCACCTGGCCACAAATTCGGCGACATTTCTCTTCATGCCAGGCCACCAGAACTGTCTCCGCAAGTTCCGATACATCTTCGTCGCACCCGAGTGTACGGTGTACCTACTCCCATGAGCCTCGTGCAACACCGCACGACGAATCTGCTCCTCGACTGGGACATACAGCCTGCCACAAAACCTCACAGCACCGTCCTCGCCGAGCTCCACATCAGCCATTGCCAGAATTCGGGGCAACTCTGGGTCCGCATGCTGAGCCTCTGTCACCTGACGACGGATAGCAGGAGTGACAGTCAAACTCGCAAGCACTGCCAACCCTGGCTCTTGGGGAAACTTGAGGCTGAAGGATACCCGGGCACCTGTTCCCAAAGCCTCCACTTCCTCAACATCAAGGCACTGACCGCAACCTTCCGACTCAAGGCATCGGCGACGACATTCATCCTACCCGGCTGATAAGACAGGGTGAAGTCATAATCCTTCATGAACTCCATTCAACGCCTTTGCCTGAGGTTCAGGTCCCTCTGGGTAAACACATACCTCAAACTCTGATGGTCAGTGAACACCTCGAACTTCTCGCCGTAGAGATAATGCCTCCAGATCTTCAGCGCGAAGATCACCGCCGCCAGCTCAAGGTCATGGGTAGGGTAGTTCTCCTCGTAGGACTTCAGCTGCCGAGATGCATAAGCCACCACTCTACCATGCTGCATCAAAACGACACCCAATCTGACCCCAGAAGCATCTGTACACACCACAAAGCCTCCCGATCCAGAAGGCAAAACCAACACCGGAGCCGAGGTGAGCAATCTCTTCAGTTCCCTGAAGCTCTGCTCACACTCCTCAGACCAAACGAAAGGCACATCCTTCCGTGTGAGCTTAGTCATCGGAGCCGCAATGCGAGAAAAATCCTGGATAAACCGGCGATAATACCCCGCAAGCCCCAAGAAACTCCGGATCTCCGTCACCGACCTCGGCCACTGCATTACTGCCTCGACCTTGGCGGGGTCCACGGAAACGCCATCACCAAAAATCACGTGCCCCAGAAAGTGCACCTCGCTGAGCCAAAACTCGCACTTGCTGAGCTTCGCAAACAACTGGTGATCTCGCAACGTCTGCAGCACCACACCCAAATGGTACGCGTGCTCCTCTGCAGACTGCGAATAAACAAGGATGTCGTCCACGAAAATGACCACGAACTGGTCCAAGTACGGATGGAACACCCTATGCATCAAGTCCATGAAGGCTGCAGGGGCATTGGTGAGCCCAAACGGCATCACCAGAAAGTCATAATGCCCGTACCTCGTACTGAATGCAGTCTTCTCCACATCGGACTCGCGAATCCTCAGCTGATAGTAATCGGACCACAAATCAATCTGCGAGAACACTCGCACAGACTGAAGCTGGTCGAACAAATCATCAATCCGTGGCAACGGATACTTGTTCTTGATGGTCACTTCGTTCAGCTGCCGATAGTCAATGCATAGCCGCAGACTACCGTCCTTCTTCTTCACAAACAACACGGGCGCACTCCAAGGGAAAAAGCTAGGACGAATGTACCCTTTGGCCAACAGTTCCTGTAACTGCGCCCTCAACTCCCTCAGCTCAGCGGGGGCCATACAGTAGGGAGCCTTCGCCAAAGGTCCCGTACCAGACACAACCTCGATCACGAAATCAATCTCCCACTGGGGAGGTAAACCAGACAACTCCTCGGGAAAAACGTCAGAAAACTCGCACACCACCGGAATGTCCTCGACATTCGGCTCCATCCGATCAGACACAACCACGGACGCGAGAAAACCCTGACAACCTGAATCAAGCAATCGACGGGCTCGAATAGCAGAGATAAGGAATCGAGAAGAGGTGGAACGGATACCTTGGAAATAGAAGGTCCGCTTACTCGGATGCTGGAAGTAGACCCTCTTCATTCCACAATCCACCACCACTCCATGAGTCTCGAGCCAATCCATGCCTAGAATCACATCGTAATCCCGAAGCTGCAACGCATACAACCTGCCTGGCATACTCCGTCCGTCGATCCAAACCGGAACCTGATCGAAGCAATACGGAGTGATCATGAAATCACCCGAAGGCAACTCCACTGCCAAATCACAGGACAACTGGGTCACTGGCTCCTCGATGCTCAGCGCGAAATCCTCCGAAATAAACGAATGAGACGCGCCAGAATCAAACAAAACCCGAGCCGAACAACCCAAAATCTGAACGGTACCTTCCACGAGCTGTGACGCCTCTGCCTCTGCCCTGGTCATGTGCGTGATCTGGCCACGAGCCCTCTGCCTGCCTCCCACACTAGCTGACCTGGGTAGCGGCGGATACTGTCCCTACTGCTGCTGCTGCCTCTGCTGCTGGGGAACCTGCTGCTGTTAAGGAAACTGCTGCTGCGGCGGTCTCTGAGGACAGTCACGCGCCATGTGCCCTGGCTGGTCACACCGAAAATAGATGATCGGCGCCGTGCACTGCCTGCCTGGGTGGGTCCCACCACACCGTGGACACGGCCCTCACGATCCACCCACTGATCCCTGACGCTGAAGAGGAATCGGCTGCTGTACACTGCCCGATGAAGCCTGCCCTTGATCCTTGGACTTCTTCTTACCGAACCCTTTCTTCAAGAACTTCTTGACCTTCGAGTCAAAGGACGCAGATCCTGCACCTGACGCTGCCGAAGCCGGAACTCCCAAACCACCCGACGCATGCTGGGAGGAACCCTGCTGCTGGGTAGCCGACTGATAGCCGTGACCTGACACAGACTGCCCCTGGCTGATCGGTCCTCGAGTCCTCTGCATATCCATCTCTAAAGAAGCCGCAATACGAGACGACGTCTCTAGATCAGTGGCCCCGTTCGCGATCAGATGGTGCCTCAGCTCCAGCCTCAAGCCCTGAACAAACTGCGCGGTCTTCACCCTCTCATGCTCCATGACGTGAGGTGCATACCGACCCAGCTCGACAAATCGGGCCCTGTACTGCAACACGGACATGTCACCCTGCACCAGCTCTAGAAACTCACGCATCCGCTGCGTAGCAACATAATCTGGACAGTACGTACACTCGAAAGTACTGACAAAGTCATCCCACTCGACCTGCTCGAGTGGACGAAGCTGAAAAAACCTCTTCCACTCGGAAGACCACCATTTCCGAGCCGTACCCTGCAATTGGTTATAGGTCAACACCACCCTATCCTCGGCAGCACTCTTCGCGGAACTGAACACCCGCTCCATCTCATCAAGCCAATCACGAGCCACGTCAGGGTCTGCCTGGCCGCTGAAGTAAGGAGAATGGAACTGCAAGAAGTCCTTCATCGCACGGCCTGGCCCACCCCTGACCGACGAGCCCTCACCAGCCACACCGCCGAACTGCTGAGACATAAACTGGTACATGCCACGGAAGAAATCCTCAGCCCCCGGAACCCTCGCGGTATCCGCTACCTCAGTAGCCCCCGGTGGCGCTCTACTAAGCTCCTCATGGTCCCTCTGGACCCCCTGCTAGATCTCCTGACCTCCAGCCGACTGCCCCTGCTGAGAGCGAGAGCTCCTCCTCGACGCCATACTCACTCCTGAAGCAAAAGACAGAAAACACGAAAACGGCAAGGTTAAAACAAACATGCGGTGCCCAATGCCAGTGTCACATGTACATCATCGCTGTGGACTAGTGGACCACTACAATCACCTATGATTCTCATGCAATTCCACAACCGCGCTCTGATACCAACTGTAACGACCCGAGAATCCGATTACCGGGAAGGCCCGATAACTCGAGACTCGCACCGCCACCCACGAGCCCGAAGACTCGGAAGGGTTAAAGGATGGTGTGGAAACTACACAAGGATCACAAGTAATTACAGAAAATAAACAGTTATAATATTAAGCAGGAAATAAATTAACAATTTACATGGTCCACAATAATTAATAACAATAACAGTAGTCCACGACTAGTACAGAGACAAGACAGAAAAGTACAGTTACGCGGGGCATCCCCCGGCTCTGACCTCTGGCACTACCTCTGGGCACCCGCACCACGCAGCGCCCCAGACACGCTCCCCCGGGGCGGCGCCTCACCTGAAACACGGTGAAAAACACGCAGGGAATGAGTCTCGGAACAAGACTCAGTAGGGATCACTTAAACCCTACCTCGTAAAACGATAAATCACTACACTAGCGGTAGGAGAGTACCTCGGAAAGGAAAGCCCTGTACTCTACAGAACAAAGGTCCTACGGCACGCAAGCCAACACACGTGCCACGGTGAGAAGACCAAAACTCAACGGTCGACCTAGCAAAACCCAAAGGTCGGAAACACATGACTGATAGTCTGTCACTCCGTACTCGACATGAGTACCACCCACTAGAAGCACAGTCGGTAGCATCCCCTGACGTCTTACACCGCGCCACAGGTGAACCGCCTGACGTGGTAGCTCCTACCAAAGGCGCAAACACCGTACAAGTAACCACAAATAAGTGACTAGCTGGGGTCACGCCCGTCGACGTGGGTCCAACCGTCCCCAACCACGTGTGCACACACAGACCGCGCGTCCCTGGTCTGGCCCTCTGACCGGTTTTCCCCTCAGCCGGACTCTGGCTGCAAGACGTGGGGCCCAACGGTAACCGGTCCACAAACCGTCTAAAAGGGTCGGCCCGTACACCACTCCCTGGTGAGACCAGCACCGCGTGCTGGTGGACTACGACTAGTGGAGGGTCACAAAGGAGTAGACTCTCAAGCCAACGGAAAACGTCACAAGGGCCGGTACGTGGAACGCCGTCGCACGGTGACAAAAGCCGACAACGACATCTCCCGGTACACTCTGTACGACGAGAGACACGTCGACGCAACCCGTCCCCTTGAACGGTCCACACTGGGCCGCTCAGGGATGTGCGGTCACACAGGGACCGCACAAGGGTTTGAACGGTCAGATCAGGACCGTTCCGCCCAGGGTCCAAACGACAGATGAACGGCCAACACAGGACCATTCAAACATATGTGCGGTCAACCCTTGACCGCACGTGGGTGAGGAACGGTCAGCTCCTGGCCGCTCGTCTCCCAACGGTAAAAAGCCTGGACGGTTAGTCCTTAGCCGCACTTTGGGAAGAGCGGCTACGGCTTAGCCGTTCAGGGGTTGTGCGGGCAAGACCAGACCGCACATCCAACCATAGCACTAGGGGATGTACGGCCAGCACCTGGCCGTACAAAGGGTCATGCGGCCAGCTCCTGGCCCCACATCCCAGTGCACTGCACAACGGTCACAACCAACGGTCAAAAACCCTAGGGTTGGGCGGTCGCTGTGGGGCCGCACATTAGGATATGCGGTCCCACGATAGACCGTCCAAGCCCACTGCGCGCCAAGCCCTAGCCAAAGTGCGCCGAGCCGATGAACGGTCCGAAAAGGACCGCATAAGGGTTATGCGGTCACTGGTTCGACCGCACATCGCTCACCGGTGCGAAAATGGCGAACCCCGCCAGAATCCCCCAATCGGCCTCAAAACAAGCCCCACAGAGGGGGAAATGGCGAGAAAAGAACCCCCAAGCCCCCTAGCATGCTCCTACACCCTTAAACGCGAAATCGGGGCTCAAAACGATGGATCGGACGAACTCACCCCGCGGCATGATCAACCCTTCTCGGCTCAAAATAAACCCTTCTCGACCTCGTCTCGAGCCGAAACTCACGGGGAAGGAAGACTAGAGGCTAAGGAACGTCACCCTACCCTCGGTTCGCGACGAAACGCTCCGATCCGAGCTCGAAGCCGCGAAGAACGCTGTTAGAATCTCGCCTCCCCACGCTTCCCACGCTCGCCGTATGCCCGCACGATCGCCACTACGTCACCCACGTCCTCGCGCCGTCGCGCCGTCGCACCGCTGCCGTCTGCAGCCGGAATGGGGGTCGGCACGGTCGAACGTGAGAGTAGGAGAGGGAGTGGCGGCCACGGTCGCGTGAGAGAGAGAGAGGAAGGAAGAAGAAGAAAAGAGAAAAGAAAAAAAAGAAAAGAAAAAAATGGGAATATATAGAAAAATCCGATTTTTTGGAAAAATACCAAAAAATTAAAAAGTACATTTTCGGGATCCTCGGAACGCACCGATCGCAACGGTACCACTCGTGCCCAGGTGAACGGCCCGGTCCACCCGCAGCGAGCTTCCGAAGAAAAGTCGAAACACACACCGGAAATCGGAAAACACACGCGGAAAAGCCGCGGAACGCTTCCGGGCCTCCAAAACGACTCCGAAACGACTCCGAATCGCGCCGATCCGAACACGAAAGATGTCCGAAACGAAATTTCAGACACAACAAAGCCGGACACTCTGAAAATAAGATCCGGGACCCGCGAAGAGGGATCCGAAAGGTCCGGGATATTATAGAATATATGTCAAATAAATTTCAATTGTTTCTTCAAGAAAAGGGAATTACATCTCAGCGATCTTGCCCTCATACCCCACATCAGAATGGAATTGCTGAACGTAAAAATAGACATATCCTTGAGGTCACCCGCACTATTCTTCTTGATGCTGCGGTGCCTCCCACTTTTTGGGATGAGGCTGTACGCACTGCTATGTTTCTCATCAATCGTCAGATTTCGGCAAAATTGGGAAACATAAGTCCCTATTTTAAACTTTTTGACGAGCATCCCAATTACAACAAGCTCCATCCCTTTGGCAGTATTTGTTTTGTTCACCTACCCTCTCTTGAACGTCATAAGCTTTCAGCTCAGGCCGTTCGGTGAGTATTTTTGGGTTATGCTGTAAACCAAAAAGGGTTTCGCAGCTACGATCCAGAAAAGAAACGCATTCGGGTCTCCCGTAATGTCATTTTCTTTGATCACCACTTATTCTATTCTCACCATCCTCTCTTATCTCCTAAAGTCTCATCTGTCCTTATTCCTTTATTTGATACAATTTCAGAGGTGGAATCTTCAGACAAATTCAAGAAAGGTCTAATCTACGAGTGCCGACGTCCACTTACAGAACCAACAGTCCCCACGAATGGGCTCTTACCTATTTCTACGGTTGCTGGTCCAGCCGCACCTCTCTCCCTTCCTGCTGTCCCTGATTCAGTGTCTGGTCCTACGCCTCTTCCTGTTCGACGATCTTCTCGCATTTCTCGCCCGCCTGCCCGCTATCGCTCTCCTTCACCTTCTGCCCAGACATCATTTCTCTCAACTTTATCTACCATTCCCATTCCCAAATCCTACTCCCAAGCAGTAAAACAAGAGTGTTGGCGGACAGCTATGACAGCGGAGTTGGATGCTTTGGCCAAAACCAATACATGGGACCTTGTGTCTTGTCCTCCCTGTATTAAGCCCATTGGGTGTAAATGGGTTTACACAGTCAAATTGAAGTCTGATGGGTCATTGGAAAGATATAAAGCCAGATTAGTGGCTTTAGGAAATCGCCAAGAATATGGCATTGATTATCAAGACACCTTCGCACCTGTCGCTAAAATGACAATTGTGAGACTATTGATTGCTTTGGCTGCATCAAAATCTTGGCCCATTTTTCAGATGGATGTTAGTAATGCTTTTTTGAATGGAGATTTAGTTGAAGAAGTGTTTATGAAACCACCATAGGGACTTCATTTGTCTTCAACCAATCTGGTTTGTCGACTAAGGAAATCCCTTTATGGTCTCAAACAAGCTCCCCAGACCTGGTTCACAAAACTACGTAGCACAATTCAACAGGCTGGTTTTCAGCAGAGCCAGCATGACCCCTCTCTTTTTTTCCTGCGATCTGCTCGTTGTGTGGCCACACTTGTTGTGTATGTTGATGATATACTATTGACAGGAGATGATGATTTTGGAATCCAGCACATTAAGGATACCTTGCAGAGGGCTTTCCAGATGAAAGATCTTGGTTGTCTCAATTATTTTCTCGGTGTTGAGGCACACCACACGGCACATGGCATCCACTTACATCAGCATAAGTACCTAGATGATCTTATTTCTCTCGCTCAGTTACAGCATAAATCCCCCATTGACACCCCTATGGAAGTCAATCTCAAGCTCCATATTGAGGAAGGAAAATTACTTGATGATCCTACGCATTATCGAAAACTTGTTAGGAGTCTCATTTATCTCAGCTTTACTCGGCCTGACATTGCATATGCTATGAACAATGTCAGCCAATTTATGACCAAACCTCAACATACTCATCTTGCAGTAGTGCATCGTATTATACGATATCTCAAAGGCACTCCTACTCGAGGTTTGTTTTACCCCACAGAATCTTCTATTTCTTTATCTGCATATGATGATGCTGATTGGGCTGCTTGTCCTAATACACGACGCTTTGTTACTGGCTGGTGTATTTTCTTGGGCCAAAGTTTGATCTCGTGGAAATGTAAAAAGCAAGATAGGGTTTCTCGCTCATCCACTGAGGCCGAATACCGTGCCATGTCTGCTGCTTGTTCTGAAGTTACTTGGTTGCGTGGTTTCCTTTCTGAATTATGGTTTCCTTGCATGGGTCCTACTCCGATACATGCTGATAATATGAGTGCCATTCGTATTGCTGAGAATCCAGTCTATCACGAGCGCACCAAGCATATTGAAATAGATTGCCACTATATTCGAGATGTGCTTCAACGCAATCTTATTTCTCTTCCACACTTATCTTCCAAAGATCAGATTGCTGACATCTTCACGAAGACCTTCAGTTCTGATCGCCATCGGTTTCTAAGTGGCAAATTGATGCTGCAGGACTTTCCCGCATCAATTTGAGGGGGAGTATCACCAGACCTTCAAAACTAAGAAAGCTTTTGAAGGAATCTCACCAGATCTGTACTATATTTTCTGTATATTGTATTTCCTTGTTTAGGGACACGATTGTCTCTGATTTATTTTCTATTCTTGGGGCTGTACAGCATAATCTATTGCCCTTCTTTCTGTAACTCTGTATACCTATTTTTAGATGCCAAAGACATCTATATATTGGAGCTATGGGATCCCACGCAGGGACAGAGACATTACACCTAAGACTCTTATCTTTCTCTCTTGTTTGTCAGGGATACTGCATATGAAACAACATTTACACATTTTTTTAACAATATATAAAGTCGGCATTAGTGGTCATTATCTTTCCCAGTATTGGTTGGCCTCCTCACTTGGACGTGGAATATGAAGAACTTACATGAATAAATGCCTTCATCAAACACTTCATCAAACATAAAGCTTCTTTTCTCGGCTGATATAGACCTTGCTACTAAGCGCTTTCGAACTTAATGGAAGATTTTCCCCACCATTATTTGTTGTTGATACAGGTAAAGGTTCGGACCCAGAGTGGAATGAGAGCTTCATCTTTACCATTTCTGATGGCATTACAGACCTTACTATCAAACTCATTGACAGTGATAATGTGGCGCCCCCTTCTCGCGATCCCGTATCGTGTCCGGGGACGTCACAGCGTATAGACAGAGTGTTGTGGGCCGAGATATTTGTAAGGCACTAAAGGTCAAACCATCGCATATTTCAAAAAAAATATAACCATACCATTTCTATAAGATAAACATTCATAATTTACATCGTATACAGAGTACTACATATCTCTATTCAAAAGTCATATTTACATTTATTATGCAAAAGAAAACTAAATCTACTTATTATAGATAGCGAAAATCCAAACTACACCTGGGATCACCCTCCGACTTACTGCTTGTCGGAGTAAAAGTGCACACCCGTCAATTTCCTGAAATGGTTAGACAACAGAAATGAGTCCAAAGACTCAGTAGGCATTACAATCAATCACATGCTTATCATATACTAACATGTGCAAATCCATGATATATATATAAAGCTAATCACAATTTCGTTGCATTGTACATATATTATGAATGCGAAGGGAATATAATAGAACAGAATAATCTTTCATATTTATAAGAAGCTGCATATAACAAATCTTATCTGACTTATAAATGACATGGTACATATCTTAGCTAAATCAGATCTTATACAGAAAAACTTATTTTCAGAACATATCAGAGTCATATATCAAATCCGAACTTCATATTAAGCCATGCCTATTTACAGAATTACATAATGCATTAGTTAGTTATGATATATTGGATAAGCACATATTGGACAGGCATCCCGTCACTATAAGCAGTAGCAAACACATACCTAGGCATCCATACGTTGACTTAAAGATAAATGGTCTAAACGCTGGAGCATGTCGGCCTTGATCAACTACGCAGGATCGGGAGTTAATACTCCACTATTCCCCAGATAATTTTCTTATTCTCAGTTCCGGATTTTTCAGAAGTCCGTTTGTCCTCGGAAATGGGCCTAATTCCGTAGCGGAAGCTAACTACGGTTTGTCGCCCCACACCTCCTTAAAGTGACACAGTCCATATGCTTAATCAAATTTTTATTCTTATTATTATTCTTATTACATCGTCATCTCAATACTTAAAACTTGTCATTAAAATTTTTAAAATAACTTAATCATATTTTAATATCATGAATTAGATTTTAATCATAGGGTAGTGAGTCGAATTTATTAACTAAATAAATTACTGTTATATAAAATTCGAAGAGATTAGAGAGAGAGTAGAGAGAGATTAGAGAGAAAGTAGTATTTTTACAGAATGGTAACTAAATAAATAACCGATTCTAAGCATAGATCATCAGGTTAAATTAATCACTGACTTAAGCCTGAATAATTACATTTCAAATAAAATCAAACCAAAGAAATATAAATATCAAATAATATGCATTTGGTTTATCATGTGCCTACCTTTAGGGTGGACTTCCGAATTAAATTTAGTATCTTATCCGAGCTCCCGTAATAGTCCCTGCGTAGGAAAAGATAATTTTCCTGTCCCAAATACGTAAAGTGGGGTGAAATGGTCTAAATAAGCTCCAAATCTTCCGTCCAAACTTTTTTCAAATATTTATATTATTCCGACGTTGTATTCTCTTCTCCGTTTATTTATAAGAGTAGAGAGAGAAAGTGGAGAGAGAAAGTAAATAGAGTAGAGAGAGAAAGTAGAGAGAGTAGAGAGAGAAAGAAGAGAGAGAGAAAAGAGAGAAAGTAGAGAGAAGTAGAGAGAGTAGAGAGAAAAAGTAGAGAGAAAGTGGAGAGAGTAGAGAGAGAAAGTAGAGAAAGTAGAGAGAGAAATTAGAGAGAGAAAATAAAGAGAGAGAGTAGAGAGAGAAAAATTAGAGAGAGAGAGAAATTAGAGAGAGATGAGAGAGAGAGATGAAAGATGAAAAATAATAATAATAAAAATGTGAGATAGAGGGGTGAGAGAAGAGATGAGAGAGTTGAGAGGGAGACAGATGAGAGAAAAAGAAAGAAAAAGGGAGGGAGAGTGAGAACGTAATAGAGAGAGGGGGAGAAGAAGAAATGGGAGAGAGGGAGAGATTGGAGAAGAGAGATGGGAGAGGAGATGTTGTTACGTGGGTGGAGGGGGAGAGAAGTGAGGAGATGGGGAAGAGAGGAGGGGGTATTTATAGAGGGGGGTGGGAAGAAGAAGAGGGGAGAGGAGGTGAGGATAAGGAAGAGGAGGGGAGAAGGAGATAAGAAGGAGGGGAAGACACGTGGGGGGGGGGGAGAAGATTTCTTTTTGTTAAGAAGCTTCCATGGACGAGGTTGATAGGGGATAAGAGAGTGCGTGGAAAATTTTGCAAAAACTCTCAAAAAAGTGAGTAATAATAGTATGTCAAAGTATGAGTTTATTGTATCTTATTTTTGACTTATCAAATGTTAAAATTTAAAAAATTGCTCAACATGAAATTTGTAGATCTTCGAATTCTCTTTCTAATGGGTCTAATATTGACCCTATTCTGATATTCCTATACAAAGTTACACATTATTAAAGTGAGATATCTATTTAATTTACTTAATAAAATTTGTTAAACTCATATTCATTATACCGTTCAAGGTACGGGACTTTGGTTAAAAGAACCTAAAATTTATATTGACTCTAAATATAAAATATTTAATTATCTTTAGATTTCGGACGGACTCGATGTTACAGATAATCTTACCGAGGATGATTTTGTGGTGAAGTAACGTGAGTTCCCCATCCTTTTATTGCCATGGGCTACAGCTATCAGTGGGTTCTTTTAATATTAGTGCCACTAAGTAACTATATGTCCAAGAGTTAGCTAGAAGAAGTAAACAGTTTTTGTCCATTTTTTGCATAGCCACTAGTCATTTTTTTGTTGCACTCAAATCCTACTTTCATCTTCTGTTTGCATTTTAGTAAACTCCCATTTATATCTTATCTTTATATTTGTTAGTGGGAATTCTTTTCATTCTTTCTGCTTCACTGATCCTTCAGGATTCCTCTAGAGCCATTGTTTATGGAAGGAAGTCTCCCTCCAACTGTTTACAATGTGGTCAAAGAGGAAGAGTACCGTGGAGAGATTGAAGTTGGACTGACTTTCAAACCGGAGGTTTTTATCTCAATCTTCTTCGACCCTATCAACTGCTAATGTATTTACATATATAGATAACTAAATTCACCGAGGAATATTATGTCACTAAAAAATGAAATTAACCTGCATGGATGGATGCCACAATTTTTTTTTTTTACATTCATCACAAAACTCCAATTACGAGTATATTTGCCTGATTTTGATAAAGATGCCTATGATTATCATGTTTCTACATGAGCCACAAAAACAAAGACACGATATTCAGGTCTTGGACGGGCATTACACAATTTTTTTTTGTGATTTGCATGTTGCATTTGACTTATCAGATCTATATGATCTCAATCACGAATTTCTAGCTATTTTATTTTATTAGTTTTCATTTTTATGCTTGGAAATCTCTGATATCATTATAAGATTCAACTTGTTGACGTCCTTGCTTTTCCCTATTCCCGTGACCCTCTGTCCCAAGTCCAGAGCAATGTAATCTTGTTGTTTTAATAGCGTATAAATGGTTTGATTCCTTTACCAGTCATATTCCTCATATAACTGACTTTAGCTCATTCATGGATAAACGTATGTTGATTAATGATCATGAAGGCAAAATGTAAGCAGTAGTTGATGTTAGCAGGAGCATCTTTTATAATGTTGATTTTCATTTTTTTAATTTGTGCTATTATGATGCATGTCCCATGAACTCTGCATATACTTTGGCCTGCGTTATCATTTCATGGTTGCCGGAGATATCTTATAAATGATGTATGAAATCTAGTTCTAGTGTTACAAAAGGTGGATGGAGATTTTATCGTGCTTAAGACTTGAAAAGCTTATTGTTTTTTTTTCTCTTCTTAGCATTCTTTGGCTAAGAATGTTTTACTATCTGGTCAATGAATTGGGCTAATTTTCCTAAAATGCTGGCTGCTTGAGGTTTCTAAGTAGATGAGCTATTTGTCTCATCTTGGTTTACTATCTGTTGAGGACATATCTATTTGGCATGCTGGTGTTATTTGAGGGTATAGATTGATGTTCTTTCTTATTTTGCAGATTGTTTTTAAAAAGCTATTCATTACTTCAACTTCGACTTTTTGATCCATGTACTTTGGTCATGGGAAGTGCAATAAGGGATGAGTTTTGTATTCCTACAGGGCATTTGTTTAGAGTTGGTCAAGGGATATTGGGACATGATCACCTGAGAACTCTATTAACTTGGGCGTTTGAGTTATCTTATGCACTCTATTCATCTTTTGTGAAAAGAATGCTGTCTTTTTATCTCATTTGTATCTGATTTCATTTTTTAAGCAGGATAATGATGTAAAACTGAAAGATGCACAATCAGCCAAATTCCAACAGGGTGATGTTGTATTTGAAAGGAAGGGGGTATATTTTTTTAATCCTACTGTGCCATCTTACAGATGTTCATGAATTCAATGGTTGGGGACACGATTTTTGGTTGCAGGGACACCATGGTAATCTGTGATTGACAATATGAGCCATTGCATTGGTCTGATTACTACGTTTTATTCGATAGGGACAAGCTTCTCTTTGAGTGTATTTTCAGCTTGCCAAATTCTTAAGATGGGGACTTCAGCTGATTACTGTGTTTGTAAAGGAAAGAGAAAAGATGGGATGGCTTGTACAATGGTTATAAGTATGTTCCATGCTCCGAACAGCGCTTTTCCCCAACATCATTTTGAGTCGTGTTGTGTTTATTATTTTTCTGAGTCATGGTTATCAATGCCAAGTCTTATTGCTTAGTTCTTTTATCCTTACTACCTCTTGTTGATAACTGATTATTTACTATCATCAAACAAGCAAGACTTATAGAATTTGTGTACATCAAAAAAAAAAGGTAAAGTGTGGTTCTCCCATATGGATGTTGCATGTTCAATTTCAATACATCATATTGTTTATGATTAAAAAAATCATTTCCCTGTATTGTTATCCATTTTTTATTAGTATAATAACTTATTGATTAGACATAAATATTGCTTTTGGTTCTTAAGTTTGCTGCTGCAGAAGATTCATTGTATTCTTTAAAACTTTTGTAATACCATTGGGCCTTAAGATAAGCGGTGATCTTATTTACGCACTTGGACTTGTATCATGAAAGCTTGCTTCTAGCATTAAAATGATATGTTGTTTTCTTTTTATTCTGAGCATCATTTTTCCTTTGTGTTGAATCTTCAAATATGGTAAATATTTTGTGATATAGCTTCACTTTATTGGTTGTGTTGAATCCACAAAACCGTGGTGTTGAGATGCACAGGCCTAGGGTCATAAGCACATGAACCACAACTCATTTAACCAATACGGGACTATTGCCCAAGGGAGACTATGCCCAAATATTTCAACACTTCCCCTCAAGGTCAAGATGGGCCGTGGACATTAATCGGGTGGAGGTGACAAGAAGAGTTGGGCCAAGACCATGCTCTGATACCATGTTGAATCCACAAAACCGCGGTATTGAAATACATAGGTCCAGGGTCATAAGCACATAAACCACAACTTATTTAACTAATACAAGACTATTGCCCGGGGGACTATGCCCAAATTCCAACACTCCCCCTCACGGTTAAGATGGGCCGTGGAGATTAATTGGGTGGAGGTGGTGAGATAAGAATTATATAGAGTTGGGCCTAGACCATGCTCTGATACCATGTTGAAATCCATAAAGCCGCGGTGTTGAGATACACATGCCCAGGGTCATAAGCACATGAACCACAACTCATTTAACTAATACGAGACTATTGTCCAAGGGAGACTATGTCCAAATATTCCAATAGGTTGTATGTAGTTCCCTTTAGGTTGGGAGGATGACATTGACTTGCATGTGAAGATGGGGCATACAATGGTTTGCTTCTTTGCCAGGTTATTACACATTTTTTGTAAACAACTCATACATCTTCATGCATGTGTATTAGAGTGATCAAGGGTAACCCTTTACACAGCTCATACATCTTCATGCATGGGTCCGTTGGTGCATGTGCAGATTGATGGATAGATTTACATACTTTTTGTTTATCTATTTGTTTTTCAACCTTGCTGGATGCATGGATGAGCTTGCATCCTAATACTAGGTTGTCAATGTGACTGCACCTCATAGCCCATGGCCATGGGAACCCCCTATTGTACATGTAACATCATGCAAGATGGAATAGGAGAATATATTTTTTAATTTTATTAATGAACGATAGTGTGAAAAAGAAATCATTTCAGATACAATATCATGCTTAAACTGTTAACAAGCATTTGTCATTCAGTCCTTGTGGACAGAGGATGTTGCAATTTCAATAATTATATTCCGTCATGCATTTTTTGTCCAACCCTCTTGTTTAATTTATTAGTGCTTCCTCTGATGTCGTACAAAATATAAAAGTTCAACAAGGTGGATACTTGGTAATGGAGATGAGCAACCAATTGGAGTTCCTCTGTTAATTTTACGTTTAGCTTTATAGTTGATGGTGGTATCAGGCATCATTAGACAAAGGTACTTTGTTCTTCATTTATGGAGACTTCTAAAGTTATTTTAGAAGTACTATGAGTTTATTATTTTTTGAATAAATGTCTTTAATATTTAATTATGTAAATGTATGTTTCTCTATTATCTTCGGTGAATGAGATTTGTAAATAGGTGTGAATGAGAATTGTGTGGATCAACATGGTTGTTAGTGATACCAATCTATGAATGGACCTATTATTATAGGTGATGAGAGCATAGATACTAATAAGACTTTTAAAAAAAAAGATAACATATTCCTACATTTTTTATTAACCGATGTTAAATCATTTTCTTATATTTTTTAAAAAGTGATGTTAATCTTTATTCATGCATTTCTTTTATTATGTGACAAAAGATAATACCTACGTTTTCAAAAATGTACGTATATCCTTCTATAAACGTGTCTGTAGATGACTTTTACCTACGCTTTTGTTAGATTATTCTTACGATTCTAGAACGTAGGTATAGGTCGATCTATACTTACGTTTCATTGAAACGTAAGTATAATCTATAGTCACGTGAGTAAGCGACACGTTTTTAAAGTGTCGCACATTTTTTGGATCTATACCTACGTTTAAAAACGTAGTTAAAAGTATGTTTTGTTGTAGTGTGAGGGGTGGGGTTATGTTTCCGATGATAGCTATCTCATGAGATTAATTTTGAACATTTTTAATTTTCTTCTTTCATCTTAGAACATCGATTTCTCACATTCTCCATGTAATGTTGTCTCATAAAATTGTTTTCCACAAGAAATAAAAACGTAGGTAAATGTATGTTTTGTTGTAGTGTGAGAGGTGGGGTTATGTTGATGATGATAGCTATCTCATGAGATTAATTTTGAACATTTTTAATTTCTTTCTTTCATCTTAGGAACATTCTCCATGTAATGTTGTCTCATAAAACTGTTTTCCACACGAACTAAAAATGTAGGTAAAAGTCTGTTTCGTTGTAGTGTGAGAGGTGGAGATATGTTTCTGATTACAACTATCTCATGAGATTAATTTTAAACATTTTTAATTTCCTTCTTTCATCTTAGGAACATCATTTTCTCTCATTCTCCATGTAATGTTGTCTCATAAAACTGTTTTCCATAAGAACATGCATCAATTTTATTGTGATTTCATCTGTCACATCTACAGTCACAGCTTTTTCTTTTTCTTTTTTACGACGAGGCATAAACTCGCCTTTTTTGACGAGTGTGCATCGGCCATCAATCTTATAGTACGTCACTATATAAGTGTTAAAATATGTGGTCTCTGTGTAGACGAATCTTTATATTACCTTTTATAATGGAAGGTTAGGCATAATGTAATCAAAAATATTTTAATATTTTTAACGCATTTTGGTCTGGTTATTTAGATGGGAGAAAATTTCTAAGTGATTTATAAGATTTTGAATCTTTAATTTTCTATCAAAACTTCTAAATAAGATGTCTTTAGCTGACGTTTAAGATGAGATTATTAGGAATGATTTATCTGATATAACTATCTTATAGACGATGATAACTGCTCTTTTTCAACATTTTTCATGTTTATATATAAGTTGAAAGTAGGTTTTAAGTAAAAAATTTCATCTCGCACCGTTGATAAGATCAGAAAGTGGTGATGCCAACTGCATTATATTGACGTCAGTTTCATCACTATATTTTTAATGGCAGATCAAAATGATTTAGAGGGATAATTAAGGAAAATGTTTATAAAAAGTAAGTTCTAAAATAATTATTTAATTAAATATTTTTGTTCACATAGAGGTTCAAATTATAGAGATGATATTTCTAGATTTTAGAAAGGACTCCAGTGCAAGTTTTCGTGTCTATAGGAGATACGGAGATGTAAACTTTATCATGATGAATTAGATAATAAAATTTTGTAATAAGTGGCTCAGTTATTTAAGTATTTATAAGTTTTATTTTTAATAATAGAGAATTTAGTAGAGTGGTACGGAGAGCTGAGTAATTACAGAGTCACCCGAGTTCGAGTCTTACCTAACGCATCAAGTCACTTCTTTTTTGTATCACCGTCATAAAATTTTGAAGTTGTTTCTCTCGAAGATTAAATATGAGCTAAATAAATCCCTCGGAGTATTTATAAGTTCTCTTCAAAAGAATGGATTCTAATCAAAACATTTAGAATATTTTTTCCTTAGATAGGAGATTTCTTCCATATATACAACTACGGTGATATTTCCTTTTATACACGTGATTATTTTAGAGTTAATTACACATATATCCCCTTATATGTAAAATATCAAAATCACCGTCCTCCGTTATCAAATATCATATATATTATTATTAATTAAAATCTAAAAATATCATTAAATGGCAAAGATACTCCGGTAGGAATTTTTGTAATATAAATTATTATTATTATTATTAATTTCAATTGGTACAAATTTCCTTATTTATAGGAGATATATATGGAGATGTAAACTTTATCGTGATAAATTAGATAATAAATTTTTGTAATAAGTGGCTCAGTTATTTAAGTATTTAATTTTTATAAGTTCTGTTCAAAGGAATGGATTCCAATCAAAACACTTGAAAGAATATTTTTTCCTTAGATAGGATATTTCTTCCGTATGTACTACCACGATCTTTCCTTGTATACAAGTGATTATTTTAGAGTTAATTTCACATATCTACCCTTATATGTAAAATATCAAAATCACCGTCCTTGGTTATCAAATGTCATATATAGTATTATTATTGATTACAAACATCAAAAATATCTTTAGATGACAAAGATATATCAAATTAATTTTGTTGTCCGCGTCATTTTTCTTTCTTTAACGTAGCAAGAGCATGCGGAGTTAAAAAAAATAAAAAACAAATAAAAAAAGGAGGGAGATGGAGGAGCCTGCATCTCTAACTGCACCGCGGTGCAGAGGATCATCCGCGGAGGGTGACTTCGGGGCGTGTTTGACTCCCTGCGTCTGGTCGGCGGGACAGGTCGTCCTGTTACTATTAAAACCCGGAGACGAACGTGAAGAAGAAGAAGAAGAAGAAGAAGAAGAAGAAGAAGAGGACAAGTGTCGTCCGTGAATGATGTGTATGATTATATTTGGTGGTGCATTAATAACATTTGACTCCTTATACAAATCTGAATGAATACTCCACAAAATGGCATGGAGTAGCTCAACTTCCCATGGAAGCTAGAAACAAAAAAATAAGCACGAGAGAGAGACAGAGAGAGGGACACAGACAGACAGACAGGGCACAGAGCTCATTGGAAGAACAGAGAGAGAGAGAGAGAGAGAGAGAGAGAGAACACAGAGCTCATTGGAAGAACAGAGAGAGAGAGAGACAGAAGAACACAGAGCTCATTGGAGCTTCTCTGTGACTTCGGAGGAAACACGTAGCTCAGTTGTGGAGGGGGTTGGGGCCCCGAGGCACCGCGTGCTCACCTACCCGGGTCCCTCCCACCATCTCTTTGCTCGTAATTCTCCTGGCACGGTTGAGAGCTGGTCCTTCCCCAAGTACCCGGGTCCCTCCCACCATCTCTTTGCTCGTGATTCTCCTGCCATGGCTGAGAGCTGGTCCTTCCCCAAGCATCATGACCAACAGGAGGAGGAGGAGGAAGATGCGGAGGAGGGTCGCCGCAGGCCGTTGGAATCTTCGACTGCACTTCATGGTGATGATCAGAGAGGAGAGAAGAGGTCGTGGAGGCGCGCAGATGGTCAGGAAGTGTAGAAACACAGTCTTTCTCTCATCTGTTCCATATATATATAGATCTATGTGAAGTGAAGGGCTACAGCAATCGGAATCGGACCTCTGCAGGTAGCAGAGTCCTAATAGGAAGTGTAGGAGTTTCAGTGTCCGACTGGAAGAAGAACAATCCAGCTTGTCCGGAGATCAGAGTCCTAATGGAAGAAGGACTCGGCAGAGGATGCTCCTGCGGCCCAACAACCGTCAGCATTCCGTCAGCATTGGGCTTTTGCATATCTGAATACTGAATGTGACCATCTGAGGCTGGGAAGTTGGGTGAGGAAGACTCCGCGAACCCCCAACGCGGGGACGGAAGCCTTCATTCGTCTTTACACCTGCGTTTCTTTGCCTGGGCCGATTTATTAATTAATGATTACATACATTTTTTAGTGGTTATTTTGTGGGCATTCAATTCCAATGCCGATTCGATAACCAGAAGATCCGTGAAGAAGAGGTGCTCTCTCTCTCTCTCTCTCTCTCTCTCGTGCACGCTCGCTCTCTCGCTCTCTAAACAGATTTATGATGAATAAGTTTGAGATCTCTATGAAAAGAATCACCCTTTAAATTCAATTTATTTGTGTTTTCTTTATCTCTTCAAGTGTAATTTAAGATTAAATTGAAGTTGGATATGTTTTATAGTCCATGACAAGCGTACTTTCTTGAATGTCAGGGCATTGTGGAACACATTTTTCTGCTAAAAGCAAAGTCAGACACATCGGAGGATGAAGAAAATAACATGCTTGATTATCTATACACAACCCATTATCAAATGAGGGGAATTCTTGCAATATCTCTTGGTAAAGCTATTTCTTCCGTCTAACAGGCTATATACAGGTAAAGATCATTGTATTTTCTGATGGTTGCACCATATGTGTCGCAACGCCACCAGCTAATTTCTTCCCTCAACTCATGTTTTGCATTAATATGAACTAGTGTTCCATTCAGTCTTATGTTCCCTTTGAGACACCTTTGTTGGTTGTTGGATGACAAAAAAAGAGTTTTTTTGTTAGATATTGCTGTTTCCCATAAAAAGTCACAAAACAAACTGTTCATATCGATGCATCAGGAGAGAAAAGAACTGCTTCAAAATGTCAGTTATCTTTTCATGGTATTCAGGATAGCCCCTAGAGCTGCATGAAAGAGGGTCTGACCTTGATCACCCTTTGGTTGCATTGCCCATGGTTCCACTTCATGGATGCCTTACAACGTCCATAATCACCAAAAGTTCAACATGTAATGTGGGAAAATTGGACATCTAAGATTGGATGAGATCACATTGATCTGAATCCTAGGAGAGTTTCTCCTTTAGACGAGTTAGAACGAGGAGTGGATTAGCAAAAAACAAGAGGAGGTTAAAGTGTATGGGGGAGTGTGAGTTGATTTTGTAATCAATTTATTCTCTTCTTATTTCCTCTCCCTCAGTGATTTCCTTCTTCTTTGTCATTGTTCTCTTATTCATCCGCTGTCATTGCCTCAATTACTTATATTCTTTTCTCGTCTTCCTACATTTCTTATCATTCACCCCGACCTTATGTGTTTGCTCGTCTTTGTTGTTGCTTATCGCATTTCTTAAATTGAAGCTTGTACCAGGGCTCCATGTCCCTTTGCTCTTTGTTTTTAATCTCGAACAGCTACTGCATCATTTCATGCTATCGTACCTCTTCAGTGAATATGAATTCCATCCCTTTGCTTTAATGTGAAAAACTGATATCTTAATGCATTAAAGATCTCCCTTAAAATTAGCATCTAGGCAAAAAACCCTGATCGGTTACTGTTGTTGATGACAAGGGTGTGCTACAACATGCAATGATCATATCCAAGATGTTTAAGGATCATGTCGGCAACACTTACATATATGGCTTTTAAGGATGGTTCTCATATACACGATCTTCTGGAGAATACACACAGAATCTTTTTCAATTTTTTTTTGCATGAATTTCTGGCATTGCAAATGAGCTTGTGTATAGCAATTTGAAAATAATTAATATGTGAAACAAAATATAGCAAATAATATGTGATTAATAGAGGTGAGCCAACCCAGGCTTCGCATAGTCACTCGCACAGACACCAAATCTTCCAAAGTGCAGGCCACCCCATTCATCATCATGCTTGGCTTGATTACTACATTCTTTTACTTTTGAAGTTGAAGTCTCCCCTGCACTTGTATTTGTAAGCATGGGTGGGTATGTCCTTTAGCATGTATATAGAGTCAAAGATATAACTTATTGTTGTACTGGGATGTTTCACATTTTAGATAACCAACATTTATATTTTTTTGGCTAGGCCTATAATTTAGATTCTGGGTTGGATTCTGCAGGTCGTATTGCAAATTCAAATGTGGATGGTTTTACCCATGCGGTATTTATGCGCTTCCAGAAGAAGGACGATCTTGAGAGATTTTATGGTAACTCCTACTATTTAGGGGTCCTTAAGGAGCATGTAAAGTCATACTGCTATGTACGCTCTGACATGTAATCACCAATAAACCATTTCCTTATAGCTTAATCTCCTCAAACAGTCTTATAATTGAATCTAGTTTTCTCGTATGACTACCACATGTAACTAGATCATTTTTTACCCTTTTTTAATATTCAATTTCAGTGGACTATGAATCTGAAGTAGAGGATGATATCCTTCCCATTTTTAGGAGGGGAGAGGTTTGTATGGCTATCTTTATAGTTTAGTGTCTCTTTTTTAATTTTAGCCAATTTTCTGATTCAACACTAGTTGACTTTGATTGCCTTATCTTGCATACAAGACATTCAGAACGTTGCCATAACGTTTGTGGGTGAAGTAACGTGAGTTCTCCATCCTTTTATTGCTACAGACTACTGCTATCAGTGGATTCTGTCAACATGAACGGATGATGACCCTGCTGATAGCCTGATGTAGCTGCTGAATGTAATTCAATTAGATATTTTAGTGTGCCTGAGGTATCTCAATGAAATGTTTGTCCTCATGACAATACGTACATTGAACTGAGAACCATTTTCCCACCCTTTCTGCCAGAATATGGCAGCTGAAGTTGTGAAGAGGAGAATTATGGGGGATGGAAGGAATCTTCCTGAGTTGATGAAGTTTTTACTTCCACTTTCTTTGTCAAAATAGTTTTCTATTCGGTTAATCCTCCAGGCACCTCATATAGCCGTGTTTCCTTATTTGTGATTTAGCTGTGCTACTCCATGGCCCTTTACGTTGCAAGCAACAGATCCCTTTAACTCTGTGTACTATTGGTTATGTACTTTGAACCTTCTTGTCGTAGAGTGATATCAGGCTAGTCTTTGTGGAACCTAGTGTGAAATTTTCTCTAATGACTGAAATAAAAATGAACTCCAGTCGGTTTCGATCACAATCCTAGAGATAACATCTCCCTCTCTCTCTCTCTCTCTCTCTCTCTCTCTCTCTCTCTCTCTCTCTCTCTCACACACACACACACACACACACTGCTTTGGATATCTATGAAGAGTAGAAAGTGTCACGATTGTTGTCCGGAATGTAGAATCAATGAGGATCCTACATATGTAGCTTCCCTGCACTGTATTAGTACTTTAACGTGTTTATTCTTTTCTAATATGTAATCAACTTAGTATTTTTGTCAAAACAGGTAATATGGATCCATATGCAATCCTTAAATGCCGAACTCAAAAGCAAAGAAGCAGTATTGCATCAGGTGGATCTCCTTGGTTATATCTTATTAATATCTTCCAAATATATATATATATATATATTTTTTTTCTGCTGAGAAAATGATATGAAATATGAAAATATTCAATTTTTCTAAGTACAGACTTCATTGTGCCATAACTAATTTTTGCATCTGAATTTGGCCATAAAATCTGTCACTGACTCACTGTCTAGCTGTGCTCCTATGCTGTAAACAACGGAAGACAGTTTTTCTTCTTCTTTTCTCCCCTTAATTGTGCTCATTTTGCGTTAAGGCTGCAAGGATCATGCTACTCAGAATCTAGAATTCAATATTACTTGCAATTTAAAGTAAGTCTTTGACAGTCCAGATCTAACTTGGTTATAGTTTGGCCATGTATTTTGCCAATTATGTTAATTGCAATAGCACTTGCTGCGATGTCTTGAATATAATATTAATCATCTGCTATATGATATGGTGCAACTAACCTGGTTACAAAGTTGGATATGCGGTATCTCAATTGTAGAAATTGGTAAGAAAATTTTGTTGTTGTGTCAGTTTGATGAAAACAATAATTTTTCTGGTAGTGCTAAAACCAAGACAGAATTCCGTAACAATGAAAGATGGGAAATAAAAATGCTGCTACATACCAACCATTTAGATTATTGCCCATGACATAGTGCTGTTGAGGTGCCTTCAGAGTGGCTAGAATAATCCATACGGAGAGACTTAATCTAATAAGTTTTCTACACCGATTGGGTACTGTCAACTTTAGTAAGTCCCACTGCTGGTTAAGGTCAACTAGCTAGGGATGGCGATCTTGCCATCTTTCTCTTCAATGGCAGCCCATACATGGGCTACTAGCTTTAGGTAGGATTTTTTCTTCAATAGAAAATTGTGTTCAAACCGCAAGTCCACCCACAAAGAAAGCCCTAAACTGGCACAAGGGTGATGGAAAAATGTGCTATGATGAACCTTTTCTTTTATTTCATGATGGAACTACCACAGTTAAGCGAGAATTGTATTATCTTGTCATCACTACAAATGAATCATCAAACTTCTAAGGAGGTCGATAAGGCTAACAGCTAAATTTTGTGTTGACGATGGTGGGCCTTCTCTTTTGGATGATGGACAAAATTCAACTATTGCTGGTAAACCCTGGGCAGGAAGGGAGGGGACTTCCGCACACCATTTCATAACCCCTCTGCAGAATTTAGGACAGGGCATCTGGTTCTTTAGTTGGAGATAGCCTAACCATTCTGCCATTGAAAGTGTCTAACTCTGCCTCTGACTCACAGGGGGGTGGGGGACAAAGTTACAAAGGGTGGATATATGGGCTAGTTTTATCCAAAATTATCTAAAGACAACTTAGAGACGCTTGTATATTCTTGTTATTGACATAGAAACACCAAATGTCTTAGTCAAACTAGCAGTAGCAGCAATCATGTTTAGATTATAGATATTTGGTCTTCAAAGTTAAGAGTCCATGGTTGACATAATGAAGCTTTATGTTCACAACGTCAGAGCATTTTTCGTTCTCCATTATGAAGTAACATGATTTAGATAAATTGTACCATCTATGGTCAATATGAATGAATAACAAAATGTTTGTGGAATTTTTAAGAAAAATCCAGAAGGTGAAGGGATACTGCCTATGAAACAACATTTACACATTTTTTAACATTATATAAACTCGCCGTTAGTGGTCATTTATCTTTCCCAGTATTGGTTGGCCTCCTTACTTGGATGTGGAATATGAAGAAAACTTACATGAATAAATGCCTTCATCAAACACTTCGTCAAACATAAAACTTCTTTTCTCAGCTGATATAGACCTTGCTACTGAGCGCTTTCGGGCTTAATGGAAGATTTTCCCCACCATTATTTTTTGTTGATACAGGTAAAGGTTCGGACCCAGAGTGGAATGAGAGCTTCGTCTTTACCATTTGTGATGGTGTTACATGCCTCACTATCAAGCTAATGGATAGTGATAATCCTACAGAGGATGATTTTGTGGGTGAAGTAATGTGAGTTCTCCATCCTTTTATTGCTATAGGCTACAGCTATCAGTGGATTCTTTTAATATTAGTGCCACTAAGTAACTAGATGTCCAAAAGTTAGCTAGACGAAGTTAAAGGTAAACAGTTTTTGTCCATTTTCTGCATAGCCACTAGTCGTTTTTTTGTTGCACTCAATCTTACTTTCATCTTCTGTTTGCATTTTAGTAAACTCCCATTTTTATCTTGTCTTTATATTTGTTAGTGGGAATTCTTTTCATTCTGTCTGCTTCACTAATCCTTCAGGATTCCCCTAGAGCCATTGTTCATGGAAGGAAGTCCCCCTCCAACTGTTTACAATGTGGTCAAGGAGGAAGAGTACCATGGAGAGATTAAAGTTGGATTGACTTTCAAACCGGAGGTATTTATCTCAATCTTCTCCGACCTTATCAAGTGTGTATTTACACATATAGATAACTAAATTCACTGAGGCATATTATGTCACTAAAAAATGAAATTAAGCTGCATGGATGGATGCCACAAAATTGCTGTTTTTGCACATTCATCACAAAACTCCAGTTATGAGTATATTTGCCTGATTTGGATCAAGATGCCTATGATTACCTTGTTTCTACATGAGCCACAAAAACAAAGACACGATATTCAGGTATTGGACGGGCATTACACAAATATTTTTTTGTAATTTGCATGTTGCATTTGACTTATCAGATCTATATGATCTCAATCACGAATTTCTAGCTGTTTTATTTTATTAGTTTTCATTTTTATGCATGGAAATCTCTGATATCATTATATGATTCAACTTGTTGACATCCTTGCTTTTCCCTATTCGCGTGACCCTCTGTCCCAAGTCCAGAGCAATGTACTCTTGTTGTTTTAATAGCGTATAAATGGTTTGATTCCTTTACGAGTCATATTCCTCATATAACTGACATTAGCTCATTCATGGATAAATGCATGTTGATTAATGATTATAAAGGCAAAATGTAAGCAGCAGTTGACGTTAGCAGGAGCATCTTTTATAATGTTGATTTTCATTTTTTTAAAATGTTTGCTATTATGGTGCATGTCCCATGAACTCTGCATATACTTTGGCCTGCGTTATCATTTCATGGTTGCCGGAGATATCTTAGAAATGATGTATGAAATCTAGTTCAAGTGTTACAAAAGGTGGATGGAGATTTTATCGTGCTTAAGACTTGAAAAGCTTATTGTTTTTTTTTCTCTCTTGACATTCATTGGCTAATTCTTTTGCTTCTTCAATACACGTCCTCCTTTCCCATTATCCATGTATGACTATTTTTATTGTCGCTCTTTTTGTGTACTGGTCTAATGTGACTGTTATTTTTTAACAAACTATGCTTCTCTTTGACATGATTTCCATAAGTTAACAGCACGGGAAATGTTCAATTTGTTTTTCATTCTTCGCTTCTCTATACTCAATTGAGTCTGTCAACTTGAACATATGATGACCCTGCTGATAGCCTGATGTAGCTGCTGTATGTAATTCAAATAGATATTTTAGTGTGCGTGAGGTATCTCAATGAAATGTTTGTCCTCATGACAATACGTACATTGAACTGAGAACCATTTTCCCACCCTTTCTGTGGGAATATGGCAGCCGAAGTTGTGAAGAGGAGAATTATGGGGGGATGGAAGGAATCTTCTTGAGTTGATAAGTATTTACTTCCACTTTCTTTGTCAAAAGGGTTTTATATTCGGTTAATCCTCCAGGAACCTCATATAACTGCATTTCCTTAATTGTGATTCAGCTGTGATACTCCATGCTCCATTACGTTGCTAGCAACAAGTCCCTTTAACTCTGTGCACTATTGGTTGCCTACTTTGAACCTTCTTGTTGCAGAGTGATATCAGGCTAGTTTTTGTGGAACCTAGTGTAAAATTTTCTCTAATGACTGAAATAAAAGTGAACTCCAGTCGGTTTCGATCACAATCCTAGAGACGACGTCTCTCTCTCTCTCTCTCTCACACACACACACACACTACACATTGAATATCTATGAAGAGTAGAAAGTGTCACAATTGTTGTCTGGGAATGTAGAATCAATGAGGATCCTACATATGTAGCTTCCCTGCACTGTATTAGTACTTTAATGTGTTTATTCTTTTTTAATATGAAATAAACTTGGTATTTTTGTCAAAACAGGCTAGACTCGGTGATTTGCGCTAGTGTATCTTCAGTATTTCTTGCATCCATAAGATCTCTCAGATAATAGAAACAATATTCGTACTTGTCGTTGGATCTGATGGAAATGTTTTCAAGTTGAAGCAGGGAGAAAAATATAGTGCCTAGCCCCCACAGCAGAAAACAAACATTATGACGGCTCAAAAATAGAAGATGCTTCAAAGGCTTGAAAGAAAGACAACACGAATATGTTGGAAACCTTCGAATGGCAGGGCCGTATCCTTGTCTGGCCGACACTTGTATTAATTTGGACATCTTTGTAGGAGTGCTCCTGTTGGAGTGCTTTCTGCACATGTACTACTGTCGGGTTAAATTGAACATCTGGTGGTAGGAGGTTTCATTTCCATGTGTACCATGTTTACTGTGGATCTACTATGAACCTTTTCTTTCTAACAATTGAAAACTTATGCATGAACTATTAATTAAAATATCATCATTGGGGGTGGGGGGTGGAGTTATGTTTCCCGGACTGAACAATCCTTAGAACCGAATTTTAGGGGAAAGAGAGCTGATGATAGCCATGTCATGAGATTAATTTTGAGCATTTTTAATTTCCTTCTTTCATCCTAGGAACATCATTTTCTCTCATTCTCCATGTAATGCTATCTCATAAAACTATTTTCCACAAGAATATGCATCAATTTTATCGTGCTTTCATCTGTCGCATCTGCAGTCAGTTTTTTTTTGACGATGAGGCATAAGCTTGCCTCTTTTGACGAGTGTGCATCGGCCGTCAACTTTATCGTACGGCACTTTGGGAGTGCTAAAATAAGTGGTCTGTGTGGACGAACTTTTATATTGTCTTTTAAATGCAAGGTTAGGCGCACAGTAATAAAAAATATTTTTAATTTTTTTAACGCATTTTGGTCGGGTTATTCAGATGGGAGAATATTTTTGAGTGATTTATAAGATTTTGAATCTTTAATTTTCTGCCAAAACTTCTAAATAAGATGTCTTTAGCTAGGTTTAAGATGAGGTTATTAGGAACGATTTATCTCACATAATTATCTTATATACGATGATAAGTGCTCTTATTCGACATTTTCATGTTTATATATTAGCCGAAAGTAGGTTTAAGAAGAGGTGCTCTCTCTCTCTCTCTCTCTCTATGTGTGTGTGTGTGTGTGTGTGTGTGTGTGTGTGTGTGTGTGTGTGTGTGTGTGTGTGTCGCTCGCTCGCTCGCTTTCTAAACAGATTTATGATGTATAAGTTTGAGACCTCTATGACAAGAATCACCCTTTAAAATCAATTTATCTGTGTTTTGTTTATCTATACAAGTGTAATTTAAGATTAAATCGAAGTTGGATATGTTTTATAGTCCATGACAAGCGTACTTTCTTGAATGTCAGAGGCATTGTGGAACACATTTTTCTGCTAAAAGCAAAGTCAGACACATCGGAGGATGAAGAAAATAACATGCTTGATCTATACACAACCCATTATCAAATGAGCGGAATTCTTGCAATATCTCTTGGTAAAGCTATTTCTTCTGTCTAACAGGCTATATACAGGTAAAGATCATTGTATTTTCTGATGGTTGCACCATATGTGTCGCAACGTCACCAGCTAATTTCTTGCCTCAACTCATGTTTTGCATTAATATGAACTAGTGTTCCATTCAGTCTTATGTTCCCTTTGAGACACCTTTGTTGGATGACAAAAAAAGAGTTTTTTTGTTAGATATTGCTGTTTCCCATAAAAAGTCACAAAACAAACTGTTCATATCGATGCATCAGGAGAGAAAAGAACTGCTTCAAAATGTCAGTTATTTTTTCATGGTATTCAGGATAGCCCCTAGAGCTGCATGAAAGAGGGTCTGACCTTGCTCACCCTTTGGTTGCATTGCCCATGGTTTCACTTCATGGATGCCTTACAACGTCCATAATCACCAAAAGTTCATCATGTAATGTGGGAAAATTGGACATCTAAGATTGGATGAGATCACATTGAGCTGAACCCTAGGAGAGTTTCTCCTTTAGACGAGTTAGAACGAGGAGTGGATTAGCAAAAAACAAGAGGAGGTTAAAGTGTCTGGGGGAGTGTGAGTTGATTTTGTAATCAATTTATTCTCTTCTTATTTCCTCTCCCTTAGTGATTTCCTTCTTTGTTATTGTTCTCTTATTCATCCGCTGTCATTGCCTCAATTGCTTATATTCTTTTCTCGTCTTCCTACATTTCTTATCATTCCCCCCATCCTTATGTGTTTGCTCGTCTTTGTTGTTGCTTGTTGTTTATCGCATTTCTTTAAATTGAGCCTTGTACCAGGGCTCCATGTCCCTATGTTCTTTGTTTTTAATCTCGAACATCTACTGCATCATTTCATGCTATCGTATCTCTTCAGTGAATATGAATTCCATCCCTTGCTTTAATGTGAAAGTCTGATGTCTTAGTGCATTAAAGATCTCTTTTAAAATTAGCATCTCAGCAAAATAAACCCTGATCAATTACAGTTGTTGATGACAAGGGTGTGCTACTACATGCAACGATCATATCCAAGATGTTCAAGGATCATATCGGCAACACTTACATATATGGCTTTTAAGGATGGTTCTCAGATACATGATCTTCTGGAGAATACACACAAAATCTTTTTCATTTTTTTTGCATGAATTTCTGGCATTGCAATTGAGCTTGTGTATAGCAATTTGAAAATAATTAATATGTAAAATAAAATATAGCAAATAATATGTGATTAATAGAGGTGAGCCAACCTAGGCTTTGCATAGCCACTCGCACAGACACCAAATCTTCCAAAGTGCAGGCCACCCCATTCATCATCATGGTTGGCTTGATTACTACATTCTTTTACTTTTGAATTTGAAACTCTCCCTTGCACTTGTATTTGTTAGCATGGGTGGGTATGTCCTCTAGCATGTATATAGAGTCAAAGATATAACTTATTGTTGTACTGGGATATTTCACATTTTCGATACCAACATTTATATTTTTTTGGCTAAGCTTATAATTTAGATTCTGGGTTGGATTCTGCCGGTCGTATTGCAGATTCAAATGTGGATGGTTTTACCCATGCAGTATTTATGCGCTTCTAAAAGAAGGACGATCTCGAGAAATTTTATGGTAACTCCTACTATTTAGGGGTCCTTAAAGAGCACATAAAGCCATACTGCTATGTATGCTCTCACATGTAATCACCAATACACCATTTCCTTACAGCTTAATCTCCTCAAACAGTCTTATAATTGAATCTAGTTTTCTCGTATGACTATCACATGTAACTAGATCATTTTTTGACCCTTTTTTAGGATTCAATTTCAGTGGACTATGAATCTGAAGTAGAGGATGATATCGTTCCCATTTTTAGGAGGGGAGAGGTTTGTATGACAATCTTTATAGTTTAGTGTCTCTTTTTTAATTTTAGCTAATTTTCTGATTCAGCAGTAGTTGACTTTGATTATCTTATCTTGCATACAAGACATTCAGAACATTGCCATAACGTTCATTGTAGTAGAAAACCTAGAGGCATTCTTTACTTGGTCATTTACAAATGCCATGTGTAATATCTGAAGCAATTCTTTCATGGAAGCAGGAATTCAACTATGGGGTCGAGTTTATGCTTCTATTTTCTTTTTCTGAGGATGCTCTTTATGATGCTGTAAAGGATGCTTTGTCTACTTTTCGGGCTCTAATCAATGGGTTTGACTCCTTGATTATACAGGCAACTCAAGGTATTTCAATGAACTCAACTTTCCTAATTTTAAAATCTATGGTGCTTAATTAGGGTGAGCATCTATACATCAAGTGTGATTTGGTCTAAAAGGTCCGCATGAGTACATCAACTCGAAACCATCCAATCTTGTGATTCACCGGCATTATGAACTAATATCCTACATGCATATTCATATAATAGAGAAGGGGAAAAAGTAGAAGTCTTATTATGTGTTGTATCTGTTGGAATTTGGGCGGGCAATAGCCCCGTATTGGTTATTTGAGTTGTGGTTCATGTGTTTATGACCCTTGGCCTGTGTATCTCAACACCGCGGTTTTGTGGATTCAACATGGTATCAGAATATGGTCTTGGCCCAACTGCTCTTGTCACCTCCACCCGATTAATGTCCACGGCCCGTCTTGCCCGTGAGGGAGAGTGTTCAAATAACCAATACGGGACTATTGTCCGCCCAAATTCCAACACTCCCCCTCATAGCCAAGATGGGCCGTGGACAATAATTGGGTGGAGTAACAAGATAAGAAATATATATAGTTGGGCCAAGACCATGCTCTGATACCATATTGAATCCACAAAACTGCGGTGTTGAGATACACAAACTCAGGGTCATAAGCACATAAACCACAACTCATTTAACCAATTCGGGACTATTGCCCAGAGACTATGCCCATATTCCAACATGTTGAGATACAAGGGCTCAGGGTCAAAAACACATGAATCACAACTCAAATAACCAATACGGGACTTTTGGTTTTAAGGTTTGTTAGAATATTTGGGCATAGTCCCCCTTGGGCAATAGTCTCGTATTGGTTAAATGGGTTGTGGTTCATGTGCTTATGATCCTGGGCCTTTATATCTCAACACTGCGGTTTTGTGGAATCAACATGGTATCAGAGCATGGTCTTGGCCCAACTATATATATTTCTTATCTTGTTACTCCACCCAATTATTGTCCACGGCCCATGTTGTCCGTGAGGGAGAGTGTTAGAATATTTGGGCATAGTCCCCCTTGGGCAATAGTCCCGTATTGGTTAAATGAGTTGTGGTTCATGTGCTTATGACCCTGGGCCTTTGTATCTCAACACCGCGGTTTTGTGGATTCAACATAAGCACATGAACCACAACTTAAATAACCAATACGAGACTATTGCCCAGAGTCTTGAGATACATAGGCCCATGGTCATAAGCACATGAACCACAACTCATTTAACCAATACGAGACTATTGCCTAAGGGGGACTATGCCCAAATATTCTAACACTCCCCCTCACGGTCAAGATGGGCCGTGGACATTAATCGGGTGGGGATGACAAGAGGAGTTGGGCCAAGACCATGCTCTGATATCATGTTGAATCCACAAAATCGCGATGTTGAGATACACAGGCCCAAGGTCATAAACACATGAACCACAACTCAAATAACCAATACGGGACTATTGCCCGCCCAAATTCCAACAGTATCTTTACACCCATACCCAATTGTTTGTGTTTTTATATTTTTGATTGGCAAACTCTTGTTCAGATTTAAACATCTTGTCTGAGGGCACGGGCTGCTACCTGGTAAACCCAGTAGTGAATGTTTCAGCTGCTTTGTTTAATACTACTCTGTCTGCAGGCCATCAATTGGTTGTTTTATCAAGGTATCCTTGCTAGACATTCTTAAAATTAATCATGCATTTAATGCACACATCCGGAGAGGCTATTAATATAGCTGTCAATGGGACCAGTGTTGACCTGGTTATAGAAAACATAAGTGTGACGACCCGGGATCCGAGTACCGGAAAGGAACCGGCGCGTCTCGAATCTCGACCCGCCAACCCACGAGCCCGAAGACTCGGAAGGATAGGAAGGGATGGTGTGGGAGTACAAGAGAAGCTGAAACAACTGCAGAGATAGCACAACAATCTAAAATAAAATGCACAGAATAATATAAAAAAATTAAACTGCGAGAAGGTCCAGTGTATCTCATGTCCAAAATGAAAGTACAGTCAACAGAAAGAAAAGTACAACTACACGGGACATCCCTCGGCTCTGGCAGACTGGCGACTAACCCTAGCTAGAAGAACCACGCTGAAACTCGGTGCGCCTCTCGAAGACCCCGCCTCACCTGAAAAGCAGGGGTGAGGCTCATTTCATTGGCCCAATAGGGATCCCGCGAATCCCCACCTTGCGCGGAAAATAAGGCAGGAAAGCAAGAAAGCAGAAAAGCAACCCTACCTAATAGGAGTACGGTAGAACCAACAAGCTAAAGTAAATAAACGGAAAAGCCGTCTACTCTAACAGTACCGTACTACTGAACCTCGGTCCAACGAAACTCGAGTCCACACCTGCCAGCGAATAGGAGCACTACCCACTAGAAGAACGACCGGAAGCGTCCCCTGACGTCTTACACCACGTCACAAGTGTCTAGCTACAACGCCCCGGACGTGAGACTCAGACACGCAACAAGTACCACAACAAGGACTAGTTGGGGTCACGCTCGTCAGTGCGTGTCCTAAACCCCCAACCACGTGTGCACACACAGACCATCTGCTCTAGGTCGGGTCCTATAGCTGATTTTCCCCCCCACCGGACTTTGGTGGCAAAGGCAAGGGGCCCTACGGTAACCAGCCTAAAAGTCGCCTCTCACCGGGTCTCGCTCTCCACCACTCCCACGTGGGTCCGCACCCGCGTGCCCAGGAAGCTACGACTAGTGGACATGTCACTGAAAGTAAGGACTGACTCACGGAAACCACCGTCAAAGAAACGGGACCGCACATACACGGTGCAGCACAGAGCCTGACGGTCCAACCTTGGGCCGTCACAGGTTGTGACGCACCTCCACTAGAGCGTCACAAGGCTCTGACGGTCCAACCCTGGAGTGTCACAAGCCGAGGTGAAAACAGGCTCTGACGCACCCACCTAGGGGCGTCACAGCACCTAAAGGACCAACCCTGGCGCGTCAGGGGAGATGGGTTCGTCTGCTCTGACGCACCCACACAGGGGCGTTACAAGGCTGTGACGCGCCAGGCATGGTGCGTCACAGGCCTTGACCCCCAACGGTCAAAAGCCAACGGTCGGCAGCCAACGGTCGAACGCCCCTGACGATCCAACCTAGGTGTGTCACAACACCGTGGCGGTCTATCGTAGGACCGTCACAGCCCACAAACCCCACTTGACTGCACTCAGAGCTGTAACGCACCCATCTAGGCGTGTTACATAGTGTGACGGTCACTGGAAGGACCGTCACACCCGCCCGAGGGCAAAATGGCGGGAAACGCCCAAAAATTCCAACCACGCCCCCATACCTCCATAGGAGAGGGAGGATCAAAGGGGAAGACCCCTGGGGACCCCTAGCATTATTCTAGGCCATCAAAACACCGAATCGCGGCTCAAATCCATAGATCGGGCGAACTCTCCCCAAAACATGATTTTGCCCTAACCCGCTCAAACACACCCCTCTCGGCTCCCATTCGACCTACAAATCGCCGGGGATGACAGGATGAGCATAGGGATTCATCCCCATACCTCAATGGAGCGAATGCTCTGCCGAATCACCGCCAAAATCAAGGAAGAAGCTTTTGAATGCCACACGCGCCGCCTCTCGCTGCGAGAAGGCCACCACCGGGACAGCCTCGCCACCGCCGCCACCGCCACGCCGTTGCCGGAGTGAAGGAGGCCGCGTCTCAGTTGTCCGGGGAAGAAGAACGGTCGCGATGGGGAGGGCGCTCTCCAACGGTTGGAAGAAGGAGGAAGAAGAAGAAGAAAAAGGTGAAAAAGAAAAGAAAAAGGTTTGGTATTTATAGAAAATCTGAAAAATCATAAAAATCCCAAAAAATAAAAAATACACCTCCTCGATCTCGCGACACGCTGATCGCAACGGTACCACTCGCGGGTAGATGAACGACCCGGTTCACCCACTACAGGGTTCCGTAGATGTTTCCGAGACACACACGCGGGAATCAGAAAACACGCGGAAAAAGCTGCGGAACACGTTCCGAGCCTCCGAACTGACCCGAATCGCACGGATCCAAACACGAAAGATGTCCAGAACACAATTCCAAACACAACGGAGCCAAATTCATCGAAAACGTAAATCTGAGACCCAAGAAGAGGGATCCGAAAGTGTCCGGGACATCACATCCCTCCCCCCTTAAACAAATTTCGTCCTCGAAATTTGAGAACAAGGCACAAGAACGGGGGAAAGACTCACGCAAACAAATAAGGATATAGCTCCCGCATCTCATCCTCACGCTCCCAAGACGCCTCGCCACCAGAATGACGCTGCCATACCACCTTAACCAGAGGAATAACCTTGTTCCGCAGGCGCTGCTCTCGCCGATCCTCAATGCAAACAGGAAACTCCAGAAGGGACAAATCTGGGGTCACCTCAGGCCAAATGGCATTCTCGAGAACATGGGAATCATCGGGCATATACTTCCGGAGCATCGACACGTGGAACACCTCATGCACGGCGGAAAGCTCCGGAGGTAGCTGCAACCGATAATCAACTTCCCCAACACGCTCGAAGATGGGAAAGGGACCAATGTAGCGGGGACTCAACTTCCTGCGCTTACCGAAACGCATCACACCCTTCATGGGAGAAACTCTCAGGAAAACTCGGTCTCCCACAGCAAATGCTGTCGAATTTTTTGTTAGAAACGATAACATATTAAAAGGTAAAAAGGAAGCAGTAAACAAATAAAAAGAACAACGGTAAAACGCTTTAACCGATGAGAGGGAACCGCAATTAACTCAAGGAGAGCCGAATTGAACAACAACCAAGCAACTTAAACATCCGCTCTCATGAGAGAAAGAATGAAAATTAATCAAGAGAAGAAAAGGAGAAGCCCATGCAAACTTAATAAAAATCAGTGAAGAAGAAAAGAAAAGCCTTAAAAGAAACGGAGGAGGAGTGGGTTCCCCATGTCCTTCAGCGGTGCGACCCCGCAGTCGCCCTTCGCCGGCACATCTTCCAGCCACCCTTGGCAGGTACGCCCTCTTTAGTGGCACGCTCGCCAGCTCCTTCGCCGGCACGCCATCCATCGGCCTTCGCCGGCACACCTCCTACCATCCTTCACCAACATGCTCAACGCGCCCTTCAGCGGCACGCTCCTGCCATCCCTCAGCAGTGCGCCGCTAGCCACTCTTCCCCGGCACGCTCCTGCTTCATCCTTCAGCGGCACACTCACCCTTTTAACCCTCCAGCGGTACACCCCCTGGCCCTCAGCGGCACACTCCCAGACCCTCCAGCGGTACACCCCCTGGCCCTCAGCGACACACCCTTTTAATCCCCCAGTGGTACACCCCCTGGCCCTCAGCGGTACACCCCACCTGCCCTCAGCGGCACACTCCCTTAGCCCTCTAGCGGCGCACTCCCTTGGCCCTCCAGCGGCACACTCCCATGACCCAGCGGTACACCCGAAATAATGATATTAATAAAGATAAGAAGCTAAAAGAAAATATAATAAATAAACAAATAATGATACAAAACTTAAATAATGATAATAATAATAAACTCAAAAGAAAATAGAGAAATAATAGCAAACAATAATGTTAAATAACCATAATAAATGATAATAAATTCAAAAGAGGTAAATAAATAAATAAGAATGATAAAGAAATAAGTGATAATAATAATAAGCTTAAAATAATAATAATAATGATAAATAGACAAATAAATGATAACCAAAATAAATAAATAATAATAACAAACTTAACAAAAAATGACAAGCAAATGAATGATAATAAAACGAACAAAAATAATAACAATAATAAATGAAATAAAGTCACAAGAAAAATGAATAAATAGTAACAAAGAATTCACTCAAAGATATATATAAATTAACAAATGATAATGATAACATTTCTTAAATAATAATAGAACAATGGGATCCGCTTCGCAGCTCCGTCTCTCCCGTGACTCGGTGCCGAAGGAACAATGATGCCGCCCTTCCAGGTTGGGCCTGAGTCTTGGGAATCATCCCGAAATGGCCATGGCCTGACCTTACCTCGGGCTGACATTCCGATCAAATCGGACTCGTTTCTCGGGCCGGATCCCTTCCGAACCACTACTAAAATTGCCGCACGTTCGGCAGACATTTGAACGGGTTCACCTCGACTCCCGCCGCGTTTCCATTACGGATCTGTGTCTGGACATGAAAAAGTCCGCAAGTGACCGACAGAATCAGAATAGAACAAGACGGCTCTCGCCACCCCTGGACTTCTTCCATGGGAATATCAATAAGACCTCCGTGGGCCACACTTAGACCTCGGGCCTATCCCGATCATGGTCATCGTCTGGCTCATATCCTCGGTCTACAGCCCGCTCCTTTCGAACACATTTTTTTGGGTTCTGGAGTCTAGTCCCGGGACTCTCCCCCGTTGCCCTCCGGCACCGAAAATATTAATGATGTCCGCGCAAGTCTCGTTCGGACCACGGGAGGCGCCCCCGGTATGGTCCTGACTCGCTCTCGCACCGGACCAATAGATTCACTGGTTTCCGGCTGCAATAACCGAGATTCAACCGAATGTTTTCAGTGTCTCGGAATAATAAAACTTGCCATGTCCCGGCACATATACATTCTCGGTCTTTCCGCGACGATTACGATATTCCCAATACCGGACACCCGTCCGAACATTAAACGGTCTCCTGAATGACCGACACGTTTCGAACGTCCGCTTCCCTAGACACAGGGCTTCTCAGCCGATTCAAGGGATATTCCCCTATTGCCCCTTGGCACCGGAAATATTAATGACGCTCACGCAAGTCCTGTTTCGACCGCGGGGGGCCCACCGCAGTATGATCGCAACTTGCTCTTGCATCGGGCCAACAGATTTGCTGGTTTGTGACCGCTTCGACCGAGGCTCAGCCGAAGGTTTTCCGCTCTCCCGAATAATAAATTTGCCGCACCTCGGCATACATGCGTTCCGGTTTTCCCGCGATAACCGTGATTTTATCGAGCCGGACATTCGTCCGAACATTAAATGGTCAGCATACGACCGACATGATCGCGAATGATTTTCTTCTCGCCCTCGTGTGAGGATTTCAATACCTCGTAATAGACCTTTCATGCAATTAATTTATTGGCCATGAGGCCCTGAATCTCGGCGATTAATCAAGGGTGTTCCCTCGTATGGGGGATGTAAATGACGCCATGACCTTTATGGCGCGGCGGGTTTTGGTCCCGACACGAACCATACAATCGTCTGACCGAGTCAGATCGAGCGCACCATGGGCTCTTCGGAGCCCGAATAAATTGTCACTTTGTGACTGGCACGCCCACGCACTTAATAGACGAACAAACCCACCGAATAAACCGACACAAACAAAAGACACCCCGAGCGTGTCGAAAGGTGCGTCTACAAGTCTGGCACGCCCGGTGGGACCTAAACCACCCTTCATCTCTTCGCCGGGATTCAGGGCCTCATGGCCTCCTAATTAATGATGTTTGCCTGCTTTGATGGATGGCAGGTGCTGTCTTTGCCAGCCCTATAGGGAGAAAATCCGGACTCGGTGTGGCTGCCTTCCTGGTTTCGAGGACGCTGTTTCGAAGCATATGCAGCTCCCAGGAATCATGGGGGCTGTTATAAAAAAAGAGAGAAGAGAAAGAGAAGAGAAGGGAGGGGAAATCAAGCCCCCCGCTTCCCTCGAGAAGAAAGAGAAGAAAAGAAGAAAAGAAGAAGAAAAGAAAAAAGAAGAAGAAAAAAAGAGAAAAGAGAGAAGCAAAAAAAAGAAGAGAAAGAATTGGCGAGAGAGGGTTGTACGGCCACATCCGTCGAGACCCGTGCTGAACAAAGATTACCACTGTGGGGTTGAAGCGGTGGAGCGAACCACTCATCCCCTCCCTGAGGGGGTGAGCACTCTCCTGCACCTCCACCCTGGTCAATCATACAAAAAAGAAGAGAAGAGAAGAAGGGACAAAAAAAAGAGAAGGAAGAAAAGAAGAAAAGTTGGCCAGCATCGCCGACTAAAAGAGCGAGAAGAAATCTGGCATCCTGCCTGACTCTAGGAGGTCTCGAGTCTGCGGTGCAATGACCCCGCTCGTTCCTCCTTCCTGCTGCCTCGATCCGGCACAAAACGGCCCTGGGTGGTTGTTAAAAGACCCAGCGAGCCACGATCGTAGCTTGGTGAATGGTTGCCCGCTGTGGAGAATGCCTTATAGTAATGAGGCCAAGTACGGCCACCACTCTCGAAGAGAGCATGCACATACCCCGCCATGGGGATGAGAAGAAGATATATACCCTGCTACGGGGGCGTAAGAGGCAAAAAAAAAAAAGAAATACACCCCATTCTCAGGGGCACATGAAGAGAATCCGTCCCGACTAAGGGGCACACAAAGCAAAAGCTACACCCCGGCTTCGGGGTATTTGAAGAAGAATACGCCCCGAACTGGGGACGTAAGAAGAAATAGAGCTGCACCCTGACTTAGGGGCATTTGAAGGGGAAATACACCCCGATATTGGGGGCACCTGAAGCAAAAGATATACCCCACCATGGGGGCATAAGAAGAAAAGAATTCACCCCGGCCTGGGGACGCACAAAAAGAGAAACCCACCCCAGCTTGGGGGCATGTGAAGAAGAAACAAACCCCGCCAGTGGGGGCATAGAAGTCATGAAGATCACGCCCCGACTTAGGGGCATTTGAAGAGGTTACATCCCGCTTCGGGAGCACAAGAAAGAGAAGAATATACCATGTCCTAGGGACGGTTGAAGAAGAAACATACCCCGCTGTGAGGGCATAGAAGCCATAGAGAATACGCCCCGGCTTAGGGGTATTTAAAAAAAAAGAAGGACACCCCGCCTCGGGGGACATTGCAAGCAGCGATACACCCCACTTTGGGGGCACAAGAAGCAAGCGTTCCCCAGCCTGTCGGGGCAGAAGAAGGAGAATCCCCCCTCGGGGGCATATAAAAAAAAGGCAAAGATACACCCGGTGCCCGGCACACATGAAGAGAAAAGGCACCTCCCTTTGGGGGGCACAACAAGCAACAAAGATACACCCCTACTGAGGGGCACAGGAAGAGAAATACACCCCTGCGCCAGGGGCATATGAGACAAAATTATATCCCGATTTAGGGGCATTTGAAGCAAAGACATCACCCCGCCTCAAGGGGGGCGTAAGAAGCGAAAGACATACCCCACCCCGGGGGCACAAGAAGAAAACACACCCCACCTTGGGGGCGTAAGAAGCCAAGAGATATACCCCGCCATGGGGCAGTAGAGGCAAACTGCATCCCCCCCCCCCCCGGGGGGGCACATGAAGCAACATATCCCTCGCCTCGGCAGCATATGAGGCCAAGAAGCTACATCCCGGCTCGGGAGCATAAGAAACAAAAGATATACCCCACGTCCGGGGCATATGAAGCCAAGAAACACACTCCCGTCTCGGGGGTATTTGAAGAAGAAGCATACCTTGCCTCGAGGGCCTAGAAGCTATAAAGAACACTCCCCGACTCAGGGGCATATGAAGAGAAGTCCACCCCGGCCTAGGGGTATTTGAAGAGGAAGCATACCCCGCCAGGGGACATAGAAGCCATAAAGAATACGCTCCGGTTTAGTGGTACTTAAAGAAACCACACCCCGCCGTGGGGGGCATGAGAAGCAAGAAATGTACCCCACCCCGGGGAGCATAAGAAGAGAAGAATACACCCCGACTTAGGGGCCTTCGAAGAAGGAATACATCCCGGCCTCAGGGGTCCATGAAGCAACATATATCCCCCCCGGGGACATCTGAAGCAGAACAAACAACATCCCCCGGCTTAGGGAAACATATGAAGAGAGGAATACACCCCGATATGGGGGCACGTAAACAAAGAAGAAGAATTCACCCTGTCTCGGGTGCATAAAAAGCAAGAACTACACCCCGCATCGAAAGCGACAATACACTCCACTCTGAGGGCACTAGAAGCGGAATACACCTCGTGCTGGGGGCATATAAAAAAAAAGAAGGATACCTCGCTCTGGGGCATCAGAAGCGGCAATATGCCCCACCTTGGGAGGGCATCAAAAGTAGCAACACACCCCACCTTGGGAGCACAAGAAGCAAACATTCCCCCCGGTATGTCTGGGAAGAAGAAAAGAATTCACCCCGGCCTGGGGACACTTGAAGAAAGAAGCACATCCTACCACGGGGGCACATGGAGAGAACCCCTCCCGCCTCGGAAGTATAAGAAAGAGAAGAATACACCCTGGTCTGGGGGCTTTTGAAGAAACAACACACCCCCTCCATGGGAGACAAAGCTACACCCCGACCCGGGGACACATGCAGAGCATCCACCCCGCTCAGGGGGGGGGCACAAAAAAAAAATACGCTCCGCCCTTGGCGCATAAGAAGCGGAAGCACTTACCCCGATCCGGGGGCATAAAGAAGCAAAGAGACATACATCTCGATCTGGGAGCATAAGAAGAAAGATATACTCCGCCCAAGCGGCATTTAAAGAAAGAACATACCCTGCTTCGGGGGCACAGAAGCTATAAAGAGATACACCCCCGCCTCAGGGGAGGCGTAAGAAGCAAGAGATACACCCCGGCCTCAGGGGGGCATAAGAAGCAAAAGATACACCCCCGTCCCGGGGGCATTTGAAGAGAGCTGCGCCCCGTGCCAGGGGCATATGAAGAAGAAACATATCCCGCCGAGGGGCATAGAAGCCGTGAAGAGTATACCCCGTCCCGGGGGCATTTGAAGAGAGCTACGCCCCGTGCCAGGGGCATATGAAGAAGAAACATACCCCGCTTGGGGCATAGAAGCCATGAAGAGTATACCCCATCCCGGGGGCATTTGAAGAGAGCTACGCCCCGTGCCAGGGGCATATGAAGAAGAAACATACCCCGCCTGGGGCATAGAAGCCGTGAAGAGTATATCCCGGCTTGGGGGCATTTGAAGAGAGCTACGCCACGTACCAGGGGCATATGAAGAAGAAACAGACCCCACCTGTGGGCATAGAAGTCGTGAAGAGTATACCCCGGCTTGGGGGCATCTGAAGAGAGCTACACCCCGTACCAGGGGCATATGAAGAAGAAGCATATATCACCTCGAGGGCCTAGAAGCTATACAGAACACGCCCTGGCTCAGGGGTATATGAAGAGAAGTCCACCCTGGCTTAGGGGTATTTGAAGAAGAAACATACCCCAGCTTGGGGGCATCTGAAGAGAGCTACACCCCGCCTCAAGGACATTAAAAAAAAACACACCCTGGTCTGGGGACATAGAAGCCAAAAATATACCCCGCCTGGGCGCACAGAAGCGAAGAGGCAAAACATACCCCCTCAGGGGGGATGCATACCAAATGAAGCTACACCCCAATCTGAGGCACATTAAGAGAAATACACTCCAGTGTGGAAGCATTAAGGAGAAAAGAAGAGCAGAATAAATAAAAAGACACGCACGAGGCAGACGTGGTCTTCGAGCTCGCCTCATCCCACAAAAGAAGAGAAGAAAAGAAAGGAAGAAGAGACACATGAGGCAGATATGGTCTTCGAGCCCGCCTCATCGCACAAAAGAAGAGAAGAAAAGAAAGAAAAGAAGGGGACACATGAGGCAGACGTGGTCTTCGAGCCCGCCTCATCACACAAAAGAAGAGAAGAAGAGAAGGAAAAGACACATGAGGCAGACGTGATCTTCGAGCCCGCCTCATCACACAAAAGAAAAGAAGAAGAGGAAGAAAAGACACATGAGGCAGACGTGGTCTTCGAGCCCGCCTCATCACACAAAAGAAGAGAAGGAAAGAAAGAATGCACATGAGGCGAGCATGGTCCTTGCACCTGCCTCTTTACAAGAGAAGAATAGAAAAAAAAAAGAGGACACATGAGGCAGCCGTGGTCCCTCGACCCGCCTCTCTACACAAAAAGAAGAAGAGAAGAATATAAGAGGAAAAAGAGACATGAGGCGAACATGGTCCATGCATCCACCTCTCCACACAAAAGAAGAAGAGAAGAAAAGAAAGAAATGATCACGAGATAAACATGGTCTCTGCACCTGCCTCTCCATAAAAAAGGAAGAGAAGAAAAAAACAGCAACGAGGCAAACATGGTCTTTCTACCTGCCTCTTCAAAAATCTTTATGAGGTAAACTTTTACCTCCGACCTCCAACCACCAAATAAATAGAGACCAATCAACCTTCCGCCGACGGGGCGTTAAACCGACCAACTTTCAGCCATCGGGGCTTCAAGCCGACAGCTACCCCTTCATCGGCCTTTGGGTCGACAGCTACCCTTTTATCGGCCTTCGAGTCGACAGCTATATAATCATCGGCCCCCTAGCCGATAGCTACCTAATTATCGGCCTTCGGGTCGACAGCTATCTCATCATTGGCCTCCGAGCCGACAACTGCCTCATCATCGGCTCCTAGCCGACAGCTACCTCATCATTGGCATCCCAGCCGACAGCTTCCCAGTTAAAAAAAAAAATAGACCTCTCTCTTTGGTTCGGATCCTTCCCCGACCAGAGAACAATAGAATAAACCTTCCGTTTTGGTTCGGACCCTTCCTCCGGCCAGGGAACAAAAGGGGACCCTTCTCTTTGGCTCTTATATCCTGCTACCTGATGTCCTTCGGCTTAGCCATTTCAGCCAAGGCCCACTAGCAGGATTAATCCACCCGTCCCACTACGCTCTCCGATATCTTTTGGCTTCGCAGTCGACTTCTAACATCTCTCGGCTCTTGCAGCCCGCTTCCCAATATCCTTGGCTCTTGCAGCCTGCTTCCCAGAATTCGGCCTTCATGGCCTGCTTCCCAGTATTCGGCCTTCACGGCCCGCTTCCCATAATTTCCGCTCTTGTAGCCCGCTTCCCAATATCCTTGGCCCTTGCAGCCTGCTTCCCAGAATTCGGCCTTCATGGCCTGCTTCCCAGTATTCGGCCTTCACGGCCCGCTTCCCGTAACTTCGACTCATGTAGCCTGCTTCCCATAATTTGGCTCTCGTAGCCCGCTCTTCTAGATTTTTGGCTATTGTGGCCTACTTCCAATATCAACTTCGGTTTCTATAGCCCACTTCCCTAATATCCTTTCAGCCCTTTTGCGGTCTGCCTCCCTAATACCTTTACTACCACTACACATATACGTTACAACAATATTTTCCTATGCAAAAAAAAAGAAGAAGAAACAACAACAACAACAACAACAACAAAACAACAACAAAACAAACACAAGAAAAACAAAACAAAATAAGAAGAGAATGCATGATTGCCCTGCTTGCATGATTGCTTAATATAGAATAATACACCTCCTTGGAATTTTCTAGGACCGTGTTTCCTTGCTAAATAATATCGTCCCGATTCCGGATGCGCGCGCGTCACGGCATACGCTCGAAGGGAACCTAATTATGGCAGGTGCCCACGTCAAGGGGAAGAGTCATGGCTGAATCACTAAGCTCAACTCACAAAATAAACCCGGGGCAACGCTCCCACACTTCGCACTTAATGTGTCCAATAGCCTTCAACTATAGGGATTGCCCGAATTTCTTCTTAGCACTCTACGGAGACTTGAATTCCTGCACTCGCGTGAAAGGTAATCGTGAGGAAAAAGCTGCCTACCCCCACTGTAAAAAAAAAGGAGAAAAAAAAAGAGAGAAAAAAAAAGAGAGAGACACGTGAATCCGAGTAGTCGGGAATCCCCATTGAGACACATGAGGAGACTCGCGCGAAACGGTGAAGCGAATTATAATAAGGATGAAACCTATTAGCCGGGAATCCCCATTGAGACACATGAGGAGACTCGCGTCAAACGGTAGAATCCGTAATAGAATTATGATAAGGATGAATCCTAGTAGCCGGGAATCCCCATTGAGATACATGAGGAGACTCGCGCCGAACGGTGAAATCCGCTACCAAAATAAACAGGTGGGGACTGTGTGAAGCTACCAAAAGTCGAAAGCTTGGAACTAATGTGTAGGCGCTAGAGTGATCCTCGAGTGTCACCAGGAAAACCTGCATATCCCTATGGTCAGGGCTCTTTGTTCACACATTTGCACTGCCACACCACAGAGAATTGCTTCGAGTGAAATGCGTGAATTTAGGCTATGCATGCAAGACGTGCGATATCCTCTTGACGGGTGCACCACCCCTCAATTGTGCCTTTTGGCCCGCGCCGCATCTACGAATTACGGGCGATGTCCCTATCCTATCCCCTATAGAGGGAGCTGCCTTACTTATGGTTATGTTATGCCTGCTAATGAATGCTTGCATGCTTAAAAAAAGAGAGAAGAAAAAGAAGGAAAAAATGATAACAAAATAACATAAAAATAACAATAAAAATAATAAAATAACAAGAATGTGCGTATGCAATAATCTCAATTTCGGCCATCGAGGCCTACTTTCCTAGCTCCGGCTCGTAGAGCCCAATCTCGGCCCTCATGGCCTACCTCTTGCCCTCGCGGCTCGTTAATCCCCAACTTTGGCTCTTTAAGCCCGCTCTCAGCCTTAGCTGTTTTGACCTCCCTTATCGGCTCCTGAGCCGGCAGCTTTTCAATCATCGGCCCCTGAGCCGACAGTTTTCAATCATCGGCCCCTAAGTCGACAGCTTTCAATCATCGGCCTTCGGGTCGACAGCTTTTCAATTATTGGCTCCCATGCCAACAGCTTTCAATCATCGGCCCCTGAGCCGACAGCTCTCTCTAATCATCGGCCCCTGAGTCGATAGCTTTTCAATCATCGGCCCCTGAGCCGACAACTTTCTAATCATCGGCCTTCGGGTTGACAGCTTTTCAATCATCGGCCCCTGAGCCGACAGTTTTTCAATCATCGACCCCTGAGCCGACAGCTTTTTAATCATCGGCCTTCGGGTCGACAGCTTTTCAATCATCGGCCCCTGAGCCGACAGCTTTTCAATTATTGGCCCCTGAGCCGACAGCTTTCAATTATCGGTCCCTGAGCCGACAGCTTTCTAATCATCGGCCTTCGGGTCGATAGCTTTTCAATTATTGGCTCCCATGCCAACAGCTTTCAATTATGGGCCCCTGAGCCGACAGCTTTCCAATCATCGGCCTTCGGGTCGACAGCTTTTCAATTATTGGCCCCCATGCCAACAACTTTCAATTATCGGCCGCTGTGCCGACAGCTCTTATATCATCGGCATCTACGCCAGTAGCTACCCGGAGTTCTTCAAAAAAAAGAGAGAAAGAAAAGAAGAGAAGAAGAAAGAGAAAAAAGACAACAACAAAAGAGAGAAGAAAAAAAAAGATGAAAGATGACAAAAAAGAGAGGAGAAGAAAAGAAGAGAAGAAGAGAAAAAAAATAGAAGAATAGAAAGAAAAGAGACAAATAGACCCAACATACTGCTTCAGTTCCCGACACGCCGCCGGCACTGAAACCAACAAATCAGGTTAGCTCCCGACACCCTGTCGGCACTGACGAAGAGACCAAGAGACCAACAAACCATGTCAGCGCCCGGCACCCTGTCAGCACTGACGAAGAGACCAAGAGACCAACAAACCAGGTCAGCGTCTGGTACCCTGTCGGCGCTGACGAAGAGACAACAAATCAGGTCAGCTCCCGACACCCTGTCGACACTGACGAAGAGACTAATAAACCATGTCAGCGCCCGGCACCCTGTCGGCACTGGCGAAGAGACAAAGAGACTAACAAACCAGGTCAGCTCCCGGCACCCTGTCGGCACTGGCGAAGAGACCAAGAGAACAACAAACCAGGTCAGCTCCCGGCACCCTGTTGGCACTGGCGAAGAGACCAAGAGACTAACAAACCAGGTCAGCTCCCGGCACCCTGTCGGCACTGACAAAGAGACCAAGAGGCAATAAATCAGGTCAGCTCCCGGCACCCTGTCGGCACTGGCGAAGGGACAAAGATACCAACATATCACATCAGCTCCCGACACTCCGTCGACGCTGATGAAGAGACAAAGAGACCAACATGCTATGTCACCTCCCGACGCCCTGTCGGCACTAATGAAGAGAAGAAGAGACCAACCAATCGTGTCAATGCCCGACACCCCGTTGGCACTCACGAAGAAAAGAAGAGACAAACAGGTCAGGTCGACTCCCGACACCCTGTCGGCACCGACGAAGAAAAAAGGGGAGACCAGTACACCCGCGGGCACCGCCCGACTCATCCTTCGCCTGCGCTACCCGTGGGTGGGGGGCATTTGTGGACACCAAAAATTGTACACCCAGATGTCCTGCTCGGCCCTGCATCAACAACGGCACCGAGTGAAGAAGCCCCGGAGAGGCTGGTCGTCCGGACTCCCCAAATATGCACACTGCCGTGAAGCCGTCCCCGGAGTCACGACAGCAAAGAGAAACCAACCCCCGGGAAGCTCACAATCCGTGGCCCCCGAAGAAGATCAAACGAACCATAACTCGTGCTCAAAACGGGCTCAAGTCAGCCCCGCCGGCACACCCCCAAGGGCCTCCAGCGGCACACCATGGCGAGCCTTCAACGGCACGCTTGTCAGCCCCCTTCAGCGGCACGCTCAACGGGTCCTTCAGCGGTACGCCTTGGCTGCCCCTCCAGCGGCACTCCCTGGCAGCCCCTCAGCGGCACGCTTGGCAGCCCTTCAGCGGCACACCCTTTGCCCCCTTCAGCGGTACGCCCCCAGGGCCTTCGGCGGCACGCCCCTTTGGGCCCTCAACGGCACACCCCCTGGGGGGTTCTTCAACGGCACACCCCCCTGGGGGGGCTTCAGCGGCACAACCCCCAGGGGCTTCAGCGGCACAGCCCCCAGGGCCTTCAGCGGTACGCCCCCAGGGCTTCAACGGCACAGCCCCCATGGGCCTTCAGCGGCACGCCCCTTTGGGCCTTCAACGGCACGCTGTTTGCCCCCTTCAACGGTGCGCTTGGGCAACCTTCAGCGACGCGCCATTTTGGCTCTTCTGCAGCACACTTCTTCAGTCCACCAGCGGCACATCGTTAAGCCTTGTCAACGGCCAAACGACGTGGTGCCCATGCCCTACGCATCCTCGGCACGCAGTGGCCGATCCGAGGTGTCGACCAACGATTGGGCCACGCAGGCTAGCCCCCTGACATCCAGGACGGGGGGAGTCAAACCCCATGATCACCAGCCGCTTCCTGCCTCCGACGGCCGGGCTCGAAGGCTCCCGCTACCGGGGGTATAAGACCCCTCCTCTTCGCTGTGAACAAGGGGGGAGGCATGCACACACAGACGGACACACGCTGAAGAAGAAGAAGAGGAAGAGAAGAAGAGGAGGAGAAGGAGAGAAGAGGAAGAGGAGGGGATGCTCTGCCTCCCTCCCCGCTGCTCCGTCCACCGCCACCTGAGTGAAGAGAGGAAGAAGAAGAAGAGGAGAGGGAGCCCTCCGGCTTCCCCCCCGTTGCTGTCTCGTCTACCACCGTCATCCACGCAAAGAAGAAGAGAGAGAGAAGAGAGAAGAGGAGAAGAGAGGAGCGAGGTCTGGGAGGGGAGGAGCCCATGCTCCGTTCCCATTCCCCCTTGTATTTTTGTTTCCTTTTCCTTCCTTTCTTCCCTTTCTACTGTTGTTCCCCTTTTTATTTCTCCCTACGATGTATTGGCCCTTCGAGGCCTTTTCTTTCCATGAACGAAAATCCCTCTTTTGGGTGTCATGCTACCATGCTTGATTCGTGCGTCTGAGCCCTTCTCCCCCTCTGTCTTGGCCCTCTTCGTGAGACCCCTGGCCTTCACTGTTTGTTTCGCCTACCTCACTTGCCGTTTACGCCTCTGGCGGCACACTCTTTTCGGTGCCCCAGCGGCACACTCTTGAAGCGCCCCAGCGGCACACCCAGTCGTGCCCCAGTAGCACACCCTAATTGTGCCCCCAGCAGCACACCCCAACTGTGCCCCAGCGGCACGCCCCAGCCCAGCCCCAGCGGCACGCCCTTGGGCATCCCCAGCGGCACGCCCACGGGGCTCCTCGCCGACACACTCCTGCCGCCTTCAGCGGCACGCTCTCTCTCCCCCTTCAGCGGCACGCTTGAAGCCTTCAGCGGCATGCCCTCTCGTGCCTTCCTTGCTCGGCACACTTGCCTTTCCTTCTTGCCTGGTGTACCCCCCTAGCCAGTCCTAGAATAGTCTTCCACTCGTCGTTCCTTCCGAGTTTTCCGAGGCTTTATAAAGGTGTTGCCGCTCTCGGGCGCCCACCTCCAGTTGTCGGGTTCCGCCACTCCATGTGGGCGCGTTCCCTGTATCTCCCTTACGCTCGGGTCAAGGGGAGATGCTGTCGAATTTTTTGTTAGAAACGATAACATATTAAAAGGTAAAAAGGAAGCAGCAAACAAATAAAAAGAACAACGGTAAAACGCTTTAACCGAGGAGAGGGAACCGCAATTAACTTAACGAGAGCCGAATTGAACAACAACCAAGCAACTTAAACATCCGCTCTCATGAGAGAAAGAATGAAAATTAATCAAGAGAAGAAAAGGAGAAACCCATGCAAACTTAATAAAAATCAGTGAAGAAGAAAAGAAAAGCCTTAAAAGAAACGGAGGAGGAGTGGGTTCTCCAGGTCCTTCAGCGGTGCGACCCCGCAGTCGCCCTTCGCCGGCACATCTTCCAGCCACCCTTGGCCGGTACGCCCTCTTTAGTGGCACGCTCGCCAGCTCCTTCGCCGGCATGCCATCCATCGGCCTTCGCCGGCACACCTCCTACCATCCTTCACCAACATGCTCAACGCGCCCTTCAGCGGCACGCTCCTGCCATCCCTCAGTAGTGCGCCGCTAGCCACTCTTCCCCGGCACGCTCCTGCTTCATCCTTCAGCGGCACACTCACCCTTTTAACCCTCCAGCGGTACACCCCCTGGCCCTCAGCGGCACACTCCCAGACCCTCCAACGGTACACCCCCTGGCCCTCAGCGGCACACCCTTTTAACCCCCCAGCGGTACACCCCCTGGCCCTCAGCGGTACACCCCACCTGCCCTCAGCGGCACACTCCCTTAGCCCTCTAGCGGCGCACTCCCTTGGCCCTCCAGCGGCACACTCCCATGACCCAGCGGTACACCCGAAATAATGATATTAATAAAGATAAGAAGCTAAAAGAAAATATAATAAATAAACAAATAATGATACAAAACTTAAATAATGATAATAATAATAATAAACTCAAAAGAAAATAGAGAAATAATAGCAAACAATAATGTTAAATAACCATAATAAATAATAATAAATTCAAAAGAGGTAAATAAATAAATAAGAATGATAAAGAAATAAGTGATAATAATAATAAGCTTAAAAAATAATAATAATGATAAATAGACAAATAAATGATAACCAAAATAAATAAATAATAATAGCAAACTTAACAAAAAATGACAGGCAAATGAATAATAATAAAACGAACAAAAATAATAACAAACCTAATAATAACAATAATAAATGAAATAAAATCACAAGAAAAATGAATAAATAGTAACAAAGAATTCACTCAAAGATATATATAAATTAACAAATGATAATGATAACATTTCTTAAATAATAATAGAACAATGGGATCCGCTTCGCAGCCCCGTCTCTCCCGTGACCCGGTGCCGATGGAACAATGATGCCGCCCTTCCAGGTTGGACCTGAGTCTTGAGAATCATCTCGAAATGGCCATGGCCTGACCTTACCTCGGGCTGACATTCCGATCAAACCGGACTCGTTTCTCGGGCCGGATCCTTCCGAACCACTACTAAAATTGCCGCACGTTCGGCAGACATTTGAACGGGTTCACCTCGACTCCCGCCGCGTTTCCATTACGGATCTGTGTCTGGACATGAAAAGGTCCGCAAGTGACCGACAGAATCAGAATAGAACAAGACGGCTCTCGCCACCCCTGGACTTCTTCCATGGGAATATCAATAAGACCTTCGTGAGCCACACTTAGACCTCGGGCCTATCCCGATCATGGTCATCGTCTGGCTCATATCCTCGGTCTACAGCCCGCTCCTTTCGAACACATTTTTTTGGGTTCTGGAGTCTAGTCCGGGACTCTCCCCCGTTGCCCTCCGACATCGAAAATATTAATGATGCCCGCGCAAGCCTCGTTCGGACCACGGGAGGCGCCCCCGGTATGGTCCTGACTCGCTCTCGCACCGGGCCAATAGATTCACTAGTTTCCGACTGCAATAACCGAGATTCAACCGAATGTTTTCAGTGTCTCGGAATAATAAAACTTGCCATGTCCCGGCACATATACATTCTCGATCTTTCCGCGACGATTACGATATTCCCAATACCGGACACCCGTCTGAACATTAAACGGTCTCCTGAATGACCGACACGTTTCGAACGTCCGCTTCCCTAGACACAGGGCTTCTCAGCCGATTCAAGGGATATTCCCTCGTTGCCCCTTGGCACCGGAAATATTAATGACGCTCACGCAAGTCCTGTTTCGACCGCGGGGGGCCCACCGCAGTATGATCGCAGCTTGCTCTTGCATCGGGCCAACAGATTTGCTGGTTTGTGACCGCTTCGACCGAGGCTCAGCCGAAGGTTTTCCGCTCTCCCGAATAATAAATTTTCCGCACCTCGGCATACATGGGTTCCGGTTTTCCCGCGATAACTGTGATTTTATCGAGCCGGACATTCGTCCGAACATTAAATGGTCAGCATACGACCGACATGATCGCGAATGGTTTTCTTCTCGCCCTCGTGTGAGGATTTCAATACCTCGTAATAGACCTTTCATGCAATTAATTTATTGGCCATGAGGCCCTGAATCTCGGCGATTAATCAAGGGTGTTCCCTCGTATAGGGGATGTAAATGACGCCGTGACCTTTATGGCGCGGCGGGTTTTGGTCCCGACACGAACCACACAATCGTCTGACCGAGTCAGATCGAGCGCACCATGGGCTCTTCGGAGCCCGAATAAATTGTCACTTTGTGACTGGCACGCCCACGCACTTAATAGACGAACAAACCCACCAAATAAACCGACACAAATAAAAGACACCCCGAGCGTGTCGAAAAGTGCGTCCACAAACCCCACAACACCGCTTCGCACCTCAACATTCCTTTGCTCCTCCACAAAACCAAGCGCCTCAACCGGACCCCCCAGCTCCACAACAATACCACCACGTACCACCACCCGCCAACTATGGCCCACCACAACAACAGCAAAGGAGACCACTAGGCTCCAAAAGGGCCCACTACCCACCATTGCCAGAAAGTCTCCCAGATATATTCAATGCCCTGATGGCCGCCAATCTGCTCATGTTGCCAAAAGAAAGGGCAGCGTGGCCCGCTAATGTTGACACGTCCCGCTATTGTGTTTTCCACCGCTCCCCTGGTCATAATATTGACCACTGCTTTCATTTCAAGGACTATATTTATGATTTGAATGACCAAGGGTATTAATTGGGACGAGATGAGGCAGTTTATCGCTACTTTGAAAGTAAGAAGGCCTCCTCGGCAACAGCAGGCTCAGCATCCGCAACAACCAGCTCCACAAGTACAACAGTAGGCTCCAGCACCACAGCAAGACATGGGGATTGTCCACAACCCACTGCCGGAGCATCCCCCAAATCAGCATGTAAACCCTGTCACGTCCCTCCACGAGGTGGAGAGAGGGCAGGGATGGCACGAAGAAAACGCCTCTGTCGGGGCACTTAACCATAACTCAAATCAACCTCCGCGCCTCTTGCGCACACTTCCTTCCTCCACTCCCCAATTGACTCGTTCCCTTCTGCGCCCCGTTAATCCATCTGCTCCAACTAATTCCTCATCCTTGCCAACGCGATCTCTCCTTACCCGTCCTCCACCACCGCAGCCTATGGCGCAGCAAACTCCACCATCCACCACCAATCCTTCGTCCTTGTCATCCAGGCCACTTCTCATCCGTCCACCACCGACGCCTGTTACATCGACCACCATTACACCTCCACCAGCAAGGACCCCTCCACCGTCAGTTCACTCCCCATTTATACCCAGACCTCTCCTTATCCAACCAACTATCTCCACCCACACTCGGGCACCCCTTTCTACTCCTACGCCTCCTACGGGGGCTTCTTTGATAAACCCTTCTCCAACACCCCCTACGGGGACTCCTTCTTTGAACACGTCTCCACCACTTGCCAACATTAACACCCCTTCTTCTTCTTCTAACCCTCCTTCCACACTTGCCTCGACAGAGGCGCGCCGAACCATAGCACCGCTCCGCAGTGGACGGATGTTCCAGCGCATTTTTCCCCAGAGAGAGCAGGAGCCCGCACAGGGGCCCAATGAACAAGAACAAGAGCAAGAGTCCGTGCCAGGCACTCAATATGATTTACTAAAGCATCTTGACCGGACTCCAGCAAGAATTTCCATTTTAGAACTGATTAAGAGGTCAACGACCCATCAATTGGCTTTGAAGGAATATCTGCAAAAGATTATGGTAAATGAAGACATTCCTGTTGAGCATATAACCACAGTCCTAGCGCCCACTAGCAGTCAGCCGGTAATTACCTTTTATGAACATGAACTGGCACCTCAACCGGCAAGGAAGTATGCTCTGTGTATCACAGTGGATATTAACAAGGTGGCAGTAAAACAATGTTTGGTGGACACTGGGGCATCCATCAATGTATTGCCACCCAGCACCTTAAAGATGTGCGGCATTCTGGAAAGTCAGATTCGGCCATCCACTATAACAGTCACAGCTTATGACAACACCAAGAAGCCTCCTTTAGGCATGATAACATTAAAAGTCAGTTTGGGTCCAGCTACAATCACAGTAGATTTTCACATCCTGGACATGGATCCAACATTCAATGGCATCCTGGGTCGCCCCTATATTCAACAGCTAGATGCAGTGCCCTCTACAAATCATCAATGCCTCAAGTTTCCATATAAGGGCCGCATTATTAAAGTCACTAGCATGCCGATTCTGCCAGACGAAGATATACACTTGGCAACGTCGGTTCCTTCTATTTGGCCTTCCAACAAACCGTTGCTATCAGTGTTAGATATCCCTCACCCACGGCCGATGCCATCGGAGACAGTTACAATAGTTGCCATGACACCCCTGATTGCCAAGGGGAAGAAGAAGAAAAATATGATGAATACCCCGGGTTGGAATATTCTGATGAAAATGGGGTACCAGGTCGGTAAGGGCCTGTGTGTCAATTGCCAAGGCAGAACTAAGCCTGTTAAGTCACAAAGATTGATTGTACGGGGCGGCTTAGGCTATAAAGGGCCGGGCAAGAATGAAGAAGAACCATGGTCAGTTATGACATCCACTTTGAAGACAGATCGCCAACCGCTTACTTGGACATTGCAGACACATTTTGTTAAAGGTGGCATTCAAAATAATGAGCAGACTACAATAGTCACTTCCATGTTAGACTGTCAAGATGTTCATGCTAGATAATTTGCTCGTCATATTGCTCCATTGGCCACCTACAAAGCCCTGGAGTCTCTAAGGCCCGATAAAAGGAGGAAAATGGATGATCCAGAGTGTGACTGGTATAGATGGTTTGACATGAATGATATTGCTATTGCTTTGAGCCGTCTATTTATGTCAACCGACCCAGAATGGCCGCCATTAATCCATGAGTTGATTGAGAAACCTGCTGTGATAACAGATAAGAGGCAGCTGCTGAGCAATTATACAGACACTGGAGAGCCTGATGTGCCATACGAAGAAGGTTTCACAATAGATAGCTGTGGGCCGGCTTTTTCTCTCTCGCTTCCATGCATCCATCTCGTCTTTCCTCCTTGTATGCTCAATTGTTTTCTGGCGTGCCTAGACCGCCTCCGATCATGGTCATTCTTTCTCCAAATTCACTACAAATTTCTCCTCCCATTCCTCCATTGCTCCTCGAGCAATTTTCCAGGCTCTCCATCACACCCCCGCACGGGTCGTTATTGATTCAATCATTTGCCAATCTTTCAATCTCCACTCCTCCTTCTATTCCTCCTTCACATTACTTTCTACTGGAAAAAAAAAATAAAAATGAATAAAAAATGAAAACGAAAAAAAAAACACCAAAATTCCAACTTTTCAATCCTCCATCTCCATTGAGGAGACCCCTTATCTCCTTTCTGAGCGTGTCCCGACCCAGGGGCCGCTCTTCCAAGATTCATTGATAAATCTTTTCTACCCCTCCGGCGAGGGGTCTTCATCTGTATCTCCTCCTGTATCCACTTTTTCACCTCCTTCCTTTTCTTCTTCTAATGATCAAGCTAGTTGCTCTTCTTCTTCTAATGATAAAATTCATGGGGTAGCTTCACATAAGAAATCCAAGGGTAAGCAGATTCCCCGTAGATTCCTCAGAGAGTTAGCCATTAGATGTCAGACTTGTTTAGCCATCCCCGAATTTGTGGAAAATCCGATTATCCTGTCGGAGTTGGAATATGAGGATACTTGTGCTGCTTATGAGGGTTTGGGTGTCTATGAGATTATGAACGATGAAGACCCTATTGAAGAGGGGGATGAAAGTTACGAAGAATATGAGGACGAGGCTGATGCCTTTGTCAGTGGCATGCGAAGATTTGATGCACTATCAGCCTCCGTAGAAGAGCCTACCAAAGAAATAAATTAGGTACGGAAGAAGACCCTAGGATTGTCCTCATCAGCAAGAATTTGCTGCCCTCCGAAAGGAGGCGCTTATTTTGGTACTTCAAGAATACAAGGACACGTTCACGTGGAGTTATGAAATATGCCAGGATTAGACCCTGCACTCGTTGAACATCGGCTTACACTTAAGCCAGGGTCCGTCCGGGTTAAACAACGGTTGAGACGTTTCCACCCTAATATGGCTTTAAAGATGAAAGAGAAGGTCGACAAGCTTCATAAGGCTAGATTTATTAGAGTCATCCTCTATCCTAACTGGGTGGCTAACATAGTCCTGGTCATGAAGAAGGACGGAAAGGTTTGGATTTGTATAGACTTCCGGGACCTCAACTGTGCGTGTCCTAAAGATGACTTCCCCCTCCCTCATATTGATGTTTTGATTGATAATACGGCAGGATATGAGACTCTCTCGTTTATGGATGGCTTCTCGGGTTATAATCAGATTCGCTTGGCTGAGGAAGATCAAGAAAAAATATCATTCACTACACCATGGGGTACATACTGCTATGTGGTCATGCCTTTTGGACTCAAGAATGCTGGAGCCACCTATCAGAGGGCTATGATGGCAATTTTTCATGATATGATCCACATTTATATTGAGGTGTATGTGGATGACCTGGTAGTAAAATCAAGAACAAGGATTGAGCATCCTGGGGTTCTAGCTAAAGTTTTGCAAAGAGCACGAGAGTATCAGTTGAAAATGAACCCCAAGAAGTGCGTATTTGGTGTTTCATCAGGGAAGTTGCTTGAATTTATTGTCAGCAAAAGGGAAATTGAAGTTGATCCCAATAAGGCGAAGGCCATCATAGATATGTCTCCTCCCAAGAATTTGAAGGAAGTTCGAGGATTAATCGGGAGGTTGCAATTTATTCGCCACTTTGTCTCCCAACATTCACAAAGATGCAGGCCGTTTTACGAGCTTACTAAGCCGGGGGTCAAGTTTAATTGGGATGACAAGTGTCAGGCAGCCTTTGACAGATTGAAGGATTATCTGGCCAATCCTCCTGTCCTGAGGCCGCCAGTTCCAGGCAAACCACTCATTCTCTATGTCTCTGTCCTGGATGACTCTGTAGGTGCTGTCCTAGCTCAAGTGGATGAAGAAGGGAAGGAGAGGGCAGCATACTACTTGTCTAAACTTCTCAACCCCTGTGAGCAGAGGTACTCAGCCATAGAGAAGACTTGCGCTGCTTTAGTCTGGGTAGTTCAGAAGTTAAAGCATTATTTCTTAGCTCACGAGGTTCACCTCATTGCTCGCATGAATCGATTAAATTCCTTCTTGAAAAATCTGTCCTTACCGACCGATTAGCACGCTGGCAAAGTTTCCTCTCTCAGTTCGACATCACTTACATTCAACAGAAAGCTATCAAAGGCTATGTCATTGCCGAACATCTTGCTCATCACCCTCTACCCCGATTTGATCCTGTCAATTCGGAGTTTCCAGATGAAGAACTAATGTCCATTAATCGGCCCCACGATCCTATGTGGACATTACATTTTGATGGAGCTCTAAATTCCCAATGAAGAGGGATCGGCATGGTTCTTTTAACACCAGAAGGGGTCACCATCCCATTCGCCGCTCAGCTTACTTTCCCTGTCACAAACAATATAGCTGAGTATGAGGCTCTTTTGGTCGGCCTTCAAACCGCCTATAAATATGGTGTTACCCAATTACGAATTATTGGTGATAGTCAGCTCATTCTACGCCAAGTGCTCGTCAAATGCCGCACCATTAATCCTAAGCTCAAGCCGTACCAGGAACTTGCTTCAGCTTATGCCAAACTCTTCACCAAGTTTATCTTCATCCATGTCTCTCGTAGCCAGAATATCTTAGCTGACGCTCTTGCCTCTTTGGCCTCTGCTTTAGTCTTCCCTCCCCACCGAGATTTTCATGTTCCTCTTATTCATCAGCGTAACACTCCAACTATTAAGGATCGTGCATTCCTCGACATTAGGGACAAGGTGCTCGAGAAGGTCAGGCAGAGTGGAGCTTTTAAAAGTAAAGATGTCATGTTATTAGATTGGGAAGAAGAGTTGGCTGATGAGGAGAAACCTTGGTATTATGAGATTGTCAGATATTGCAATGATCAGTCCTATCCCGAAGAAGCCACAATGGAAGAAAAGAAAGCAATTAGAAGAGTGGCTCAACGTTATGTTTTGGTTGGAGGTGTGCTCTATAGAAGAGGGCTCACGGGCGTTTTATTAAGATGCCTCGACGATGATGAATCCTGTAAGGTCGTGGAAGAGGCGCATTCAGGAGTGTGTGGTGGTCATGTGAACAACCAGATGCTAGCTAAGAAGATCCTTAGGCTAGGCTTCTATTGGCCAACTCTAGAAGAGGATTGTTCCATCTATGGTCAAAGGTGTGTTAAGTGCCAACTGCACGCCGACAAGATTCATTCTCCTGCTTCTTCACTCCATCCTATGTCCTCCCCATGGCCTTTCTCCATGTGGGCTTTCGACATCATTGAACCTCTTGGTGATTCGAACCTCCTTACAAAGCAAAAGTCATTCATCCTCACGGCAACAGAGTACTTCACCAAGTGGGCGGAAGCGGAAGCATACGTGGAGATTAAAGCATCGACCGTCTGCAAGTTCATAATGAAGAACATCATCGCAAGGTTCGGCATCCCGAGCACCATCATCACCGACAATGGACCCCAATTCATCTCTCAAGAGCTCAAGAATCTCTGCAACAGGTATAACATTGCATTGCATCATTCTTCTCCCTATTATTCGCAGGGCAATGGCCAGGCAGAAGCAACTAATAAGACCTTGATCAAAATTGTTAAGAAAACGTGTGAAGCTAATAAATTTTCGGATTGGCCAGACAAGCTAGTTGAAGCTCTATGGGCCTATCGCACTTCCGTTCGTACCCCCACTGGGCAAACTCCTTTCGCCCTTACTTATGGAATGGAGGCGGTAGTCCCTTATGAGATTCTCATTCCCTCTCTGCGAGTACAATTGGACAAGGAATTCCCTATTGATGAGCGTCGTGATTCACTCCTTGCCCAGTTGGAACTCCTAGATGAGAAGCGTCTGGTCGCCGCTGAGCATGCGCGTGTTTATCAAAATAGGCTTTCACGTTTTTATCAAACGAAAGTAATTGAGAGAAAATTTAAGATCGGTGAGATGGTAATCAAAAGAATCTTTGTAAAATCTGGTGGGCCTCGTTCAAAACTCCAACCAAACTGGGAAGGACCCTTCGTTATAAAAGATGTTTATCCTGGCAATGCTTATAAACTGATTAATGCTGAAGGAGAAGAGCTGGCTCATCTTTGGAATGGTTTGTACCTTAAGAAATATTATCCCTAATCCAAAAACCAAAAATATATATATATAAATTTTTCCAAAAATCTAAAATATATATATATAATTTTCCAAAAATCTAAGAAAAATAGAAAAATTTCCAAAATCCAAAAATATAATTTTTTTCAAAATCCAAAAAAATAGAAAATTTTCCAAAATCCAAAAAAATATAGAAAATTTTCCAAAATCGAAAAAAATAGAAATTTTCAAAACTCAAAACAAAATATAAGTTTTTAAAATTCCCAAGTGGTTGCCATAGCGTACGAGGACGCAAAGTCCGAAAGGTCAAACTTCAGAATTCATTCATCAGTCTTGCTTACTTAAAATGGGGTCAACACCCGCACACACTACACGCTTAACCCTTGAACTCAAACGGTGCAAAATCCGATGGGAAGTCAAAACCTAACTAAAGGTGAAGACAATACCCATTCTTTTCCTTTTCGGCTGTGAGACACGGAAAAAAAATCTAGTCGACTTTTATCGTGGATAAAAGGTAGATTTTCGTTCTTTTTGAAAAGAAACGCTCCTCTGCGTAGAGAGGGTTCCGTGGGTGCGCGTCGTATCAGACGATTTGGGTTCGAGTGCTGGACCTTTCCCCACTGATTGGAGTCAGTGTTGATTTACATCGACCTAACGTCCGAACACCTTTGTTTGACTGTCAAAGAAGTTCAAAGTCTTCTATAGAGGTTCTGATGTGGAGGGCAAGCTCACTCGAGAGACTCTCCATGACCACTCATTTACCACCAACACATTAATAGAGTTAGGGCTAAGTCTGAACAAAACTCTAAGATTTTAGAATAAAGACGCAAATATGCGGAAGCCGTAGGCGTTTTTGAAGTAGAGAGAAGTTTTCTGGACCCCGAGGGTATTTTGGTAATTTTACCACCCCAGGGGTATTTTGGTAATTTTCCCAGGCCAGGGGTATTTATGAAATTTTTGGGCTGGAACGGAAGTAGGATCGGGTTCCTAACTCCCCAAGGCATAGAAGCCGTTTCTGGAGGGTTTCAAGGGCTCTGAGGTCATTTTTAAGTCACAGGGGTATTTTGGTAATTTTACCAGACCCTGGACCTAGGTTTGAGATGATACCCGAGTGTTGGACTGAGCTGACAACACTTCCGGAGCGAAGGAATGACAAGGGACTTCATTGAAGACACACATCTGTCAATTTGACCGAAGGAGGGGTATATGTACAATTTTCATAAGTCGGGGGTTTTCTTATAATTCTCCTACCCGAGGATACATATACAACATGCTGAGTGCTTCTATAGTTCAAATGAGTATAAGGGTTGTCGGCGAGTTGTCGACTGTACAAAAGTCCGCACTAACGCGGGAAGTAGGGACGTAGCCCCAATTACAAAAAGTTGCAGGGTTTGACTGCAAATTACAGGACTTTGATCTTTTACGGTCCCGGGGAGGACATTTTTATAATTTCGTCATTATTCTGACAGAAATACATGACTTAGTCGTCTCGGGATGTAAAGACTTACAAACATGGCCTACTAAGAGGCGTAATTAACAACATGGCCCGCTGAGGGGCAAAAACGTAAATATACCCCGTAGGGGCATAAATACAAGACCCGGGGACTTACCCCTCGCAGGCCAAGACAAACGAACAAACGAACAAAACGCTTCAAGTGTCTTCCGTCGGTTCTCCCTTTTTTTTTCGAATGGGACCCGTAGGGGCTATTTATAGAAGGTAGGGGATCGGCCCGGGGTAGCTCGGACCCGGGCGGGTCCGCCCGGGTGAGCGGGACCCCTGGCGGGTCCGCCCGGGTGTGCAGCACGCTGGACGGGTCCGCCCGGGGTGTGCAGGCCCCGGGCGGGTCTGCCCCGCCCGCGCGCGGCCCCGGGGGAACCCGCCCGGGGGTGATTTACCCCGGGCGGGGTTCCCTCTCCCCGGGTGGTCCAGTCTTCACTTTTTGAAAGTATTCGTACGGCTTCGACAGCGACCTTTCCGCGTCTTCGACTCCGTCCGGGCACGTGGAAAAGAGGAAACTTCTTTCCGAGCTTTGTTCGTCGTCTTCCACGCATCGTTTGTCCGTCGGGGGAGGAATTTTTGATCCCGCGAGACGTGATACACGCCGTCGAGATACTAAAAAGGTGTGCATAGCACGTTCTCTTGCCCCTAGGGCTTGATTTTGTTGATTTCACCTGGAACCACATGATTGCAATAATCTTCGTGGATTTATCACGGGTTCTTCTCGCTTCTATAGAGTAGAACGGGTTGGGCTAAGCCAATGCCGAAAGCATGAAGCCTCCGTGCTTGCATGCGTGTTTTTCCTGTTACAACAAGTGCCCCCCAAGGGACATCCGGGACAGCTGGAGGCAGGGGCGGATGGCCCGTGCATTTTCATATGTATTGTGACATGTCCGCTGAGGGACTTGTGTCTGGAGCGTAGCTCCTACATTGAGATGGTTTGAACCATAATCTCTAATGCTCTTGTATTTTCTTCTCTCCTATATTTTTTTTTTGAGAAGTTACAGATATGGCTCGTCCAAGCCGGAGCCGAGGTGTCGCGCGGGGGTCGAGAGCGACCGGCCCTAACGAACATTATGTGCAACGGACTGACAAGTCCATGCCGCCTTTGCCTCCTCGCCGTGTCGCTTCTGACAGCTCCGATGCATTTGATCGAGCCACCTCCTGGGTCGCTGAAGGCCCAACGAAAGATGTCCCTGCCGGCGAGGGCGTGGTTGATGTTCCCCGGAGTTGACGTAGACCTGCTTCTGAGAGACTTGTTGGCCTAGAGTTGATGAGGGCTTGGTTCTGAGAGACTTGTTAGCCCGAAGCTGATGGGGGTCTACTGTTGAGAGACTTGTTGGCCCGGAGTTGATGTAGGCCTGCTTCTGAGAGACTTGTTGGCCTGGAGTTGATGTAGGCCTGCTTCTGAAAGACTTGTTGGCCTGGAGTTGATGAGGGCTTGCTTCTGAGAGACTTGTTAGCCCGAAGCTGATGGGCGCCTGCTCGAAGAGGCGCATCCATCTGAGTCGTCGTTGATTGACTATCGAGCTGTGATAGTTGGAAATCAACATTGGCCGACCCTTGGGGGTGTGTTGGCCAAAAGTCATGGTGCTGGCTGACCATTGAGATGCCACTGAAGGCGTGTCGGCTAACCACTGAGATGTGTAGCCGCAAGTTAAAGCTGGCTAACTGCTGAGGTGTCGCCAAAGATGTACTGGCTAACATTCTGAGGTGTAGCCGAACATGTTGATGTGTCGGCTGACCGCTGAGGTGTGTCGCCGAATGTTGAGGGTGGCCAATTGCTGACTTGTGATAGCCAAGATTGATGTAGACCAGCCCTTAGGGCATGCTGGTCTGGGTTGATGTCGGCCGTACACGTGCTGAGGCAACTCCTTTCTTTGTTTTAGCTTCAGCTAGTGAGGCTTCAAAGCTGCTTCAGAGTTTCATGACCCTTGGGATGGAGTGGCCGAATGGTCCTCAACTTGGTGTAGCATTGCCAAATGCATGCATTTGGTCTCTCTCGGGACGCCTGGATGACTGAGCTTGCGTCTTTATGGGAGGTGTTCGCCCACCTTCGCGCTATTTAGAAAGCGGAGGCGGAGGACTCAGCTGACGATTCAGCAGGAGGAGGAGCAACTTTGTAGACTTCGGAGAGCCCAGGCTGATGTGGGCGCCCAAGTCAAGGCCACTTACGAGCGCGAGCAGATGGCCTCCCACAGAGTGGAGGGGCTTTTGTGAGAGGTCTGGAGGACCGAGAAGGAGCGCAGTCTTGCCCATGCCGATGTAGACTCTTCGCCGTAGGCTTGAGGGGCTCCAGGAGGAAGCTCTTTAGAGTGAGACTCGCCTTGCTAAGCTGAGGAGGAGCGAGTCTGATGCTTGATAAGCCCTTTCTTTTTTTTTTCACTTTACCAGCCCTACCACCCTTTCGGATTTTCGCCAGGACTGGCCCCCTTTAGCTTTTTCCAGTGCGCCCTTTCGGGTTTTCACACTGAGGGGTACCCATTTTTGCCTAAGGCGCCCTTTCGGGTTTTCACCTTAGCCGGGTTAAAGCCTTTTTGCTCTTGATTGCTCGTCTAACAGAAACAACCAAGTCCGCTGGGGTCTCAATATTTTTAACCCCGTTTTTTTTTTAACCCTATAATGCCAAAAGGCGAGGAAAGTGTGGCACTCCCGTAGGGACGTGTGTGCCGCAAAGGTGGGACAAGTGGGTAGATTTGATTGTCCGAGTGGGACGAATGAATCAAATCTGTGAGCCGAAAGGCGAAACGGGTTGGTAGCCTGAGAGGGTGTACTGAGATCGAACCCAAGAGGATAGAAAGGAGCCGAAAGGCATAATGGGTTGGCAGCCCGAGAGAGCATGCTGAAGCCAAGCCCGGTATGACAAGATGGGTGGATTCGACTGCCTTAGTGGGACGTAATTAGCCAAATCCAAAACTGAAGGTTGACCGGATTAGCAACCCTAAAAGGGTGTGCATATGCCAAGCCCGATTGGAACAACAAAGGAGTTGGTTTAACAGTCCGAAAGGGACATGCGGGTTAAACCTGGAGGCCGATAGGCGGGATGAGTTGGCAGCCCGAAAGAGCATACATAGGCCAGACCTGAAACGATGACAGGAAGGGATTCGACAGCCCGAGTGGGACGTATAAGTCAAATCCGTGAGCCGATAGGCAAACAGGGTTGGCAGCCTGAGAGGGCATGCTGAGGCCAGACCCGTGGGGACAAAGGAGTAAACTTGACGATCCCGGTGGGATATATGAGTCAAGTCTAAAGCCAAGAGGCGAGATGGGTTGACAGCCCGAGAGAGCATGCAGAGGTCAGACCCAGAAGAAGAAAAAGGGTGGATTTGACAGCCCTAGTGGGATGTGAGAGTCAAATTCGAGAGCCGATAGACGAGATAGGTTGACAGCCCGAGAGAGCATACTGAGGCCATTCCGGATGGGACAAAGATGGGTTTGACCACCCTACTGGGACGTGAAAGTCAAACCCGAAAGCCGATAGGCGAGTAGGTGGGTTGGCAGCCCGAGAGGACATGCTGAGGCCAGACCCGGTGGGACATGTGCCAGAAGACACGATGGATTGGTAGCCCGAGAGAGCATACTGAGACCAGATCCCAAGGAGGTTAAATGAGCCGAAAGGCATGAAGGGTTGGCAGCCCGAGAGAGCATACTGAGGCCATTCCCTAGAATGAAACAGGAGCCGAAAGGCATGAAAAGTTGGCAGCCCGAGAGAGCATACTGAGGCCAGTCCCAGTAGGACAAGAGAGTAAGCGGGTTTAACTACTCAGAAGAGACATATGAGCTGAACCCGGAAGCCGGTAGGCGGAATGGGTCGACAGCCCGAAAGGGGCATGCGTAGGCCGAGCTCGATGGGACACAAAGGAGTCAAAGGGTAACATCGGTTGGCAGCTCGAGAGAGCATGCTGAGGCCATACCCGATGGGACACAAAGGAGTCAAAGGGTAACATCGGTTGGCAGCTCGAGAGAGCATACTGAGGCCATACCCGATGGGACACAAAGGAGTCAAAGGGTAACATCGGTTGGCAGCTCGAGAGAGCATGCTGAGGCCATACCCGATGGGACACAAAGGAGTCAAAGGGTAACATCCCAAAAGGGGCAGAATATGACAACCTCAGAATGTCGGTGGGACTAGGTGTCATAGAATGACATATAAGGCGTAGCCATGACATCAATGTGATGTTTTGGTCGAGATGGGGCGGAGTCATTGACTTAGAGCCACCCTTAAGATAGATAAGGAGAGGATTTTTTTTTTCACATTACCAACCTCACCGCCCTTTCGGATTTTCGCCGAGGCTGGCCCCCTTTAGCTTTTTCCGGTGCGCCCTTTCGGGTTTTCACACCGAGGGGTTGTCCGTTTTTGCCCGAGGCGCCCTTTCGGGTTTTCACCTCGACCGGGTCTGTGGCCTTTTTACCCCCAGCCAACCGTTGAAGGCTGACTGAGTCCGCCGGAGTATCAGTATTTTTAACCTCTTTTTTCTTCTTTTTTTTTCTTTTTTTTTTGGAACCTTCACTCAGGAGAGGTACTGTCCTGTGAGGACTGCTGGGGAAACTCTTGCTGTGACGCGTAGTAGAGTTTCATGTGCTTGCCGTTGAGAGGAGGGAAAGGATTGTCTCCCTTGTGGTCAAGGACCGTATAGGCCCCTCCTTTGTAGACCTTCTGGATGACGTAAGGCCCACGCCAATTAGGCTAGAGTTTGCCGCTGGATCTTCTCGCGAGAACCTCCTTTTCTTTGACCATGACAAGGTCGCCTTTCTTGAACGCCCGTTGCTTGACCAGCTTATCATAGGCACGTGTCATGCGGGCTTGATACACTTGTAAGTGTTTGTAGGCTTTGAGTCTTTGACCCTCAAGGTTGGACAATTCCTCGAGCCTTCTTTCAATTTCAGATTGGTCTTGGCCTGGCAATCCAACGTGCAGAGCAACGCGGTAAGATGTTAGCTCGATCTCCACAGGGACCACCGCTTCAGCTCCATAGACCAAAGAGAATGGGGAACAACCCGTGGGGGTTTTGTAAATAGTCCGATAGGCCCATAGGGCTTCGTGGACCTTCTCGCCCCAATCCCGCTTGCGGCCACCTACTATCTTGGACAGCAGCTTGCAGAGGGTTTTGTTGAAGGCCTCGGCCAACCCGTTGGCTTGGGGATTGTAGACTGATGACGTCCTCCAATCGATATGGAACTTGACCGCCAAAGCATAAACAATCTTGTTCTTGAACGACGTGCCATTATCGGATATAATCCGACTGGGGGTGCCGAATCTGTATATGATATAGTGCCGCACAAAACGAGCAACTATCTCTCCTGTAACTTCCCGTAATGGAACGGCTTCCGCCCATTTGGAGAAGTAATCGGTGGCAGCGAGTATGAACTTGTGCCCCTGGGACGATGGTGGGAATGGTCCCACAATATCCATACCCCACTCTGCAAACGGCCAAGTAGGCGCTGTTGGATGGAGCGGGTTAGGTGGCCGCCGAGGGACTGGGTCGAATGCTTGGCATTGATGACATGTACGAGCATATTGATTGCAATCTTCGTACATGGTGGGCCAGTAGAACCCTTTGAGCTTGATGCTATTTTTCATCTTAGCTCCTGCCTGGTGAGCTCCGCACAATCCGGAGTGGACCTCGTGCATGACGGTCTTCGCTTCCTTGGACGAAAGGCACCGCAGGAGGACCGATCGGTCTTTCTCATGGACAAGCCTAAAGAGCAGATCGTCAATCAGCTGGTAGGATGTCGCCCTGCGTAGCAGTTGCACCCTCTGAGCCCGATCAGGAGGGAGCCAGCCGTTCTTTATTTTTATGATCGGCTCAGGCCAATCTTCCTCTTCGGGAGCATTCTCCTCTTGAATGTTGTCGACCTCATAAACAGTGAGGCCGGATTCTTCGTCGAGCACACTTGGCATGAGCCTTCGGTGTCTGACTGTAATATTCAATTCTGCCTCAGGCGGGAGTTTTAGGGCTGCTGCCAACTTTGCAAGAGCATCGGCATGGGAGTTGCTGCCTCTGGGGACATGGCCTATTTCAAATAGGTAAAATTTTTCTTTGAGCCTCATGACGGCTACATAGTAGGGGACGAGCTCCTTCTTCCGGACGTCATAGACGCCCAGTACTTGTCGGATGACGAGTTGAGAATCCCCGTACACTTTGATGCACTTGATGTCCATCTCCAGTGCCAGTTGAAGCCCAATAATCAACGCTTCATGCTCTGCCTCATTATTAGTCAGTGACTTCATGAGAGTGCAAGAGTTGTGGAGGATACCGCCTTGTGGAGACACAAAGACTACCCCCGCACCCGAGGCATAGTCCGTAAGGCCGTCGGCCCTTTTGATTGTCTGAGAGGCGCCATCAAAATATAACTCCCAGAACGGGAGGTCAAAGGTGAGGACACCCGGCTCCATTTGTGGTGGGACTTTTTCAGAATGCTCCCCAATGGCTTGAGAAGGCACTAACACCTCTTCGTCGGGTAGCTCGAAGTTGAGTGGCGAATCTTCCGACACAGGGTGCGCTGCTAATAACTCCGCCATCCCTTGTCCCTTGATCGCCCTGCGTGGGACAAAGGTAATATCAAACTCCATAAGGATAAGTGCCCATTTGCCGAGTCTACCAGAGAGGACAGGTTGGCTGAGCAGAAATTTGAGTGGGTCACATTTTGAGATGAGCTCCACCCGGTGGGCTAGAAGGTAGTGCCTCAGCTTCTTGACAGCAAACACCAGAGCTAGGCACGCCTTTTCCATGGGAGCGTACCGATGCTCAGGCCCAATCAGCTTTCGACTGAGGTAGTACAGCGACTGTTCTTTGCCCTCGTCATTGACCTGGGCTAGCAGAGCCCCTAAAGAGGCATCCATGGCAGCAATATATAAGATAAGGGGCTTCCCTCTGACGGGCGCCCCTAAGACTGGAGGAGTCAGCAGATACTCTTTGATTTGCTCGAAGGCCTTCTGACAGTCTTCGTCCCATATGAAGGGTGCTCCTTTCTTCATCAGTCTGCCGAAAGGTAGGCATATTCCTGAGAGGTTAGAAATAAACCGCCTGATATAGGCGAGCCTTCCCTGAAGAGATCTGAGCTCTGTCAAGTTCTTGGGCGGAGGTAGTCCTCTTATAGCCTTGATTTTATCAGGGTCAATTTCTATGCCCCGATATCTGACAATGAAGCCAAGGAACTTGCCACTGGAGACGCCGAAGGCGCACTTCATCGGGTTCATCTTGAGTTGGAATTGTCGAAGCCTTTCAAAGACTCGACGCAGGTCATCTAAGTGATCCTCCCGCTTCTTTGTCTTGACGACCAAATCATCGACATAGCATTCGACAAGGTCATGTAGCATCTCGTCGAAGATCTTGGTCATTGCCCTTTGATAGGTTGCGCCGGCATTTTTCAGACCGAACGGCATTCTTTTGTAGTTGAAGATCCCCTTAGGAGAACGGAAAGCCGTATGGCCTTTGTCTTTGACGGCCATGCGGATTTGATTATAGCCCGACGATCGTCCATAAAAGACAAGGCTTCGTGACCGGTGGTCATATCAACCATTGTCTCAGTGATTGGGACAGGGAAGTCGTCCTTTGGGCATGTCTTTTTCAAATCCCTGAAGTCGATGCAGACTCGGACTTGGCCATTCTTCTTCTTGACAGGGACTATGTTAGCGAGCCACACAGGGTACATGCAAGGCTCTATGAAGTCCACATTAAGCATTTTGTCAACCTCAGCATTGACCTTCAGCTCCAGCTCGTGGTGCATACGCCTTTGAGCTTGCTTGACTGGCTTGACTCTTGAAAGTATTGCCAGCTCATGTTCAGCCACAGAAGGGTCGAGCCCAGGCATTTCTTTGTAAGTCCAAGCGAAACAATCCCTGAACTCTTCTAAAAGTTGTCGATACGACTGCCTTTCTTTCTCGCTGAGGAGAGCACTTATGAAGGTGGGACGATGTTCACTTTTACTTCCCAGATTGATCTCAATCAACTCGTCCACAGTTGCTTGACCACCGTCTTCAAGCTCCGGTGGAGCTGGTTGGAGGTCGACGAAGTCTCCCTCGTCGTCTGTATTTGCTTCATAGACTTCAAATTCTTCGAAGCACTCTTGCTCGTGGCTTGAAGCCGAAGGGCTTGCTTTGTTTTGCGGATGGTTAGCAGGCTGGGCTGCTTTTTCCTCTGAAGGGTGACCATTGTCAGCTCCTGATGAAGGTGAGGGTGTCAAGGACACGTCACAGGACTCCCTTACAGAGTCATCAACCTTAGGCTCAGCTTTTGCCTGCCCTGTGATGGAGAGGTAGCAGTCCTATGGTGTTGACTGCAAAGTGGACCTCGAAGTCCATCTCCTGGTCATAGCCAAGGCCCCTTGTATCTTTGCGGGAGAAGGGAGGTTTCCCGCAGACTTGCGGAGGATTCCACAGTTGATGGAAATACGCCGCTCGTGCAGGGTCCAGAGTTTGCGGGATGTGCTGCTTTTTGCACATTTCCCTGATGTAGTTGGGCATGTCATCCATGTTCTGGACTGGCTCTGGCACCACATCGGCGGGAGTATCCCAGCCGAAATCATCTTCAGGAGGGCACGGTGGGACTAAATCACCTTTGTAAAAGATGATCGGCTTATCCCCCCTTGCTCTTGTTGCGTCTCCTTCTCCGTTGATAGGAGACTGTAAAGGTCTTCAACTGTTCCACCTCCTGTTCTTCCCATTGGGACAAGAGTTGAAGGCACTTAGGCGGTAAGGAGATACTTCCGTTAATGATCCGGCTGATGAGGTTGGCTTCCAAGTCAACACTTCGCCTTTCCGGTTGGGTCGGCTTGGAGGCGGCATTGAGGCTCAGCCTGTCCAGCTTTACGATGTCTTGGTTGACAGTGAAGAGCTGCCCTTCTTCAACTTCAGGGTCCACCTTTTGCTTCCCTTTGTCTTTTAAAGACTCGGGGATTGTTAAAGTTGGCTTCCCAAAATATAGCGAAGCATCGGCCAGATGGCACTCATTGGGGTGGAACGGGGCTTGATCTGCGGAGAGCGTATGTTGCTCCCCTTCCTTAGCATGAACAACCCAGTTTTCATGCAGCCAGGGGTCTTCCAAGCAGCATCTTGTAAGATGTGTCAGAGTTGATGATATAGAATGTCGCTTGGGCGATAAAATCACCCCAGGCAAGCTTGACTACAACCCGACCAAGTGCTTCCTCGGAACCCTGATTGAATCCCGAGACCTTGACATCGGTCACCTTTTGCAAATAAGGTGCCAAGTATAGACACTTGAAAGTCTTCAAAGGCATAATGTTGATAGCCGCTCCGGCGTCCACCAGGATGCGATTCACGTCATGCCCATTAATCGTCCCCTTCATATATAAGGGGCGATTATGACACGGGGAGGACAGCAACATGTCTTTGTCCGTGAAGGAGATGTTGTCTGTGAGTGCTTCATATGCCTGGGCTTGCAACTCTGCAACATGGGCTTCATATGTCTCTGGATATCGAAGTATCTTGACAAGAGCCTCTCTGAGGTCTTTGCTCCAGGCAATGGCTTCCCAGATGGTGACATTTGTTGGGAACCGCTTCATATAATGAATGATTTTACGGTCCGCCCGAGCTCGGGTCTTATCAAATGGCGGGATGATCTCCGCCAGGGTCTTCGGTGCCTGGCGAGGCTTCTCTCGCTTAAAAGGGCGCTCCTCCGTATTCTGGCCTTCTGCATCTTCTTGGAATAGCAGAGCCAAAGATTCCTCTGGAGGTAGCAAAGGTTCTTCAGGCTGGTCTTCATTAGAAGGACCGACCTGGCTCACGGGCTCGACCCTGTTGGAGGGGCCGACCTGCTCTGACGCCTTCTCGCCCTTCGGCGACTTGGCCGGCTCCTCTTCTTCTTCGGAGGAGGCGATTCTAAAAGGGACGCCACCCGACTTAGCCATTGAAATGGGGCCTGAACCCTCTGAGGGGCTGAGAATGAAAGGTATCCCCCGAACTTGAGTTTCCGGGACAGGACCCGGTTTCTCCCCTCTGAATATTATGACCCGTTCAAGAGTCAGGGGACCTTCACGTCCACGTCCTCGGCCACGACCTCGACCGTTTCTTGCCGAGCGGCGTTGATATGTCGCCATAGGAGCCTTGCCTCCAGTGCTATTGGCCGTGGGACAGTAAATGTTGTCGGGCGACGGGATCGCCACCATGTTGCAGGAGAGCTCTTGCATCATTTCCTCGATCATCTCGACAGTAAGCTCCTCATCTTTATAGAATAAGGAGAGCTCCTCCGGGATTGGGAAGTCTTCGCCTTCTTCAAGACGGTGAACCATTTCTCGGAGCCATTGCAGAAGACGAGCTTTGCGCCCAAGCTTGTCCCAGGGAATATATTCGTCTAGAGTGACGACCCTGGTGGGATGTGGGGGAGTGTACTCCTCCAGCTCATCTATGAGCTTTTGGAGTCTTTTAGAGGAGTGGGCTCCTTAGGAGCCTCCATATCAGCTGCTTGCTCGGCTTGCTTCTTCAACCTCCTCTTCAAATTCTTCCTGCGATTCTTCTCCTGCTTCTTTTGGCGTGCTGCCTCTTGAAAAGAGAGAGGAGTTCGCTTTGGCGGTGGGACTTGCTTGCCCCCAGAATTTTACTTCTTGCTCCGGGCTGGCTCCTTAGGAGCTTTAGTGCCACGGCTCTTTCTGGGGGCAACCTTGGTCCAAATGGCCTCCTCCGACTGAGGCTGGAAGGTGGCATTGACTGCCTGAGCAATTATTTCAGGAGGCAACTCCTGGAACTCTGCTAGTCCACAGTAGGGCCTCTGGGAGCTTTATAGTTCCACCGACTTTGCTTGGACCGGTGGGTTGGCTTGCTTGAGCTGCTGAGGCTTTTCCACAATTGGCGGCCTCGCTGGGCTGATGGAGGCCCTAGCCGGGATCTTTGCGGGCTCAAGGAGTTGAGTCCTCTCCCCGACTAATGGCCTTGCTGACTTGGCAGGAACTTTAGCTGAAGACTCTGACGCCTTGGCTTTGCCTTTGTTATCTGGCCGAGAGTTCTCTCTTATGACGATGCCAGGCTGACTCGACTTGGGACGGGCCTTGGAACTCTCTCCCACAGCTTGGCTTCCTGGGTTCTGGACCTTAGGCCCTTTATAGGTGGCCTTGCCTTTAGTGAGTAATGGGAATTCATCATTCTCCGCGGGCTCACTTGGCCGGGCTAATCGGGAAAAAGCTTCGGTTTCTCGCCGGGCCTGCTGGAGAGTCTCCCTGGCGGCCTCTGCAAGGCGCAACCTTGTCATGGAGTTCCCCTGAGTATCGATAACCCCTCTCTGGATGAGGGCTTCGATGAAGTCTTGAACCTCTGGGCATTGCCGAGTGGAGTGAGACACCCTTGCATGATACTTGCAATAGCGCGGGTGTCTCTTGACCGTCTCATTGTAATAAGACGGCGAGTCATGTGTCAGCACCCAGCCATCCTCCAGAAGTTTGTCAAAAATCTTCTCAGTGTCTTCCTTAGGAAAAGAACACTGATGAGATGGTCGCCACCCTGGACACCATAGTGTGGACTTGGGCGATTGGGAACTGGCTCCCTGGGAACTGACTCCCTCCTGCTACGGCTCGGGGAACTGGAAGGCTGCTGCAGCGTGAATGACGTTGACATAGAAGTGAAGACTCCTTCGTGCATGCGGCTGCGGTGGGTCGACCAGGAATTCACCCATGTTGACCTTCCCTCGCTTGATCAAGTCCTCAGCGAGGTCCTTGAATGGTTCACAGTTGTGGATGATGTGGCCAACAACTTCATGGTAGGAGCAATAGCCCTGATGAAAAGCAGCACCTGGTGTTTGCTCCATGGGTGATGGGCTAATCAACCCCGCCCTCTGACATGCGAAGAAGATATTGGGGGTTTTTTCTAAAGGGAAGGAGTATAACTTCTCTGGGGGCTCGACTTGAAGTGGAGCCTCCACGTCTTCCGGTGAGCTCTCCTCGCCTTCAGATGAGTCTGGGGACTCTCCAGAGAGCCAACCCCTGAGCGGGGCCCGGCCCGTGGGTGATACACCTGCCTCCCGTATGTGGGCTGGAGCTAACCCCCTGGCAAATGGGCCAAAAGGGAATGTGGACAACTGCTGATCAATGCTCTCCAGGAACTGTAGCAGGCGCCTTTGTTCTCGTAGGGGTTGAGATGTAAATCTCGCAGACGTCGAGGCCTCTGCGCTTGGCGGACCCCGTATCCGCTGAAGCTCTGACATGCGGAAGGGCTCCTCTGCCCTCGCGCGCCTTATGATTCGGTCCTCCTCCTTGGTGACCCAGATCTTCTCAAATGGAGCTGATGCTCCTCAATTGGGTTGCCCCCTGTCTTTGGACGGGGAGCTCGTGGCTTGGGCCGTTGCAGAGGACCCTGGATTGCCGCCGATATGGCAGGCTTCTTTTTCTTCGCTCCGTCCTCCCGAACTTGCCAGAGGGGCTCGAAGCGATTGGAGGTAGAAATAGTCGGGACATGACGATCCCGTGGCAGAATCGGCTCGCCTCCATCGAGCCGGATGCGGATGTCTCCGATAATTACCGTCTTGCCGGAGCGCGAGATAGCCGCTTCGGGCCTTGCACCCTTGTGGCTTCGGCGTTGCCTCCATTGGGTAGGAGCGGCAGTGTTGGCGCCCGCCATAGGCATGGCGTCATCTTGACGACGGCGGCGTTGCCCCCGTTGAGCAGGGGCAGCACCTATGAGGGTGGCCGCAGTAGGTTTGGCGCCATTGCGGCGGCGGCGTTGCCCCCGTTGAACATGAGCGATGCCAGTAGTGATATGATTGACCGGGAAGACCCGGCCAACAGTTGGGGCAGAAGGCCTGACACCTCCGGCCATTGACGTAGCAGCCAAGGGAACTCGGCTGGTTGTCGGGATGAAGGGCTTGGCACCCTTAACAGTTGGAGAATTGACCGGATGGACCCGGCCAGTTGATGAGGTAGAGGGCCCAACACCCTCAGAGACGACCTTGCTGACCAGAATAACTCGGCAAGTTGCTGGAGTCGAAGGCCTGACGCCTCCGATAGTTGTCTTCTTGACTGGGCGGACCCGGCCAGTTGAAGGAGTCGAGGGCCTGACACCCCCGACAGTCGTCTTGTCGACCGGACTGACTGTGGACGCACTTTCCGCTCAACTGTTGTCTCGCGTGGTCTATTAGTGGGTCTGTTGGTCTATTAAGTGCGCGGGCGTGCCAGTCACCGAGGTGACAATTTATTCGGGCTCCAAAGAGCCCATGGTGCGCTCGATCTGACTTCGTCAGACGATTGTGTGGTTCGTGTCGGGACCGAATCCCGTCGCGCCATAAAGGTCACGACGTCATTTACATCCCCCATACGAGGGAACACCCCTCATTAATTGCCGAAATTAGGGGCCCCGCGGCTGAAAAGAATAATACTAATTATGCGAGAGAGATAGAGGTAGATCACACTGAGAGCTGGATCTAAACCACAAACTGTCGGTCACGTCGGTCACTTGTGGACCTTTTCATGTTCGGACACGGGTCCGTGAAGGGAACGCGACGAAAAAATCCGAGACGAGTCCATTCAAATGTCTGCCGAATGCACGGCATTTTTTTTTGGTAATGATTCGAAAGGGGTTCGGAACGAGAAACAAATCCGGTCCGATTAGGATGTCGGCCCGAGGTTAGATCAATGCCTGGCCATATCGGGGTAATTCCCAAGACTCGGACTTGACCTGAAAGGGCGGCGTTGTTGTTCCCTTTTGTCCCAGGTCACGGGGAGAGATGGTGGCTGCAGTGTGGGCCCTAGCATCTTTTATATGGGGTTTTCTTAGTTATATGTTCTGGGATTTCTGATTTGCTGTTCATTGCTTCTTTATGCGTTTGTTCCGGAGGATTTCTCTTCTTTTATTCATTATTGTTATTGTTATTATTATTTGTTCTCTATTACCCCTCCCACCTCTTTTATTGTGATTAATATTGCGCATTCGGAGTCCTTTAATTAGCGTAAGTTTTATTAATTTATTTGCTATTGTTAATGCCCTTATCACGATGTATATATATATATGTATGTAGTGTGTCGGCGAAGGGGAAAATGGGAGTGTACCGCTGAGGGCAGAGAGCGTGCCGGCGAAGGGAAACAGGGCGTACCGTTGAGGGCAGAAAGGTGTACCGCGGGGAGGCTGAAAAGGGCGTACCGCTGGAGGCCAAAGGAGCGTGCCGCTGGGGCAATCGGGGTGTACCGCTGAGGGTTCAAGGGGCGTGCCGCTGGGGGCAATTAAGGGTGTACCGCTGGGGTCTTGAAGGGTGTACCGCTGAAGGTTTGAAGGAGTGTACCGCTGGAAGCTACTTGGAGTGTGCCGCTGAAGGCTGCAACGGTGAGGGTGTACCGCTGGGGGGCTGTCTGGAGTATGCCGTTGGAGGCTGCAGTGGTGGGGGCCAGAAGAAGTGTACCGGTAAAGGGGTGAGGTAATGGGAATGTGCCGGAGAAGGGATCGGATGAGCATGCCACTGGAAGGCGATTAGAATGCACCGTTGAAGGGCCAATCCGGGCGTGATGGTGGAGGTCCAGTCAATCTTCAATTTCCTATTTTAAGGCTTTTCTTTTCTTCTTGTCTTAATTTGTATGCAGTTTTATATAAACTTCTCCCCTGCTCCCACTTTGCTCGGTTCGGTCTCTTTTCTTGCGAGTCGGACGTTCGGGCTGCCGGGTAGTTAATCAGTTCGGTTCAGTTCTCGTTATAGTGCCGGCAGTGGTTTGATTAGTTGGAAGGTTTCATTAATTATCCTGTTCGTTTGTTGCTTCCTTTTGCCTCTTTTAATGTTTTATTATTTTCTCACAAAAATTCGGCAGCATCTCCCCTTGACCCGGGGCGTAAGGGAGATAAAGGGAATGCGCCCACATGGAGTGGCGGAACCCGACAACTGGAGGTGGGCCCCCGGGGGAGCAACACCTTTATAGAGCCTCGGAAAAACGTGAAGGAAAGGGGCTCGGGGGCGAGGCCAAGAAGGGGGCTGCTGAGGGACTGAAGGGTGTGCCGCTGAAGGCCATAAGGGGGGTGTACCGGCCAAGGGCCAATCGAGGCGTGCCGGCCAAGGAGTGTGCCGGCCAGGGGTGACAGGGTGTGTGTGTGCCGCTGAGGGCAGAAAGGGGTGTGCCGCTGAGGGCAACTGGGAGTGTGCCGCTGGGGGCCAAAACTAGTGTGCCGGCCAAAGCTCGGAGAGATGTGTTGGAGGATTGAAAGGGCTAAGTGTATGGGCTGGGAGGTTTTACAGGCTATTCACAGAAGGAGGGAGGAGATTCAAGGCCGGGGGTAGGCCACTTGATTACTGTGTATTCGGAGAGAGGGTAAGGGTCTCCCTCTCCCCTAAGCTAGTGAACACGGCAGATGGCCATGGAGAGGGTTGAAGGGCCTATGAGACTAAGGCTCATGGGAGAGTGCTCATGTCGACACGGAGGCCCCCAAGAACACCGGAGGAATGGGGAGACGGAGAGAGGAACGGACAGCCCGTCAAAAATCCGCAAGGCCTAGCATAAACCAACAAAATCAAAGAGAAACCCGTAGAGGGTGGTTTTCATTCATGGGAATCAAGAGGGCGTGGCCCTACATACACATTACAAGGAAAAAATGCCCAGGACGAGGTCGTGGGCAAGGGAACAACCAAAGAAAGATAGAACATAAACGAAAGGGGAAAACGGAATACAAGAGGACAGGAAGCGTTGGGGACTTGGACGCCGGCCACTGCACGCAACTCTCTCCCCTATTACATCAAGCTCTCTCTCCCTTACTCTTGCTTCTTCCCGATGGTCGTCGGAGGGGGCTCACGCCAGGAGGGCCTCTCCTTCTCTTCTCTCTTCTCCTCTTTTTTTTTCTCTGCCGTCTCCGTGGGTGTCTTCTTCTTTCTCCTCTTCTTGTCTGTCTCCTCCTTCTCCTTGTCGAAAGTAGGGGGTTTTTATACTCCGAGCACCCGGAGCCTTCGAGCACGGCCGTCGAAGGTGGGAAGTGGCCTTGTGATCATGGGGTTTGATCTGTCCCGTCCTGGGTGTCAGTGGGGTAGGCTACGTGGCCCAACGATCAGCTGCCACCTTAGACGGCTCCACTGCGCGCCACGGATGCGTAGGATATGGGCTTCACGTCGTCCGTCGAAAAGCTTCAACGTTGTGCCGCTGGCGAGTTGAAGAGACGTGCCGCTGGAGGGCCAAAACGGCGTGCCGTTGAAGCCCCTAAGGGCGTGCCGCTGAAGACCTGAAGGGCGTGCCGCTGAAGACCTACTGAGGGCGTGCCGCTGAGGCCCCTGCAGGGCGTGCCGCTGAAGACCCCCCCAGGGGGGTCTGCCTCCGAAGACCCCCAGGGGGGTGTGCCGTTGAGGGGCCGTGCCGCTGGGACCCCGAGGGGGTGTGCCGCTGAAGGGCTCCTCGGGGCGTGCCGCTGGGCCTCGCCAGGGTGTGCCGTTGGGGCCCCTTGGGGCTGGGCGTGCCGCTGGAGGGCTCCCCGGGGGGGGGGGTGTACGTACTCGGGGCCCGTTCTGAGCCCATTGTGGGCACGAGTCGTGGCCCGTTTGATTCTCTTTGAGGCCACGGGCTGTGGGACTTTTTGTGCTTGATTTCTCTGGGGTTTCTTCACTCGGCGCCGTTGCTGACGCGAGGCCGAGCAGGATCTTCAGGTATGCATTTTTTTTTGGTGTCCACAAATGCCCCCCACCCGCGGGTATCGCAGGCGAAGGATGAGCCGGGGGGGTGCCCGCGGGTGTCTTCGTCTCTTCTCTCTTTGTCGATGCCGACGGGGTGTCGAGAGCCGACCTGGTTTGTTGTTTGTTGGTCTCTTTGTTAGTGCCGACGGGGTGTCGGGAACTGAAGCAACATATTGGTCTCTTCATCAGTGCCGACGGGACGTCGGGAACTGAAGCAACATATTGGTCTCTTGGTCTCTTCATCAGCGCCGACGGGGTGCCGGGAACTGGAGTAGTATGTTGGTCTCTTTGTCTCTTCGTCGGTGCCGACGTGGCGTCGGGAACTGAAGCAGCATATTGGTCTCTTCATCAGTGCCGACGAGGGGCCGGAACTGAAGTGGTATGTTGGTCTCTTCATCTCTTCATCAGTGCCGACGGGGTGTCGAGAACTGAAGTAGTATGTTGGTCTCTTTGTCTCTTCATCAGTGCCGACGTGGCGTCGGGAACTTAAGTGCTATGTTGGTCTCTTTGTCTCTTCATCAGTGCCGACGGGGCGTCAGGAACTGAAGCAGTATGTTGGTCTCTTTGTCTCTTCGTCAGTACCGACAGGGCATCGGGAACTGACCTGGTTTGTTGATCTCTTTGTCTCTTGGCCTCTTCGTCAGTGCCGACAGGATGCCGGGCGCTAACCTGGTTTGTTGACCTCTTGGTCTCTTGGTCTGTTCGTCAGTGCCGACGGGATGTCGGGCGCTGACCTGGTTTATTGATCTCTTGGTCTCTTGGTCTCTTCGTCAGTGCCGACGGGGTGCCGGGCGCTGACCTGATTTGCTATCTCTTAGTCTCTTCGTCAGTGCCGACAGGGTGCCGGGCGCTGACCTGGTTTGTTGATCTCTTGGTCTCTTCGTCAGTGCCGACAGGATGTCGGGAGCTGACCTGGTTTGTTGTCTCTTAGTCTCTTCGTCAGTGCCGACAGGGTGCCGGGGACTGACCTGGTTTATTGATCTCTTTGTTCTTTTCTTTCCCTTTTTTTTTGAACCACATTACCGATACAAGCGCCCTTTCGGGTTTTCGCCGGTACCGGCCCCCTCTTGCTTTTGCCCACGCGCCCTTTCGGGCTTTCACGTGGCGGGGTACCCAATTTTGCCCGTAGCGCCCTTTCGGGTTTTCGCCACGGCCGGGTTATCGCCATTTTTACCCTTGTCGCTACGTAGGGGCAAGTCCGGCGGGGTATCTCTATTTTCAACCCCATTTTATTTTCTCTTCCTTTTTTTTTTTTTGAAATTGGGCGATACGCAAGTGTGGGCTAGGGCATGAAGCCTTGCGCCGGAAGGGAAGGTTTATTCGTTGGCAAGAAAAGAATGCCAGCGCAACGGATGAATTCGTGCCGATTCGGACGTAGGGTCCATGATGACAACATTGTGCGGAGTGGGTGGCTAGGGCACGGGGCCTTGCGCCGGAAAGGGATTTATTCGCTGGCAAGGGAATAATGCCAGCGCAAGGGGAGAATTTATGCCTGATTCGGACGTAGGGTCCATAATGACGACATTGTACGGAGTAAGTGGCTAGGGCACGAGGCCTTGCGCCGGAGAGGTACTTATTCGGTGGCAAGAAGCTAATGCCAACGCAAGGATAGAGGTTTTACCGATCCGGACGTAAGGTCCGTGATGGGGGTTTTGTGTGACGGAAGGTGGCTGAAGCACAGAACCACGTGCCAGGGACGGGCTTGTTTGGTGGTAGGGTGATGACCTCATTGCAAGGGTAGGGTTGCAGGGGTAAAGCCATTTTTGCCTGTATGGACGCCCACATGACTAGGGTTGTGGGGATGGAATATTATTTCCGGGGGCGTTTATTATTACGTGCTATCGACTTGCTCCTCCGCGTATGTGAGCGGACGAGTATGTCAATGCGTGTACGTATATGGGTATATATATATACATATATACATGTATATATTTATTTATTTAATATCTTACATATATGTATTTTTTTTGCTATCCCTCCTTTTATTTTCTCCTTTCATTCCTTCCTTTCTCCCCCTCTTTTTTTTACCTCCTTCTATTTTTCTTCCTTCCTTCTCTCTCTTTCCCTTTTTTATCTCTCTTGTATTTTCTCCCCCCCTTTTTATTTCTTTTTTATTCTCCCCCCTCTCTCTTTTTCTTCCCCCCCTTTTTTTTACTCTCTCCCTCTTTTCTTTTCTTTCTTCTTTTCTCCCCTATTTTCCTTTCCCTATAAAAGGGGCGGGGGCGCTTCGAATGGTCACCCCGTTCGAATCCCCCCCTCCGCAGTCTCTCTCTCTCTTCTCTTTCTTTGGCGACCGAGCGAACGCCCCCCCCATTCCTCTTCTTCTCTTTCTTCTCCGGTGCCGGACGTCAACGCCGCCGCCGTCGTCGTCGTGGTGAGGATAGGGTTACGGCACGCCCCCCCCCCTTTCTTCTCTTCTTCTTCCCCTTTCTTCTCCCTGTCTCTTCCTCCTCTCTCTCGTTCTCTTCCCCTCTTCTTTTCTCCACCGTGGACGGCGGCCGGGGGCCCTCGCCCCCTCCGTCTCCGTCTCCCTATCTCTTCCCTCTCCTTCTCGTTCTATTCTTCTTTCCCCCCCCCCTTTTCTTCTTCTCTGCCTCCGGCACCGTGGATGATCGGATGTGCCGCCGGGAGCGATCGTGGGCGCACCGGGTTGGGATGGTGTCGGGGAAGGCCCCTTAGGGTGTGCCGGGGAGCAGGCAGAAACGTGTGCCGGCAAAGCATTCCTAGGGCGTGTCGGCGAGAGGCGCTTCCGGGTGCGGCTGACTGAGAGTGTGCCGGGGAGGGATTCCCGTGGGCGTGTCGGGGAAGACCACGGGGCTGTGCCGGTGAAGCACGCCGCCAGGCGTACCGGGGAAGCCCCCACGAGTGTGCCGGGGGGCACCATGGTGTGTGCCGGCGAATGCATTGGGAGTGTGCCGGGCAGCTTCTTTCTGGGCGTGCCGGGGAAGCACAACGGAGCTGTGCCGGCGAAGCCTTCACGGTCGTGCCGGGGGAGCGCAATGGGACTGTGCCGGGGAAGGGTCGCTCCGGGGCATGCCGGGGAGCAAACTAGCGGGTGTGCCGGTGAAGCCTTAACAGGGCTGTGCCGGCGAAGGCACAGAGAGGAGCGTACCGGCCAAGGGGCCAAGGGGACTTTTAGCTAGGGAAGAAGACTCCTTTGACCGGCGGGCTTCTGGTGTTGCCTCTCGGGGCCCACCATGACTTTGTTGGGGCCGTCACTCCTTGTGGACGCGCACCCGTGTTTTCCCCTTATGCCTTAGGCCTAGGGGAAACTCTGCCGAAATTTCGTCAGAAATTGGCAATGTTTTATTCATTTGACTTGTAGTAAAGCCCCCCCCCTTTTTACAGTCTTCCTTTCTCTTTGCACGTGGCTTGTTTTGATCTTTAATTTGTGTATCTTTGCAGACAAATGGCTGCCCCTAGTGGTTCTTCTGCTCCTGCTGCTGCTGTCGGTGCCGACCTCATCCCGCGGGGTCCCGTGCCGGCGGTCACGTGGCTCAATGTGGAAGACCTGGACCGCGAGCATGCAGAAATAGCCGCCTTGGCGGAGTCATCTGAGTCGGACAACGAGAGCATGGACTTTGGCCGGCTCGCCAGGGTTGAGAGCGGCTTCACATTTGATCGGGCCACTGAGGAATACAGGAAGGACTTCCCGAAGGACAGGCACCTGGTCCGGTTCCTGAAACATCTACGCTCCCGAGACGGGCAAGACTTCCGCACCATAAAGGCCGTCGAGCGGGCGATCCTGCATGCCCGAGATAGTTTGTTATGCAGCGTCCCCCGGAGCATTCCGCTGTATCTGGTGGGAGAAGCCCGGGAGTGGAAGCCAGTTCTGGGGATCGAGGGGGTGTTGCCGACCGAAGACAAACTGGTGCGGGCGCCTTAGTTTACTCCGGCAAGATGGGACATGTCTGCCGGGAAGGTGCACAACGAGGCGCCTCGATTCGGCTTATTCTTGGCTCCCCTGAAGTGGGGCTACATAGAAGAGCCCTTCATCTTGGACGGTTTAGCCATCCGGTTCAAGTATGAGCTGTCACTGGGCTGGTTTGGGGAGCTGAAGCTTCAGGATGCACACAGCTTTCGGGAGAGAGCGGTGGAGTTTACGGAGCACGTGCTGTTCAACTACGCTCCGCTGCTGGTCGGGTCGGCATTTATCACAGCGTGTACGCCTCCCGATATGGCTACCCCATTTCCAAGGGTCTCTGTTGCGGCATGATAGAGGTATTCAGCGCAGAGACCAACACCTTTTACACGGCCGAGGGCGAGACTTCACTTGATTTATGGAGTCTCAGTCAGCTGAGTGGCTTGCCCATTGACGGGGAGCCTTATGAAGAAGTATGTCTCCCCGACTTGATCAAGGATGAGACCAACGGGGATGGCTATTATTCTCTGGGGTATTCATATCGGTACCTCATGAAGGCGTACCGGGAGCTGTACCAGGCATCGCATAAGGGAAAGTAGCCCGCCCGTGGGGACAGGAAGAGGGTACGCATGCCCCTGTGGCTGGAATACTTTTATGACGGGCCGAAGCGGTACGAGGAATTCCCCTGTGTCGGTACTGCCATGGCTCCCAAGAAGCGTGCGAAGCCGAAGCTTGACGTGAAGATCTCGTCCAGAGCGAGTCGAAGCGGGCCTAACCCGATGGGCTTGGACCCCCAGACCCACTGCGCCGCCTATCTCACGTACTGGCTGTGCTCATTTGCCATGCTGTACGGTGATGAGACAGTTATCCGGCCGGATGCCATCTACCCGGCATGTCAGATGGCATGGGGTATCCGGCTGTCGCTGTGCCCGGCGACCCTTTGCTTGATTTATAAGGCCCTGGGGGACATCAGCGCGCACCAGTTCCCGAGGCAGGCCCGGTACGTGTGCCCACTGCACTTTTTCAATGCGTGGGTCTGCTCGCTGTTCCCAGAGTTCGCCCCGCGGGTCCTTCAGGACTGGGGGCTGGTGCCGAGGATGCTAGAATTTGCCAGTGCGGAGCCGGGCTCCACCTCCTGTGGATGTATGATATTCGAGGCCGGCTGACGACGGTCCCCCGGGATGCGGCGGGCACCATTCACTTCTGGACACTGGCGGCGCATTCAAGCCCTCTGGTGAACAATAAGAGGGAGTGCAAAGACGATCAGGTGGAGAAGTATGTCCATCCTATCAGCCAGGAAAATGTCGTCCGCCCGCTGCTGGAGCCGGAGCTGAGGGACTGGGCGCTATCCATTCGTCCCAGTGTGTTGGTGTTCAGAAAAGGGGACAATGTGTTGCTGGAGCCATACTACTCCTTCCGATTTGGCCGGAACTTCGGATATGACCAGCATATCCCCGTCTACCATGCACAGTTCGGCCTGCCCTCGAGGAACATCCGAGGAGGCTCGGTCGCAGAGCATGCCAAAAGCTGGTGGGACTTCTTCCACCGGGCGGACTCTGCCTCCTTCAGGGTGCCGGCCCCGGGTCGCATTCCCCGAGTGACCCAAGACTACATAAAGTGGTGGAATGCCCGGACAGCCTTCTATCGGTTGCACAAGACCGATTGCTGGGATGGGGCCGAGCGGCGATTCCTCAGTCGAAAGTCCGTGCCGGTACTCGACATTGAGCCCGAGCATCTTCTTCGGCTCAAGAACAAGCAAGAGAAGGAGGTGGCAGCATATATGGCGGCTCGCCGGGAAGCCCAGGATAAGAGGCCGACGCCGAAGGTGGAGCTACCCTCGGTGGCGAAGGATAACTATACAAAGACGTTGAGGGATTTGTGCCAGGTGGGGAGCGACCGCCTGGAGCTTATCAATTACCCACTCCCCATGGAAGAAGAAGGCACCCCTGCCAGGAGCTGGCGTCCAGAGAGGGATACACTCTGCCCACACCGCACATTCATGAGGCGGGAGGAGAGGAAGCCCGAGAACTATAAGGACACTACTTGGCTTTATGTCCTTCTCCGGGTAAATGGGCTAAAGATTGAAGATCAGACGGCCGTGCTTCTGAGCAAGCGCCTGCATGTGCCATATTATTATGCTCACGGCTGGGGCATGGACCATTTTAATCTGTTCTGCCACCTCTCCATGAAGAAGCACGCGGATCTGGACAACCTTACGGACCGGTGCCAGACGGTCGAAGACGTTTGCTGGCTGGTTCGGGAGGCGGCACGCCGGGATAAGGAGTCATCCCTGAGCTACTGGCCGGTAACACTTCGACTATACACCGGCCCTCATGGTATTTAATCTCCCCACTCTTTCTATTCTTATTGCTGCGACCTCAGCAGATTAAGGGATGCTAATCATGTGTGTGTGTCTATCTTGCCAGACCATCCCGACAGCGTGCAGCTAGCCACGTATCGGAACCTTCTCCGGCTGGTGAAGAAATCAGCGTATTTTGAAGCTGCGCCGCTGGCCCCGACTACGGCTCCTTTGCCCAAAGCGGCGAAGAGGCCCCGGGCTAAATCGCCTGTGAAGAAGGCGGTGGATGCCGCGAAGGCGGCTAAGCAGCGGGACACAAAGCGGAGAAAGACGGAGTCGGCTAAGGCTCTGACAGCCGCTCCCCCGGCACCACGGGTCCCGACCTTTGAGGAATTTGAAGTTGCTCGTCCCGAGCCAAGCCAACCCGCCGGTCGGTGTCTCCGACCACTAATATGCCTCTTGAATTTATTTTTCCTTATCTTTATTTTGAAGCAAAGCCTCGACACCCGAATGTCTTCTTTTGTCTCAGCCCACGTGGAAGAGCCCGCGCCCGCGCCCGTCCAGATGTGGAGGAGCCAGTTCCTGCACCCATTCCGGCTGTGGGTGAAGCTGCGGCTACAGCAGAGGCAATTTCGGGACCCATTCCGGCTTTCCCGCCACGAGTCAAGGGGAAGTCCCGTGCAAGGTCGCCCGTCAAGGAGGCGTTGGCTGCTGCCAAGGCGGCCGGGCGACATGCAGCAAAGCGGAGGCGGGCCGAGGGATCTCCGGCTCCGACGGTGGCCCCTCCGGTGGTCCCGATCATGTCGTTCGAGGCGTTCGAAGCTACTCGGGCCGAGCCGGGTCACTTGGACGGTGAGACCCGTCGCCTGTTGGCATCCCTTAGGGTTTATTTACTTTCCGGGGGGGTAAGCACTTGATCTGTGCATAACATGTGCATTTCCTTCTTTCAGCCGGTACAGAGGGGTCGATATTTGCGCCGGCTCTGGATGGAGGCGAGGCCACGGCTCCGGGAGAGATACCGCCCGCTGAGGAGACCATCCCCGGACCAGTCCCTCGCGCTGTCAAAGCAGGAGAAGGTAAATAACTTCGTATGTTTGGTGACTTCTTTCTTCGTCCCGGGGGGCTAGCAGATTTAATATAGATTATCTTCTCCTTCGCGTGACAGGAATTGCCGCTGCGGCTGCTGAGTCATCGGGGCCTCGCCTCCACCTCCCAACAACACAGATGTATGTGCGGAGGAAGAAGATCGGGGTGCCAACCTCGCCTAGCATGCGGGAGGGCGTGCCGACCGCAGACCCCGAGACGGAGGCCCCTTTGCCGTCGCAAGCCGAGCCAGAGGCGGTCAAGTCTCCGTCCGGGGAAGAGGTAGATTACAACTACTCCTCCGATGAGGCGGCTCCTGACGAGGGTGTGTCCAGGGCGTCGGAGCCACCCGGGCCGGTCTTCAAGATCCCCCTACTTGCTGGCTCCTCCAGCTTTTTAGGAGAGGCTGCTGTAAGTGTGAGCTTGCTCGGGCCGGATTCCCCCCTTTTGTGGTTGCCTAATGACTTCATCGCTTTCTTCTCTCTCTCTCTTTTTTTGGGATTTCCAGGAACCGGTCGAACTGGGGGCCGTAGCGGGGGCTGCCCTGGCCGCGCCGGTCGACCACCCAACGGGAGTCGATGTCGGCATGGGTAAACTGGTCGTTCTGTTCGATGCCCTTCGACAGGATGCGTCCGTGGAGCCTTCGAGCACTGTGGGGATGGCAAACGAGCCTCTGGAAGAAGGGGAGATTGCGCCCGAAAGCAGCATCGCCCCAGTGGCTGAGGTAAGCGAGGGCCCCATGATCCTTCCCTCTTCTCGTCCTTGTGTAGTTTGTTCCCGGCGGCTAACCGTGTCTCTTACGAACAGGAGGTGCCAGCGACAGGGAAGATGCCCGGCCGTGCCCGCAAGGCGATCGCCAAGAGGAGGCCACATATTGGTCCGATAGCAATGGAGGAGTCGGCCCGGGTTTTGAGTCCGGAGGCGGAGAGTCTGATGACGCTCGTGGAAGCGGGCCGGATACCCCGGTTGATGGTTCCGCTCCCGCCTTCCCCGAAGCTCCCAGCCCAGATGGAGGACCCGCTCCTGAAGCAGATATTTGCGGGACTTCGCGCACATCTGGAGGGAGCCCAGACGCTAGTGAGCAGTTCGTGGGCGGTGACTTCGGGCCCAGCCTTGCTTGAAGCTCCTCCTCTGGTCGAAGCAGCGGCACTTGCACCCCTCCCCCTTGAAGCAGTGGCAACAGCGAGCCAGTGGAGGTAGAGGAGGCAGGGGAGCTCCAAATAACGGGAGTGCCAGAGGTTTCGGCAATGGTCTTGTCCACTCCCTCGGCAGTGGCAGGCCAAGGGTCTCTCGTCGAGCTACACCGGCCAGGCGGCTTGACTCTCGCCCTTCCTTCCTCTTCAGCGGCAGTGGACGCTGACCTGTGGGCAGAAGTGGACAGCACCGTGGAATTTACTCCTCCGGTCGTGCCCTCAGTCAGCCACACGTCATCAGAAGCGCCGGTCCATCAAATGCTGATCACTCTACAGACGATGCTCCTCGCCGACCCTCCTCTGTCGTATCGGGAGGTGCACACCATAGTGACACAGCTGACTGGGGCGTTGCAAGTGCTTGGCTGCCCGCTGGGGGAGTGGTCGTGGCGGGTTCTGCTGTTGCTGAAATATGTCAAGCGCCGCGAGTTCCTGGCGACCCAGGCTCCTGACGAACGCGCCGCCCTTGACACTCAGGCAGACGAGTATCTGCTGACCTTAGAGGCCCGACGCCATGATAGAGAATGCCACGGAAAGGCCTTAGAGGGAGGCGAGGGCAGCGTTCGTTCCTTCAAGAGCCGGATCGAGAAGTTGGAGGGCTACCTCGTTGCGGTCAAGCTTGACCTCGCCGAGGCGGAAAGGGCGGTCGCGGAGGAGAGGGAAGCTTTTGCCGTCGCAGAAGTTGAAGTGGTGTCCGTAGAAGTGGAGCTCGCCCGTCTTGAGGAATTGAGGGGCCGACTGCGCGATATGACGAACTTCCCTTGCGTCGGGATCCTCCCTCTCGAGGACATCTTCAGGGGCCTTGACTAGGCGTTGTGTCCCTTACCTTTCCTCTTCTTCCTCTCCCTCTTTTGATTGTAACACAAGGGGATGCCCCGAAGCACATGTAATATGATCCCTTTTTTGAATAGAGCAGGACACTTATGGCTTCACGTGTTCTTTGTGTGTGCATTCGTCCCAGGGGGGCCTTTCTTCCTCTTCTTTTCTTTTGTGTATACATTGTTTCCCTTCTCTTCTTTTTGAGACACATTGACAGGGTGTGGACCTTGGTGATGACCCACTCTTGGAGAACCAGGTAGGACCCATGTCAAGGCACGGGAGAGTGCTCGCCTTCCCAGGGGGAGGACGAGGGGACCACTCCACCATACCGAACAGAGGACCCACCAGTCTTGCCACAATGTCGGAAGCGTGTAGTGGCCTTAAGTGGGGGCCTCAGATAGAGACCGTTTCTCGTCGTTCGGAGGGGACGGAGAGGAGAGTTTGTTTGGTCAACTACCTGGACTGGGGGTCCAAGCCAGAGGGGTACTCACCGCCCAGGGAGGACGGAGAGAATGGTTTGTTTAGTCAATGACCTGGACTGGAGGTCCGAGCCAAAGGGGTACTCACAGCCCAGGGAGGACGGAGAGAAGAGTTTGTTTAGTTAGTGACCCGGACTGGAGGTCCAAGCCAAAGGGGTACTCACCGCCCAGGGAGGACAGAGAGAAGAGTTTGTTTAGTCAATGACCCAGATGGGAAGTCCAAGCCAAAGGGGTACTCACCGCCCAAGGAGGACGGAGAGAAGAGTTTGTTTAGTCAATTTTAATGCCTCTGCCAATGCGAGGCGAGGACTGGAAATGGGGGGGGGGGCATTCCCCTTTCTTCTGGGATTTCCCTCTTTCCTTGCTCTTTTCTCTTTTTTTCTCTCTTTTTCCTTCTTTTCTTTTTTTTTGCCTTTTCTTCTCCCTTCTTTCTTCTTCTTTCTCTCTTTTTTTTTTCTTTTTTTAATTCCCTCTTCTCTTTTCTTTCCTTTTTTTCCTTCTTTTTTTTTTAAATTCCCTCTTCTTCTCTTTCTCTTCTTTTTTTTTTCTCTTTCTTTCATTCTCTCTCCTTTTTTCTTCTCTTTTTTTTTGATTCCCTCTTCTTTTCTTTGTCTTCCCCTTTTTTTTTCTTTTATTCTCTCTCTTCTTTTTTTTTGAAAGCATAGACAGCAGTCGAGTCATTTGGACACTGATGACGCAAGTCCGCCCCAAAATAGGGCGGATGATAATGTTATTGATTGAATGGGGGCGCCGGAGCGTAGTATAGCCTCAACTGCCTTCCATTAAGAGGCGGGAACTGAACTTCCCCGCGATGGTTGACAATTACATAGGCCCCACCCTCGTAGACTTTTTGGACTACGTAAGGTCCGAGCCAATTCTCGTTCAGCTTGCCCTTGGGGTTGGCAGCCATGAGATCTCTTCTCTTGACCATGACAAGGTCGCCCTTCTTGAACTCGCGTTCCTTGACAAGCTTGTCGAAGGCGCGTGCAATCCGGGCCTGGTAGACTTGGATATTCTGTTGGACTTGAAGCCGTTTTCCTTCCAGACTGGAGAGCTCGTCGAGCCTTCGCTCGATGTTGGTCTGCCCTTCAGGGACGAGCCCATGCTGAATGGCGACCCTAAGGGAGGGTATCTCCAGTTCAACGGGGACGATCGCCTCCGAGCCGTATACGAGAGAGAAGGGCGAGCAGCCCGTTGGAGTCTTGTATACGGTTCGGTATGCCCACAGCGCCTCGTACATCCTTTCTTCCCAGTCCCTCTTGTTAGAGCTGACAGTCTTGGCCAGGAGGGTGCAGAGTGTCTTATTAAAAGCTTCGGCCAGCCCATTAGCCTGTGGGTTGTAAGGAGTCGGTGTCCTCCAGTCAATTTTATATTTCTCTGCCAACCGGTAGACCTTCTGATTCCGGAAGTGGCTGCCGTTATCTGACACAATTCGGTCGGGCACGCCAAACCGGAATATGACATTGCGGAGGACAAACCTGGCCACGATCTCCCCGGTGACCTCGCGTAAGGCGACGGCCTCTGCCCAGCGGGAGAAGTAGTCGGTTGCCGCCAGGATGTACTTGCAACCGGTGGAGGACGCGGGCAAGGGACCCACAACATCTGTTCCCCACTGGGCAAACGGCCAACTGGGCGCCGTCGGGTGTAGCTGCACCGGGGGTCTTCTGGGTATGGTGGCGTGCTCCTGGCACCTCTGGCATGACTTAGCATATTTGCAGCAGTCGTCGAACATTGCAGGCCAATAATAGCCAAGCTTCTTGATTTAATCTTCATCTTCGGTCCCGCCTGATGTGCGCCAGCTGTCCCGGCATGGACTTCTTTCATAACCCTCCACGCTTCTTCAATGGACAAGCATCGGAGGAGTAGCTTCCGTTTGGCATCGGCCACAATTCGGAATAATATTCCGTTTCGGAACTCATAGGAGTCCTTGGTTCTGACTAGCTTGATCTTTTCTTCTCTTCGGTCAGGTAATTGCTCGTGTTTGAACCATTGCATCAGGGGGTCCCTCCAGTCAGGCAGGCTGACGGCTTCTGCTGTGGCGACCTCTAGGTCTTCTTCTTCTGGTTCTCCTTCTGTCATGCTGGGCATCTGGCGCTGGTTTATTACTTGGATATTGAGGGATCCATCTGGAGGCACTGCCAGTGAGCTTGCCAATTTTGCCAAGGCGTCGGCTTGTGCGTTCTCCCCTCGGGCGACATGGCCTATCTCGAGGAGGTAGAACCGCTCCATAAGCCCCTTGGCCTTAGTGTGATAAGGGAGCAGTTCAGGTTTTCGGACATCAAATTGTCCCTGGACCTGCTTGACGACTAGCAGCGAGTCGCCAAATACTTGGAGCATTTTGATCTCCATGTGGAGGGCTACCTGGAGGCCGATGATCAGAGCTTCATACTCTGCTTCATTATTTGTGCAGGGTTTGCTAATGCAGCAGGAAGTGTGCAGCACTTCACCATCTGGGGATCTGAGGACGATGCCGGCTCCGGCCCGTACCTTGGCGTGCCCGGACGGGGTCATTTCTGTTCTCGAGGCCCCGTCGAAGTATAGCTGCCAGATGGCTTGTTGTATATGATCCACCTCCAGTGTCTCGTCCTCGGGCAGTTCAGTGGCCAACGGGGAGTCTTCGGGCACAGGGTGTGCTGCGAAGAAGTCCGCGACGGCTTGTCCCTTAACGGCCCTTTGCGGCACATAGGTGATGTCAAACTCCATGAGCAGCACGGCCCATTTGCCAAGGCGCCCCTTTGGAACTGGTTGGAGGAGAATGTGCTTGATGGGGTCAGCCCTGGATATTAAGCTTACTTCATGTGACAGCATGTAGTGCCTCATCTTCTTGACCGCGAAGACCAAGGCGAGGCAGACCTTCTCAATTGGGGTATATTTGGCCTCTGCACCCACTAGTCTCCGACTGAGGTAGTAGAGAGCCTGCTCTTTTCCCTCATCATTGTTCTGGGCGAGCATTGCCCCCAGTGAATATTCGGTGGCCGCTATGTAGAGAATAAGCGGCCTGCCTTTGACAGGTGCCCCCAGTACTGGCGGGGTCTTCAGGTACTCCTTTAGCTGGTCGAACGCGTGCTGGCATTCATGGCCCCAGCTGAAGGGTGCATTCTTCATCATCAGTCTGTGGAAGGGTTGGCAGCGCCCTGACAGGTTGGAGATGAACCTGCGGATGTAAGCTAGGCGGCCCTGTAGGGACCTCAGCTCTCCCAGACTCTTCGGAGGGGGCAACTCCTGGATGGCCTTTATCTTGAAGGGGTCGATCTCGATCCCTCTGTGCCAGACAATGAAGCCGAGGAGCTTTCCACTGGACACGCCGAAGGCGCACTTCATGGGGTTCATCTTCAGCCCGTAGTGTCGGAGCCTTTGGAAGACGACCCTGAGGTCACTCAGGTGCTCGTCTCTTTTCTTCGTCTTGACGACCAGATCATCAATGTAGCACTCGACCTTGCTATACAGCAGCTCGTCGAAGATTTTAGTCATCGCCCGCTGATATGTAGCACCAGCGTTCTTGAGGCCGAAGGGCATCCTCTTATAGTGGAATATCCCCTTGGGTGACCTGAAGGCGGTGTGAACCCGGTCGTGGTCGGCTATCCAGATTTGGTTATAGCCGGACGACCCATCCATAAAGGACAGGGCCTCGTGGCCAGTGGTTGCATCAATCATCACTTCGGTGATAGGCACCGGAAAGTCATCTTTCGGGCAGGCTTTATTCAGGTCGCGGAAGTCCACGCAAATCTTGATCTGTCTGTTCTTCTTTTTCACTGGTACAATGTTGGCCAACCATGTGGTGTATTGGTTTTCTGCCACGAAGCCGACATCTATGAGCTTGTCGACCTCCTTGCAGATCTGGCTGGTTAATTCAGGCCTCATGCGCCGGGGAGACTGCTTCACTGGTTCCACCTTGGGATCAATGGACAGTATGTGCTGAGTCACCTCGGGGCTAAGCCCGGGCATTTCTTTATAGTTCCAGGCAAAGCAGTCCCGGAACTCTCGCAGCAGCTTTGTGTATTCCTCCCTCTCCTGTAAGGGCATAAGAGCACTCAAGAAGGTTGGCCTGGGGTCATCTTCTGTGCCAAGGTTGATCACGATCAATTCGTCGACCGTGGCCTGGCCGCCATTTTCAATTTCCGGCGGGGTCGGCGACAAATCGATAAAGTCCTGGTCTTCATTGTCCTCGGGCTCGAGGACGCCATCTTCCTCTTCTCGTTCTTCATAGCCGGGCATGGAGGCTGCATTCACCGCACACTCCTCCTGGGCCGTAGCTGCCGGGTTGGTGGGGCCCTCTGGTGCCGAAAGGCATAGGGCCACCTCGGGCTCTTCTGTGTATTCATCATATACAGCTCCCGCGGGGGCTGGGGTAGCTGCATCTTCAGGCACCTGATATTGGATGGACACAGTGTAGGCTCCTGCCCTGGGGCTGTCCGCCACGTGGGGGCATGGCGGGGCTACCACATAGTCCCCCATTCTGAGCTCATCCTTGTCAATGAGATTTTGAGCAATGTCTTTGAAGACATAGCAGTCTTCAATGGCGTGGCCCAGCATCTGGTGGTAGGGGCAAAACAGTGGGTCACCGCTCCTTCTGGTGTCTTGCGGCCTCTTGGGCCGTGGGAGGGAGACTTTGCCGTAATGGCAGGCCCAGTCGAAGATACCCCGGGTCTTCTCCCTCGGGAAGGAGTAGGGCTTCTGCAGCTTCTCTTGGAGTGTCAGGTCTGGCCTGGTCGGTCGCCCGGTCAGTGAGCTTGCCGCGTCTCTCATCTCCCGTCTTGTCCAGACGGGGGTGTCAGGACTGGTGTCTCGGGGCCGAGGCATACGGCCACCCCACGGGGGAAGAGAGCCCTAGATCAGGTCGGCGACTAGCGAGGTCAACTCAGCCAGCCGCACTTTCAGCATCTCGATCTCCCGTTGCTGCCTATGGTACAAGGCATACATGACGGGATCGTATCGAGGAGAGTTCGGAGCATGGCCCATGCTACTGCTCCTTGCCTCGCCGGCAGGCCGGGGTGAAGGTGCCTCGACGGCGTGCCCTCTCGAGGTCAGCCCTTCGGGGAAGGAGGGGGTCTTTCCCATGCAGCAGCGGTGGAGAGGCTTCCACAGGAAGACCTCTTCGTCTTGTGCCTCTTCGACCGGGGCCCCGAGACATGTGTCTTGGTGGGTTTCCCGCGAATCTGTAGCTTCTGCGGGGTCGTTGCCGGGCCATGTCGAGACCGATATGACATCAGTCTCGTAGTAATCTTCTAGTGAAAAGCCCAGACCGGGGTGCTTGGTGATTTTCAGCAACCGTCGATCCAGGTTTGGTGGGTTCCACATTCTTTCAAACATTTCCTTCCGGCTGGAGGGCTGGTAGGGAGGAATCTTCTACTTTCTGACCATTCTGGCTGCCTGGTCAGTCATGTGGGGAAGTCCCGCAATGGGGACGTGTGGGTCATGCAACTCGTCAGGGAACCGGCAATCATCGTCTTCCCTGACTGGCTTCTCCCCGGCCACATAGAAGATAGTGGGCGGCCCCTCAGGGTTGGGTACCTCGAAGGTTCTCAGTTGCTCAGCTGCTTGACATTCTATTTCTATTACAGGCTTGATGATCCCTAGCGGGACCCTGACATCTTCTAGCAGGTCTTCGAGGCAGGGCGCCCCCGGTGTGAGGTAGATGGCGAGTGGAGCTGCCTTGAATACCCCTCCTTCTTGTGCAATAAATGGTACATGTGGGGGAGCCACATAGCCTGGGGGCGGCAGAGGAAACCTGCCTCCTAATTCCATTTTCTTCTTTCCTTTATCTTGGATGACTTGAGGAGCTTGCTTCGCCTTCTCTAAGTATAAGTTGGCATCTGACAGGTGACACTCGAACACCTCAAACGGGTGGAGGTCGGCGAAGATTCTGACTTCCTTCCCCTCACAGGGGTATTTGATGTATTGATGCAAGGTGGAGGGCACCACCCTGTTCTGGTGTAGCCAAGGCCGGCCAAGCAACGCCTTGTAGGAAGTGTTGGAGTTGATGACGTGGAACTGGACCTTGGTGGTGAAGTCATCAAAGGTCAAGTTGAACTCTGCAACCCCCATGGGCACTTCACATTTCTGGTTAAAGCCAGCAATCTTGACATTTTTGACCTCAACCAAGTGTACATCAAAGTAGTGCTTCTGGTACACCCGGTAAGGGAGTATATTCACCGCCGCCCCTGGGTCGATCAAGACCCTATTGATGGGCTGGCCATTCAACTGCCCTTTCATGTAGAGGGGTATGTTGTGACTACAGGTCGGCAGGAGCATGTCATCTTCTGTAAAAGCCACAGCTACTTCAGGTGCTATTTCTGCTAAACTGGCTTCAAGATGTGCTGGGGTCTGGAGTGCGGCGATGATGGCTTGCCGCGTTTCTTCGTCTAGAGACAGCATCTCCCACACAGTGAACCGGGTCGGGATCTTTTTGAGGTGTCTGACTATCCACTCGGCAGCTCGCACCTTGAGCAACTTCATTTCTTCGGGCTTGCCACGCCTGCTCCCCTCCTGAGGCTGGGGTGTCTGATCAGGGGACGCCTCCTTTGTGGGATCTGCTGTAGCCCGTTGGGCAGGCGGGGGCTGTTGGGCTCCTTCTGCCGCTCGCATGAATTCGGCGAGGTTTGGGATGCCGTGGAACTCTCCTTCTGGCTGAGCAGGAGTTGCAGCTGGTAGAGCTTGGGGGATGCTTGCTTTTCTGGCCGCAGGGGACCAGTGGGAGTGCGCCTGCCCGCCTGCTCGGGCTAATAGGAACTCGGCGAATGAAGGGGTGCCTTGGTTCTTGGTGCCTCCGGGGTAGAGACCCGATGGGGGAGGGATCTCGGTACTGCGGACCTCAGGGTCGGGAACCTGGTATGGCTGTTCTCCCCTGAGCATGATGTTGAGGCTGCCCTGAGGAGGGCGTCCCCATTTCGTCCCCGACCTGGTGGCGTGCTGGGAGGTGGACGCTTCCGCCTGATTCACCTTTGTTGGTTCATGAGACGGGTCTTCTTCTTTCTCTTCCAGGGAGAGAGAGGTGTCGAACAGTGCCGAGAGGGTATTGCAGGCGACGACGACCGCCTTCCTTTTCTTGCCCCTGGGTCTTCTTTTCTTCTTCTTCTTTCCTACTATGGCCAGTGGCGACTCTTGAGGAAGCTCACCCCACAGGGGAGGCTCTTGAGTTGCTTCAGCTTCCGTCCTCGGGGCCAGCTTGAGTGATTCGAACTCCTTCCAGGGGGCATATTCTTTTAGTTCCACGGGCTGGATTTTGGGCTGTTCATAATCTTCAAGCCCGTCAATAATAGCCTGGAGTTTCTCGACCGCCGGGCTAGTCTTCTTATGCATCCGCATGGGGACAGAACTTTTCTTGTTGTGAGTGGGCCGTCTCATGACCAGCCGAGGGGCAGTGTCATGGCAAACTGGACTCGCCGGGGGCGATGCAGGGAGAGGCGCCGCCTTCCTCGGGTGAATTCCTGGGGCAGGCCGAGGGGCGCGTGCCCTTCTGTTCTTTCCGGGTACAGTATGCCAACCCTCTTGATCTTGAGCCGGGGCCAGGACAAAAGTCTCATAAGTGGCGCGGGCGCAAGCTTCCGCCCACTCCTCAGGCAGCTCCTGATACAGTGAGATCATATTGACGGTGGAGGCTATGATGGGCAACTTGTGCGGCTGCGGATGGTCTACTTTGTGCTCCCCCATATCCAGCTCCCCTTTCTTGATTAAGGACTCAATAACGTCCTTGAAGACGTAGCAGTCTTCAATAGTGTGCCCGAGCACCCGGTGATACATGCAGAATCGCGGGTCATCTTTCTTCTTCAAGTCGCCGGGTCTTTTTGGCTCCGGCAGTGTGATTTTGTTGTAGCTGGTGGCCCACTCGAACAGGAGCTTGGACTTGTCTCGGGAGAAGGAATATAGCTTGTTCCTCATCTTCTCCCTTAGTGAGGGGCCCTCTCGCCGTTCTGTGGTTCTGGGCGGAGGTAGGTTGGCAGCCCCCTTGGCTTTCTCTTTCTGTTTTTCAAAAGCTTGGAAGTCTAGTGTATGCACCTCCGGGGGAGCCGGCTTCTTCTCGGCCTGCCTGGCTCTCTAGCTTGACATGGCTGGAGTGGAGGAGTATCGAGCCAAGAATGCCTCGATCTCTGCTACCACGTTGTTCAGGCGGTCAAATGTCTTGACCTCAGTGCCGATCATCCTTTCCAGGATTTCTTTCTTCAAGTTCTGCTTGCAGATCTGCACTGCGTCCTCCTGATGTGGGGGGCATTTGCACCTCATACTAAGGTTTCTCCACCTTTTAATGTAGTCGAGGGCCGACTCGTCAGCCCTCTGCCATGTGGCGTAGAGTTCAGCCATGGTAACTTCTCTCTCGGCAACGTAGAACCTTTCCTTGAACTTCTTCTGCATGTTGGGCCAATCGGCCACCGACCCGGGTGGCAAGCCGGAGTACCATTCAAAGGCAAGTCCGGTAAGTGTTGAGCCGAAGAACTTCAGGAGGTAGGCCTCATCAGCAGCCAGGTCTCCCATGACGTTCACATAGTAGGCAATGTGCTCCCTGGGAGACCCCTGCCCATTGAACTTTTCAAATTTCGGCGGCTTGGTGACGCCAGCCGGCAACTTCCTGGCAGCATAGTGAGCCGGGTAGGGTACCCGGTAGACGTCGAAAGGCGTCTGATCCCCATCGCCCCTCTCAGCCAGCTTCATATCTATCATCTGTTCAAGCATCAGACGGCTAACTGCCGTCGGGTCGACCGGATTCGGGTAGAAATGAGCGGGCTGCGCGCTCGGAGTGACCACCACGGTCGCCTGGGGGGCCATGGGGGACCCCTGTGAGAGCGAGGCCTGAGGCGGGGCCGACGCTGTGCAATGTGCTTGTTGCGGGGGCGTGCCCCCGAGAGGGTTGGGAGTTGCTAGAGGGGCCGCTTCCGAAGATTGCCCCATGTCTGTGGGTACTTCGGGCAAAACCCCGGTCTGCCAGGACATCGGGGGCGGGACGGTCCGCTCATTGAGTTGCTTTTTGAGCGACTCGATTTCCTGCTGGAATCACTACATCATGAGCAGCATTGCCGGGTCAGTTATGGGGAGAGTGGGCATGCCCCCTGTCTCTTCGGCTGGGGCGTCCTCGGATGATGTCGAGGGTCCGCCGCTCATGTCGCCGGTCGTGACCACATTGGCCGTGAGGGCCGGGAGGGGTTCTTCTAGTAGAGTCCCTTCGGCACCTGGGGGTGTCGCGCCGCCTGCCGCTCTCCCTCTTCTGGTGAGGGGTCCCGGCCTGACGGCGATTCTGGCCACTTCTTCCGGATCGGTGGGCAAGGCCCCATACCGACCATGGACTCCTGCCATATTGCAGGCAAGTGTCTGCCATCCCTTGTTCTTGTTTCTTCTTGTCGCCCTCCTGGACGACCTCCCTGGGAACACAAGTCTGTCAAAGACCGATCGTCGGGGCGGCGCTTCCTCCCGTACAGGGGACTGGCGCAGCTCCTCTGAGCGGTTCCTTGACTCCGCGCTGGGTGCGGGCTGGGCCCCTTCTTCTTGGAAAGCGGAGGCTACTGCCCCCAGCAATCTCTGGCGGCCGGCGGGGGTGCTACCCGGGCCTCGGAGATAGTTTCTCATAGCCTGCTCGATCCCCTCCCACTCCTGGTCGGGGAGAGCAGCCTGTGGTTGCAAGTGGATGGCGGCGGCAGGGGGAGAGTAGGCCCTGTCGCCACATCACCAAGTGCTGGGCCCCGCCTGGGCGGGTGCAGTGGGCTGGGCCTGTTTGGGTACCCAGACTTGTTTCAGCTTTGCCGACCTGTGAGTCGGCGCAGTTCTTGGTGATGTGGCGACAGCGGCAGGTGCTGCCTTCTCTTTCAACTTCCGGAGCTCTCGAAAGGGGTTTTGAACCGGTACGGTGGGGATGACGCGGTCCGGCGCCACAGGGGATCTCCTTCCGTCCAGACGGACTCGGTGGGTCCCCATGGTCATGGTCTTCCCAGAGTTGGACATGCGGCGCCCCGGGCCGGCGCTAGTGTTGTTCCTCCGAAGCCTCCTCCGGTGAGATGCCGACCCCTGGTGGGATGGGCCCGTAGTCTGGTGCACATGGTGCACGTTGCAGCTCAGCGTCATTGTGGGGACGCTGTTGTTGTTCTTGGCCACAGCTCGGCCGGCGGCAGCTTCGACGGCTCCCGGAGCGGGAGCGTTGGTTTGGGGCTCCTCGGGCGCTCGTGCGTCGAGGATGTCAACGAAGGCCACCCCCAGGAAGTTGGGGAAGCCCACAGTGGGAGGGAAGCTCCCGAAGGTGAGGGGGACCGCCAGGTAGCCGCCCCGAACGTGGTTCTGGACGGGCTGAGGGCCGCAGACAACCGCCATCGTTGGTTCCATGATGCCTCTATCTTTCTGCATTTAAGAAAGTAGTACAATTAGTATTACAAGAAGGGGGCCGCGGGGCCCCTAATTTCGGCAAAAAGATGAAGGGTGGATCGGTCCCACCGGGCGTGCCAGAAGATGTGGACGCACTTTCCGCTCGACTGTTGTCTCGCGTGGTCTATTGGTGGGTCTATTGGTCTATTAAGTGCGCGGGCGTGCCAGTCACCGAGGTGACAATTTATTCGGGCTCCGAAGAGCCCATGGTGCGCTCGATCTGACTTCGTCAGACGATTGTGTGGTTCGTGTTGGGACCGAATCCCGTCGCGCCATAAAGGTCACGACGTCATTTACATCCCCCATACGAGGGAACACCCCTGATTAATTGCCGAAATTAGGGGCCCCGCGGCCGAAAAGAATAATACTAATTATGCGAGAGAGATAGAGGTAGATCACACTGAGAGCTGGATCTAAACCACAAACCGTCAGTCACGTCGGTCACTTGTGGACCTTTTCATGTTCGGACACGGGTCCGTGAAGGGAACGCTACGAAAAAATCCGAGACGAGTCCATTCAAATGTCTGCCGAATGCACGGCATTTTTTTTGGTAATGATTCGAAAGGGGTTCGGAACGAGAAACAAATCCGGTCCGATTAGGATGTCGGCCCGAGGTTAGATCAATGCCTGGCCATATCGGGGTAATTCCCAAGACTCGGGCTTGACCTGAAAGGGCGGCGTTGTTATTCCCTTTTGCCCCGGGTCACGGGGAGAGATGGTGGCTGCAGTGTGGGCCCTAGCATCTTTTATCTGGGGTTTTCTTAGTTATATGTTCTGGGAGTTCTGATTTGTTGTTCATTGCTTCTTTATGCGTTTGTTCTGGAGGATTTCTCTTCTTTTATTCATTATTGTTATTGTTATTATTATTTGTTCTCTATTACCCCTCCCACCTCTTTTATTGTGATTAATATTGCGCATTCGGAGTCCTTTAATTAGCGTAAGTTTTATTAATTTATTTGCTATTGTTAATGCCCTTATCACGATGTATATATATATATGTATGTAGTGTGCCGGCGAAGGGGAAAACGGGAGTGTACCGATGAGGGCAGAGAGCGTGCCGGCGAAGGGAAACAGGGCGTACCGCTGAGGGCAGAAAGGTGTACCGCTGGGAGGCTGAAAAGGGTGTACCGCTGGAGGCCAAAGGAGCGTGCCGCTGGGGCAATCGGGGTGTACCGCTGAGGGTTCAAGGTGCGTGCCGCTGGGGGCAATTAAGGGTGTACCGCTGGGGTCTTGAAGGGTGTACCGCTGAAGGTTTGAAGGAGTGTACCGCTGGAAGTTACTTGGAGTGTGCCGCTGAAGGCTGCAACGGTGAGGGTGTACCGTTGGGGGGCTGTCTGGAGTATGCCGTTGGAGGCTGCAGTGGTGGGGGCCAGAAGAAGTGTACCGGTAAAGGGGTGAGGTAATGGGAATGTGTCGGAGAAGGGATCGGATGAGCATGCCACTGGAAGGCGACTAGAATGCACCGTTGAAGGGCCAATCCGGGCGTGATGGTGGAGGTCCAGTCAATCTTCAATTTCCTATTTTAAGGCTTTTCTTTTCTTCTTGTCTTAATTTGTATGCAGTTTTATATAAACTTCTCCCATGCTCCCACTTTGCTCGGTTCGGTCTCTTTTCTTGCGAGTCGGACGTTCGGGCTGCCGGGTAGTTAATCAGTTCGGTTCAGTTCTCGTTATAGTGCCGGCAGTGGTTTGATTAGTTGGAAGGTTTCATTAATTATCATGTTCGTTTGTTGCTTCCTTTTGCCTCTTTTAATGTTTTATTATTTTCTCACAAAAATTCGGCAGCATCTCCCCTTGACCCGGGACGTAAGGGAGATAAAGGGAACGCGCCCACATGGAGTGGCGGAACCCGACAACTGGAGGTGGGCCCCCGTGGGAGCAACACCTTTACAGAGCCTCGGAAAAACGTGAAGGAAAGGGGCTCGGGGGCGAGGCCAAGAAGGGGGCTGCTGAGGGACTGAAGGGTGTGCCGCTGAAGGCCATAAGGGGGGTGTACCGGCCAAGGGCCAATCGGGGCGTGCCGGCCAAGGAGTGTGCCGGCCAGGGGTGACAGGGTGTGTGTGTGCCGCTGAGGGCAGAAAGGGGTGTGCCGCTGAGGGCAACTGGGAGTGTGCCGCTGGGGGCCAAAACTAGTGTGCCGGCCAAAGCTCGGAGAGGTGTGTTGGAGGATTGAAAGGGCTAAGTGTATGGGCTGGGAGGTTTTACAGGCTATTCACTGAAGGAGGGAGGAGATTCAAGGCCGGGGGTAGGCCACTTGATTACTGTGTATTCGGAGAGAGGGTAAGGGTCTCCCTCTCCCCTAAGCTAGTGAACACGGCAGATGGCCATGGAGAGGGTTGAAGGGCCTATGAGACTAAGGCTCATGGGAGAGTGCTCGTGTCGACACGGAGGCCCCCAAGAACACCGGAGGAATGGGGAGACGGAGAGAGGAACGGACAGCCCGTCAAAAATCCGCAAGGCCTAGCATAAACCAACAAAATCAAAGAGAAACCCGTAGAGGGTGGTTTTCATTCATGGGAATCAAGAGGGCGTGGCCCTACATACACATTACAAGGAAAAAATGCCCAGGACGAGGCCGTGGGCAAGGGAGCAACCAAAGAAAGATAGAACATAAACGAAAGGGGAAAACGGAATACAAGAGGACAGGAAGCGTTGGGGACTTGGACGCCGGCCACTGCCCCCAACTCTCTCCCCTATTACATCAAGCTCTCTCTCCCTTACTCTTGCTTCTTCCCGGTGGTCATCGGAGGGGGCTCACGCCGGGAGGGCCTCTCCTTCTCTTCTCTCTTCTCCTCTTTTTTTTTCTCTGCCGTCTCCGTGGGTGTCTTCTTCTTTCTCCTCTTCTTGTCTGTCTCCTCCTTCTCCTTGTCGAAAGTAGGGGGTTTTTATACTCCGAGCACCCGGAGCCTTCGAGCACGGCCGTCGAAGGTGGGAAGTGGCCTTGTGATCATGGGGTTTGACCTGCCCCGTCCTGGGTGTCAGTGGGGTAGGCTACGTGGCCCAACGATCAGCTGCCACCTCAGATGGCTCCACTGCGCGCCACGGATGCGTAGGGTATGGGCTTCACGTCGTTCGTCGAAAAGCTTCAACGATGTGCCGCTGGCGAGTTGAAAAGGCGTGCCGCTGGAGGGTCAAAACGGCGTGCCGTTGAATCCCCTAAGGGCGTGCCGCTGAAGACCTGAAGGGCGTGCCGCTGAAGACCTGCTGAGGGCGTGCCGCTGAAGACCCCCCCAGGGGGGTCTGCCTCCGAAGACCCCCAGGGGGGTGTGCCGTTGAGGGGCCGTGCCGCTGGGACCCCTAGGGGGTGTGCCGCTGAAGGGCTCCTCGGGGCGTGCCGCTGGGCCTCGCCAGGGTGTGCCGTTGGGGCCCCTTGGGGCTGGGCGTGCCGCTGGAGGGCTCCCCGGGGGGGGGGGGGGGGGGTGTACGTACCCGGGGCCCGTTCTGAGCCCATTGTGGGCACGAGTCGTGGCCCGTTTGATTCTCTTTGAGGCCCACGGGCTGTGGGGCCTTTTGTGCTTGATTTCTCCGGGGTTTCTTCACTCGGCGCCGTTGCTGACGCGAGGCCAAGTAGGATCTTCAGGTATCCATTTTTTTTTGGTGTCCACACTGACCCGGCCAGTTGCTGAAGTCAAAGGCCTGACGCCTCCGACCGTTGTCTTCCTTACCGGGCAGACCCGGCCGGTTGAAGGGGCCGAGGGCCTGACACCCCCGACGGCTGGCTTGTTGACCGGACTGACCCGGCCAGTTGCTACAGTAGAGGGTCTGACACCCTCGGCGACTATTAGTACTGCAGGAGCGGCTGAACTGACTTCAGCCACTGGCACCACGCCCAAGAAGAAGGGCGAGCCGACGACCCCTGGGAAGTCGCCGAAAACAAGTGGTGTTGCCAGGTAGCCGATCCTGGCGTGGTTGGCAACGATCTCGGGACCGTAGGTAACGGCAGCCATCGATGTGCTGTTGTTGGTGGTGGTGGTGCGTAGCACACAAGGAGTGGCGTGCGAATGCACAAACTCTCAAATGAACCGAGAGATGTGCCCTCCTCTTCCCGTCCTTTCAGAGGAAGAGGGGCAATCAGAACCTGGAGGAAGGTTTAGAGACTTTCTTTGACAGAAAGAAGAAAGGCGGGAAAAGTCCCACCGGGCGTGCCAGTCTGTGAGGCACGGAAAAAAAATCTAGTCGACTTTTATCGTGGATAAAAGGTAGATTTTCGTTCTTTTTGAAAAGAAACGCTCCTCTGCGTAGAGAGGGTTCCGTGGGTGCGCGTCGTATCAGACGATTTAGGTTCGAGTGCTGGACCTTTCCCCACTGACCGGAGTCAGTGTTGATTTACATCGGCTTAACGTCCGAACACCTTTGTTTGACTGTTACAGAAGTTCCAAAGTCTTCTATAGAGGTTCTAATGTGGAGGGCAAGCTCACTCGAGAGACTCTCCATGACCACTCATTTACCACCAACACATTAATAGAGTTAGGGCTAAGTCTGAACAAAACCCTAAGATTTTAGAATAAAGACGCAAATATGCGGAAGCCGTAGGCGTTTTTGAAGTAGAGAGAAGTTTTCTGGACCCCGAGGGTATTTTGATAATTTTCCCAGGCCAGGGGTATTTATGAAATTTTTGGGCTGGAACGGAAGTAGGATCGGGTTCCTAACTCCCCAAGGCATAGAAGCCGTTTCTGGAGGGTTTCAAGGGCTCTGAGGTCATTTTTAAGTCACAGGGGTATTTTGGTAATTTTACCAGACCCTTGACCTAGGTTTGAGATGATACCCGAGTGTTGGACTGAGTTGACAACACTTCCGGAGCGAAGGAATGACAAGGGACTTCATAGAAGACACACATCTGTCAATTTGACCGAAGGAGGGGTATATGTACAATTTTCATAAGTCGGGGGTTTTCTTATAATTTTTCTACCCGAGGATACATATACAACATGCTGAGTGCTTCTATAGTTCAAATGAGTACAAGGGTTGTCGGCGAGTTGTCAACTGTACAAAAGTCCGCACTAACGCGGGAAGTAGGGACGTAGCCCCAATTATAAAAAGTTGCAGGGTTTGACTGCAAATTATAGGACTGGTCTTTTACGGTCTCGGGGAGGACATTTTTATAATTTCGTCATTATTCTGGCAGAAATACATGACTTAGTCGTCCCGGGATGTAAAGACTTACAAACATGGCCCACTAAGAGGCGTAATTAACAACATGGCCCGCTGAGGGGCAAAAACGTAAATATACCCCATAGGGGCATAAATACAAGACCCGGAGACTTACCCCTCGCAGGCCAAGACAAACGAACAAACGAACAAAACGCTCTGAGTGTCTTCCGTCGGTTCTCCCTTTTTTTCCGAATGGGACCCGTAGGGGCTATTTATAGAAGGTAGGGGACCGGCCCGGGGTAGCTCGGACCCGGGCGGGTCCACCCGGGGGTGCGGGACCCCGGGCGGGTCCGCCCGGGGCCGCGGCACCCGGGCGGTTCGGCCCGGGGCCGCGGCACCCCAGGCGGTTCCGCCCGGGTGCGCAGCACGCCGGGCGGGTCCGCCCGGGGTGTGCAGGCCCTGGGCGGGTCTGCCCCGCCCGCGCGCGGCCGCGGGGGAACCCGCCCGGGGGTGATTTACCCCGGGTGGTCGAGTCTTCACTTTTTGAAAGTATTCGTACGGCTTCGACAACGACCTTTCCGCGTCTTCGACTCCGTCCGGGCACGTGGAAAAGAGGAAACTTCTTTCCGAGCTTTGTTCGTCGTCTTCCACGCATCGTTTGTCCGACGGGGGAGGAATTTTTGATCCCGCGAGACGTGATACACGCCGTCGAGATACTAAAAAGGTGTGCATAGCACGTTCTCTTGCCCCTAGGGCTTGATTTTGTTGATTTCACCCGGAACCACATGATTGCAATAATCTTCGTGGATTTATCACGGGTTCTTCTCGCTTCTATAGAGTAGAACGGGTTGGGCTAAGCCAATGCCGAAAGCATGAAGCCTCCATGCTTGCATGCGTATTTTTCCAGTTACAACATCGGCCCATAAGGGGGGAAGGGAAGTCTCGGGGTAGACCCGCCAAAGCCTACCCGTCGCCTTAGTAAGTGGAAGTCAGGGCCCAAAAAGGAACAAAAATGCCGCAAAAGCCCAAGTACAATTAGATTTTTTTTCATCAATGCAAATCAATTTCCAAGTGAAAGTCAAATCATGAAAAGAAAAGCATGTCAAGATGGCAAAGTCCCCTCAAGGAAAACCTTGGGCGTATGCATGCAATATAAAAGAGGCAAAGGCAACAAAATTTCCCTATGCCGAAGACTGAACCCCAACAGGCATAGGGTAGGGGAGGTAGTTTTACCTCGAGCTTCTCAGAATCCATTATGGGCTTCCTTATATCTTCTTCCATCTCTTCCTTTGTGGTAAGTCATAAACCAGCAGAATGGTCGAGACTGACCTAGGAGATTGCACCGTGCGAGATCTTGCGTATAAGTTTGACCATTAGCACGTTGATCCCCTTTTAATTATTCAAGAAAGATTAATGAATCCTGAATAATGACCGTGTAGTGTAGATTCTAATTAGAAAATCCACTTAAAATGGAAATATTAAGAATTAAAAAGAATAAACAAAAGCAAAAGCATGCACGAGGTGCAAATATAGAGTTGTGATCGCCAGAGACACGAGGCCTCAAAAGATATAACCAATAATAAATAGGGAGGGATCGCGAAAAATACCTTGAAAACACGGGATTGTGAGTACTTTCCTTTCTCTTCAAATCGGCCGGCCGATGAAGAGAGTTCTTCTTTAATTACCCTTGCAAAATGCACAAACACCAATAAAAATATGAATTAGAATATGGTGAGTGTAGCATCAATTCTTAATAAAAATATGAGCATGAAAATATGATGAAGAACACACCTTAAGGGTGTTGGCCCTTAAACCCCTATGCAAAAGGGTGGGTAAACATGATGAATGAAGATGCAAATATATGAATATAGTGGAAAGAGTGCAAGAGTTGCACTATGGGAGTTACTCAACGTAGTTGAGAAGAAAATTAACAGAGGGTGATGTGCATGCATATGAACTATGATGATAAAAAAAATAGCAGAAGAATCAAAAATAAAAGAAAGAAGAGCTTGTTGCTTGGCTTTGGATGCTCGATGGGGAGGAAGTCTTCCAAAGGATGAAGTTTAAACCGTAAAGAGCCCCCCTCCTTAGCCAATGCAGCAGCTTCCTGTGAACAAAGAAAAGAAGAAGAAACAGAAAGAAGAAGAAAATAGAAAGAAAAAATAGAAGAGCGGAGGGAGGAAGAAAGAATTCGAATCCAACCCCTTAACAGAGCTGCAGAAGCTCTATAAAAAGGATTGAATCAAAGGATAGAAGGATAAGAACGGACAAGAGCCCAAGGAGGGAAGGATTAAGCTGAGCAAGGGCCCAAACGAAGCAGGGACTCTCTAGGGAAAGGCTGCGTTCGTTCGGAACACAAAAGTGAAAAACGCCCTGGACCAGGGCGTCAATTCAAGAATTGACGACCTGCCAGAGGGCGTCTTTTAAAAACACGCCCTTCACAAGGGCGTTAATTTAAAAGCCAATTTTGGAAATAAAAACTCCCCATATTTGAAAAATGTAAAACACGCCTCAAGCGAAGTCACGATTTAAAAACACGCCCCTGGGAAGGGCGTTAATTTGAAGTTTTAAAATGGGGGAAGTCGGTCAAACACCAAAGAATTGACGCCCTCTAGTGTGGGCATCCTTTTTCAAAGACACGCCCCAGATCAGGTCGTGTTTTAAAAACACGCCCTTGCCCAGGTCGTTAATTTCAAAAATTGAGATAAATGCCCAAAAAATCCAGAAAAATAGGAAAAAGGAGAAAATGGAGGAAAAAGAGAAGAAAACCAAGAAAAATGGGAAAAATCACTCAAACAAGCTAATTTGAGGGTCAAATGGGGCATTACACGGCAATACGAGATATACTCAAAATAATGTCAATTTTAGCGTGTCTACAGCTGCCCCGCCTTGACGTCTGCTTTGCAAGGGAGCATAGCAAACTGAAAAGTAGATGCCAAGGTGTGATGAGACACGCAATCAACATCACTTGATGAGAATCAAATCAAAAGCACGAGATGAAGCAATCTCGGGAAATTCAATGAAATCAACGATGTTTGGATAAAAGGGGGAGTGTGCACGAGGTGCACGAAGGAGATAAAATAAATGATCAGCTTCCAGCGCGGTGGAAGTACCCCAGATCACAAACCTGTAGATTTCACCATTGGGGAGCGGTTACCAGCCAATGTGGAAGTGCTGCAGCCAAGGTGGATCAAGGGAAAGGGAGATAAAAATAAGATGATAGAAATCCAAACAAGGAGCTTTCGAGAAAATGACCCAAAACAGCGACAAAACGAACTGAAGACACAATTCGGCATGAATATCTCATATCGGAAGATTAAGATCAATTTTAACCCACAAAACAGCTTATCAGAATGATTTTCAACAGTTGTTCAAATTCCTACATGAATGCATGCTGGGTTTAAAAGGAAAAGTAAATCAAACGAAAATACAATATAATCAAGGATAATAATGCTAAACTGTCCAGACCGAGTCAAGAAACCCATTCAGCGAGCTGATACTAAGCCGAAGCCCATTTATCCGCGCACCAACTCGTAAAAGGGAACCATCGTCCCCAACCTTGGACGGCTCAATGGCCTATCCGTGTGACTAAGACTCCTCTGGAATCATCATCGTTTTTGATGAAGGGGAACTCAAATTCCAGATTTACCAAAGCCACAAGGTCCTTGATATAATCATATAGTGTATGTAACATATAGTAAAATGCATACAGGGAGATGGTGATAGCAATAAGCAGGGGGAACAGAGAAATAAGGTGCAAGCACCGTGGGGCTTGGATGATGATGCCCAGTCGGCGGGACCAAGAGCTTCTTATCCTGCGCTCAAAAATTCATCAGCCAAGATATAAAAGATAACAAGCAATGAATAAGGCATTTAAGCATAGCATACATGAATGACATATATATGGCATGAATAGCATGAGTTAAATCATAGATAGCATAGCATCAAAGCATGAATAGTAACCATCATGATATTGCAAATCATCATTGTTTGTTGTTTGTCCTGAGGATGACAACTTGGCTAATCAAGATTTGGAGTTGAATGATCAGAATGATAAAATGTCCAATTGCAGAATTGATCAAGAGAAATTAGCAGGAGTTGATTGAAAGATCTGGAGATGAATAATCAGAATATAATCAGGAGATATGATAACCAAAATGATATAAGGAGATGATAATCAGAATGATATAAGGAGATGGCATGTCATGAGAATATCGGGAGGAATCAATAGATTGATAGCAACGAGTGGAGATAGGACTCATCCCGTGCTCTTGATTCTTGCAAAGTTGTTCCTGCAAAACACCATCAGAAAATACAATACAATTTTGGATTTTGGAATATGCAAATTTTATGAGTTTTGAAAATATTCAAATTTTTATGAATTTTGGAAGATATTCAAATTTTTATGGACTTTTGGAAAATATCTGAATTTTTATGAATTTTTGAAAAATATCTGAATTTTTATGGATTTTGAACATGAAATATTCAATTTTTTTTGTATTTTGGTTAGACATTGCTAAAGCAGCATCAAAGGGTGTTTTAAACCACTGGCTAGGGGTCCTCGTTCCTTCCCCTTTCATTAAAAACTGCCCAAAGCCGGGCGTGCATTGAAGGTGGCGCCCTATAACCGACTGCCCTTGATTAACGGTGCCCCTACCAAAGCCATACCCGAGAAACATTCGGTCTTGGAGGGAGAAGAGAAGAAAAATTGGAGATAAGCTTTATGCAGGATGGGAGATGTCGAGACTTGAATTCTTTCCAAGGTGTTAACCCTCAAAGAGGTAGTCTGTTGTGCCGGGGCTTTATGCCTTTGATTTTTTAGACCCTTGACATGCATACGATCAGGGTTTTCCCTGCGGGGACTTTGCCACTCTTGTCATGCCGTAATTCATAATTTTGTAATTATCAAAATTTTTGACTTGATTTTCATAATAGCCCTTTTGGGGAGATGTATCATGAAATTCATATTTTATTGGGTCAAGACTGCCCCTATTTGAGACTCCTCTCGTATTGGGGATTACCTAGGTTGGTCATCTCATCTGTTAACCTCTTGCCCCTACATTCGGCCGAGTAAAGAAGAGAAAAGACTTTCAGAAATACTCATGGCATGGCCAAGGTAGCAACGGTGTTTTACCAAAGGAGCCGGCTAAGGATGCCGTGAAGTGTGTGGAATGCCCAGCTAAGGGTTGCTCTTAACAAGCGGGAAAAGAATGTTGAATTTCCAGCGTGGGGTTTTTATAACCAAAGTGATGCAGAAGCAAGCCTAAAGACTCTTTTATGAATGATTTAATTAAACAAAAAGCTTAAGATAAATGTCTAAAACACCATTCTTAATCTTGTTAAGAAGCACTTCATTTTGAAAATCATGCGTGAAGCAATGAGGTAATGATATCATAAAAATGTGTACTTACGCCAATATATTATCTTGCAACCTTTGTTAAAGCAGCTGTCAGAGGCGAGGTCGATCATCGTGGGGTAGTCCTCTTTGGCAGATAAAAGGATTGGAAGCAAAGGACTTGAAAGTGGCTTAACAAGAAGGAGTGGTGCCTAGACCAGACTCAGACGAATAAGGAGAAAAGGAAAAGAGATGCGAGGGCTAGAACTCCCTCGCTAAGGCGCGGAGACCCTGATCACATGGAACAGTCTACAGAAAAAGCGGAGAATTAGAAGAAGGAGTGAGGACTAAAGCCTCGAAAGCAGTGGGAGAAAGGGCAGATGCCCAAAGCAGTGGATGTGGAAGAAGTTGGGTCGGACCCAGAATTAGGGGGAATCAGAAGAAGAAATTGATAGATGGAAAGAGGCGGATCCGGAGAGTCCGGGAGCAGAGGAGGAGAATCCTGATAGGAGGAATCCGGAGGTTCCGGAGGGATGAAATATCGAGGGACGCGGTGCCCTTGGAAGAAATAGGGAAAAAGATGATGGAAAAGGAAGAAAAGAACAAAGGACGTAATGTTCTGAAGGAGCAGAAAGATGAATCGAAGGAAAGATGGAAGGTCCGGAGGTTCCGGAGGAATAAAATCAGGAAGAGCGCGATGCCCTGGAAGAAGATAGAGGGAATAAGACGGAGAATCCGGAGGAATAAAATGGAAAGGGGCGTCATGCCCGAAGGGAAGAAGATAGAGAGAATAAGACGGAGAATCCGAAGGTTCCGGAGGAATAAAATGGAAAGGGGCGTCATGCCCGAAGGGAAGGTATGAAGGATCCAAAGGGATGAGAAGGGAAGGGACGCGATGTCCAAAGAAGAGGGAAATAGAATCCGGAGGTTCCGGAGGAATAAGATGGGAAGGGGTGCGATGCCCGAGAGGAAAGTCCGGAGGTTCCGGAGGAATGAGATGGAAAGGGGTGCGATGCCCGAGGGGAAAGTCCGGAGGTTCCGGAAGAATAAGACGGAAAGGGGCGTCTTGCCCGAGGGATAAAGAGAGGGGTGAAAGATCCGGAGGTTCTGGAAGAATAAGGTGGAAAGGAAGAGAAAGAGGATCCGGAGGTTCCGGAGGAGTGAGAAGGAAAGGGGCGTCGTGCCCAAGGGGAAAGTCCGGAGGTTCCGGAAGAATAAGGTGGAAAGGGGCGCAATGCCCGAAAAAGAGAGATAAAACACCTGGGAATCCCAGGGAAATAGTGGGAAAGGGGACGCGATGCCCCGGGGAGAGTGGATTAGAAGAGAATGAAGGTGAATAAGATGGGAAATGCGGGATATCCGGAGGTGCCGGAAGGTGAGGAAGATACGGGTTTGGGAACCCCGGAAGCAGGAGGTGCAAATGTATGCAATGGGATGGATGCAATGAATAGAATGAATGAATGAATGAAAAATGCATGAGATGCAAAGAAGATGAGGAATATGAAGGGCGAGAGGGCGAGATCCTCCTCTTTTCCCTTGGAGTGGCCCATGAAGAAAATGTGATAGACAAGAATATGGATGGAGTTGAACGGAAGGTGGATAAAACAGTGGAAGGTCCCGTAGTGCCAAGATAACTGCCCCTCCACGGCAGTGAAAGAGTATAGCCTATCGGCCCAATGAAAGAAGCTTCAATAATAAATGACAACCCCCTTGGAAGGCGGACATCAATGATGTGAGGGTGTTGGAAAGTTGGAACATGAAGCATCGTGCTGCCCATTGATTCGAGTGGAATAAGAATTTGCCCCTTGTATGGAAGAGTGAGTTTAAGATTTGAAAACTGGAGCAAGGGGTGCCCTGCCCTTGAACGGCGTCAATACTTGGCATTCTCCTTTAGCGAGCAGTGACTTGGCTTCTTCGACCGTGCTTGGAATAACAACCCGGATTGGCATCCGGCAAATGAACTCTTGCGTCTTGAACAGCACGGCAGTGGCCAATTTCTTCTTGCCCGGCTTTTGCTCATCCTCGGCACAAGTACTTGTAGCAACGCTCCCTTTCCGAGTAGTAAAGGGAGGTGAGGCGGAGGCGGAAGGCTTTGTGAATGTTGGAGGTATAATGGAAAGTGTTGGCAAATGGGTGAGTGGAAGTGGAGGTTCAAACACATCGAGTTTCTCCCTTTGCTCGGAAGCAGCCGGGTTTGGCTCGAGCGCAAAAAGGGGTGGATCCTGCTCAGGATTAGCCACGGGTAAGGGTGAAGGGTTAAGTGGTGGAGTAGGCAAAGTGGGTTTTGGGGTTAAGGGTATAATGGGAGGTTGAGGTGGTGGTAATGGGATAATGGAGGGTTGAATTGGGGAAGGTTCAATGGTGGGCTCGGTGGAGGCTAAAGGCTCAATATGTGGAGGTTTTATAGTGGAAGGCTCGGGGGAGGCTAGTGTTGTGAAGGTTGATGGCATAGTGGGTGGAGGTGTAATTGGGGGAGGTTTGGTGCGGAGGAAATGCCGGACAGGGCGAACGATATTAGGAGTGGGGGGAGACTCAAAATGCGCCGGCGCGGGTGATTGGAGTATCGACCCATCGTCGTAACACCAAGAGGTCTCGGAAATAGGGGGTGAATCGGGGACGGTGGCTTCATCCTGAGCAGGGGGTTCATCAAATGAAAGTGGGGGAAGTGGAAAGCGAAGGAAACTCGGGAGGGGTGCCTGCGTAGCTTCATCATCGTATACCGCTTCGAATTCTTCAATTGCCGGCTCTTGTTCGCTTGGAATGCTGACGCCATAGTCATCTCTCCTATCCTTCCATTCTCTCTCCATCTTAGTAATATCGTTCAGAGCAGCATGGAGAGGATTAACCGGAGTAGGAGGAGCCGTGACCCTCTTTAACTGTTCCTCCATCAAAGTGACTTTATCAAGAAGAATTTGTTGGAGGGGTGTAACTGGAGCAACCGAGGGTTGGCAGGGCCTTGAAGGAGGAGGGGTGGCATAAAAATGCCGTGGAGGGGAGTTAACGGGATGACCCGTAAAAGAACTCGGATGGGCTGGATTGCAAGAAATAAATGGGCCTCGGGGCTGTGGTGGAGGAGGAATAGAAGGAGGCGCATGACGGACCATCCGAGGAGGAGTGTGAATAGAAGGAGATGGGTAATGGGCTACCCGATTAGAAATATGAGTGGAAGAGGGAAGTGGGTGATGGGCCACCCGAATAGGATTAGAAGGAGGATGAGATGAAGGAGATGCACCCTCAACGGCGGCCTTAAGGGCTTGGATCTGTTGAGGGGTGAGATGATCTAATGCGTGCAAGATTCGGGAGACCTTCTCATCGTTGGGAGGAGACGGTCCCGGAGGAGTAGTGGCTTGAAATTGAGTAGGGGGACCATGAGAATGGACATTGCCCATGGGTCGGGCAACACCATAAGAATGAGGACGTGGTCCCTTGAAAGTATGGTGAGAATTGTGATGAACATGTTGAAATTGAGGGGAATAAGATGTGCTAGGTTGTGCATCCTCATGAATTGAATTAAACATGTTGGTTCTTTTATCATGGTAAGCCATTATGCAATCAAAATTCACAATAATATGCAAAAAGCACACAAGTTGGAATGGTTACCTTTGATTTTGATTTGTTTGAACCTTGGTGAATTAATGAATTTTAACAAAGTTTAGAGTGATTCACACAAGGGAGGATCCTAGTTTCAATATGAGTTCACTTCAATGCCAACTAGGAGCACTCTCTCACCGTGCATAGGCCAACTAAAACCCGGGACTTCAAAGGTACAACCTGCCCGGCGTCCGTGAGGGAATCCACGGGTGCGGGGACTTATGGAGGCTTGGAAAAGAGATCTCCGGTCCAAAGAGACGAAATGCTCAATGGAGGGTCGTCCCGATTCCAAGAGGGGGTGTGGAATCCTAGTGAGGGGAGAGGAGGTCTCCCAAACCAATGCAAATGAATGAATGAATGCAATGCGTGCAAGGAGATAGGCAAATCACCAATAGAGCCAAATAATCAATATAAATCAATGAAGCATGAATAAGCGGAGGCTCTGTGAAATCACAGGAAAGAGACGACCTGTGGAAGGTCGCTACCAGAAAAAACGCGCCTCTGAGTGAGGCGCTATCCAAAGAAAAGACGCCTCAAGGAGAGGGCGTCAAATCCAAAAGACGCCCTGGGGCAGGGCGTGAACCATCAGGGCTTAAAACGGCCAAGCAAAGAAACGCCCTGGTGTGAGGCGTTACCAAGTAAAAAGACGCCCTGGAGAGGGGCGTGAATTCACAGACAAGCAGGGTAAACCAAGCCAATCACCACAATATAATCAATCGAAGAATATGAGCATGAATTATGATGAAAAATCATGCACGGAAGGGTTCTACAAACCCACAATAAAAAGACGCCCTGGCAGGGGGCGCTATCTAGAAAAGAAACGACATGGTCACTGTCGTGAATCACTGTGAGGGCCCACAAGCAACAGTGAGAAATGCGCCTTAGGGTGAGGCGCTATAAATAAAAGGACGCCCCTGAGTGAGGGCGTCAAATCAACAAAAAGCGCCCTAATGTGAGGCGCTACGCAACAAAGAAACGCCCTGGGGGAGGGCGTGAATTCACAATCAGAAGATATGCTAGAAAACGCCCTGCCAGAAGGCGTTAAACACGAAAAAGACGCCCTGGGTTAGGGCGTTAAATAAAAACGCGCCTCTGTCAGAGGCGTTAATTACCTTCCTCCAGAAAAACTTCACGGCCAGCAGTATCAAAGAAGACACTCACAGTCACAGGCAATCAACAAATATGAATATTAAGATAGAAGCATGCTCATCAAAATTTTTGAATAAGTGGAAATTCTAAAAGAAACCTATCAGATTGACAAATCACTTGGGGAGAGTGCAATGCACAATGGAGGGTGCCCGAGGGGCACAAAAGGAGACGCACCGAGGGTGCAAAAGGGGAGATGGCACACGCGGGTGCCCAAGGGGAAAGGGTAATCAACTAGAAAAATAAAAGGAGTCCCACCGTGATCGCCAATTTGTAGATTCTAATTAGAAAATCCACTTAAAATGAAAATATTAAGAATTAAAAAGAATAAACAAAAGCAAAAGTATGCACGAGGTGCAAATATGGAGTTGTGATCGCCAGAGACACGAGGCCTCAAAAGATATAACCAATAATAAATAGGGAGGGATCGCGAAAAATACCTTGAAAATGCGGGATTGTGAGTGCTTTCCTTTCTCTTCAAATCGGCCGGCCGATGAAGAGAGTTCTTCTTTAATTACCCTTGCAAAAAAGACACAAACACCAATAAAAATATGAATTAGAACATGGTGAGTGTAGCATCAATTCTTAATAAAAATATGAGCATGAAAATATGATGAAGAACACACCTTAAAGGTGTTGGCCCTTAAACCCCTATGCAAAAGGGTGGGTAAACATGATGAATGAAGATGCAAATATATGAATATAGTGGAAAGAGTGCAAGAGTTGCACTATGGGAGTTACTCAATGTAGTTGAGAAGAAAATTAACAGAGGGTGATGTGCATGCATATGAACTATGATGATAAAAAAAATAGCAGAAGAATCAAAAATAAAAGAAAGAAGAGCATGTTGCTTGGCTTTGGATGCTCGATGGGGAGGAAGTCTTCCAAAGGATGAAGTTTAAACCGTAAAGAGCCCCCCTCCTTAGCCAATGCAGCAGCTTCCTGTGAAGAAAGAAAAGAAGAAGAAACAGAAAGAAGAAGAAAATAGAAAGAAAAAATAGAAGAACGGAGGGAGGAAGAAAGAATTCGAATCCAACCCCTTAACAGAGCTGCAGAAGCTCTATAAAAAGGATTGAATCAAATGATAGAAGGATAAGAACGGGCAAGAGCCCAAGGAGGGAAGGATTAAGCTGGGCAAGAGCCCAAACGAAGTAGGGACTCTCTGGGGAAAGGCTGCGTTCGTTCGGAACACAAAAGTGAAAAACGCCCTGGACCAGGGCGTCAATTCAAGAATTGACGACCTGCCAGAGGGCGTCTTTTAAAAACACGCCCTTCACAAGGGCGTTAATTTAAAACCAATTTTGGAAATAAAAACTCCCCATATTTGAAAAATGTAAAACACGCCTCAAGCGAAGTCACGATTTAAAAACACGCCCCTGGGAAGGGCGTTAATTTGAAGTTTTAAAATGGGGGAAGTCGGTCAAACACCAAAGAATTGACGCCCTCTGGTGTGGGCGTCCTTTTTCAAAGACACGCCCCAGATCTGGTCGTGTTTTAAAAACACGCCCTTGCCCAGGTCGTTAATTTCAAAAATTGAGATAAATGCCCAAAAAATCCAGAAAAATAGGAAAAAGGAGAAAATGGAGGAAAAAAAGAAGAAAACCAAGAAAAATGGGAAAAACCACTCAAACAAGCTAATTTGAGGGTCAAATGGGGCATTACACGGCAATACGAGATATACTCAAAATAATGTCAATTTTAGCGTGTCTACATGTAGGACCCAGAGCAGAGCCCTGGTAGCTTTGACAACCCAATTTTGAAAACAGGAAAATTAACGCCTCTGAGTAAGGCGCCTTTTATGGAATTAACGCCTCTTCATCAGGCGTCTTTTTTTAACGCCCTTAGATTGGTCGTCATTTCTACGAAAATTCAAATTCTTTTTCAAATTCACGCCGTCACCAAGGGCGTCTTTTATATGAATAACGACCTAGTCTAAGGCGTCTTTTTTGGGAAATAAAAGAAAAAAAAGAAGAAAAAGAAGAAAAAGAAAAGAAGAAAAAAATGGTGATTTATTCTTCATGACATGTGCTTACATTTTTGCATGGGCATCTTTTGCATATGTGTGCTTGCGTGTTGCATCTCCCTTTATTGGTTATTTCATTTACCTTATTTAATTAAAGACTTGGCCCCTTGACCCACTATCAAGGTCAAAATATTGACACCCCTTACTTATTAAGCAAGGGGCCAAGTCGAACAAATGGATTAACCTGTTTGTTCAAGTGTGGACTACAGCTGCAGGCACAGGGCAAAGTGAAGCAAAAGCAAAAAAAACGTGGAAAAGGAGCAAAGTACACGAACCCACAAGTTCTCAGGTAACAAAAATTTCAATTTCATATATATATATATATATATCATGTCTATCATGTGTACAGGTGTGAGGGTGGAGGAGTACAAGTACAGTCTCTTAGCTCTCGCCTCCACCCTCCTCTCTCCTCCTGCTCTCCGCCTCACTCTCGTCCTCCTGACGAGGTGCTGGTGGAGGGGGCATGGACCCCCGTGAAGCGGCTGGTGCTCGAGCCGGTCCCTCTGCCTCGCTCCTCTGTTGGAGAGAGGAGCCCGCCACGAAGGTAGAATTGGTGAAGGCGTACCCCACAGCACGCGCTCGCTCCCGCCCCCACTGAAGACCCTCCTCAAACGCTCGTAGCCGCTCCTGGGTAACGGCTAGCTGGGTCCTCAAGTCTGCCAGCTCACGCTCGCGTGCTGCCAACAGCTCCTGGTACCGGGCACGGTCCGTCTGCTGTAGCTCGTGGTGCCGGTCACGGTCCGCCAGGTGCTCCTCACGCTCCCGAGCACGCTCTCTCCGCTCCAGCTCAAGGGCGACACGCAACTCTCCTACGTCCTGAGGCAGCTCCTCCCGCCGCCTCAAGGCCCGCTCCAGCTCCGTGACCCGCTGCTCGCGGATCGCCAACTCTGTCCCAACCAGGGCAGCCTGGGTACGTGCCGCCTATAACTGTGTGGTCTGCAAACAGGTAAACAAATTATCAGTTCCACGTTAAATTCAACAATTCATGAAATAAGCAACACATGACCGAAAGTAAATCACTCACCTGCGAGGCCATCGCCTGCTGACCCTCCTCAATGCAAGTAAGAGCGGCCCGAAGCGCCTCAGTCTGCAAAACACATTTTCATCAGCACATAATAATAGATAAATGAAGAAGGTTTGAGTTTGGAAATTTACCCGTGAGGCGAGGTCGCGCTCTGCTGCCTCGGCCCGTGTCACCGCTCCAGCTAGCTACTCCGCTAGTGCAGTTGTAATATCCCGGACCTTTCGGATCCTTCTTCATGGGTCCCGGATCTAGTTTTCGGAGTGTCCGGCTCCGTTGTGTCCGAAATTTCGTTTCGGACATCTTTCGTGTTCGGATCGGCGCGATCCGGAGTCGTTTCGGAGGCCCGGAGGCGTTCCGCGGCTTTTTCCGCGTGTGTTTTCCGATTCCCGGTGTGTGTTTCGGCTTTTCTCTTCGGACGCTCGTTGCGGGTGAACCGGGCTGTTCACACGGACACGAGTGGTACCGTTGCGATCGGTGCGTTCCGAAGATCGCGGGGGTGTGATTTCCTAATTTTTGGAATTTTACGGATTTTCCGGGTTTTTCTATAAAACCCTTTTTCTTTTCTCTCTCCCCCACCATCTTCTTCTTCCTCTCTTCTTCTTCCTCCTTCCTCCTCCACCGTGTCTCCCTCCCTCTCCCTCTCTTCCTCCCGGTTGGCCACGGCGAGCTCCCCTCCGGCTGCAGACGGCGGCGGGGCGACGGCGCGGTGACGTGGGCGGCGGCGAGGCGGTCGTGGGGGCGTGCGGCGAGCGTGGGAAGCTTAAGGAAGAACGAGGGTTTTCAAGCGTTCTTCGCGATTCGTGGACGATCCGGCGGAGCATTCGCTCCATTGAGGTAGGGTGACGTTCCCTAGCTCTTCGCCGTTCTTTTCCGTGGTTTGTAGGCCGCGGGGAGGCCGAGAGAGGCATGTTTGGGCATTTCTGGGTTTTTCCATGTTTTGGGGGTGAGCCGCCCGATCTATGGTTTTAGCCCATGATTCTATGTTTTGGTGGCTTAGATGCATGCTAGGGGTCCCCAGGGGTCTTCCCCCTTGTTTTCCCCCTCTCCGGTGGAGGTACGGGGGCGTGGTTGGTGTTTTTGGGGTTTTCCCGCCGTAGCGTGCTCTGGGGCAAGCGACGGTCACTCCAGTGACCGTCACATGCTTGTAACGCCCTAGAGGGGTGCGTTACTTCCCTGGGTGTTGGCCTTTGGGGTCGAGGGCTGTAACGGTCCTGCGACTGGCCGCCGTTTGCTAGTGACGCCCCTGGGCTGGGCCGTCACATGCGTTTCGACCGTTGGGTTTTGACCGTTGGGGGTCAGGCCATGTAACGCACCGAGATAGGCGCGTTACTTGCGTGTAACGCACTGGGGCAGGAGCGTTACTTCCTGTTGTCCCCCATGTGGATGGGCCAAGCGACGCACTGGGCCCAGCGCGTTACTTACAAGCGACGCGCTGGGGCAGGCGCGTCACTTCCCCTTCCCACCCCGAGTGTAAGGGCCATGCGACGCGCTGGTCTAGGCGCGTTACATGTGAGTAACGCACTGAGCCGACGCGTTGCTTGCAAGCGACGCGCCGGGGTAGGCGCGTTACTTTCCCTGTGGTTTTGGAGGGTGTGGGGCGCCGTGTGACGGCCTGTCTCAGGCGCGTTACTTTCAAGCGACGCACTGGAGCAGGCGCGTCACTTCCCCTACCCCTCTGGCCGTGTGACGGTCTGCCTTAGACCGCCATTTGTAAGTGACGGCCCTAGAGTGGACCGCCATTTGGCTGTGACGGTCCAGGGTCGGACCGCCACTTCCTGTGTTGCCCCATGAGGGTGGCAACCTCGCTTTTCTCCGACCGTGGTCTCCGTGCGACGGGACTAGTGCGTGGGGTGATTCCCACACGTTGTCGGGCTTGGGCGTTGTTTTCCGTAACTTGAGAGTCTACTCCTTCAGTGACCCTCCACTAGTCGTAGCCTACTAGTACGCGTGTGCTAGTCGCACCAGGGAGTGGTGTACGGGCTGACCTTTAGAGACGGTTTGTGGACCGGTTACCGTTGGGCCCCACGTCTTGCAGCCAGAGTCCGGCTGAGGGGAAAACCGGTCAGAGGGCCAGACCAGGGACGCGCGGTCTGTGTGTGCACACGTGGTTGGGGGCGGTTGGACCCACGTCGACGGGCGTGACCCCAGCTAGTCACTTGTTTGTGGTTACTTGTACGGTGTTTGCGCCTCGGGTAGGACCTACCATGTCAGGCGGTTCACCTGCGGTGCGGTGTAAGACGTCAGGGGACGCTACCGGCTGTGCTTCTAGTGGGTGGTACTCCTGTCGAGTACGGAGTGTCAGACTGTCAGTCGTGTGTTTCCGACCTTCGGGTTTTGACGGTTCGACCGTTGAGTTTCGGTCTTCTCGTACCGTGGCACGTGTGTCGGTTTGCGTGCCGTTAGGGTCTAGTTCTGTAGAGTACAGGGCTTTCCTTTCCGAGGTACCTTCCTACCGCTAGGGTAGTGGTTTCTCGTTTTACGAGGTAGGGTTCGAGTGATCCCTACTGAGTCTTGTTCCGAGACTCATTCCCTGCGTGTTTTCACCGTGTTTCAGGTGAGGCGCCACCTTCGGGGAGCGTGTCAGGAGCGCAGCGGAAGCGTGGTGCGGGTGCCCAGAGGTAGTGCCAGAGGTCAGAGCCGGGGGATGCCCCGTGTAGCTGTACTTTTCTTTCTTGTCACTGTACTAGTCGTGGACTACTGTTGCTGTTGTTGTTATTTTATTGTGGACCATGTAAAATGTTAATTCATTTCCTGCTTAATATCATAACTGTTTAATTTCTGCAATTATTTGTGATGCTTGTGTAGTTTCCACACCATCCTTTTAACCCTTCCGAGTCTTCGGGCTCGTGGGTGGCGGTGCGAGTCTCGGGTTATCGGGCCTTCCCGGTAATCGGATTCTCGGGTCGTTACAGCTGGTATCAGAGCGCGGTTGTGGAATTACATGGGAATTATAGGTAATTGTATTGGTCCACTAGTCCACAACGATGATGTACATGTGACGCTGGCATGGGGCACCGCGTGTTTTATTCTGACCTTCCGTTTCTGAGTTTTCTGTCTTGTGCTTCAGGAGCGAGGATGGCGCCGAGGAGGAGTTCTCGCTCTCAGCAGGGGCAGTCGGCTGGAGGTCAGGAGATCCAGCAGGGGGTCCAGAGGGACCAGGAGGAGCATAGCAGAGTTCCGGGAGCTACCGAGGCCGCGGATGCTGCGAGGGCTCCGGGGGCCGAGGGTTTTCTCCGTGGCATGTACCATCTCATGGCTCAGCAGTTCGGCGGAGAGGCCGGTGAGGGCTCGTCAGTCAGGGGTGGGCCAGGCCGAGCAGTGAGGGATTTCATGCAGTTCCATCCACCTTACTTTAGCGGCCAGGCAGACCCTGATGCGGCTCGTGATTGGCTTGATGAGATGGAGCGGGTGTTCAGTTCTGCGAAGAGTGCTGTCGAGGACAGAGTGGTGTTGGCCTACAACCAGTTGCAGGGTACGGCTCGGAGGTGGTGGTCTTCCGAGTGGAAGACGTCCTTTCAGCTTCGTCCGCTTGAGCAGATCGAGTGGGATGACTTTGTCAGTGCTTTCGAGCGTACGTACTGTCCAGACGTTGTTGCTACGCAGCGGATGCGGGAGTTTCTGGAGCTGGTGCAGGGTGACATGTCCGTGTTGCAGTACAGGGCCCGATTTGTCGAGCTGGGTCGGTACGCACCTCATATCATGGAGCATGAGAGGGTGAGGACGACGCAGTTTGTGCAGGGCTTGAGGCTGGAGCTGAGGCACCATCTGATCGCGAATGGGGCCACTGATCTCGAGACGGCGTCTCGTGTTGCGATTTCCTTGGAGATGGATATGCAGAGGACTCGAGGACCGATCAGCCAGGGGCAGTCTGTGTCAGGTCGCAGCCAGCAGTCGGCTACTCAGCAGCAGGGTTTCTTTCAGTCTGCGTCGGGTGGTTCAGGAGTACCGGCATCGGCAGCTTCGGTGACAGGATCTGCGTCCTTTGGCACGAAGGTCAAAAAGTTCTTCAAGAGAGGGTTCGGCAAGAAGAAGTCCAGGGATCAGGGGCAGGCTTCATCGGGCAGTGTGCAGCAGCCGTTTCCTTTGCAGCGACAGGGATCGGTGGGTGGATCGCGAGGACCTTGTCCACGGTGTAGTGGGACCCACCCAGGCAGGCAGTGCACGGCGCCGATCATCTGTTTTCGGTGTGACCAGCCAGGGCACATGGCGCGTGACTGTCCTCAGAGGCCGCCGCAGCAGCAGGTTTCCCAGCAGCAGCAGCAGCAGGGACAGTATCCGCCGCTACCCAGGTCAGCTAGTGTGGGAGGCAGGCAGAGAGCTCGTGGCCAGATCACGCACTTGACCAGGGCAGAGGCAATGGCGTCGCAGCTCGTGGAAGGTACCGTTCAGATTTTGGGTTGTGCGGCTCGGGTTTTATTTGATTCTGGCGCGTCTCATTCGTTCATTTCGGAGGATTTCGCGTCGAGCGTCGAGGAGCCGGTGACCCAGTTGTCCTGTGATTTGGCTGTGGAGTTGCCTTCGGGTGACTTTATGGTCACTCCGTATTGCTTCGACCAGGTTCCGGTGTGGATCGATGGGCGGAGTATGCCAGGCAGGTTGTATGCGTTGCAGCTTCGGGATTACGACGTGATTCTAGGCATGGATTGGCTCGAGACTCATGGAGCGGTGGTGGATTGTGGGATGAAGAGGGTCTACTTCCAACATCCGAGCAAGAGGACCTTCTATTTCCAAGGTATCCGTTCCGCCTCTTCTCGATTTCTTATCTCTGCTATTCGAGCCCGTCGATTGCTTGATTCAGGTTGTCAGGGTTTTCTCGCGTCTGTGGTTGTGTCTGACCGGATGGAGCCGAATGTCGAGGACATTGCGGTGGTGTGCGAGTTTCCCGATGTTTTTCCTGAGGAGTTGCCTGGATTACCTCCCCAGCGGGAGATCGATTTCGTGATCGAGGTTGTGCCTGGTACGGGACCTTTGGCGAAGGCTCCCTACCGTATGGCCCCCGCGGAGTTGAGGGAGTTGAGGGCGCAGTTGCAGGAACTGTTGGCCAAGGGGTACATTCGTCCGAGCTTTTCCCCTTGGGGTGCGCCCGTGTTGTTTGTGAAGAAGAAGGACGGTAGTCTGCGGTTGTGCATTGACTATCGACAGCTGAATGAAGTGACCATTAAGAACAAGTATCCATTGCCGCGGATTGATGACTTGTTCGACCAGCTGCAGTCCGCGCGAGTGTTCTCGCGGATTGATTTGCGGTCCGGTTACTATCAGCTGAGAATTCGCGAGTCCGATGTGGAGAAGACTGCGTTCAGTACGAGGTACGGGCATTATGAGTTTCTGGTGATGCCGTTTGGGCTCACCAATGCCCCAGCAGCCTTCATGGACTTGATGCAGAGGGTGTTCCACCCGTATTTGGACCAGTTCGTGGTCATTTTCGTGGATGACATCCTTGTTTATTCGCGGTCTGCTGAGGAGCATGCGTACCATTTGGGTGTGGTGCTGCAGACGTTGCGAGATCACCAGTTGTATGCGAAGCTCAGCAAGTGCGAGTTTTGGCTCAGTGAGGTGCACTTTCTGGGGCACGTGATTTCTGGTGATGGCATTTCCGTGGATCCCGCCAAGGTCGAGGCTGTGATGCAATGGCCGAGGCCGAGGTCGGTGACGGAGATCCGGAGTTTCTTGGGGCTTGCGGGTTATTATCGCCGGTTTATCCAGGATTTTTCCCGCATTGCGACCCCGATGACGAGGCTCACGCGGAAGGATGTGCCTTTCGTCTGGTCCGAGGAGTGTGAGCAGAGCTTTAGGGAACTGAAGAGATTGCTCACCTCGGCTCCGGTGTTGGTTTTGCCTTCTGGATCGGGAGGTTTTGTGGTGTGTACAGATGCTTCCGGCGTCGGATTGGGTGCTGTTCTGATGCAGCATGGTAGAGTGGTGGCTTATGCATCTCGGCAGCTAAAGCCCCATGAGGAGAACTACCCTACCCATGACCTTGAGTTGGCGGCAGTGATCTTCGCGCTGAAGATCTGGAGGCATTATCTGTACGGTGAGAAGTTCGAGGTGTTCACTGACCATCAGAGTTTGAGGTATGTGTTCTCGCAGAGAGATCTGAACCTCAGACAGAGGCGTTGGATGGAGTTCATGAAGGACTATGACTTCACCCTGTCTTATCAGCCGGGCAGGATGAATGTCGTCGCCGATGCCTTGAGTAGGAAGGTTGCGGTCAGTACCTTGATGCTGAGGAAGTGGAGGCTCTGGGAACAGGTGCCCGAAGTATCTTTCAGGCTCAAGATTCCCCAGGAGCCAGGGTTGGCAGTGCTTGCGAGTCTGACTGTCACTCCTGCTATTCGTCGTCAGGTGACAGAGGCTCAGCATGCGGACCCTGAGTTGCCCCGGATTCTTGCGATGGCTGATGTGGAGCTCGGCGAGGACGGTGCTGCGAGGTTTCGTGGCAGGCTGTACGTCCCAGCGGAGGAGCAGGTTCGTCCTGCGGTGTTACGCGAGGCTCATGGGAGCAGGTACACTGTGCACCCGGGTGCGACGAAGATGTATCGGAACTTGCGGAGGCAGTTCTGGTGGCCTGGCATGAAAAGAGATGTGGCCGAGTTTGTGGCCAGGTGCCTGATCTGTCAGCAGGTGAAGGCAGAGCATCAGCGACCAGGCGGTACTCTCCAGCCCTTGGATGTTCCTGCTTGGAAGTGGGACCATGTGACCACGGATTTTGTGGTGGGGTTGCCCAGAACCCCGAGTGGGCAGGACAGTATCTGGTTGCTGGTGGATCGGCTGACGAAGGTGACGCGGTTGCTACCGGTCAAAGTCAGCTGGAGCGTGCCTAAGTTGGCTCGTCTTTATGTGGAGCGGATCGTGCCGTTGCATGGGGTTCCCATTTCGATCGTGTCGGATCGGGATCCGCGCTTCACTTCTGGATTCTGGAGGAGTTTCCAGCGAGCTCTTGGCACGGAGTTGGCATTTAGCTCGGCGTATCATCCACAGTCAGATGGTCAGTCTGAGAGGACCATTCAGACTTTGGAGGACATGCTGAGATCCTGCTGCCTGGAGTGGCAGGGGAGTTGGATTCATCACCTACCGTTAGTGGAGTTTGCCTATAACAACAGCTTTCATTCGAGCATCGGCATGGCTCCTTATGAGGCATTGTATGGGCGTCCTTGTCGGACTCCACTTGATTGGTTTGAGGTGGGTGAGCGTGTTTTGACGGGACCGGAATTGGTGCAGCAATGTGTGGATGTTGTGCACCTGGTTCGTCAGAACATGTTGGCGGCCCAGAGTCGGCAGAAGAGCTATGCTGACCGTAGGCGGCAGCCCCTCGAGTTCGCCGTGGGCGATCATGTGTTCTTGAGAGTTTCTCCGATGAAGGGGGTGATGCGGTTTGGACGGCGTGGGAAGCTGAGTCCCCGCTATATTGGTCCTTTCGCGATTGTGGAGCGCATCGGTGAGGTTGCTTACCGGTTGCAGTTACCCTCTGAGTTGGCGTCGGTGCATGACGTGTTCCACGTCTCTATGTTGCGGAAGTATATGCCCGATGACTCTCATGTGCTCGAGTTTTCCGTTTGGCCTGAGGTGACTCCAGATCTTTCTCTCCCAGAGTTTCCGATCCGCGTGGAGGATAGGCGAGAGCAGCGCCTGCGGAACAAGGTCATTCCCTTGGTAAAGGTCGTGTGGCAACGACACTCTGGTGGTGAGGCTTCGTGGGAACGTGAGGACGAGATGCGTCAGCAGTTCCCGTACCTGTTTGAGTGAGTCTTCCTCTTCTTTCCCCTTGGGTTGTTCTCAATTTCGAGGACGAAATTCCTTAAGGGGGGAGGGCTGTAATATCCCGGACCTTTCGGATCCTTCTTCATGGGTCCCGGATCTAGTTTTCGGAGTGTCCGGCTCCGTTGTGTCCGAAATTTCGTTTCGGACATCTTTCGTGTTCGGATCGGCGCGATCCGGAGTCGTTTCGGAGGCCCGGAGGCGTTCCGCGGCTTTTTCCGCGTGTGTTTTCCGATTCCCGGTGTGTGTTTCGGCTTTTCTCTTCGGACGCTCGTTGCGGGTGAACCGGGCTGTTCACACGGACACGAGTGGTACCGTTGCGATCGGTGCGTTCCGAGGATCGCGGGGGTGTGATTTCCTAATTTTTGGAATTTTACGGATTTTCCGGGTTTTTCTATAAAACCCTTTTTCTTTTCTCTCTCCCCCACCATCTTCTTCTTCCTCTCTTCTTCTTCCTCCTTCCTCCTCCACCGTGTCTCCCTCCCTCTCCCTCTCTTCCTCCCGGTTGGCCACGGCGAGCTCCCCTCCGGCTGCAGACGGCGGCGGGGCGACGGCGCGGTGACGTGGGCGGCGGCGAGGCGGTCGTGGGGGCGTGCGGCGAGCGTGGGAAGCTTAAGGAAGAACGAGGGTTTTCAAGCGTTCTTCGCGATTCGTGGACGATCCGGCGGAGCATTCGCTCCATTGAGGTAGGGTGACGTTCCCTAGCTCTTCGCCGTTCTTTTCCGTGGTTTGTAGGCCGCGGGGAGGCCGAGAGAGGCATGTTTGGGCGTTTTTGGGTTTTTCCATGTTTTGGGGTGAGCCGCCCGATCTATGGTTTTAGCCCATGATTCTATGTTTTGGTGGCTTAGATGCATGCTAGGGGTCCCCAGGGGTCTTCCCCCTTGTTTTCCCCCTCTCCGGTGGAGGTACGGGGGCGTGGTTGGTGTTTTTGGGGTTTTCCCGCCGTAGCGTGCTCTGGGGCAAGCGACGGTCACTCCAGTGACCGTCACATGCTTGTAACGCCCCTAGAGGGGTGCGTTACTTCCCTGGGTGTTGGCCTTTGGGGTCGAGGGCTGTAACGGTCCTGCGACTGGCCGCCGTTTGCTAGTGACGCCCCTGGGCTGGGCCGTCACATGCGTTTCGACCGTTGGTTTTGACCGTTGGGGGTCAGGCCATGTAACGCACCGAGATAGGCGCGTTACATGCGTGTAACGCACTGGGGCAGGAGCGTTACTTCCTGTTGTCCCCCATGTGGATGGGCCAAGCGACGCACTGGGCCCAGCGCGTTACTTACAAGCGACGCGCTGGGGCAGGCGCGTCACTTCCCTTTCCATCCCGAGTGTAGGGCCATGCGACGCGCTGGTCTAGGCGCGTCACATGCGAGTAACGCACTGAGCCGACGCGTTGCTTGCAAGCGACGCGCCAGGGTAAGCGCGTTACTTTCCCTGTGGTTTTGGAGGGTGTGGGGCGCCGTGTGACGGCCTGTCTCAGGCGCGTTACTTTCAAGCGACGCACTGGAGCAGGCGCGTCACTTCCCCTACCCCTCTGGCCGTGTGACGGTCTGCCTTAGACCGCCATTTGTAAGTGACGGCCCTAGAGTGGACCGCCATTTGGCTGTGACGGTCCAGGGTCGGACCGCCACTTCCTGTGTTGCCCCATGAGGGTGGCAACCTCGCTTTTCTCCGACCGTGGTCTCCGTGCGACGGGACTAGTGCGTGGGGTGATTCCCACACGTTGTCGGGCTTGGGCGTTGTTTTCCGTAACTTGAGAGTCTACTCCTTCAGTGACCCTCCACTAGTCGTAGCCTACTAGTACGCGTGTGCTAGTCGCACCAGGGAGTGGTGTACGGGCTGACCTTTAGAGACGGTTTGTGGACCGGTTACCGTTGGGCCCCACGTCTTGCAGCCAGAGTCCGGCTGAGGGGAAAACCGGTCAGAGGGCCAGACCAGGGACGCGCGGTCTGTGTGTGCACACGTGGTTGGGGGCGGTTGGACCCACGTCGACGGGCGTGACCCCAGCTAGTCACTTGTTGTGGTTACTTGTACGGTGTTTGCGCCTCGGGTAGGACCTACCATGTCAGGCGGTTCACCTGCGGTGCGGTGTAAGACGTCAGGGGACGCTACCGGCTGTGCTTCTAGTGGGTGGTACTCCTGTCGAGTACGGAGTGTCAGACTGTCAGTCGTGTGTTTCCGACCTTCGGGTTTTGACGGTTCGACCGTTGAGTTTCGGTCTTCTCGTACCGTGGCACGTGTGTCGGTTTGCGTGCCGTTAGGGTCTAGTTCTGTAGAGTACAGGGCTTTCCTTTCCGAGGTACCTTCCTACCGCTAGGGTAGTGGTTTCTCGTTTTACGAGGTAGGGTTCGAGTGATCCCTACTGAGTCTTGTTCCGAGACTCATTCCCTGCGTGTTTTCACCGTGTTTCAGGTGAGGCGCCACCTTCGGGGAGCGTGTCAGGAGCGCAGCGGAAGCGTGGTGCGGGTGCCCAGAGGTAGTGCCAGAGGTCAGAGCCGGGGGATGCCCCGTGTAGCTGTACTTTTCTTTCTTGTCACTGTACTAGTCGTGGACTACTGTTGCTGTTGTAGTTATTTTATTGTGGACCATGTAAAATGTTAATTCATTTCCTGCTTAATATCTTAACTGTTTAATTTCTGCAATTATTTGTGATGCTTGTGTAGTTTCCACACCATCCTTTTAACCCTTCCGAGTCTTCGGGCTCGTGGGTGGCGGTGCGAGTCTCGGGTTATCGGGCCTTCCCGGTAATCGGATTCTCGGGTCGTTACAGCAGTCGCCTCTGCACTAGGCCCTCTCGAGCTAGAGGCCTTGTTGGAACAAAAAAATGTGTGTTATTTAAGTTCTTTTGAAAAGAGTTCCTGAAATAAAGAAAATGAAGCGGGTTGTCGTTAAACGATCTTAAAATGACAAGAGTTGCCTTCACCGTAAATCCTTTCGACAACCCGGAAAGATGTATATTGGGGATTTGTATTTTTTTTATGCACATATACGTGCATTGAAAGGTCTTGATAAAAATATTTTCAGGCCTATAAACTTGCGTGGGAAGTATTCCGTAAAAAGATGAATATTTTCCGGATGTCCGGATGGTCAACCTGGATACACCGGGACCAAGAAGAAAGTTACAGCGATTTCAACGCCCACCACTCGGCCGTACGGAGGTGAAAAGGAAATTTTTTAATCCCCCAGATCCTTTTATAGCCAAGGGAGTGGGGGGCAACCCCCTCCACCCCTTTCTCTCCTTTGACGGCACGCCGAGGAAGGCCGGGAGGGACCCCCTCCGGTCCTTGTACTGGAGGGGTATCCCTTGCTGCTGCGGACCCGGAGGAAGACCCCCTCCGGTCCATGAACCGGAGGGGGAGGCTCCCCCATTGCTGCGAACCCGGAGGGGGGGGGGGGCGTGGCTGCCGGACCAAGAGGGAACCCCCTCCGGTCCATGTACCGGAGGGGGGGGGGGGGGGTTCCCCGCCGCTGCGGACCCGGAGGGAGACCCCCTCCTGTCCATGTACCGGAGGGGGGGAGCTCCCCGCTGCTGCGGGCCCGGAGGGAGACCCCCTCCCATGTACCGGAGGGGGGGGGGCTCCCCCGCTGCTGCTGCGGACCCGGAGGGAGACCCCCTCCGATCCATGTACCGGAGGGGGGGGGGTTCCCCCCGCTGCTGCCGGACCCGGAGGGGACCCCCTCCGGTCCTTGTACCGGAGGGGGGAGCTCCCCGCGCCAGCCAGACCCGGAGGGAGACCCCCTCCGGTCCCTGTACCGGAGGGGGGGGGCTCTCCCGCGGCCGCGACCCACCGGAGGGACCCCCTCCGATCCCTTACCGGAGGGGGAACCCCCTCCGGTTCCCTGCATAGCAGCGGAGGGGGGTTCTCCCCTCTCCGTCCAATCCACAAGCCTCCGAACAAAAAAAAAGGAGGAGAAGAAGAGTGAAGCAGTAAAAAAAAACTGAAACAAGGAAGAGGAGAAGTTACCTTGGCTTTTGGTATTCCACCGGAGGAACTCCAAGAGGTTTTTACCACCCCCTCCGCCACTTGTGGGATCTACTATAAAAGGGAGGCTACTCCAAGGAAGAGAGGAGAAGGACCGGGAGAGAAGAGAGGAAGAAAAAGACTTGGAGAGCTTCCTAAGGCCCAAGTCAAAAGATAAAGCAAGAGGAAGGGTGCGCCCCTTTCTCTCTCACTATGATCCCATGGATTTTGTGCATTTCACATAAATACCCCTTCATGTATATTTGACGAAAATACCCTTTTAATAGATAAAAGGGGCTTCATGACTTTATGTAATGACAATGTGGTAAAGTTAAGTGAGCATGAAAACTATGATTGTCATGGTTCTTGTCAAAAAATTATACAAAGATCCCTCTTGGCATAAAATTACACCATCAGCCCGAAAGTTCTTAAAATTGCGCATATATATGTTCGCAAACCATGAAAATTTAAGAGATCAAATAGGAAAAGAATCTCCAACAATTGTTCTCATCATGGAGAAATCTCTTTGAGTTGCGATAATAAAATAAACATACAAGATCAAGCCTTACAGATTGCATCCCCTAAAGTTCTTTCATAATCACGTATATGTTCGTAAAAAAAAATAAATTGAAAGGTGTGGAATATAATTCGTCGGGATCATAAAAGGTACATGTAATTCGAAACGACATATTAACTTTCAAATACGAAAGGGCGAGCCCGCATAAGAAAGTAACAAAAAAGGGTCATAATCAAAATCCCGCTCCGAAGGAAACTCAAAGGGCCTTTTCTTTTCTTTTTGTCAAAGGTAACAGGAGATCTTTAGCAGTTTAATCAAGGGTATTCGGACTTGTCCGATGTAAATTAACGCCGACTTCGGTCGGGGGGGAAAAGTCTTGTACCTGAACCCTAAATCGTCTGATGAATTTAAAAAGGCGCGGAATTCATATATATGTCAAATATACGCATACCCATCCGACAAAATCGGATGTTCCGAAAATAATTCCGCGTGTAAACAGACTGGCACGCCCGGTGGGACTTTTCCCGCCTTTTATCTTTACTGCTAAAGCTTCTTATGCCCTTACAAAAGGATCTAATGCCACTCTTTCTTCCATGTAGGAGCGCGAGGAGCAAAGGGAGGATACACCGCCGAGACGTCAAGGCGAATTTTCGACCTTCTAAAGCTTGATGGCCGCTGTCACTTACGGTCCCTTGGTCATCGCCACCGATGCCAAGTATGGGTATCTCGCCACCCCAATTGTGTTTGGGGATTTTCCTGCTGTGGTTGGATCCCCCTTCTTTTTGGGAGTGGTCCCGGCCGCTCAGGCTCGTCCGGTCATTTGCACCGTGACAGCCCCTATTGCCACTGGGGCCAGCCGCCCCCAACCTACTCAGGGCCGAGTCTTCTCGGTCCATGTCATTTCGGCCGACACTGTTCCCACCAAATGGGGGCAACGTCGTCGCCGCCTAAACAGGAAGCCGACTGCAGCTACTTCAAGGTCTGGTAAAACCATACTGATCGGCGACCTCCGCGTTCGTCTTGACGGCGGAGGGCCAATCACGCCATGGGTCAATCACGTCCCGACTGTATCGACTTCCAACCGCTTCTCGCTTCTTCACAAGGTACGCGAGGATGCCGCAGACTTCGAAAAGAAGCCTTCAAGCGGGGGTAAAGCAATTGAGCGACACCTCCAGAAAATGAAGCAAGTTTGGGTCACCAAGCAGGAGGCCCGTGCAATTAAACAAGCTAGGGCCGCCAGGCCTGGGCGAATGCAAGCTCAACCAACAACAACATCGTTAGATGTCAAAACCTCGCGTTCGCGGGGCCAAAAAAGGAAAGGGGGTTATCGTAAACCCAATGTTGCTCCCCAAGGCTCGGATCACATCCGAGTTCAGAAGACCTCCCGCGCTCAGGCACCGCCGACACGAGTCTCAGTCTTTGATAGACTGGCGGGAGATGCGCCACCACGACCTTCTGTCTTCGACAGGTTGGGGGCACCACCCCGCCCTACAGTTCAACCACTTAAAAAGCGTAGGGTGGTACAAATGTCAAAAGTAAGTGCCAACATGAAGATTTACACTTGCTATGCCTCAGGCAGGGAACCTATGGAATCAACTGGTATCCCTGCCAACATAAATGAACATGGTGGCACGAATGATCCCAATTTGGCCCCGGACGCGGTCTACCTTAATACTAGGAATGCCGCCAGAAGAAACTTCCAAGGCCAGTCTAGCGGTCAAGCGGGAACTTCTCCCCAAGGCCAACACCAGGTGCCCGTTCAAAACCAATGGCAAAATCAAGGAGAGAATGTACCCCTAGAGGGAGTAGACCATGACGAGGTAGTGAGCATCCATGAAGGGGCGGTCATCCCCGGCAATGGTGTGAGCCTCAACCCAGCATTTGAGCCACCAACAAAGGCCGCCTTCCAAGCAATGTCTGACGATGCCAAGTTCGAAACAATGCAACGTTGGCACATTGAGATGACCAATCTCATGCTGGAAATGAAAAGGCAGATGAATATAAATGCTCAAAGGCCTCAAACACCGATGCCGAATCAAGAGCCCCGACGGGAACAACAAGCATACAATCCCGCTATTGCCAATCGACAGGGAGCTCACCCTCCCGACGCACGTGGCGACACAGGGGATGAGCCACTCAGAGGGATCCCCCATGCTCAATCCTCTCAGGTCATGGGGGTAGAGGAGACCATCGCCCAGCGTCGGATGATAGAAAAGATGATTGAGGATAAGTTCGCCCAACGTGGCGAGGGTACTGCCACTGTCGACCTATACAGTGTGCCCTATCCTTTACACCACCAATTCAAGAAACTCCCTCCGGATTGTCCGAAGGCGCCAAAATTGCAAAAGTTTAATGGGCAGGGATCGCCGCACGAGCACCTCGCCTATTATGTCACGGCCATGGGTGACCTCGCCATCGAGGAGTCTTATCTCCTCCGCTACTTTGCGACTTCACTAACTGGGAGTGCCTTTCAATGGTACTCCAGATTGAAGCCCAACTCCGTCGCCGATTGGGCTGATTTACAAAAGAAATTCATTGATCGGTTCCAATTAGTTGAAAGGAAAGTGTCCCTCGCTGAGCTCTGCTCGCTTAAGCAGAAGAGGGGAGAAACGTCTCTCGACTTCATTAAGTGTTGGAGGGACCTTAGCATGAGATGCGACAATGCCCCGGCACAGGAAGATTCCATCACCATATGCCGAAGAGGGCTTTCCCCCGAGGTCAGTGAGCGACTTCTGGGGGCAAATGTCAAAGGGTTTGACCAACTAAATTCGGCAGTCGCGGAGATCGAAATGTTCTTCGCTGAGAATCTCACCTTCATTCCTTCAAAGCATAAGACATCTAAAGAGCGACCTGCTGCGGGAAAAGAAGCAAATGCAGTAGATTTCTCCCCGACTGCTGAAGGCGATCAAGCCTCGCCGATCGACTCCAGCAAGAGATCTGAAAAAAGGGCACCGACCACAAAGTTGGCTGAGCGCATGAAGACTCCTTACTCTTTTAAGAAGGAGCACACCGGCAAACTCTTCAGCCTCTGCACGAAGAACAAATTGATAATTTTGCCAGAACCTAAAAAGCCTGAGGAAGTTGGTAAAACAGAAGATCCCAATTACTGTTTGTACCATCGTTTATTGGGGCATACTATTGAAAATTATTATGTTTTCAAAGATGAGCTGGAGAAGATGATACAAAATCAACTCATCACAATGAAAGGGACTCGGGTCGACCCTCCTCAACCCCACACCTGGGAGCGAATGCCTCGGTCGGCTAATGTTATTAGCCATCGGCCAAACCGGAACATTTATCAAGTGGCAGCCTTTACATTTTCTGATCCGGGGGAAGAAGAAGTAGGTCCCAGTGGGACCAAGCCCGCCATGTGGTACCCGGGCTGGAGGCCTTCTCATGCATGTTCCTTTCCTAAAGAAAACACTGAAAAAATATTTGAGGCCCTTCTAGACCAGGAATGCATTATGGTACATGACCCACCTCCTACTTATACTGAGGTCGAGAAGGCTCACCCAAGATATTGCAAGTTCCATGCCATAATATCGCACCCCACCAAAGAATGCGAAGAATTACAAGATTGCATCGAGACCCTCATTCAGAGGGGAGAAGTTGATATTCAAGGAGAAAGTATGGTGAGAAAAAGGCTTCATCAGGCCGCCGAACGAATTTTCGATGATATCAACAGTAGGAGGCATTCGCCCTGGCCGCGTGTCCAGCAAGATGCGCACTTTTCAGTAAATGTCGTACATAAGCTCCCTGGGAAAAGTCAGGCGAGGGACCCGGCAGATGGTCTAGACACAGACCCCCCTCCTCAAGGTGCCACTTTAGGAGGGGGCTACTTCTTAATGTCCGAATGCCTCACCATTCGGAAGGCTGTCCGCAAACTCCGGCATGAAGTCAGGCGTCTACGGCATAATCAAGAGGATCTGCTACAAATAATGAGACGCATGGATGACAGGCTGATGGCCATGTCCCCGACACCTTCAACTGGGGAGTCCGCCCGGGCTTCCTCGCATTCAGAAGCCACGGTGGAGCCCAGACGGCGACCAAGGACTGGAGGATGGCTATCCGAAGATCCAATAGGCTCGCCTATTGCAGACCCCCAAGAGAAGTTGTATTCTTTTCCCCAGCACAGAACTCTGGAGATATTTAAGATCTGCCGGAGGGAAGGGCTAATACCGTATCCTAAACCGGACAGTGACTTGATGACCGGAATGACACATCGGCATGGCTACTGCTTATATCACCGTGCCATGGGACATGTCATTTATGATTGTCCTACCTTCAAAGACATAGCCGAGGATTTGATTACCCGACAGATTATAAAGCTAAAGGAGGGTTCTCAAGTTCCCTCGGCATCCTCTCCATGGGGACGGTCGCCGTTCTCAGTAAATGTTATACATGCATCAACTTCTCACGGGAAGTCAATGTCACAAGCACCAGAGACTGGGCCCGCCCCAGATAGTTTCGCAGACAGGAGCCTCGAGTGGCGACCTTGGCAGGACCTGGAATCCTTGCCTCTCCCGAAAGAAGAAACTAAAAAGTTGCTGGACATTTTATTTGGTGGAAAGGAGGTTCTTGTGCGTGATTCACCGCACCCTGACTCTTCTCATTGGGAGCAGGACCTCCTTGTCTCAGACAAGAAAGATAATGACCGAGGTGTTCATTCTAAAGGCCGAGCCCTCCATGGGCACCGGGCCACAGGCCCGTCTAAAAATAGCACTCAGGGGAATGTTATGAGCCAGGACTACCTCCGAAGGGCCGGCTCATGTACTTCCACCAAAGGGACTATCGTCTCTCCTAGCATAAATGGAGTATTGGTCGGAAGGCAGACCTCTGGGCCGACCTTGAGGACTGGACAATATAGAACACCAGCTACCGGGGCGAGAGAGGTCAACCCTCACCCCAGGGGCTCTAATTTAGGCTCTAAGGTCATGACCCAACCCCCACTCACTGCAGTTATGAGTGGGCTATGTCAGTCCTCACCTCAGCTAAATCAGAAGTGCAAGGCACTAAAGGCTGTTGACAGGATGAGACCAGAACAGTCATACCTCGCCCAGCAACTGGAAATCATGACAAACCCTAAGCAAGCATGCCAAAGCACTTCCCAATCGCCAAATGCTGCCCTAGCAGTTGAGAGAAAACAAGACAACAAGGCTGAGTTACTGACTTACAAAGTGGGCCCCCAGCCTGATAGTCAGCAATTGGTTGGAGGGTCTGACCTCCTTCATGATTTTGGCTCCTTTGCGGCCGAATTTCAAGAGTTGCCTCCTGAAATTGTCCAAAAAGCAATCAACGCCACCTTTCAAATTCATGAGTCAGAGGGTGACTGGGTTACTGTAACCCCAAGGAGGAATTCCCCGTTAAAGTCAGTCAAGCAGAAGGCTTATGTCGAGAGTTCAAAAACCAAGGCTGCCCCCCAGGCATCTACAAGAAAAGCGGCCTTGTCCCAAGAGGCATTGGCGCGAGCAAAGGAACAGGAGGAAAAACTCGAAAATAAGGTTGAAGAAGCAAGCCGAGCAGGCGACAACCATGGAAGCATCCAAGGGGTTAAGTCCTTTACAGAAGTTACAAAAGTTGATTGAGGAATTGGAAGAGTATGTACCTTCTCTTCCAACTGGGCCCGTCCCACTAGAGAAGTACATCCCATGGGAGGAATTGGAGCGCAAAACTCGGCTCAAGAGCTGGCTCCAACAAATGCTCAAGCAAGCCAAGGAAGGCGAGGAGCTCTTTATTCCAGAGGAACTCTCTGTCTTTTACAAAGATGAAGAACTCACCGTAGAGAAGCTAGAAGAAATGCTAAAAAGCTTCTCATGTCATATGGTGTCAATCCCCCCACCAGAAAATTTGGGGTGGACTATTACTACCCCTGTCTCGGGGGACAGGATTACTATGGCCACCTATCGCCGCCGTAATGCAGAAATCCGGAACCGCGGTCGTGGCCGAGGCCGCGGGCGGGGTAGACAGTCCATATCCTCCAATGGGCACACTTCCCAGCCAACTACCTCCCAAAGAGTGATCATCTTTCGAGGAGAAGAACCCAATGAGCCCCCTGAGGTACAAGTATGGGCTGACACTTTCATCTTCGACCCCTCAGACGAGGATGAGGGGCCCGTCGAGCCGATCTCTCAGGAGGGAGTAGGTGCTATTCCATTCGATCCAACGAATGAAGAGGCTGATCCCGTTGGTTCCCTCTCCCAAGAGCAGCCTGCTGATCCAGCCCAAGCATGCCCTTCAGGCAAGGACAATGAAGAGCTTCCAGTTCCGGAAGAGGAATCTTTAGCCCCGCTGTTCCAAGAAGAAACAAATGACCAGAGAAAGTTGGAGCCGGCCCAGAAGCCCCCTCATCAGCCTAAGTCTCTGGTGGAGATGATCCCTCCACTAGATCAAGCCCGGGCTCGGGCTGATCGTAAGATCATTCAACACATGAAGCGAATGCCAACTATGGTTAGCATATGGGAGGCCATTGCCTGGAGTAAAGAGTTGAGGGAGGCTCTCATTAAAGTTCTCCAAGAGCCTGAGGTCTATGAGGCTCATGCAACCGAAATTCAAACACAAGCACATGAGGCTTTGGCCGCAACAGTTACCTTCTCTGACAAGGACATGTTACTGTCCTCCCCATGTCATAATCGTCCATTGTATATGCAAGGAAAAATCAATGGCCGTGAGTTGAACCGGATCCTTGTCGACCCTGGCGCTTCTGTCAACATAATGCCTCTCAAGACTTTCAAGTCCATGTTTCTCATGCCTTATTTACAGAGAGTGTATGATGTAAAAATCTCAGGGTTCAATCAAAACTCCGAAGATGCACTGGGGAAAGTGGACGTGGAAGTAACAATGGACATGTTTGTCACCAAAGCTACTTTTTACATTATTAATGCTGATACCTCATATAAAGCCTTGCTTGGCAGGCCATGGCTTCATGAAAACTGGGTCGTCCCTTCGACTCTACATCAGTGTATCAAGTATGCAAGGGGCGGAGAACAACACACGGTTTTTGCCGACAGGTCTCCTTTCCGACCAAATGAATGTAACATAACTGATGCCCAGTTATATTTCGAGGAACCGACTGTCGAGCCCCCAGTTGACGTCAAAGGCAAGGGAAAACAAAAGGTGTTTGAGGAAGATGATGATGAAGAAGAACTCTTTGTCATAAATGAAGAACTCGCCAAGATACATCGGCTGAGCTTGCAAGCTGACGTCCCCACCGCCAAGCCAACTCAACCTGAGCGGCGGGAGATCAATTTCGAGGCCAACCTTATTAACCAAACGATAGACAAGAGCATTATGTTGCCCCCTGTTTGCATGCAGTTGGTTGCTCCAAGAGAAGAGTATGGAGTGGAGGCTTTAAAGACATTCATCGTTACATATCAAAGAAAAGGCAAAAAGGGAAATAATGAGCGTTGCAAGCCCATTATCTTTTATAAGGGAGATATGGTGCCTCATGCCCCCACAGATGACGACTTCGGCTGGAGCAAACCGCGTGAAAACGCTCTGGAGCCTATCCAAGAAATGCCTGATATGCCCAAATACATTAGAGAAATGTGTTACAAGCAAAAGATTCTACAAATGCAGAAAGCCTCCCGCAAAAGTTACTTTCAACAGTTGTGGTGCCCTCCGCAAGTCAGGGGGCAACCCCCCTTCTCCAAGAACGACCGAAGAGGCCTGGGCTATGACCCCGAGCCAAGCGTTCAAGTCTTTCATGCTGTAAATACAATAGGGGCGCCACCCACTTCCGATGAGTTCAACTCCACACAAGGGGATCTCCTCTGTGTAGTTGAAAAACAAGGAAACCTTAGACTGGAAGTTCCAGAGGTCGATGGCTTGAACAATGGCCTTGGAAATGAGGATGTCATTGTCTTACAACCTGCCTGTCAATTGCCCGGGGAAGCTAAACTCAAAGCCCTGAGTCAGTTAGCCGGGCTAGACATCACAGGAGCAGAACGCCTCATACTGAATGACACTAATATTCTTGTCACTAAACAAAAAGGGGACCCTACTGATGCAATTAAGTTGTTGAGACAGGAGAATCAGGCGTTAAAAGCTTTTGTACAAGAGTTGCTACGTGAACGTGATGTTCTACTTAGACATCTCACTTTTCCTTCAAAAATCCACACTTATTCCCAGCGCCCAATAAGTGAGACTCGGTCTCAGGGGACCAGAGCAAACCAACCACCTGCGGAACCCAAAGGCACAACGCCAGTGATGAGTTTGGCGCAGCAGATGGAAACTCCATACTCATTTGTCAAGACTCATACTGAGTCGTTGTTTGACTCTTGTCTGGCTCGGGGTCTTATCCAGCTCCCTCCAGTTCGCAGGTCGTCTAGAGCCAGTGAAGCCAAGAGCTCCAACTTCTGTCGATTCCATCGAATGGCAGGACATGGTACAGAAGACTGTTATGTCCTCAAGGACCAACTTGAGGATTTAATACAACACGGGGTTATCCAGATAAAACAGCATGTTTACCCCCCACAGCCACATTCTTGGGATAAGTCTAGGCCTTCAAACAAAAAGGTCCTCATTGAAGCTGCTTCTACACTGCCCAAGTTTATTGCAAGTGAAGCCAAGAGCAACTCTCCGTCTTGGGAGCCCAGCCTTAAGATTCACTATGCTATCAACACAATTGGGTTGTTGCCTTCCCCTCAGAGTCCCCAATCTCTAAATGAGCAACAATTGCATGACCATGACGAAAGCTCTATAAGACCTCAAGTTACTGGAATCAGTGGCTCAAGTGGCTACGATATTCATGCCATCCAGGAAGAAGAGGATGAAAGCTTCATAGACCTACAACCCGCCCCACAGGAACTTGAAGATGGTGGGCAAGCGACGGTTGATGAGTTAATTGAACTTAACCTCGGGGATACCTATGAGCCCCGACCAATTTTCATTAGTGCCCTTCTCACGGAGTCAGAAAGACAAGCTTACAAACAACTCCTATTCGAGTTCAAGATTGTTTTGCTTGGACTTACAAAGAGATGCCCGGGCTGGAGCCCTCGGTGGCTGAACATGAGCTAGCCATACTGCCTACTGCTAAGCCAGTTAAGCAAGCCCAGAGACGCATGCGCCACGAGTTGGAGTTAAAAGTGAACGCTGAAGTGGGCAAACTTCTCGAAGTGGACTTTATAGAGCCCTGTCTCTACCCAGTTTGGCTCGCCAACATAGTCCCAGTAAAAAAGAAAAACGGCCAAGTCCGAGTCTGCATTGATTTCAGAGACTTGAATAAAGCATGTCCAAAAGATGATTTCCCTGTTCCAATTACAGAAACCATGGTGGACATGACCACCGGGCATGCAGCTCTGTCCTTCATGGACGGATCCTCCGGCTACAATCAAATACGTATGGCGGTCAGAGATAAAGATCATACGGCATTCCGATCCCCAAAAGGAATTTTCAACTACAAAAGAATGCCCTTTGGGCTGAAGAATGCCGGGGCCACCTACCAAAGGGCTATGACAAAGATTTTTGATGAAATGCTACACGACCTGGTCGAGTGCTATGTTGACAACCTCGTTGTAAAAACCCGCAAGCGCGAAGGTCACTTAGATGATTTGCGCCGAGTTTTTGACAGGCTCCGCTAGTACAAACTCAAGATGAATCCCATGAAATGTGCATTTGGGGTTTCAAGTGGCAAGTTCCTCGGCTTTGTTGTTAGATATCGGGGGATAGAAATCGATCCTGATAAAATCAAAGCTATCCGAGAACTTCCCCCACCTAAGAACATTAAAGAACTCTGGTCACTTCAGGGAAGGTTAGCCTACATCAGGCGTTTTATATCCAATCTCTCTGGGAGGTGTGCGCCATTTGGCAAATTGATGAAAAAGGGCACCCCATTTATATGGGATCAGGAATGTCAGCAAGCATTTGAAAAGATCAAAGAATACCTCCTTACTCCCCCAGTGCTCGGAGCACCGGTCAAGGGAAAGCCTCTCATTCTTTATATTGCTGCCATGGATGCTTCATTGGGAGCATTGCTTGCACAATTAAATGAAGAAGGTAAAGAACAACCATTGTATTACTTGAGCAGAAAATTGGTTGGCCCCGAACATCGTTATTCTCCAATGGAGAAAGTTTGTCTGGCATTGGTATTCGCCGTTAAAAAGTCGAGGCACTACCTCTTGTCCCACCAAGTGGAGTTAATTTCAAAACAGGACCCGCTCAAGTTCCTTCTTAAGCAGCCGGTGTTGTCAGGACGACTGGGAAAATGGGCATTACTCCTTATGGAGTTCGACATAACTTTTGTTCCCCAGAAAGCAATCAAAGGGCAAGGAATGGCGGAGTTCTTGGCGGCACATCCTGTTCCGGCTGATTCTCCACTTAGCACTGAATTACCCGATGAAGAGGCACTTCCATCCCAATCAGGAGTAGAAGAACAGACCGAGGGTAGTTCAGTGCAAAAGATGGAGCAATCTCTGGTCATTGACATGCCGTGCTGGGAACTCTACTTTGATGGTGCCTCCCGGACAATTAAGAAGACAGATGGGGTAACTACCCTCGCTTCAGGAGCCGGTATTGTCTTAGTCACTCCTCAAGGAGGGATTCTTCCCAATTCATGTGCCCTCATGAAACCTTTGACAAATAATGAAGCAGAATATGAGGCGCTAATCATAGGGCTTCAGCTTGCTTTAGAAATGGAAGTCAAATGCATTAAAGCCTATGGCGACTCACAGCTCGTCATACGACAAGTATTGGGTGACTATGAAGTACGAAAGAGAGAGCTACTACCTTACCATGATATGGTAATGAGATTGAAAGAAAAATTCTACTTGTTTGAGATACAACATGTTCCTAGAGGAAGAAATTCACAGGCCGACGCCTTGGCAAAATTAGCGTCAGCCATAAAACTCCCTCCTGAAGGCGAAATGGATATAACTGTCAGACATCGGAAACTAATGCCAAGTGTCCTAGATGAGGACATTAATTCCTTCACCCCGGAGATACATGTGGTTGAGGAAAATGAACCTGCTCAAGAAGAAGAACCGGACTGGCGTCAACCGATTGTCGACACAAAGTGCGGTCGCCTCCCAGCAGATCGGGCTCAGAGGGTTCAACTGTTGCGAAGAGCGGCATCCTATCAATTGATAGGCGACCAACTTTATAGGCTTGTCCCTGAAAAAGACAAGTCTGTCCTCCTTCGCTGCCTTTCGTCCAAAGAGGCCAAAATGATAATGCGTGAGGTCCATTCAGGGCTCTGCGGCGCCCATCAAGCTGGAGACAAGATGAAGATCAATATAAAATTGAAAGGCTTTTACTGGCCCACTATGTACGTAGATTGTAGTCGCTACGCCCGTACATGTCACCAATGCCAGGCCTTTGGTCCTGTACCTAGAAGGCCTCCTAACATGCTACATCCCACAGCCCCTACTTGGCCCTTTGCTGAATGGGGAATGGACGTTGTGGGACCCTTCCCACCATCTACAAAAGGTCACAAGTACATTCTGGCTGCAACAGACTACTTTTCTCGGTGGGCTGAAGCCATACCCTTGCGGGAAGTCACAGGGGAAGCTGTAGCTCAATTCGTCAAGCACCATATTATATATCGATTCGGCACTCCCTGTCGAGTCATGTCAGACAATGGCACGCCATTCAAAAATAAGACCATTTACCAATTGGCGGCAAAATTCCACATTGATTGGAGAGCCTCCACAGTTTACAATCCTCAAGCAAACGGCTTGGCCGAAGCCTTTAACAAGACCCTGTGCAAATTATTAGCCAAAATTGTTGGCAGCCGCAGGAGGGACTGGGGCGAGAAGATACACGAAGCTCTTTGGGCATACCGGACAGTTTATAAAACCCCCACCGGTTGTTCTCCGTTCTCTCTCGTATACGGGGCCGAAGCCGTTGTACCGGTTGAAGTTGAGATGTCTTCCTATCGGGTAGCCCTACATAATGGGCTCCAAACCCAAGAACAAGATGAAATACAAAGAAGACTTAAAGAACTCTCTGACTTAGAAGGCAAGAGATTAGGGGCTTACAAACACTTGCAGGCCTACCAGGCTCGAATGGCCCGGGCTTATGATAAGCTTGTGAAACAGGGGGCGTTCAAGAAAGGGGACCTTGTTATGATCAAAGAAAGGGAGGTCATGGCTGGAAGATCTAGCGGCAAATTACAACCAAATTGGCGAGGGCCATATATCGTTTCCAAAGTCTATGAAGGAGGCGCTTATAAGGTCGTCGACCATAAAGGGGAGAACCCCTTTCCACCATTAAATGGAAAACACTTGAAATTATACTATGCTCCCGAACATGAATTTCAGCAACAAACTGCACAAGGTTTGCCCTCCTCTGTAGGAGGGTAAGGAAGGATGAAGCAGTTTCCCCCAAGAAAAACCCAAAAAGTCACAGGTGCTTTGAACAGTTCTCGTTCACGTCCCACCATGCAAAATCCCAAACACCAAGTTCGGCTTTCCAATTTCATTGGTCAGCCACTAAAATCCCCAAATTCAAAGTTCGACTTTCCAATTTCATTGGTCAGCCACCCAAAATCCCCAAATTCAAAGTTCGGCTTTCCAATTTCATTGGTCAGCCACCCAAAATCCCAAATTTAAAGTTCGGCAATCCTAAATTCAAAGTCCGGCTTTCCAATTCCATTGGTCAGCCACCCAAAATCCCAAATTTAAAGTTTGGCCTTCCAATTTCATTGGTCAGCCACCCAAAATCCCAAATTCAAAGTTCGGCTTTCCAAATGTCATTTGTCAGCCCCCCAAAATCCTAATTTCCAAACCTCAACTTTACAATTTCATTGGCCAGCCTCCCTGAATCCCAAAATCCAAGAGTTATGACTGACCAATCTCTTGGTCATTCCCTTAAATGCTAAAACCCCGATTGGCTCTCAAATTTTCGTGGTCACCTTTGAAGTCTGAGCTCTTCAGACTTTCAATTTCCTAAAAAAAAAAAAGGGCTTAAAATAGAGGTGCCCTGATAGACTTGAGTAGTCGGATCTCTGGCTGCTCAAGGGCAAAAAGGTCAAAACCCGGCTGAGATGAAAACCCGAAAGGGCGTCTCAGGTAAAAATGGGTAACCCCTCAGCGTGAAAACCCGCAAGGGCGCGCTGGAAAAAGTTAAAGGGGGCTGGTCATGGTGAAAACCCGAAAGGGCGCTATGACTAGTAAAAAAAAATATTAATAAAAAAAAGAGAAAAAAAAAGAAAAGAGAAAGAAAAAAGGGGTATGATGATAATGCCTCATTGAAGTCTTTGATCCTGAAGTCATATTTTTATTCATGTGCAAAATGGAGGTCCGAGACAAACCCTCGGAGTAACTACATAGGCAAAAGATCCAAGAAAGGAAAGAGTCAGAAGAAGTGCAATGGGAAAAGGTAATCTCAAACACTAGGGGGGCGTCTTTTCAGTAAGTCCTCAATGGTGTTCTGCTTCGCTGCAATTGCTTCCTGCATCGCTTGGCATTCAGACACAAGGGAGTCCTCCTCAGCCCGCAGCTGTCGAGCCATCTCAGAATTCGATTCTGCTGCCGCCTCTAGCTCTTCAATCTGTTGTAAAATGCTGCTCACTGTCTCCCGAAGTGAGGTAGCTTGACTCTTGTCTTCAGCTACTGCTGCCTCAAGGGTAATCCGACGCTCCCGGATATGTTCGGCTTGGGAATGCAACTTCTCTATCTCGCTGGATATAGTGCAAGCTTCAGCTTCTAACTCTTGTATTTTAAGCCTATGAGTCTCCCACAACGAGGCCGTGTGCAGGCGTTGAAATTCTGCCCAAACATCGTCCACTGCCGCCATCCAGGGCTCTCTGGGCAATCCCAGTGCATGATAGCCCCGTGTGCCGGTACGAAGAGTGTCTCGCACAGTCTCCACGGGAGGAAGGCTCCCCCTTTGAAATAAGGCTCGAGCTCCACTCATGAGTGTCACCACCATCATGTCAGCCCCCACAAAAGCCTTAGGCTGAGGACCGTCAGGCCAATCAATCTCATGAGGTGGAAAGTCAAGTTCCAACATCAAGTCTCCTCCATTGCTCCCGGGGAGAGGAGGAGCGTCTCCCTCTGGGGCTGCAACCAAAAAAAAAGGGAGGTGGCACATAAGTCACAATTTCATTCACAACAGAGGTGTTGGTAAATCCTTTTCTAGAAGTCAAAAGTATCTTAGCCTCACCTCGTGAAAGGGAAACCTCTGTCGTTTGGTCTGCCGGGATGTGAGTAGGCTCGTCCCTTCCTACAACGCCTCCATCAAGGGCTGAATTGGTCTACGGATCCCTTGTTTCAAGCCTATCGATATCTGAAGCAAACACAAGGTTATGATCAGGCAAATATATGTAAATGCCTTAACATGCATCAATGTGAAAAGGGCGCATGCAAAAGAGGGTGGGCCCCTTTAATTCTGAACTAGTTCATCATTCTTACCCGCATCAGGCGGATAAGAGGCAGACTCTTCCACCGCTGGGGCACCGCGAGACACATATACATCGACAAGTTTCTCTAAAAAAAAGGAGAAAAGAAGAAAGAAGAAATTATGAAAATCAGTCCAGCACAATAGAAGTTGCTAAAAGAACAAGCAGAGAAATGTAAAGAGCATAATGACCTTGTAACCCAACATCCTCCTCCACATCAGAAAGCGGCATGGTAGAGCCTGAAGCTGAAGGAGAAGCGATTATGTCTCTTTCAAAACCCCTCCCCTTTGGGGATAGGACTGGGGTCTCTTCCAAAAGGCCATCACCTCTCACCTCGAGGCCTTGATTTCCATCAGCCCCAACACCAGCCTGGAAGGTGCCTTCAATTGGACCTGAGGGAGAGGAATGTCCTCTATTTTTCTCCAAAGCATCCAAGCAGCTTAAGGACAAGGGATCATTCGCTACATAAAGCAAGAAAGTGATGAGATTCATGCGATCATCTTAGCAGGGCAAAATAACTCGGTGGGCTAAAACTAGAAGTACATACCAACAGCATGGATAGTTACATCCAATTCTCCGGCCTCAGGGATTGGAGTCTTTTCCCTGCGTATTTCGGCTAACAGCTCTTGAGAATATTGGGTCACCAGGCCCCGATCAGTGATCAGGCTTATAGAAAACTCTGGCAGATCTGCATTCAGGCTGGAATCCAAGAGGGCAGTAAATTCTTGCATAGAGATCACTGAATTCTCAGCTGAGAGACCTGAAATGATCACTGCTAAGTGAAAGTTCTCCCTGTAATAAAGGGATCAGATATGGAAATTAAGAAGATTTTACTAAAAAAAGGCTGGACTTGTGCTCGATCCTGGCTCCAGTACGGGAGGAATATTGGCGCATCCTTCCTCAAAATTTTCTCTAAAAAAAAAAAGAAAAAAAGAGAAGAAGGGGAGAAGGGGAGAACATCTTTAGCAAGGGAATAAGATTATGGCTTTATTACTCATCATAGTTGGGAGAAGCACCCTACCTATGGGTATGCGGTCGTCGAGCCCTCCGTGGGAGAAAGGGGGTGAGGCGCCCGATACGGGGTTGTAATCGTCATCCTGGAGCTCTCCATCTTCCCCGGTATCCTCTAGCGCTGGCGAAAGGAGAATATTTGTAGCCGAAATATCACCCTCCACCCTGGCACCTGAGGGGCATAGAAAATATATATATATATATATATATATATATATATATATATATATATATATATATATATATATATATATATATATATATATATATATATAAGTGACACATCTCCAAGGAGAGAATGAGAAACAAAAGAGGGATATTACCCGGCCTCTCCCCTGAAGCTCCTCCTTTAGAGCGGGCACGATAAGCACGAGTGTGGTCGCCCTCATCTTCACTAGGACGGGCCCGCTTCTGGGGATTTGAAGCTTTCTTCCCTTTATGTGGCATATCTCTGGCAACTATATAGCTCTCTGTGAAACAAAAAAAGGGGGGGTGAAGAAGCACGTAAAAGAGAAGTAAATGGCAGTGCACAGATAAGTAAAAAGTAAAAATGACTGAACCACATACCATTCGGGGCTAGCGAAAAGGAGGGCTGCAGCACCACTTGCTCAGGACGTAAACCTACCACCTTCCCAGCCTTGGATACGCCTTCCCAGAGATCGCCGAGGGTAATGCCGTTTTCAACAAAGGTGGCATACTCAAAGGGCCCGATACGGGTGATGCACCCGATCAGGTGTCGCTCCCACTTCGGCCACAAGTCATTGGTAAAGCCTTCAGGGTGAAGAGGAGTATCCATTGGTGCAGTCTGAGGATAACCACAATCCGATAAGAAGTGTGTCCACCAAAAATACATTCGCTGATCTGCCGAGGCCTCACCTTGCCCCAAAGTAGTAACTGGCGGGCGCTTCAAGGGTTTAATTGCACCCGCATATGGCCGACGGTCTACGGTAATGGCCCCGTTCTGAGCCTCCCACTGCAGGCAAAAGTCCCTCACCGCCTTTGCAATTTTTGAAAATTGGGTATGAAGCACTGAATTTTCCACAATCAATGGCGGTAGGTCGGTACTGCCCAGTCGAGCCTCTTCAGCTTCCCTTATCTTTTGTGGGAGTTGTCGGAAAACATTGCTGTACTTAAACCACCAGCGTGCATAATAGATGTCAACCCGGCCAACTCGCCTTGCCTCGGGCAGGAGACACTACTCAGCAGCACCATCTCGGAAAAAATAATCCCACCAACTCCCTGCAACAAGGTGGGTGTCATGGCCCCTGCAAAGCCTGCAATCTATGCCAAAGTCTGCATTTGGAGGCACTGATTGGTCATAGCCAAAATTCCGTGAAAAACGGTAAGGAAAGTATGGCTCTAGAATAGTCGTGCTGCCCTTCCTGAATACGAGCATGCTTGGCCTAATACAATATAGCCAGTTTTCATAAAAAGTCAAGCTGGTGGACTGATGATAAGAAAGGCCGTAAGATACCTTGTCCCGACCTTCAACAGCAAATGGTCGGAAGTCATGAGAGCCACAAGCAAACTGAAGACCCTCATTCCCCTGCACAGGCACAAAGGAAAGCATCCTCCGTGCTGCTAATAAATGCTCATATTGTTGTTGATCCGGCCGGTTTCGAAAAAGAAATATCAATGGCGCCACGGGGTTTTCAATTGGCACACTCTGGCATAATGAGGGTAGCAAAAGTCCGGCCCATGCGCTCAGATAATGTGTGGCCATGTAAACACTTCTATCTCTAGGAGAGCTATGTGCTGTCAAGTTCCCCAATCCATGATAAATATTTGCTAATGCAGCAGGGGCGATTGCCAATTTATGACCATCTGCAAGCAGACACGCTGGGTAAATAATCTCAGGCCGTATCAGGCCCTCCTCGCCATATGGCATAACAAAAGTAGCCAACCAGTAAACAAGATAGGCCACAAGATAAGTTTGATCCGGCAACCGTCGAGGATTCCACCCCTCATTTTCAGGTGCAAGCAAATATCGCCTATTTTCCTGTGAAGGCAGAATCAGCTGATGGTATTCACTTAAAGGCCTGTCATCCTCGGCAAATCGCTCATGAAAGCAAAATGGTCCATTATAAAAGAATTGAACCCAAGCATTCAAACTAACTCGCACGGCGCCGGCAGAAGCCGAAGGTGCCTTCTTTTTACCAAAACGGGCTAGATCCCGCCAAACTTTCATCAAGTACCTGAAGCTCAAAGGAAGGCCATATTCACCTGAACCTGTGGAATAATTCATGTGGAGATCATCAAGGCACACCTCCTCATAAGGCCGTCCCGAAATGGGAAGCCCCGAAATTCTGTAAAAACTCCATAAATCTAGGGCGGTTTCACCCTCTACTGTAGCAAAAGTGTTGAATCGACGGTTGAATCTCTCCGCCAATGCCTGTAGAAGCCCACTGTAGCAAGGATAGCGATATAAAGCCGCAGTCACAGCATGACGAATGCCCACAAGCTCCAGTAGCCGACTGTAATGATGAAGGACACCCATGAGCCATTCTGTGGCCCCCAAATGAAACCTGTGGGAAGGAATAACCGCCCATTTACCATACCAACTGGGCGCAGAACCACACATGATTTTGTCCAAAAGACAAAGCTTATCATACCCTTCTGAGGCAAACCGAGTGCCGGATGGAGCCAAGAAGAGACCTGAACAAGAATCTGATATTGCCCGGTGTTTTCCACCCAAATCCCAAGCAGCAGCTGAGAAGGCCCGATCCTGAACTGGACATCCAGTCTCAGAACTAAAAAAACCTAACTGAGTAACGGCAGGAAACTGAACCTGGCAAACAAGGCCCATGGGGAAGCTGGGAAAAGAAGCTCCACAACAGCCAAGCAGGCTATCACGACCCACAAGAATGGCTCTCTCGAGCTGAACGCGTTCTGCGGTCAAGAAACTGTCACCATCATCCGTCCCCTCAGGAATGAAGTTCTGGATGAAGGGAAATAAAAACTCATCCAAAGGATAGTGCTTTGGGTAACCCTTGGGGCGTTCATATGTGTAGCGGACACAGTCACCATGTCTGAAAATCAAAGATGAATCAACCATGCCATCGCCTGGATCTCCATCGGGTAAAGGGCTCGGAGCAATAATGCTCAGCCCCCTGTCAAGTGAAAATAGAGTCTCTGCTGTAACCCGTGGCGACCCCAAAGGCGGCATCAATCTCGAGGAAGCAATAGTGGCAGGACATCCGTCCTGACTCCGAGATGCACGAACTTGGCCTCTCCTAGATCGAGACATGCTGAATAGCCTGCAAAAGAAAAGAACAAAAAAAGAGAGAAAAGAAAGGAGATAGCACAATGTTAGTTTGATATGGAAATATCAAATGGAAGTGCGAAGAAAAAAAAGAAGAAAAGAACAATACCACGATGACAGTTCGCTATGGCAATATCAAATAGAAATATGAAAAGGGAAGAAACGAAGAAAAGAAAAGAAAAAGAAGAAGAAAAAAAGAGACGGCACGGGTCGCCCGCCTCTGCCTCCCGCCTCGACGGACCACCCGTGGGGGGCATTTGTTGGAACAAAAAAATGTGTGTTATTTAAGTTCTTTTGAAAAGAGTTCCTGAAATAAAGAAAATGAAGCGGGTTGTCGTTAAACGGTCTTAAAATGACAAGGGTTGCCTTCACCGTAAATCCTTTCGACAACCCGGAAAGATGTATATTGGGGATTTGTATTTTTTTATGCACATATACGTGCATTGAAAGGTCTTGATAAAAATATTTTCAGGCCTATAAACTTGCGTGGGAAGTATTCCGCAAAAAGATGAATATTTTCCGGATGTCCGGATGGTCAACCTGGATACACCGGGACCAAGAAGAAAGTTACAGCGATTTCAACGCCCACCACTCGGCCGTACGGAGGTGAAAAGGAAATTTTTTTATCCCCCATATCCTTTTATAGCCAAGGGAGTGGGGGGCAACCCCCTCCACCCCTTTCTCTCCTTTGACGGCACGCCGAGGAAGGCCGGGAGGGACCCCCTCCGGTCCTTGTACCGGAGGGGGGTATCCCTTGCTGCTGCGGACCCGGAGGAAGGGCCGTGGCTGCCGGACCAAGAGGGAACCCCCTCCGGTCCATGTACCGGAGGGGGGGGGGGTTCCCCGCCGCTGCGGACCCGGAGGGAGACCCCCTCCGGTCCATGTACCGGAGGGGGGGAGCTCCCCGCTGCTGTGGGCCCGGAGGGAGACCCCCTCCCATGTACCGGAGGGGGGGGGGCTCCCCCGCTGCTGCTGCGGACCCGGAGGGAGACCCCCTCCGGTCCATGTACCGGAGGGGGGGGGGTTCCCCCCGCTGCTGCCGGACCCGGAGGGGACCCCCTCCGGTCCTTGTACCGGAGGAGGGAGCTCCCCGCGCCAGCCAGACCCGGAGGGAGACCCCCTCCGGTCCCTGTACCGGAGGGGGGGGCTCCCCCGCGGCCGCGACCCACCGGAGGGACCCCCTCCGGTTCCCTGCATAGCAGCGGAGGGGGGTTCTCCCCTCTCCGTCCAATCCACAAGCCTCCGAACAAAAAAAAAGGAGGAGAAGAAGAGTGAAGCAGTAAAAAAAAATTGAAACAAGGAAGAGGAGAAGTTACCTTGGCTTTTGGTATTCCACCGGAGGAACTCCAAGAGGTTTTTACCACCCCCTCCGCCACTTGTGGGATCTACTATAAAAGGGAGGCTACTCCAAGGAAGAGAGGAGAAGAGGAGAAGGACCGGGAGAGAAGAGAGGAAGAAAAAGAGTTGGAGAGCTTCCTAAGGCCCAAGTCAAAAGATAAAGCAAGAGGAAGGGTGCGCCCCTTTCTCTCTCACTATGATCCCATGGATTTTATGTATTTCACATAAATACCCCTTCATGTATATTTGACGAAAATACCCTTTTAATAGATAAAAGGGGCTTCATGACTTTATGTAATGACAATGTGGTAAAGTTAAGTGAGCATGAAAACTATGATTGTCATGGTTCTTGTCAAAAAATTATACAAAGATCCCTCTTGGCATAAAATTACACCATCAGCCCGAAAGTTCTTAAAATTGCGCATATATATGTTCGCAAACCATGAAAATTTAAGAGATCAAATAGGAAAAGAATCTCCAACAATTGTTCTCATCATGGAGAAATCTCTTTGAGTTGCGATAATAAAATAAACATACAAGATCAAGCCTTACAGATTGCATCCCCTAAAGTTCTTTCATAATCACGTATATGTTCGTAAAAAAAAACAAATTGAAAGGTGTGGAATATAATTCGTCGGGATCATAAAAGTTACATGTAATTCGAAATGACATATTCCCTTTCAAATACGAAAGGGCGAGGCCGCATAAGAAAGTAACAAAAAAGGGTCATAATCAAAATCCCGCTCCGAAGGAAACTCAAAGGGCCTTTTCTTTTCTTTTTGTCAAAGGTAACAGGAGATCTTTAGCAGTTTAATCAAGGGTATTCGGACTCGTCCGATGTAAATTAACGCCGACTTCGGTCGGTGGGGAAAAGTCTTGTACCCGAACGCTAAATCGTCTGATAAATTTAAAAAGGCGCGGAATTCATATATATGTCAAATATACGCATACCCATCTGACAAAATCGGATGTTCCAAAAATAATTCAGCGTGTAAACAGGCCTCTCCCGTCTCTCTCCCTGCTGCTCCCTGCTGGGCACGCTGCATTCATTGAGATCGTCAGTGGTTAATCATAAATAATCCAACAAAAATTCATTTGCATATAGGAATAATTTAAACACTCGCCAGGATCTCAAGGTCTGCCCGTGTGCGGCTAACTGGTCCTCTAGACTGTGTAGATGGGCCTGTGCATCCATCGCCGCTATATCCCGCGCATCATGCATTCACCTCATATTAGTCGCATGATAGACATATAAGCATTTGCATCTAATTTAGAAATAAGTGCATTCATACATACCCCTAGGACCCTCATATGGGGTCGGCCGGCGTAGACCTCCCAGTAGCGCCGGAGTTACTCGGAGCTGTCGGTCGCCTGTGAGGTGACCCGGGTCCCGCCACGCCGCCAGTCGGCGTACTGGTCCGCGAACCGCACTCTCCAGTCGATCTCCTTCGTGCGACCGCGTGTCTTCTTTCCAATCCCTCGCGGCTCTCCTACCTCGATCCACTCCTGATGAAGGCCGAGGGTCCTCATCACCAGCCTAAGCCGTAACGGCTCAATCTCGCTCAGGCAGTGAACCCAAAGCTCATGCTCAAAGCGAGGTCGGCCCGCTACGACCCACGGCTGGCCCTCGTCGGTCATCCCCTCGTAGGGTCTCCACCGCACCTGCATTTACAAGCATGCACACATCTATCATAACACATTCTATAACATAAACACATAAATAAAAATAAAAAAAATAAATTACATCATGCATACCAGTGAGGGAGGGAAGTCGCAGAACTCTCGCCGTAACACCCACAACTCATAGGTGAGTGAGGCTCCAAACACTACCGGCAGCCAGCGCCATGCTAGAGGGAAAGATCCCTCACCTCCAGGCCGTGGGTCAGCGCGCCCCATCGGCATGTACAAATGGCTCCAAACCTGCATCCATGCATTGCATTAGTAAGGCATCCACATGCATAGAAAAACACATAAAAAGAGAAAAATGTGCATACCTGAAGAAAAGGTGAGAAGCCACTTACGGTCGTCTCTCGACCTGTCCCCGTGGACAGGTCGGCTATCAGGTGCGCCAGCAGCGCCGCTCCCCAAGCGTATCTACCGACGCCCTCTAAGTCCTCAAGAATGCCCAAGAAGCGGCAGTTGATGACGTCGCCCTTCGTGCCGAGCAGCAACCTCCCGAGCATCAAGAATAGAAACCTCCTCAAATCTCTGTCTGCTCTCTCCCTGTCAGCCGGGTCCTGGCAATAGGCAGCCCTAGCCCCGTCCATCAACTGCTGAGAAAACTGCTCTAAGGACTCCCCAGATCTCTGCCTCGCATCGCCCAATCCCATAGCTGTGGTCAGGTCGGTACGAAGGACGGTCCTGCACTCGCTAGGTGTCTCGTAGACCATCTCTAGCCCTAGCAGTCTCTGGGTAAGCTCAGTGTAATCAGGTAGGGTGATCCCGCTCACAGCCTCCTCGTCTACCCTCAGCCCGGTAATCCTAGCCACATCCTCTAGGGTGGGGATCATATGACCCCATGGCATCAAGAATGCCCGGCTAGTCCTATCCCATCTCTCTCTCAAAACCTGGATCAAGGCTAGGTCGGGTCTGACTGGCTCTATGCTAAGGAAAGCCCCGAACCCCATGGCATCTATCCTAGCTCTCTGGAACTCAGGGAGGCCGTGATATGCTGCCCGAACCTGGACACAGGAAGTCCGTGTCCTCATCAGCCCCTGCATTCGTGAAGGAAGAACTTTTGTTTAATTATTTAAATTTTCAGGTGAAAATTCATTTAAGTTTTGCTGTTTGATTTAATTAACGACCAACCTTCGGTCGTGGTTTGCATGATTAACGCCCCTGAGGGTGCCGTTATTTCTAAATGGGTTTTTGTGATTCTGTGCGCCTATTTGAATTAACGACCCAGCCTGGGTCGTTATTTATCTAAAAGACGCCCCGTTGGGAGGCGCTGTTTTAAAGTTGTTGTCCTAAAAACGACCACCCCTGTGTCGTTACCTAAAGAATTGACGCCCCGATGGGGGGCGTTGTTTTCCCAGAGTTTTTAAAATAAAACAGCATGCGAGATAATCAAGGCAGACATATTGAAAATAAATGATTGAAGAGGAAAATCATGGAAATTGACAGCATGTTGTTAAAACATGATAATTCAAATAACGTCATATTGCAGGGCGTGTTCTCATGTGATTAATTATTTTTCAAAATAAAAAAATGAATTGACGACCCCGGGGCTGGGCGTCTTTTCTTTAATTCACGACACCCCTGGGGGTGTCTTCTTTCTAAGTTACTGGTTTTTCTCCCCGAGAGCTATGGAAAATGGAAATAAAATTAATAAATAAAAAAATGGAAATAAGGATTGGGGGCCTACCTTTTGTCGTCTAGAACCGACCAACTCCCCACGGAGGGGTTGCCGTGGTCGCCGGAGCTGGCCGGGGCGAGGAACAGCCGCCGCCGGTGGTTCTTCATCTCCTTCCCCTTCTTCCTCGTCTTCTCCTTCGCCTTCTTCGTCTTCTCCATCTTCATCATCTTCATCTTCTTCATCTTCTTCGTCTCCTTCTCGTCCTTCTTCGGCCTCATCATCTCCATCGTGTTCCTCGGCCGCCACGGGAGGGGCTTCCTCCGTGGCCGGTGCGTGCTCGCCTTCCAAGTCCACGACCTCAGGGGCGCTCACCCTCTGCCGTTTCTGACCGCCGCCTGCCATGGCTGGAGAGTGAGAATGAGAGAGAGATAGAGAGAGTGAGAATGAGAGATAGAGAAAGGGGGGTTCTTGCGGTTAGGGTTGCAGAAGAAGGGAAAGAGGACGAAGGAGGAAGAAGAAAGGAGGGAAAGTAAAGTCAAACGGTCGAGAAGAATTAACGCCCGAGAGGAAGTCGTGTCTTGATAAATGGACGGCTGGGACAAAAGGCGTTATTTCTGGATTTCACGGTGAGATTTGAGGCGTGATTTCTTTTCGCATGGGGAATGACAAACGTCGTCAGGAGCATTTCATGGGAATTGATTGACGTGATTGGAATAGTCATTATTATTTTTAATTAACGACTTTGATGTAGGCGTTATTTACATGAGAAGTGACTTATCTGCAGGCGTTACTCTCAAATTTTTAACGAATACTTTTTGGAATTTAAATCAGATTAACGCCTTGTCCTGAGGCGTGATTCGATTAGCGCCCTTTGCTGAAGTCGTCAATTATGGGAATTAATGTTTTGATTTCAGAAAATAATCAATGAGAGACGACATACGCTGAGACGTTATTTCTGGAATTAACGTCGTTCTCTGAGTCGTTATTCAAAACAAAAACGCAGTTTTTTGGAAGAATTCATCAGAAAGCATTCATTCATGGCTTGATCAGAATATTATCATTTATCATTGATTGAAAAAGGATTACAATGCATCTAATGAGCCATTTTGGGCCTTAAGTTCCTTAAAGCTATTACATATGCTTTCCACTGATCTTTCTCCTCTTCCAAGTTTTCCACAGATTGATGAGCTTTGTTGATTTTCCACAGTGCTGGGATTGTTGTGCTTTCTTCTCCATCTTCATTGCTGCCGATGTCCCTTATCTTGATAGGAGGAAGATGGGACAAGTCCTCGAATAGTTGCCGTGGGAGCCTGAGTTGAGGAAGGCACCGATGAGAATTATATAGCACAAATTCCGTGGCGCCTATTAGTTGAAGATCTGTTCCGGGAGAGAATCGTGCACGGAGTTCTTGAACTTTGAGTAGTCTCGGGGCGCATGTGAAGAGGTTCTTAGGCATTACCTTGAGATGCTCCCTCCATTCCGCTCTTTTCTTGATTTGAGGAATCCGGTTCGTCACTCTATTGCTCAACCCCAATGAGCCGGTCATATAAGAAAGAGGGCTTTTTGAGAATATCCTTGATGGTTGTTGGGCCTCCTCGCATGGATCGAACTTGAAGTGGAGATTTACCCAACTAGAAAGTGCAACCATGCATCCGTAGATCGGTCTCCCCATTGATGCCGAAGTGAGCCCACCATATAGATAGGCTAATATCGCCGGTCCCGCTCTCTCTCCTTCCCAAAGGCTAGCTATAGCACTCAATTGGGACTCTTCTAAGAAATCTTCCATGGAGGGGAACAAGATTGCTCCCGCCAAGCACACAACGAAGGCTTTTGCTACCCGTTCTACTTCATCCTCCTCTTTGGCTTGGTCGGACCGTTTGTAGACCCATGAGGCGAGCTTTAAGAGATTAATCCCTTTGGTGGTCTTGATTTGGCTCACTAAGTTGGGGCTAGGAATCAAGCTTGTTAGCAATTCATGAGAGGAGATTTGCCTTGGCATGATGGCCATCTTCTCCTCATCCCCTTGTTTCATCTTCTTTAAGTCCAAAATCATCTCTAACTCTTCTAATAGAATGGTGGCTTCAAAAGTAGAGAAGAGGAAGGTGTGAGTAGAAGGATGCCATATCTCCACAATAGCTCCTATAGCTGCCCAATCTAGGTGGATTTGGTCATAATGTTTGGCATGGGAGACTAAACTTAGGAGACGCCATCTAGATAGGAAAACCCTCATGTCTGAATTGAATTTGGAGAGCAAGAGGGGAAGCCACTTGTTTTTAGTGAATCACCTTGCCCCTGGAATGTTTGGGTAATCCTGTGTAGAGAAAAGAAAAAGAAAGAGGCACAGAGAAAAGAGGAATGAGAGTTGGAAGGAAATAATGCAGAACGAAAGAACAAGTAAGCTCAAGTTTTGAACTACCTGGTTCATGGCAATCCTGTTGCTAATGTGTCCATTGATTTCCGAGAGCTTAAAGTGGAAAGCTTGGTCCTTTTGATAGCTCTCTCCATCTTCTGAGGTTATTAATCTTCTGAGGCTGAAGCTGTCTGCAGAAAGAAGTCGAAGCAGTAGCAGCACCTGTGAACAGACAGCAGAAGAAGCAGTAGAACAGAGGAACTTGCTTGTTTGATTGATTTGAGGGAGATCCCCTCCTTTATAGAAGTCTGAAGGATCTGATGCCTGTTCGAAGCTGCAGAGACGATTACAAGTAGTACTAGGTTTAGCTTTCTGATTCAGAGACGGAAGCGTGTGTTTCAAATTTGTGGTTAATTAACGACGGTGTTTAGGGCGTCATTTGTTGAATTCACGACTTACGCCATGTCGTGTTTTATTTAACGCCTCTGAGAGGGTCGTCGTTTTCTTGAAATCTCAAACAAACTAACGCCTTGATGTTAGTCGTCTTTTATCCTTTTGACGCCACTTCCATCAATCGTCATTTTGTGAGCTTGCATATTTGATGAACTTAAGTGCTGTCTTTTAATTGGAGTTATTTATGATTATGCACTTATGCTCATGACATGTTGAAGGTTTATTCCATAAGATGATCATTTCTATCATGAGGACTAATGAATTTTCAAGTGCAGAAGAGTGCAGCTTTCGAGACGCATGGGTGACTCGTTGAAGCAACACCATTCCATTCTTGTATTCTTTCCTGTAAGCATTGTTATTATATGGTATCTAGGCTATTATAGCATATCAAGGACCTTGTGGTTCTGATAAATCTGGAATTTGAGTTCCCCTTCATCAAAAATAGTGATAATTCATGAGAGTCTTGATCACGCGGATAGGCCGTTGAGTCATTCAAGGTCTGGAACGATGGTTCCACTTTCTGGGTTGATGCGCGGACAAACGGGCTTCGGCTTAGTGTCAGCTCGGAGATCTGGATTCTTGACCAAATCTAGATGGCTTAACAATATTATCCTTGATTATTTTCTATTTTTAGTTTGTTTTAATTTTTCTTTTTAGCCCAGCATGCATCATGTAGGACTTTGAGCTTAATGATGAAAATCTTCATATTACGGAAATAATGAAGGTCACTCACTCTTGATTGAGCTGGCATGAGATATTCCACTCCAAATCAAATACTTTATTCTCCTTGAAGGCGCTCAGGCTAGTTCCTTGAAAGTGTCCCTTTGCTGGGTCTTCATCTCAATTAACTTTATTTTTCTGCAAATCCACCTTGGTTGTAGCACGTCCACATTGGCTGGTAACCGCTCTCCAATGGTGTCTCCCTGTCGTGCCCTCGCGCACATTTTATTTATTTAGTTTAGTCTCCTTAATCCAACCAATCGATGCTTTCTTGGAATCACACTAAGTTATTTCACTCAGAATCTTGGAAAGATTTCTAACGCTTAGTGTCAGAAGCGTGTCACATCACACCTTGGCATCTACTTATCAGTTCATTCCACTTCATTCCGCTTGTTGCACTTTCGCTTCATTCCGTCTCACTCCCTTGCAAAGCAGACGCCAAGGCGGGGCAGCTGTAGACACGCCAAGATTGATACTATGTTGACTAAATCTCATGTCACTATATTAACGCCCCAAAGTGAACTTCAATATTTCCATAATATGAAGTTTTTCTATTTTTGTGTGTTTTTGTGTATTTTCTTAGCATTTTTGGAATTCACGACTCGACGTAGGGCGTGTTTTAAATAACGGCTTGAACCGGGGCGTTTCTTAAAGAAAGGACGACTGTACGTAAGGGCGTCAGTTTCTGGATTTCACGAGTCCTACCCAAATTGAAAAATCAATAAATAACGTCCCTCCATGGGTCGTGTTTTTAAATAACGCCTGTTCCTAAGGCGTCATTCCATCATTTTTCAAATAAAGAAAGTTTTTATTGCTAAAATTAAATTCAGGAATTAACGTCTTTTCCTCAGTCGTGATTTTAATTAACGCCTTGGCCCAGGTCGTCAATTTCAATTAACGCCCTGCTGAGGGTCGTCTTTTACCCTTTCGTATCCTGATTGAACAACCCTTTCCTGGAGAGTTCCCTGCTCTGTTTGATCATCTTGTTGGATTAGGGAACTAGAGACCTTGCCGTAGGTGAGTCTTGCCAGTTCTTATCCCATTAGATCTGTGTTTTGAGCCCTATAAATAGAGTTGTGGGTCGAGCTTGCGCGAAGCTAGCTGATGAGAGAGGGAACGAACAAAAAGAAGAGAGCAGAGATAGGATAGAACAGAGAGGTTAGCTGTTAGGAAAAGAGAAAAAAGATCGGAAGAGGTTAGCAGAGATAAGAGAGAACACAAATAGAGAGCAGCAGGTTGTTCCACAGAGGGATTTACTTCTGCACGATCCTTTGTTCCTTTGTTCGTAGAGTTTCTTCCTGTTGCATCGGCCGTAAGCTGATATATTGGTTCTCTCCCTCTACTGTTGTCAGGAACAGCAGGGAGTTCTTCATTAACATATCATCTCATCTCGTTATTCATCCTATTGTGATTTTTGGCATTAGTTTTTCATCACATCACCTCTCCCCAATTTTCTTAGGAGTTTTAAATAAACCAAAAGGTGCATCTTTTATGCTCATATTTCATCATCTTATTCTATTTGAGGATTGATACTACACTTTGGCTAATCATATTCTATCTTTGGTTGTTTGTGTTTTGTTCAAGGGTAATCAAAGAGAGAAACCCCCTTCATCGGCCGGCCGGTAGAAGGAGGAGGAGGAGGAAATCCACAATCATCCCGCATCACTTTTCTCACCAGGTATTCACGATCAATTTCCCTTCTTTTTGAGGTAACCCCTCTGGCGATCACCCTCCATATAGCAATATCTTGCTCCCCTTTTTTTTATTTAGCTTTTATCTTTTAATGTCGACGTGACATTCTCTCTCTTTTGAGGTGTTCACACCTGCTAAAGTTCTTCGGGTCCTCACTGGCAGGCCTGGCTTTTGAATGGTATTCCAATTTACCGGCCAGCTCTATAAGTGATTGGGCAGCTATGCAACGGAAGTTCCGGGAGCGGTTCTATGTTGCTGAAAGAGAGGTCACACTGGCCGAGCTGTATGCATCCAGGCAAAGACATGATGAGTCAGCCCTGGAGTACATCAAAAGATGGCGGAATCTCAGTATGAGATGCAAGCGGCCGCCACATCCAGAAGACGCGGTGCAAATATGCAAGCAGAATCTAAGCCGGGAAATCCTCAACAGGATAATCGGAATTGAAATACGGTCTTTCGACCGGCTAAATAATATGGTCGCGGAGATTGAAGCCTTCATCTCCAACTCTCCCTCTACTCCAACTGCTACAAGCCAAAAGGGCAAGTCTATTGACGAGTGGCCATCGCCCAAGGAAGTTCACACAATTGACTTCAAAGCATTCAACCAACAATAAGAAAAAGAAAAAGGAATGGCTAACCCTCCTCCCGCTAAGCTAGCTGAGCAGCAAGAAGTCCCATCCTTGCGGGCCAAGATGAAAAAATTCTACTCTTTTCCCAAGGAGAGGACTCGGATCTTCTTCGAATGGGCTGTCGCAAACAACACGGTTACTCTACCAGAGCCGAAGAGACCGAAAGATGCTAGAAAGAAGGATCATCCTCGCTTCTGCCCATATCACCAGATGGTTGGGCACCATATTGAAGATTGTTACGTCTTTAAAGACGCTATTTAAAAGCTAATCAGAAGAGGGGAGCTACAACTGGGCGACTATAAGGTTGATCCTCCTCGCCCGCATGAGCTATCTGCTATGGAAAGAGCAATCAATACAATGTCTCTATGCCAGCTGTCGTCTCAAGAGACAGCCAGAGTTCGCATCACACACCAGGTGCCAACTACGAAAAGGCAAGAGAAGAATAAGCCAAGAGACAGAGGGAGCGGCGCTGTCCTCTCCTGCAATACACTATCAGCCTTGCCCAGTGCGAGCCGAGCTGCTGAAGAAGATGCCGAAGAAATATGCTATACACCAGCAAGGGCAGATCAAGCTGCAACATTTATTTCTCGCCATCAACCTCAGGAAGGGTGGGGGCATCCTCCACCGCCTGCTGAAGAAGCATGCTATTATGCTACTCCTCAACATGAGAGCATGGGGGCAAAAACATCCACTCATACAGGACCATACGTGTCCCGTGTCGACAAGAAAATGCTGCCAGTCCCACCTGGAATCAGCACGGGAAACAGCACTCCCAGCTCCTACCAAGCTAACCCCGCTTTGATGATGGATCTCTATCAGAAAATACAAGAGGTAGAGACACTAAGAAAAAGATTGACTGAGATGGGCTTACTCCAAGTCACACTTGGGCAGGCAGGACCCTCATCCGAAGCCCTACAAGGTGGCGCTAAATCATTTGAAGCCTCACTGCAACCAGCTATGCCACAGTCAACACAAGGCCACGACGGGAGCACCCGCCCGCGGCAGCTATACCACGCAGCCCCCGTGTACCCCTCGGCTCTCCAGGCACGTCAGGGGGCAGCTTCCACGCCTCATGCAATGCCGCCTCTACAATCAGCTGGCTTGCGTCGGAATCTAGCGGCGACAGCCATAACAAACAAGCCAGTAAGAGAACAAGCAACTAAGATAAAATCCGCTGAGGAAGAAGTCACCAAAGCAGAGTTATATATGATCCAACAAAAAGATGATGAGTCTACTTTGGACTACATTCAACGTTGGAAGAATCTCAGTGCGAGATGCAAACATCCGCCAAGCTGCAAGGATGTTGTCCAGCTGTGCAAGCGCAATTTGAGGAAAGAGATCCTACAAAGGGTAATTGGCCTCGAAGTCAAATCCTTCGACCAATTAGAAGATGTGGCAATTGAAATTGAAGCCTTTCTAGCCAAATACTGCCTGGCTTTTACACCTCCAATTCAAGTGCACAAGCTAATTGAAGAACAGCCAGCACCAGAAGGAATAGAAGCAGTTGACTTTGTAGCCTTCGAGCATCAATGGAGGAAAGCACAAGAGGCAACTAGCTCCTCCTCTACCGGGGTTGCTGAACAAAAGCCCCCGTCACTAGGGGCAAGAATGAAAAGACCATACTCCTTTCCGCAAGACAAGACCCAGCGACTGTTCGAGTGGGCCCTTGAGTACAAAAAGGTCATCCTCCCCGAGCTCAAGAGACCAAATGACATCGAAAGAAAAGACGACCCTCGGTTTTGCCCCTACCATCGGAAGAGGGGACATCTCATCGAGGACTGCTATATGTTCAAAGACATCATGGAAGACTTAGTCCAAAGTGGTGAATTATAACTTGGAGAATATAGGGTGGATCCACCTCGCCCTCACCTGATGCCCATTTTCAAGGTGACAGCTAACACAGTTTCCGTACATCAATCGGGACGGTACACCTTCTAAGATGCATCCCGAGGTCCCTCCGTTGTAGCGAGAGGCCGAACAAATGTAATTGTTGCACCGTCTCCGGGACAACTGCTGAAGACCAAAACAGAAATAAACCCAAGAATAAAAGAAAAGATGTTGCTCTACTGCTCGATGTGCTGCCCTCTTTATTCAAGCCATCAGCTCAAGAGTGGAGTCCACTCATATCAGGGCCAACTGCAAAATGATAAAGATGCAGGGAAGAATCTCCTTCCAAATGAAACGACCCGGCACAACGTAGCCGCTGCTCTCAACCCTTTGAGGGAGATGTACTCCCACCCTCCACCCGCACCTTACTCTGCATAAGAAGGGGAAGCTGAATAAACAACTGTCAAATGGGGCTAGTTCACCCGAGAGACACCTGACAGCATACTCCTTCTTGGAGCCAATAGAAATTCTATTTCAACACACACTTGACATGGGGGCAAGAATAAAAAGATGCTCAGCTACAATCAAGCTCTGAGGTGCCGCTGGGCACAACAAGACTCTATTCCCCGCTTGGGGGCTGCCAACAAAAGAGAAGAGGGTAGAGTCCAACAGCCGGATTTCCCTGCTGCTTTCTGCCTACACAACTGTTCATGAAGCGAACAAGCTACTCAATGGAAAGACGTGCTTTGAACAACGTCTTCAGCTATCCACCCTAGCTTGGGGGCATTAAAAGGAGAATGAACTCTCCTACTATCCACCCCAGCATGGGGGTATCCAAAGCTAAAAGAAGAGAGAACGGGATTATTCAGGGCACACCAACATCCCACCGTGAACTGGACAACCCGCTGCAGATGCTAACTATTCTACAAGCTCGACTGCTAAAGATTTCGAGCTCCTCGCTTAGAGGACCCATCTGCTGCATTTCATTCAATGTTAGAACGGGATTCCTCCTTATCCTGCGAAATGCTTCCCATTAGTTCCACCGAGATTGACTCTCTACCCCCAGTGTGGAACCCACATTCATAACTAATACATCCTTGCCATCCTTCGGCATTCCACTACAACAGCTATACAAACACGTTAAGAGATACCAAACTTGCCCCACTGGGCTCATGAAATCTTTCCCTTGTCTTGTGGCACTCCGCCCTTGTCAAGCTCTCATCGCCTTAGTTCCACTGGACCGGGCTCATGAAATCTTTCCCTTGGCTTGTGGCACTCCGCTCTTGTCAAGCTCTCATCGCCTTAGTTCCATTGGACCGGGCCCATAAAACCTTTCCCTTGGCTTGTGGCACTCCGCCCTCGTCAAGCTCTCATCGCCTTAGTTCCACTGGACCGGGCTTATAAAATCTATCCCTTAGCCTGTGGCACTCCACCCTTGCTAAGCTCTAGACGTTGCCCATCAGTCCCATTGGACCGGGCCCATAAAACCTCTCCCTTGACTTGTGGTATTCCACCCTCGTCGAGCTCTCATCGCCCATCAGTTCCATTGGACCGGGCCCATTAAATCTTTCCCTTGGTCTAGTGGCATTCCGCCCTGACCGAGCTCTACCTACCTTAGTCTAGTGGCACTCCGCCCTAGCTAAGTTCTACCTACCTTAGTCTAGTGGCACTCCGCCCTAGCTAAGCTCTACCTCCCTTGGTCTAGTGGCATTCCGCCCTGACCGAGCTCTACCTGCTTTGGTCTGGTGGCATTCCACCCTGACCAAGCTCTACCTGCCTTAGCCTGGTGGCACTCCGCCCTAGTTAAGTTTTACCTACCTTGGCCTAGTGGCATTCCGCCCTGGCCGAGCTATACATACCCTTAGTCTAGTGGCACTCCGCCCTAGCTAAGTTCTACATACCTTGGTCTAGTGGCATTCCGCTCTGGCCGAGCTCTACCTTGCCTTAGTCTAGTGGCACTCTGCCCTAGCTAAGTTTTACATGTCTTAGTCTAGTGGCACTCCGCCCTAGCTAAGTTCTATTTACCTTAGTCTAGTGGCACTCCGTCCTAGCTAAGTTCCATCCGTCTTAGTCTAGTGGCACTTCGCCCTAGCTAAGTTCTACCTACCCTTGGTCCAGCGGCATTCCGCCCTGGCCGGGCTCTATACCTACCCTTAGTCTAGTGGCGCTCCGTCCTGGCTGAGCTCTATCCACCTTGGTCTAGTGGCACTCTGTCCTGACCGAGCTACCTTTACCTTGGTATAGTGGCATTCCGCCCTGACCGAGCTACCCCTTACCTTGGTCTAGTGGCACTCTGCCCGGATCGAGCTATCTCCACCTTGGTCTAGTGGCACTCCACCCTGATCGAGCTACCCCTTATCTTGGTTTAGTGGCACTCCGCCCAGATCGAGCTATCTCCACCTTGGTCTAGTGGCACTCCGCCCTGATCGAGCTACCCCTTACCTTAGTCTAGTGGCACTCCGCCCAGATCGAGCTACCTTTACCTTGGTCTAGTGGCACTCCGCCCGGATCGAGCTACCTCCACCCTGGTCTAGTGGCACTCCGCCCCGATCAAGCTACCTCTACCTTGGTCTAGTGGCACTCCGCCCTGATCGAGCTACCCCTTACCTTGGCCTGAGGCACTCCGCCCTCGTCGAGCTCTGAGACTCTGCCCATCAAGTCCCACCGAGCTGAGTCCATAAGCTTTTTCCTCGGCGCAAGGCACTCCGTCTGCGTCGAGCTCTCAAGTATTGCCACCAGGCTAGGCCCATAAACCTTTTCCCTCTGGCTCAAGGCACCCCGCCTTGGCCGAGCTCTCAGATGTTAATCCCTAGCCCCACCGGCGCTATAACAACACAGTCAAATCCATCAATAGTCCCACCGGACAACACAGCCCACACTATGAACTGGTCTGTACCAAGAGTACTTTTGGAAGGTACCATTCTTAGCCCTAGTCAGCCGGCTAGGTTTTACCCTTGGCCTAGACCCCACGTCTTCGCTGAGTTGTTTGATTTCGACGTTCTGTCAAGTCAATGCCCATTTATATATACCCTGCCCTTGTTTCAGACCTCCCGTCTGAGCAAGGTTTGTTGATTCTGACATCTCGTCAGGTCGATGTCTATATTCTGCCCTTGCCCCAGACACACCGTCCGAGCAAGGTTTGTTGATTCCGATATCTCGTCAGGTCGACGTCTACATTCTACCCTTGTCCCGGATCTACCGTCTGAGCAAGGTTTGTCAGCTCCTACATATTGTCAAGTTGGCATCTAGATTCTACCTTTGACACAGATCTCCCGTCTGGGTCAAATGCATGGGTTGTCTTCGACAGTCCGTCAAGGCAACATCAATTCCATATTGCTTCCAAGTCCAACATCCTACCAGGATCCGCTATTCTATCTTCTGTCCTTTGACATCCAGCCGAAGCCAGCTATCCTTGTTGGCGAGCCCAACACCCTATCATGTATTTCAAGTATCTCATTTTTTTGGCTCATCCACCTCGGCTGAAGCCCACTACCATATATCTCACAACTTCCAGCTATTTTATTCCCCGACTCAGTCATGACAGCCGAAGTCGCTATTATACATTTTCAGCCATTCCATCATCCGGCTAAAATTGCTATCACAATTTATTAATTGTCTCGCCCTCCGGCTCAGCCATCCCGGCCAAAGCCGCTATTACAATTCTTCAACTATCTCCTCTTTCGGTTTAAGCCGCTATCACAATTTGTTAATTGTCTCATCCTCCGGCTCAGCCATCCCGAACGAAGCCGCTACCACAATTTTTCAGCTATCTCCTCTTTCGGTTTAGCCATTCTGGCCAAAGCCGCTATCACAATTTGTTGGTTATCTAGTCCCCCGTCTCAGCCATTCCGACCGAAGCTGCTCCCATGATTTTCAACTGCTCTATCTATCGGCTTAGCCATTTTGACCGAAGCAGCTATCATAATTTTCGACCATTCTATCTTTCGGCTTAGCCATTCCAGCCAAAGCTGCTATCATAATTTTCAGCTATTCTAGCTTTCGGCTTAGCCATTCCAGCCAAAGCTGCTATCATGATTTTCAACTACTCTATCTGTCGGCTTAGCTATTCCGGCCAAAGTTGCTATCATAATTTTTGACCATTCTATCTTTCGGCTTGGCCATTCCGGCCAAAGCTGCTATCATAATTTTCAGCTATTCTAGCTTTCGGCTTAGCCATTCCAGCCAAAGCTGCTATCATGATTTTCAACTACTCTATCTGTCGGCTTAGCCATTCTGACCAAAGCTGCTATCATAATTTTTGACCATTCTATCTTTCGGCTTGGCCATTCCAGCCAAAGCTGCTATCGTAATTTTCAGCTATTCTAGCTTTTGGCTTAGCCATTCCAGCCAAAGCTGCTATCATGATTTTCAACTACTCTATCTGTTGACTTAGCCATTCCGGCCAAAGTTGCTATCGTAATTTTCGACCATTCTATCTTTCGGCTTAGCCATTCCGGCCAAAGCTGCTATTACAATTTCCAACTACTTCATCCATCAGCTTAGTCATTTTTGGCCAAAGCTTGCTATCAGGACTCATCCACCCATCCCATTGCAATGATCAATGCAATGCAACGGCCTAGACCTGTCGTCGAAGTCCACTTCCCTTGATTATGACTATTCAGTCCCTCTCTCCCCAATTTCAACTCACATTCCATCCTCCTAGATGTCGGCTTGGAAGCCCGCTTCCCCACAGCATGTGACCACTATCCTATCTTTCGGCTTAGCCATTCCGGCCAAAGCTACTACCTCACACCTCAGCTATCTTATCTCTCGGCTTAGCCAAATCCCGCTATCATGACTCTCAGCTATCTCGTCCTTTAGCTTAGTCATTTCGGCTGAAGCTTGCTATCCCACGTTTCAGCTATCTTACATTCTGGCTTAGCCTCTTCGGCTAAGACCCACAACCATATAATTCGGCTAAACTACCTTTCGGCTTTCACAAGCCCGATTCCTTACTGCTCTCTGGCTTTCGCAGCTTGCTATCTCTACTACTTTTTGGCTCTTGTAGCCTGCTATATCTAGCTCTCGCAGCTCGCTGTCTCTGGCTCTTGTAGCCTGCTATTCCTGGCTTCTATAGCCTGCTATCCTGGCTCTTGTAGCCTACTGTCTCTGGCTCTCGTAGCCTGCTATTCCTGGCTTCTACAGCCTGCTGTCCTGGCTCTTATAGCCTACTGTCTCTGGCTCTCGTAGCCTGCTATTCCTGGCTCTTATAGCCTGCTGTCTCTGGCTCTCGTAGCCTACTATTCCCGGCTTCTATAGCCTGCTGTCCTGGCTCTTATAGCCTGCTGTCTCTGGCTCTCGTATCTTGCTATTCCCGGCTTCTATAGCCTGTTGTCCTAGCTCTTATAGCCTGCTGTCTCTGGCTCTCGTAGCCTGCTATCCTGGCTCTTATAGACTGCTGTCTCTGGCTCTCGTAGCCTGCTATTCCTGACTTCTACAGCCTGCTATCCTGGCTCTTATAGCATGTTGTTTCTTGCTTTCGTAGCCTGCTATTCCTGGCTTCTACAGCCTGCTGTCCTGGCTCTTATAGCCTGTTGTCTCTGGCTCTCGTAGCCTGCTATTCCTGGCTCTTATAGCCTGCTGTTTCTGGCTCTCGTAGCCTGCTATTCCTGGCTCTTATAGCCTGCTGTCTCTGGCTCTCGTAGCCTGCTATTCCCGGCTTCTATAGCCTACTGTCCTGGCTCTTATAGCATGCTATCTCTGGCTCTCGTAGCCTGCTATTCCTGGCTTCTACAATCTGCTATCCTGGCTCTTATAGCATGTTGTTCTTGGTCCTCAAGGCCCGCTAGCCTGGCTTTTATGTCATGCTATCCTGCTATTTTGGCTTGTACAGCCTACTATCTCACTATCTCCGGGTCCATGTGACCTACTAGCCTGGCATTTTTCAATATCTGTGCATCTCTCGGCCTTGACATACCGTCAAAAGCCTGCTGTCTCGCTACCCTTTTGGCTTAAGCCTACTTCAACAATGGCCATCATGCCCCACCATGATGATTGCTACAACTCGATGACTTGGGCTCCCCTTGAGGCCTACTTTCCTGCTACCGCTAGGTCTGCATATATTGTTCTCCTATTATCTTATGGCTTTTACAGCCTGCTTTCCATGTTACCTTTCAGCTGTCATAGCCCGCTTCCCTTGCCAACTGTTGGCTTCTGTAGTCCATTTTCTATATTCGGGTTAGATTCCCTGTCAAACCCGCTGTCCGTTCTTGGCCAAGGCACCATGTTGAGGCATACCACTCCATTTTAATCCAGGTTCATCATCTGAATAAAACGGCTCTCGTTGGCCAGTACCAACCCTCTTCGTCCCGCCAGGACTTTCTACATAAAGCTCTTTTCCATTATTTTGTTATCAACTCTGCTTGCTTTTGAATAACTAACCTGTAGGTATTCGCATCAGGCGCTTGAACAAATAAATGGATATACAGTGACATATACACATATGCATGCATATAAAAAAAGAAAGAAAAATTGATTGCTTTCAAATTTTGGGTGTTTGCTGGCCCTCCTTGCATGCTTGCTTATATTATAAGATAATACACCTCCTTCAATTTCCTAGGACCACATTTCCTTGCTAAATAAAGCTGCCTGATCCTAAGCATATATGCGCCATGGCATACACTAAGGGATGAAAAGTCAGTATTGGCTGAGTGCATGCGTCCAGTGGAAAAGTCATAGCTATGTCGCTAATGCAACTCGTGAGATGCACCCAAAGCAAAACTCTCACACTTTGCATCACAATGTGTTCAACGGTCTCTTATCATAGGGATGCTAGAAGGTTCTTCCTAACACTATATGCGTGCTCGAACTTCTGCACCCACATGAGGGGTAATCGTGAGGAAAAAGCTGCCTTCCTCCAGTTAAAGAAAAAGAAAAAAAAAGAAGAAAGAAGAATGTTAGATAGGATGAATCCTAGTAGCCGGGAATCCCCATTGAGACATATGAGGAGACTCGCGCCGAACGGTGAAATCCGCAATAAAATCACTCTAAAGGATGAATCCTAGTAGCCGGGAATCCCCATTGAGACATATAAGGAGACTCGCGCAGAATGGTGAAGTCCACAATAAAATTACTCTAAAGGATGAATCCTAATAGCCGGGAATCTCTATTGAGACACATGAGGAGACTCGCGCCGAACGGTGACGTCCGTAATAAAATTACTATAAAGGATGAATCCTAGTAGTCGGGAATCCCCATTGAGACACATGAGGAGACTCGCGTCAAACGGTGAAGTCTGGAGCTAGAAATAAGCTAAGGGGTTGTGCGAAGCTACCAAAAATCGAGAACCCCAGCTGTATGTGTAGATACTAGAGCAATACTCTAGTCTTATCTAGAACATCTGTGTATCCCTACGTCGGAGATTCACTGCTCGCATACTTGCACTATCACACTATAGAGAAGTAGCCTCGGGTCACTACAAAAAAATAGAGATATAAGGACAGTTTATTTAGAGACATTTTTTTGAAGTGCCTTAGAAGCATTATGAATAGGGGCATTTTATATTAATATTGTCCCTAAAATACATAAATTTTCTTCTTATTTAAAACCATGTATCGGGGCATTTTGAAATTGCCTCAAGTAAGTGAAGATGCCCCCTGAAATTTTCTCCCAGCGCCACAATCTCCCGCGCGCGTAACTACTTTCCAATTCCTTCCCGCTGCAGATGGACTCTTCCTCCATCTCCACCCCTCCACCTCCTGCAGACTCTTCCCATCGTGATCTCCTCCTTCGCCTTCTCCCTCACTGGCCCCCTTCTCCTCACTCTTCCTCAGTTCTGCTCGTGGGGTTTTTTTTCTTTATTTTGGAGATTCTTCCGTAGCAGTTCCTTTCCCACCACAGACTCTTCCTGTACCTCCCGATCATGCTGCCTAATCCTCCTCCTTTTGAAAAGTCGCTCACATTGCATTGCCCTTCTCCGTGGTTTCTTCACCTCCTCCCCACCACCCGAATCGGCGATTTCTCTTTCTCTGCTCCGTTCACGACAAGGCTGCCATCTTGCGGCCAGTCGCACCCCGCAACGTGTAGTGGCGGCCCCTGGGGAGGTGGAAGGAAGCCCGCGCCAGGAGTCCCAGCAGGTTCCTCTCTCCTCCTCGGCGGGTGATCCGAAGGGGCCGACGCAGTGGGGATCCGCGACACATCTCTCCCTCTCCCTGATTCCTTCTGTTCTCTAACCGGGTACGCAGTTCTTTATAAGGTTTTTGACCTCCGACGGATTAGCTCCTGATCGGGGCTAATCTGAAAGTTTCCTTCTTTGGGGTGGTGGACTGTTGCCGCCAGAGATGTCGGGGCCGCTCGATCGGTTCACCAGGCCTTGTGAGTGCCCATCCCCAAAAGATCAGCTATTTCTTCCAACTTTTTGATGCTATTTTTCGTTGTTTCACGGGATGCATTCGCAGCGTCGAGTAGTGGGTAGATCAAGTGGCTGTGGGGGTTTTAGCAAAATTTCCAATCTTAGTAGCTCTTTGTTCTGAATTTTCGATATATTTGTCCTCCGGGTTTTTGATGCTTGGCTTCCTTACGTTTTTATGAAAATTCTACAATTTTCCCTTCTGTCGATCGTTTGGATCAGTTTCATGTCTCTGGAGTGCATATCAATTCTGAACATATGTGAATTTCTAGCCGGCGACGACGCCGGCTCTACATGAGAATGCCAGGACTTTGAGTCTGCGGAAGCAGAGGGGGAGAGCGTGGGGGTTGGCGGGGGCAGCCCCTCTACGCCGTCGTCGAGGAAGAGGCCGAGGACGGGGAGTGGGCGGAGTGTTTCGTCCTGTTCCCCGGCGGAAGGGGCTTGGGTTTCTGAACGGGAGCATAAGCATGGTGCACCAGCTGCACGCCTTGACGTCGCACAAGTGCCTGCGCGTTTAATGCAGGGTGGTGCGGGTTGCTGTCTGAGGGGATGGGTGCACGAGGGCGGTTGTGCTGGTGGATGTTTACCTGCCGATGGCGGTGTGGTACTGTGGTCGGGCTGGCAGTTCCCCCGGTCGGGTGCCCTGGTTGTTTCCCTTTTCAGGCACCTGAGTTGTAACTGGGAAGTGAGGAGTTCATTGCTTAACTTTGGCAGCATTGAGAAGTATCATCATGAAGATGATGAATCCATGTGGCATAATTCTGCTTGTAATGTTCTTCGATGCAATCTTCACAGCAAGTCTAATGGTTCTAATAGGAAAAAGCTATTCGATCTCCATGAAATCTTTAAGAGTCTGCCTAGTATTGTGAAGGAGGAGATGGTATATTCCACGAGAATAAAACCAGTGAATGCTTCTCTTGATCCTGGAATTTGGGATCTTGCTGATGATGTTTTGACTAATATCCTATCTTCACTTGGTCCGAGGGACCTTGTTAGTGTCGCATCCACTTGTCACCATCTAAGGTCATTAGCTGTATCAATTATGCCATGTATGAAGCTTAAGCTTTTTACCCACCAACAAGCAGCGATTGAGTGAATGTTAAAACGTGAGCGCAATTCTGAGGTTCTGCCACATCCACTCTATATCGATTTCTTTACTGAAGATGGATTTCATTATTACTTGAACTCTGTTTCTGGTGCAATAGTCACAGGCATGGCCCCCACCATTAGGGATTTCAATGGAGGACTGTTTTGTGATGAACCAGGACTGGGAAAGACTGTCACAGCTGTTTCTCTTATCCTCAAAACACATGGAAACCTGGCAGATCCACCTGATGGTGTAGATGTTGTTTGGTGTATGCATGATCCAGTCCAAGCATGTGGTTATTATGAACTCAGTGCCGACAAATTTGCTGTGGGCGGTTTTACAACATGGACAAGGTTTTATCCAAGTGCACGGAGGCAAATCTATTCCCACAAATCTGTGCCAGAGCTGAGTTCATCTCAAATGTCAAAATCTCCACATAAATATGGAAAATCTGAAAGTTCAAAGTCCTCTTTGAAACGTGCAAGATCAGAGAAGTCTTGCCTATTTCCTGCATCCAGAGGCCTTTCTTCTGACAAGTAAGAAATTTCATCTTGCACAGATGCACAGTGTTGGCAGATATCAGGTGTATTTCTATCTACCAGGAGCCCGAGTCACGTTAAGAGAAATCTTCTTGATTCATATGGAAAAGATCCAGATTATACCTGTAACAACAGGATTAACAGAAATGCAAGTGACAGGAGACAGAATTCAAATGCTCCAAAGCTCAATTCTCTTTCAAAACATGTCAATTTTCTTATCAGTTGCAAGAAATCTAGGAAATCAAATTATGGGCATCTTGATTCTAGTGAGACCTGGGTTCAGTGTGATGCCTGTAGAAAGTGGCGGACACTACCTGAGAGAAGCATACTAGATGCTACAACTGCTTGGTTTTGTAGTATGAACAGTGACCCATTTTATCAGGCTTGTACAGTTCCAGAGGAGTCTTGGGATTGTAGGAGGTCAATAACTTACCTGCCAGGATTTTATACGAAAGGAACCTCTCAGGGGAAGGAGCAGAATGTCTCATTTTTCACCAGTGTTCTCAAGGATCATTGCACATTGATCAATTTGGAAACAAAGAAGGCTTTAAACTGGTTGGCTAGTCTATCCCCCAGCAAGCTACTAGAGATGGAAACAAGTGGTTTAACACGTCCAGTTTTAGATACACGTTCTACACATGAATATCATAAGATCTTTCAAGCATTTGGCCTTGTGAGAAAGATTGAAAGGGGTACAACTAGGTGGTATTACCCCCACAAACTTGAAAATTTAGCATTTGATTTTAAAGCACTTAAAATTGCTCTCACCAAGCCACTGGATTCCTTCAGATTTTACTTATCAAGAGCAACACTCATCATCGTGCCAGCAAATTTAGTTGAACATTGGAAAACCCAGATCCAAAGGCATGTTAGACCTGGGCAGTTGCGTGTTTATGTGTGGGCTGATCATAAGAAACCCTCTGCCCACAATCTTGCATGCGACTACGATATTGTCATGACGACCTTTAACCACTTAAGTGCAGAATGGGGACCCCGTAAGAAGAGTATATTAACGCAAGTTCATTGGCTTAGAGTGATGTTAGATGAAGGGCATACACTTGGTTCAAGTCTCAGTTTAACAAATAAACTGCAGATGGCCATCTCATTGACTGCTTCATACCGGTGGATATTGACAGGTACCCCAACTCCAAACACTCCAATCAGTCAAGTCGCCCATCTTCAACCAATGCTGAAGTTCCTTCATGAGGAGGCATATGGACAGAACCAAGAATCATGGGACACAAGAATCCTTAAACCATTTGAGGCAGAAATGGAGGAGGGAAGGTCTTGTCTGCTGCAACTACTTCAAAGGACCATGATTAGTGCAAGAAAAACAGATTTGAAAACTATTCCTCCCTGCATTAAGAAAGTAACTTTTCTAGATTTCTCTAAAGAGCATGCTAGGAGTTATAATGAACTGGTAGCCACTGTTCGGCGCAATATTTTAATGGCTGATTGGAATGATCCTTCCCACGTTGAATCTCTTCTCAACCTAAAGCAATGGAAATTTCGAAGTAATACCATTAGGAATGTTAGGCTGTCTTGCTGTGTAGCTGGGCATATTAAGGTAACTGATGCTGGACAGGATATACAAGAAACAATGGATATACTTGAGCAACAGGGTTTGGAACCTCATTCTGAAGAATATGGGTTTACTAAATCTACTCTGCTGAATGGTGGTAATTGTTTAAGGTAGGGGTTCTCCTTTTACTTACAAATTGGGATTTTTAGAAATAAGCTTCTCACATATTTTTATATTAAGCCCTCAAATCTCACTGTTACCTTTAACACCAAAAATTCTTCTAAAGTCAGAAATAAACCCCAGCTATTTGGTTTTGAATAACCAATGTTTGATGTGAAAAAAAAGGACCTCTTCTGAAAGCGTCTTTCTGGGTTGCCCTCAAAAATTGACTAGGAAGTACATTCCACATTTTTAGTTCATGAACAAGTGGCCTTGCCGTGCTTCTATTGTTTTAGTTTAGCTTGCAAAATATTTCTAACTGTAATTTCTTCCTTCTTTTTATTACTTGGGTGGAGAAATGTGTTGTGCAAAATTATCTTATTTATTTTGTTGAGCTGTTTGGATTTTCCTGATGGTACATGTATTACCTATTTAGTTTTATCTCCTCCCCTAAAACATGTTATTGCTTATGCTTACCTTAGCTCAAATTTTTAAGAGACTGGATATTAACATTACAAGGAAAATACCATAGAAGTGTTCATCATTTTTCCGATTGCATGAACATTTTTTTCTGGTGATAAACATATTCTTTGTTGAGCCGTGAGAAAAATTCTCAAGCCTTTGCTTTTGATATTTGGATTATTGTTGGTGTGCATGCCAGTTAGGTGGATACTCATGTAAGAATTTTCATTGTGAGGCCAGTGTGCTGCAGTCAAATTCCCTGCATGGCAGATATGTGCATACATTGAGGAAATGTTGAAAGGGATATGTTAAATCTATAGATTTTTTTGTTTAGGTTTAAGTTGCAAGGAAACATGTCTTTATCTTCTTTTTTTTTCCATTTTGTCCATGTTTAAGCTGGAACGTTCTGTCAATCTTAGTGCATGTACTCTTTTGTTTTTGCCCTCAAGTTTAAACTTCATAGTTCAATGTGCTTCAACTGTCAGTCAGCTTCATATTTCATCTACAGTGATACTTTTTTCAATAACATTAAAATATACTCTCATTAACACTTAACCCAGAGAGAGTCCGAGATAGTTTTTTTCAAGAACATTCCAATCTGAAGTTCTATATATTATGAGATGTGTTGTTTATCATTTCATTTCATATCATCTTTGATATACAAGCTGTCTGTTTTAAGATTGTCCATGGCTGGCCATTTGATAACTTGCAGGCTTTGAAGGATTCTCCAGTCATGATGAGAGAAAGGAAAGGAAATCTGATTTTGAGAATTAAGAGGAATAAAGAAGAACGAGAATTAGATTTTTAAATAAAAAGGCTATAGATGCATCCACTAAATTCAGACATTCTTTGAAGAAAAAGGGTAGACGGAAGAGCGATAGTCGAGTTATTTCTGTGTCAATTGAAGATGTTAGGGATGTTGAGGAGCTGCAAGCTGTTGATGCATTTCGACAGGCGCTGATTTTGGATGAACTGCTACCTACTAGGCATGATGATTATCATATGATGCTGAGGTAATATTTTTGTTCATTGTAATTTTTGAGATGCTCCCTTCCTGCTGTAGTGCTTAGTTCTTTTCCTCCAATTGGGAGTTACTGTCAGCTCTCTCATTATTAAACTTTTTTGGTAACAATTAAATCTTGTTGGTAACAACCTTACAACTTCCAAACTTATCTTCCATGGCAAAAGCAACTGCTCCTATCTTTCATCATCCAAAATAGCTAATGCAGGATTCTGTTCATAGTCTCATTTGCTTTTTTCCTTTTGATTATTTATTTTACAAGGAAATTATAATATTGTTAACTACCAGTTTTGAACCTGCAATAACAAAAAATTTAACAGATCAAGTGCAATAATCTCTTGCTAACTTTGGAGGAGATTAATGCACTTTGTTGTCCGTGTGGCAAGGAAGAGGAATCCATGGACCACCTGTTTGTTAATTGCTCTCATTTGCAAGAGGTTTGGCATCTGATTATCGAGAAGCTAAGTTGTGTGCATCAAATTTCGGACATCATGGAGGCACTATGTTTGGATTGGAACCTTAAATTTTGTATTTAATACATTTTGGATCCACATGAAATTAATACAGCAAATCATCATGTTTTCCCATGGTCCTATTTCACACACCTAATTTTCATCCATGTTGGTTTTGCCTTGAGTGGAGTCCCCCCCCCCCCCAAGAAAAGAAAATATAGGTTTCATGAGCATAAACATGAGGATCTGATGTCTGTTGTTGTATGTGAGTTTGTAATGGCCAAACCTTGCTTGTGTTCTTTTACAGGTCAACAAGGTAAAAAATGAGCAATCTACAATTGCTTTTGTTGCTTTTCTGAGTTGTTTGTTGCTTCAATTGAAACCAATACTATGGATAATCATATTCTTTGCTTTGCATTCATTCAAAGAGTTTTGGCTTTCCACTTTCAGAAAAATAATAGGATTGCTTATCTAAAAATCTAAACCATTCAACTGCTATCATTGATGTAAACAAGACTTTCTTTTTAAAACTAACTGGTAGTTGGAGGGCCTCTAATTAAACATTATCGAAAAAAGAAATACCTTCCCACATTTTGATTAGAGCATCATGTGATCCTACTTATTGATGAACAATATATAGCTGTTGAGCTACTTAGCAAAATGTGTATTTTAGGTGATTGTTATGCTATTGGTTTGCTAGGGCATCAGGCTATGATACATCTTTGGCCAATGCCATATCAAGAAAATTTACTGTGTCTGGACCTTCCCTCTTTGAAACAAAATTTATATGCTAGAAAACCTCCACTCTTGACATCACCACCACACCCTCCCAGTAGAGAAGAAAATTACTAGTCACTCATATCATGGAACTTGCAGGCTACAACATGGGATATGATTCCATGGCCATTCGAATGTCAGATATCTCTTGTGCTTATTTACTTTTAAAATGTCAGGTCACTCATATAAGATTGATAGACATGCTAATATTTTATGATAATCTTTTATTGATTTCTATGACTTAGCACCTGATAGAAAACTTGTTTGTTAATCTAGTTTGATCAGATTAGCTAACTTGTTATAAGTTTCAGTCTTGGGCTCCCAAGTTCATTTATAAAACTCATTTGACAATCTCCTGATAAAAATTGTTCTCTACTAAATATCTTATTCATCAAATGTTTGACAATGCCTTGCGTTCTTGGGCAAAGCTTATTAGTAGAGTTACTGCTGAAGATTCAAATGAGATAATTAGAAATGAATACAGTGAATAGGCAAACAATGAATCTGATGCTATAACTTACAGAATTCTTAACAGTATCCTGGATGATATATTTTATGAGCATTTTCTATTGCCACCGTAGAAGGTGATATTTTGAACTAAGACATGTTGGATTGTATGTTATTTTAGCTTCATCTTGTTTATGGGAACTTTCTTCTCATGTTCCACCCCCACACCCTACCCCATCCCCTCTCTCCTAAACAAACAAAAAACAACTTGCTAAGGAGGGTTAGGAATGCCATGTATTTGCATGTATTTGCTCAGCATGGTATATGTATTTTGCATGTATTTGCTCAGCATGGTATATGTATTTGCTCAGCATGGTATCTGAATAGTGATTGGGATGCCATTACCCTTGCCTAAAGATTTTTATATAGTCTAGTCTCTTTTTAGTGTGCTTTCTGCAGTAGTTTCTTTATGTGAAGGACTTGACAATTCTACTTTGTGACAGTAGATGTCCTATTGTGATGTATATTATCTTTTGCAGGCATCATATTAAAGGGTACCCATCTATCTGGACTTTCAAGAAAGGAAGTGATGTTAGGAAGGGAAGTGTGCATATGTGTGCATAGTGATTCAATGATTTTTTATTTTTCTTTTCTTTTCTTTTTTTCTTTTGGTGTCTTCTCATGGATATTGGTTTCCCCATTCTAGCACCTTATTCTTTTGCATATTCTACCTTATTTTTCTTCTCTAGCTCTCTAGTTGTGCTTACAGTTGATGTTTTTGTTGCAGGATAGATAGCTTTATCACCCACAAGGTCTTTGCATGGTAGAGCGGATGCAAGTGCCATGACTACGTGACAAACCATCCGGCCAATTGACTTCCCTTATTACTTTTCCACTATCAAGAAAATGTTTGTACTTAAAGATCACTGAGGGGAAATTATTTTATATATTTTAAAGAGTTACTGAGTTTGTATATTTTAGCTACAGAGTGAAAATTTGAAGTTCCATGGTCTAAGTTGTATTTATAAGTCATGAATTTTATAAGTGTAATTGTGATATTTTCATGATTTGATTTTATAATATAACTCTGTAAAGATATTGTCTTTGTCAATGAGTATCATGTCTTATTTATGTTTATGTTAAAAGGTGCAAAATTTATATACTCATGTTGTATAATGGTGAGTGTTTGTGTATGTCAATGAATTACGAAAAATAAGATTTATGTATTGAGTGTATCTTAGGAATGATGACTCTAAATTTTGTATTTTAGGATGGTTATTTTTTTGCAATAATTAAAAACTGGAGCCGCTATAGATTGGTTGTTTGGGGCAATTTGTGGAAGAAAATGCCCCTAAAATATATTCTTTCGTGTGATTATTTCAGGGTGGATTTTAAGTGACTATTCTTAAAATAGGTTATTTGGGGTAATTTGAAAGAGGAATTGCCCCTAAAACATGTTCATTAGAGACATTTGGTCAAAAAATTGCCCTTATTAGAATATTTAGGGGCAATTTTTAGTGCCTCTAATGACAACATTAGAGGCATTTTTTAAAAAATGTCCCAAAAACTTTTAGGGACCGAGGTAATAGGGGCACATTTTAAATTGCCCCTAAAACTAATCAAAATGCCCCTAAAGATTTTTAGGGCATTTATCTCTATTTTTTGGGACAGTTTTGAAATGTCTCTGAAGGTCTATTTTCTTGTAGTGGGTGTAGATCGTGGCTTACGCTGTGCACATATTCTATGCGATGTCCTCTCTGCGCATGCACATCTCCCTTAGTTATGCCTTGTGAGCCGCACTCTGTCTATGAATCACAGGCGCTGTCCTTGTCCTATCCCCGATATAGGGGAACTATTCTATATATCTATCTTATGCTTGCTGTTGAATGCATGCATGCTCGCATGAACAAAAAGACACGCTTTCAAACGGGTTTCACCCATAGGCCCCGCTCATCCGTCCCTCATTCGCGCCACCTACGGGTGGGGGGCATTTGTTGACACTTAAAATATACCAGAAGGGACCAAGGCAGACTCAGAGCTCTAAAGATCGACCAATGATGCGGCTCCTGTTCCATCCCTGGAAGTTCTGAGAATAAGAATAGAAGAAGTCCATTACCCCTAACACTCTGTCCGGCTAAAGCCATCTCTGGCTAGGCCATTGTCCAGCACTGCTGTCATTCAGATAGTCAGGCTGATAAAATTATAACAACATCCAGGTAACCATCTGCCTGCTAAAGAGGATCTTCAGACGGTTCTGATGCTCGTGGAAAGGGACTCAGGTAGCCTCACACTCGGTCGTGAACACAAGGTGCTAAGCAACCTCGGATAGACCCTACATCCCAAGAAGCCCACCAGAGCAATGAAAAGAAGCCCATTAGATGAGCCTCCTCCGGCGCCGGGTTCTAAAGAAATGGGCCAAGCCCAATACGAAGCCAGGCGCGCCGAGATGATGCGTGCTGAGGTGCGCCGGGAAGCTCACGCCGAGAACAGGAGGCCACCCTTCTATAAAGGCTGCTTCCTTCAAACAATACAAAAGGGAAAAAAAGAACAACGAGAGAAGAAGCCAGTGGCGGATAAAAAAAATAGAAGAAGAGACATACAGAAGAAAAGAAGTGGAGCGAGAGCTTGAAAAGTGAAGAGAGCCCGTGAAGAGAAGGAATAGTAGAGGTAGGGGTGCTACCGCCGTCGTCCGACGCCCCATTCGGGGCTATAGTCCCCTTCCCCTGGTTCCCTCTCTTCTCTGTTTTATATGCTCGGTTCTGTTTGCGAGTCCTGTAATATCACGGCCTTTTAAGGTTGTTGTCTGTACTCTGGCGACGCCTAATTTTATATGAATGAAAGATATATTGATGCATCTGTTCATGATAAGAATTCCTTTTTTCCGTTATATATGTGTTGCTGTAATCAAATCCCCTTGATGTTCGCCCGTGTACTCTCATCATTCTATCTTTAAATTCTGTAGCTCCGGTTTACGTTTCTTTCGTTTAACCCTGGGCGACGGCCTTATGGCTACTACGACTTCACAGAGACAGTGGGAGTATTATCCCATCTGTCAATGACATTCGCGAAGGCATTGCTACGCTCCGGGGATACTGGATTTTGGCGCTTACTCCCTGAGTTCTACTGTGAATAGTTGAAGTTATTTACCTTTGATAAGACGGGAGCCCGAGACAGCCTATCTCGTGGCTTTCCCGTCTCCCAAATCATGAGGAAAAGTAATTTTGTCCAGCTCTGATCTGGTGTTTGTGTCCTTGGAATAATTTTCTGTTCGCTCAGAAGAGCTCAAACCCGGCAGTCCCCAAGAAATCCTAAATCCCAAAACCCATTCTCAACTAGCCTCGGCGCTAACAGCTCTCGGCGCAGATGTTCTCCCGTCCACTGTTTTGCACTTTTCCATGCGTAATATGCATGCATGCATTGTTAGGTATTTGGCATGTCGTGGCCACGTGCTACATTGGCTTTACGAGAAGCACATTTGTGTAGATTAAATCCATTCAATGCATGGCCCCACTCACTATGTGCCTTCATGCAAATAGCCATTAGCCCATTTATTAGTCACATGCATACCTGTTCATGTTGTCTCCAATATACCGCCTGCCACCATGTATATGCGTATGAGAATATGTGAATACATTATGCATGAATAAAACAATCTCCCAGGTTGCATGGCCCACACCTGCTGCATGCACATACCCGATTAATGATTGGCCACTTTGAATCCTGATTAACACACACCTATGGCATTAACTTTTAACCCACCCACTTTATTGCATACGTAAATAAACCTGTATGTATGCATGAATTAGCCAAGGTAACAATAGACAACCAACTCAAATATGCATACGTTGATATGCTGTAGCCCTTGCACTCCAATATGCACATATCCATATGCATGACCCAAATCATTTGGGATAAATCAGCATGGCCCACTTCACTACATAAATGATTAAATAGGTATGGGTATGTGAATTGAATAGTTTTATGCATAAAACAATCCCCAGGTTGCATGCAACTATTACGTGTGTACTAATAAATCCCCAATGAGTCTTCTAATCATCATTCTTTATTTGACTATGCATATGTTCATATACGTACATATGAATGCTAGAATAAACACATGCATTTTTCATGGATCAATTCTGTTGGGCCATTTACGTCCAATTATGTGGGAATCTGAGGAGCTACACTAATGGGGTTTCACCCCTACATCTATTTCAATTCGGGTTTTCGATTTCCTTCTTTCACCCCGTCGGGTCACGGAGTTCTGCCACTGCATGTTCTCCGTTGGTCCCTTTAGGGGAATATTAATGAGTTGCCACGACGAGTGGACACTGTCCCGTTGGATTATGATCCTCTTGGATCCCGGGCTACGCCCATCTTTCATTCGGCTTCCATCTCGGCACTCCGTGGATGGATGTCCTATACTCTCCTTTTGGCACAGTCCAAAATAAGGGGAGATGCTGCCGAAATCCATTCACGATCCATACTTTGTCATATCGTGTGATATTTTTCGTTAAACTGATGAATTAACCCCCCCTGCTGTGTGGCAGAGGCCTGAGACAGACCATCTTATGGCCCTTTGCCCACTATAAAGGGGAATATAATCATTATGAGATTTCCCATTGATTGTCACATGGTCTCACTAGACCTTTCGTGGATGAATTTCTCCTCCCCTTTCAGCTTACCTAAACATCATTGCCAGAGCCCATGAAGCCTTGATTAAACACCAGAGATCCCCTCAATAGAACCCCTCAAAACCCATAATCTCACAAAGCCCTCAAAATCCCTAAAGCAGTCGCTCCTATAGGCGCCAGATAGCCTCTCGGCGCAGCCCCCTCTCGGCGCCAATTCCGCGCCGAGTGATGGGCGCGCCGAGTGCCAGCCAGCCACTAGGCGCGCCGACCATCTCACCATGCCGATTCCCTCCTTTATGCTCACTGCCGTGCCGATGACTGCTCGCGCCAAGTCACCATCGCGCCGACGCCCTCCAGATATGATCTTTATGCCCATTAATTCCCTTAAGCTACTGAGGCATCTGATCCTCTAGCAACTGTTGATGAGCCTTGAAGCCCAGCACTCTGAGCCTTATCACCCTTCGCGTTTGGAACCCATACTATCCCAGGGAGGAGTAATAGTCTTTCACTCGAATCCACGGGAGCTACATTAATGGGGTTTACCCCTACATTCTACCGAGTATGATGTCTCTTTTCTAACCCTACTGACTCTTGGAGTTCTGCCACTGCATGTCCTCCAATGGTTTCTTAAGGGGATATCAATAAATACCATGATAATGGACATTGTCCCATCGCATCTAGATCCTCTTGGATCTCGGGCTACGCCTATATTTCTTTTGGCGTCCATCTCGGCACTCCGTGGATGGATGTCCTATATTCCCACTTGACATAGACCAAGATAAGGGGATATGCTTCCGGATTTATTCCGTATATTAGTATCATATCTTATTTTGCATAATCACATGTATCTCCTATCCTGCAAATGAATGAGCATACCTATCATATTGGTTTTGCCCCTGGGCTCTTCTACTTTGGCGATTAATCAAGGGTTGTCCTTCTTTGGAAGGGCGTAATTAACGTCATAGCCTTTATGGTATGACGGACTTTCGGTCCCGACTCGGACTTCACAATCGACTGACTGAGTCAGATCGATCGCATAATAAATCGTCACTCCGGTGACTGGCATGTCTAATAAACCAACCAATAAATCAATAAATAAAAGAAATAATAAATAACAAATAAATAAATTCTTTCCCACAACTGACCGTCCGACTGAGGATGATAGGCCGAGCTAAATGCCAACTCGGTGTCTAGAACCTTCTGGAAGCTCCTCCAGAATCCAGAAGTGGAGCGGGGATCACGATCAGACACAATGGAGATGGGGACTCCATGCAACGGAATAATTCACTCCACGTATAAACGAGCCAAACGATGCACGCTCCAACTGACCTTGACCGACAGCAACCGCGCCGTCTTCGTCAGTCTATCCACTAGCAACCAGATACTATCCTCCCCGCTGGACGTCCTCGGCAACCCAACTACGAAATCAGTGGTCACGTGATCCCACTTCCACGTAGGAACATCCAAGGGCCGAAGTGCGCTCCCCAGTCGCTGATGCTCAGCCTTCACATGCTGACAGGTCAAACACCTGGCCACAAATTCTGCCACGTCTCTCTTCATGCCAGGCCACCAAAACTGCCTCTTCAGGTTCTGGTACATCTTAGCCGATCCGAGATGCACGGCATACCGACTCCCATGAACCTTGCATAATACCGTACGCCGCACCTGCTCCTCGGCTGGCACGTACAACCTACCTCTGAACCTCACAGCTCCATCATCACCAAACTCCACCTCAACCATCGACATAATACGAGGTAGCTCGGGGTCCGCTCGCTGAGTCTCAGTCACCTATCGACGCACCGCGGGCGTGACAGTCAGACTCGCAAGGACAGCCGAACCCTGGTCCTGAGGGACCTTGGGCCTAAAAGTCATGGCCGGAACCTGCTCCCAAAGCCTCCACTTCCTCAACAACATCCGACTGACCGTTACTCTCCTACTCAGAGCATCAGCCACGACGTTCATCTTACCAGGCTGATAAGAAAGAGTGAAATCATAATCCTTCATATACTCCATCCACCTCCTCTGCCTGAGGTTAAGGTCCTTCTGCATGAATACATACCTCAAACTCTGATGGTCAGTGAAAAGCTCAAACTTCTCGCCGTACAAATAATGCCTCCAGATCTTCAGTGCGAAAATCACCGCCGCCAACTCAAGATCATGAACAGGGTAGTTCACCTCATGTGGCTTTAACTGTCGAGACGCATACACCACCACTCTCCCATGCTACATCAACACAGCACTGAGACCTACCCCGGAAGCATCCGTACACACCACGAAACCACCCGAGCCAGATGGCAACACCAAAACCAGAGCAGTGGTAAGCAATCTCTTCAGCTCCATAAAGCTTCGCTCACATCCCTCTGTCCAGACGAACGTCACCTCCTTCCACGTAAGCCTGGTCATCGGGGCTGCAATACGAGAGAAATTCTGAATAAATCGACGATAATAGCCTGCGAGTCCCAAGAAACTCCGAATCTCTGTGATAGAACTCGATCTCGGCCACTGCACCACGGCCTCGACCTTGGCCGGGTCCACGGAAACACCATCACCAGAAATAACATGCCCCAGAAAGTGCATCTCTCGGAGCCAAAACTCGCACTTGCTGAACTTGGCATACAATTGGTGATCGCGCAGGATCTGCAACACTACCTTCAAATGGTACACATACTCCTCAGTAGACCGCGAATACACAAGGATATCATCCACAAACACGACCACGAACTGGTCTAGATACGGATGGAACACCCTATGCATCAAATCCATGAACGCTGCGGGGGCATTGGTGAGCCCAAACGGCAGCACCAAGAACTCATAATGCTCATACCTCGATCGAAACGCCGTCTTCTCCACGTCCGACTCTCGAATCCGCAACTGGTAATAGCCCGATCTCAAATCGATCCTCGAAAACACCCGGGCCGACTGAAGCTGATCGAACAAGTCATCAATCCGAGGCAACATATACTTGTTCTTAACAGTCGCCTGGTTCAACTGGCGGTAGTCGATGCACAGCCTCAAACTACCATCCTTCTTCTTCACAAACAACACCGGCGCACCTCACGGGGAAAAACTAGGACGAATATACCCCTTGGCCAGCAACTCCCGCAACTGTGCCTTCAGCTCTCGTAACTTTGCAGGCGCCATCCGATAAGGGGCCTTCGACATAGGCGCCGTACCCGGCACCACCTCAATCATGAAATCGATCTCTCGCTGTGGTGGCAACCCTGGTAGCTCCTCGGGAAAAACATCGAGAAACTCACACACGACAGGAATGTCCTCTACCTCAGGACACTACCAATCACTCAAAACCACAGATGCGAGAAAGCCCTGACAACCCGCATCAAGCAAGCGACGTGCACGGATAGCCGAAATAAACAAGCGGGAAGAGGAAGACCGAATACCTTGGAAATAAAAGGTTGGTCCACGAAGCTGTCGGAAGTAGACCTTCTTCAAGTTGCAATCCACCAAGGCAAGATAAGTCTCGAGCCAATCCATGCCCAAAATCACATCGAAGTCCTAAAGCGACAACGCGTAGAGTCTAGCCGGCAAGTTCCGCCCCTCCACCCACACAAGTACCTTCTCAAAGCAGTACGGGGTGATCATGAAGTCACCGGTAGGCAACTCTACCGCCAAGTCACAGGACACCTTGGTCACTAGGCCCTCCACACTCTGAGCAAAATCCTCTGAGATGAACGAATGAGAAGCACCTGAATCAAACAAAACACGAGCCGCACAACCCAAAATCGAAAGAGTTCCTTCCACCAAATGCGACGCCTCAGCCTCTGCCCTGGTCATGTGAGTCACTCTGCCTCAGGATCTCTGCCTCCCTACAGTAGCTGACCGTGACAACTGAGGAAACTGTCCCTGCTGCTAGTACTGTTGCGGCTGTGATGACAACTGTTGGGGCTGAAACTGCTGCTGCTGCTAAAACTCGTGCGGCTGGCTCGGTCTCTGCGGACAGTCACGTGCCATGTGCCATGGCTGATCGCACCTAAAGCAAATCACGGGCGCTGAACACGGTCTACCCGGATGAGAACCACAGCACCTAGGACAACCGCCCCACGAACCAGTCATCGAACCCTGACGCTGAAAAGCCACCGGCTACTGAACACTGTCCATCGACTCCTGCTTCGACTCCTTACGATCCTGATGCCTCTTACTAAAACCAGCTTCTTTAAGCAACTTTTTAAGCTTCGGTCTAAAGGATGACGACCCTGGCGCAGGAGCCACAGACTGCGTCGCCACTGATCCACCTGCTGAGAGCTGGACGGTACTCTGCTGCTCCATCCCCGTCGGCTGGCTGAAATCTACCTGCACCTGACTAGCACTGCCCTGCCCTCGAACCTTCTGCAAGTCTCTCTCTAGCGCCGCTGCTGATGCGGCGGCGACGTGGAAATGGATCGACGGCAACTCCGGGACACGAACGAGACTGGTAGGATGCTACCTCGCGCAGTTCGGCCTCATGCCGGACGGTCTCACACCGAGCGACACTCGGATCTCACAAAAATGAGAAGAGAGGGAAGGAGAGGAGTGTACAAAGGGGCAAGGCTCCTTTAACACAATTCATTCATTCATATCATTCATATCTCGTAACACACCCTTAGCTCCTTATTTATAGGGAAAGCCCATTACACTCATACCTTCACAATTTCCCTTATTTGCATATATATCCTAGCCTAATAAAACAAAGCCCGCCCACCCACTTTTTGACTTGTGGGTTTTAATCAAATAAAATACATAAAATACACACATGTTATTTGACTAGTCTAATAAGACGAATACACTCAAATACGTATAAATACGTGTATCACACAAATACGTCGAGTCTTTAGGAAGTCGGATCTCTGAGTCATAAGCTCGGTGCAGTGGCGGTGTGGCGTCGGCTCCGAGCATTGGGCTCGGTAGTGGGCCCGGTGTCCCCACCAACCCTCCCTGGGGCGGCTGTAACTCGACTCCATCGAGTAAGGGGGGACACTGCTGTGGTAGTGCTCCAGCAGATCTGGATCGAGGCGCTGGAGATCTTCCCGGCTGATCCAGGAATCATCAGAAGGTGGACGGTCCCGCTAGCGGACAAGGTAGCGCTAGTACACCCTGCTCCGTGTAGTGGTCACATGCTCATCCAGTATCCTCTCAATGTGCTCGCGCAGTACTCTTGAGGCTGTGGGACGCACAGGGGTGGGCTCACTCTTAATGAGAGGAAAGGGTCACTAGGAATCACTGTGGGTTCCTTGTAGGCCACTAGGTCTGCCACATTAAAGGTCGAGCTAATCCCATATTCGGGAGGTAAGTCCACAACATAAGCATTGGAGCCAATCTTTCGCATAATTGGGAAGGGTCCATCACTACGGGCTTGCAACTTTTTAACGGCTCCCGAGGGGAGTCGTTCGGGTCGAACCCGTACCATAACCATGTCACCTTCTTGGAATTCATGGTGACGTCTATGCGAATCAGCCAAGCATTTGTAAGTTTCATTACTAAGGTTTATTTGCTTGCTAATTGACTCATGCAGACTTTTGACATGCTGTGCAAATTCCTCAGCTGACTTGGATGTTCTAGACTCGAGGGGAAGGGGAATAAGATCCACAGATTTCCTAGGTTTGTAGCCATGCATGACCTCAAATGGACTCATACCTATGGACCTATTGACGGAGCTGGTGTATGCAAATTCGGCTCTGGGCAAAAGAAGGTCCCAAGTGCCCGAATGATCCCCTACGAGACACCTCAAGAGATTCCCTAAACTCCTATTGACGACCTCTGTTTGCCCATCGGTTTGTGGGTGATAGGCAGTGGAGAATTTGAGTTTGGTGCCAACTAGGTGCCAAAGTGTTTTCTAGAAGTAACTAGTGAACCGGACATCTCGGTCAGACACGATGATTTGGGGGAGACCATGCAGACGTACGACTTCATCAAAGAATAAATGGGCTACTCTAGATGCATCAGATGTTTTAGAACATGTAATGAAGTGGGCCATCTTAGAGAACCTATCAATGACAACAAAGATGGAATTATGCTTGTGAGCAGTGCGAGATAAACCAAGATAAAATCCATACTCACATCCATCCATGGTCGATCAGGAACGGGGAAAGGAGTGTAGAGACCAGTGTTCTGTTTGACATGTTTGGCCATCGTGCATGTCCTACACTGGGCTACAATCTTGGCCACATCTCTCTTTAGGCCAGGCCAATAGAGGTGCTCCTCCACAGAATGGATGGTCTTGTTGCGGCCAAAGTGACCAGCAAGACCTCCAACATGCATTTCCTAAATCAGGAAGTCCCGAACAGAAGTCCTCGGGACACAGAGTTGCTGCCCTCGAAATAGAAAACCATCATAGAGTAGATAGTCAGAAAAGGCTATTGAGGGTCTAGCAGACAAAGCAGAGTAGGCAGGGCTAAAATTAGGACACTCTCCATAGAGTTCCTTCATGTGGTCAAATCCGGTGACCTCTACCCAAACAGTGTAAAGAAGGGAGACCCTTCGACTCAAGGCGTCGGCCACCTTATTCTCTTTTCCAGCCTTATGTTTTAGGACAAATGTGAAGGATTGGAGGAATTCTACCCACCGATCATGCCTAGAGTTTAAGCCCTTCTGAGAGCTAAGGAATTTCAGAGCCTCGTGGTCCGAGTATAAGACAAACTCTTGGGGTAAGAGATAGTGTCTCCAGTGTTTGAGGGCTTGGACCACGGCATAAAACTCCTTATCATAGGTGGAGTAACGAAGCTTTGCATCATAAAACTTCTCGCTGAAATAGGCCACAGGGTGGCTCTCCTGGCTAAGCACTCCTCCTATTCCTACGCCAGAGGCATCACAGGATATCTCGAAGACTTTGGAAAAGTCTGACAGGCGGGGGGATAGGGGCTTTGGTCATGAGGTCCTTTATGGCATGAAAAGCCTGGGAGGCGACTTTGGTCCACTCAAAATTTCCTTTACAGATGCAATCCGTAATGGGTGCCATAATGGTGCTAAAACCCTTAATGAAGCGTCTGTAGAAAGTGGCTAGCCCATGGAAACTTTGAACGTCATGGACATTCCGGGGCTCTGGCCAGTCTACTATGGCTCGGACCTTGAATTGGTCCATACACACTCCATGACTTGAAACCACAAATCCGAGAAAAGTGACCCGGTCTGTCATGAATTCACATTTAGTAAGGTTGAGAAACAGGGTTTCTCTTCTTAAAGTCTCGCAAACTTCCCTCAAATGGTGGATGTGATCCTGAGGGTTGTGGCTATAGATGAGAATGTCGTCAAAGTAGACGACAACAAAGCGACCAATGAGAGGACGAAGGGCTTCTGTCATAAGCCTCATGAAAGTGCTTGGGGCGTTGGATAGCCCAAACGACATGACAAGCCACTCATATAGACCTTCTTTTATTTTGAAGGCTGTCTTCCACTCATCCCCTGGTCGAATCCGGACCTGGTGGTAGTCACTTTTCAAGTCAATCTTGGAAAAGATGGTGGCTCCACTCATCATGTCAAGCATGTCATCAAGACAAGGAATGTGAAATCTATACTTGACAGTGATCTTATTGATGGCGCGACTGTCAACACACATCCGCCAGGTGCCATCCTTCTTGGGTGTGAGCAAGGCAGGGACATCACATGGGCTCTTGCTCACTCTGAGGAAACCTTTTTGGATAAGGTCCTCGATAATCCTTTGGAGCTCAGCATGCTCCTTGGGGTTCAATCGGTAATGGGGAAGGTTGGGTAGGGTGGACCCATGGACAAGATAAATAGCGTGCTGAATGTCACGCATGGGAGGGAGTCTAGAGGGCAAGTCCTCTGAGAAAATATCTGGGAAGTCCTACAGAATTGCATGGACCTCGGGTGGGACTGAGACTCGGGACTCCTCGGGGGTGATGGTGACAACAACAGCCCAGACAGGGGCACCCTCGGCAACCTCCCTATTCAGCTCACAGACACCAATGAAGTTAAGGCGTCTAATCGGGTCATGGTCAACCTCAGGGGCCTTAGGGATGGATATGACAGGTGTAAGAGAGGAGGGAATGAGAAGTTTCCCTTTGGTGGGAGTTATGGCATTCTCCTGAATTTTGGGGGATGCAGTGGGTGTGGAGGTATGACTCTTTCCCGTGGCCACCTTTGGGGGTGTCGGGTACAATTGAATCCTCTTCCCATTGTGGGAGAAGGAACACTGATTGGACCGACCGAATGTAGTAAGGTCAACATCGTAGATCTATGGCCGTCCTAGGATGATGATCCCGACCTTCATAGGCACTACATCGCATAGGATTTATCCTTGGTAGGACTGGAACTGGATGGGAATGACACATGTAGTGGTGACTGGGATAGACGTGTCGTCAACCCAAGCCACGTTGTACGGCCTTGGATGAGGATGGGTAGGTAGACCTAGACGGGAGACAAAGTCTGAAGAGACTGCATTGATACAGCTCCCGTTGTCAAAAATCATCTTGCAGGGTTAGGATTTTACCATAATATATGTTTGGAAGATAGAGGTTCGACGCCAGTTGTCCTCCTGGGGGTGGGTTAGGATGCAACGAACTACACCCAGTCTTCCTTAGTTTGAACTCTCGGCAATATCTCCCACTTGCATGTACTCGACATGCGTGCTATCAAACCCTGCATCTAATTCCTCAAACTGGGCAATTAGATCAGGGTCAGGCTCATATCTCTCAAGGGGTTCTTCTTCCTGAGGTGGAAGCTCCACAGGCTGGGGGTCGGTGATGACTAAGGCTCGGGTGGGGCAGTTGGAGGCAATATGTCATAGGTTATGGCACCTAAAGCAACGAACTCCCGAGACAGGGACTGGTTGGGAGGTGCTAGGGATGACTTCCTTTCCTTTGTCATCTCTCCTATCAGTTGGCGGAGTGTACTCTAGCCTGGGCACATCAGCGGGTGCAGATAAGGGGTTCCGTGGAAAAGGAGCCGTAGGGGCAACGGCCCGGAGTTGGGTAGCAGTAGGGACATAGGAAGTGGAGGGGCCGGGCCTCTCAGAATAGCGGACGATGGGATTTCGGGACTCGGGTTGGCGGTAGGTGGGGACCCGAGGTGGGGCCACCCTTTGAAACCGCTCGACATCCCGAGCAACCTGATAGGCATGCTCGAGAGTGTTAACTTCCCGAAGGAACAGCTCCTGCTGTATACTCTCGTGTAGGCCAACCCTAAATCGTGAGAGGGTGACGGAGGCATCCTCCATGACTCGACTCCGAAGGAAGAAGTCATCAAATTTGACGATGTACTCGTCCATGGACTTTCCATCTTGGGTGAGTTTCTGCCATTGGTCTAAAAGACGTTGATGGTAGGAAGGTGGCAGATACTTCTCTCTCAATTTCTCCTTCATTTCTTCCCACGTGCTAATAGGCTCCTCTCGTCTCCTTGCTAGGTTCTCAACGTTACACCAGTAGGTTTTGGATTGAGTTAGGATTTTCATTTTGGCAAACCTCACCCTAGTAGCAGGGGTCATGCGGCGATGCCAATCAAAATATTGGTCCATCTCGGTCTCCCAATCAAGATATGTGACAGGGTTGAGGGACCCATCAAAACTCGGAGCGTCAATCTTGACGTTCCGTAGGATGATATCCTCATCATCGTGGTCTCTCTCCCGAGATGCACGGGCCTCTTGTTCTCTACCTTGGGGAGCCTGATTTTGACGAGCTTGCTCTCCTTCCTCCCTAGGATTGGCTACGGGATCGCTGTGGCCATTCACTCGTCCTTCCTTTCCCTTCAGTTGTTCCTCTAAGGCTCGGATCCTCTCATCTAGCTATGCTCGTAGTTGGCCTATGGGTTCTTCAAAATGGGTCAGAAGATTATGCTCGAGCTGAGCCATCATAGCACTCACGCTCTTATGATCCATGTGGGATTGTAGAGTTGAAAGGTGCTCTACACGGCCGGATGAATTCCTAGACCAACGTGGCATGCACGACCTCGGACCTAAATGATGCAGTCCTGGGACCGATAATTAGCAAGCTATAGACCTGAATTTTATTGGCTAATAGGCAAAGAGGTCAACTTGGAGTGACCGGTCAAGGAGAGTTGCTTGTCCGTAGGTGAAGTAGTTGTGGAACTACCTCCTGACAATTAGGGTGTCCTAATGCGGCAGTCTAGGGCCTAAGGATGGGTGCAAGCAAGCTCTCTTTTTCCGTCCACAGCGATGCACTCAGAAGACTGGCTGCATGGATCGGGCTCTCTCTCACTTCACGCGGCAATTGAAAAGATACTAAATGAGTAAGTGAAGGGAGCACGTACCTAGTTAGACTGAAAAGTCTAACTCCAATCGGAGATGAAGGCGAGCGGGGACGTGCGTGCCCGCACGGCGTCGAAGAAGCTTCACCGATTACAAAGAATTCACTCCTCGCAGGGAGGATTTAATTATTACAAAACCGCTTTAAAATTTCCCACGCAGGGGAACCAATTATTTCAACTTTCTCCACGTAGGGAGACTCTGAGGTACCCACGTTCCGTAATTGACGGACCGTGTGTCGGCGATCGGGTGACTTGGGTGCCGATCAAGCCGTCGCTGTGGACTTCGGGTGCCGCCTCAATAAGTTAAATGATATATATATAAGATTATATATATATATTATATATTCAACTCTTTTTTTCAAACCCCTTTTTTAATCAAATAATATATATAGATATATAAAATATTATATATATATCCTATATATATTATATATATTTAACACACTTTTTTTTCAAACTTCAACCTCCCTTTGACTTTTTTTTTCTCTCGCGTGTCTCATGCGGTTTGCTCAGAGTCAACAAACGCAAGCGTTCAACGAGGGCAGCGCGAATAGCTGGGGCGGTCTTGGGCTGACTCGGGTGCGGGCGACCGCAGGGGTGGGTGCGCAGGCGACGCGCCCAGGCAACAGGCGGGAGGCGTTGCCAGTGTGGCGAACGGGCGCAGGCGCAGGCGAGCCGGCGCGGGCGACGCACGCAGGCAGCAGGCGGTGCGGGCTCTGGCAGCCGGGCGGGCGCGTGCGGGGCGCACGCGCGTGCGCTGGCGGCAGCGTGCTTGGGCGCGGCAGGTGTTGACGCCTGAAAAATGAGCAAGGGCAGAGACAAAATTAAAAAGAGGATTAGACAAGCAACGGAAGATCAATGACGAAGCTCGACAACCATCTACACGGCTGAAGCCTTTGCCAGCCGAGCTGATGTCCGGTGCCATTATCAGCCAGATGGCGTCACTGATGAAATAGCAGTCACCCGACTGATGAGACCTCCTAGCACACCTCAATAAGAGCTGTATTACTACCTCGTCCGAGGATCCACAGATAATATGTCAGAGTAAGTCAGATGTCGACTTATTGACAGATGAGATGGGAGCAAAGATAAAGAGAAAGCCGGAACTGGCAAATGAAGATGGTAAAGATTCCTGCAAAGTCAGAACCACGGAAGAACTACCAATGAAACTATTACCCGGCTAAAGCCTCCTCGGGCTAAAGCTGATGCCCGGTGTTGTCGTCATTCCAAATGGCAGCACTGATGAAATCCCAGTCTACAAGACTGATGAGAAGTTATGAATAACCCTAATAGAAAATGTGTCACTAATAGAGGATCCTCTCAAGATTCAAATATACCCCAGGGTCTAATCTAGACCAAGAATCGTGTATGAAGTTTAAAGAGCCTTAAATGGGCCTGTCCACTGGGCCTCTGAGAGCTGCGCCGGGAACTGCCATAGACACCACCTACCGCGCCGGGAGCCCGTCGAGGGCGCGCCGGTTGCTGTCGACCGAGAAGTCAGGCAAGGGGCCTATAAAACCCACTCATTCGAAGCAAAGGAAGAAAAGAAGAGGGGAAAAACGAAGAAGACCACCCAAGAAGGAAAAGAGAGAAGAGACCAACAGAGCAAGAGAGAACATAAGAAGAGAAAGAAGGAGAAGAAGCTCCAGGTGGGCATCCGAGGAGGGAGAGGAGTCAATGCTCCGCCCTCCCCCCCCCTTTTTGTTTTCTTTTTCTTCTTCATGTAATCATGCGAGTTTTATCTCGATTCACCGGATGTAACCGGGATATCCCGGCCTCTGTTCATCTCCCCTTTCCCCACTCCCTCCTTGTGATTGGTGTGAGTCTCGGAATGATGTGATGAAATGAAATGCTACAATGGCCCGTTTGGGCACTGGGTCATTGAAATATCGGCCGTCTATCTTTCCATCTGTTGCTATGTCTTTCCTTTATATGTTTTCGTTTTTAGCTCAACTGAAGCGCACCTAATTCTCTGATGGGTCTTCGGGCTCAGTTGTCTTCAGTAGAATAGATGTAGCTCTAGATATACCGATGTCCGTGGCAGTTTGTCGTCATTTGCATAAAGCCTCCCATGCTTGCCCCAGGGCCAGAGACAGACCATCTCTTGGCTTCTGGGGCAGTCTGCTACCGATATTGGCAATAACTCCGACGGCCTGTCCGAGATCCCCTTTCCACGGGAATAAGTAGGCTATTTCGATGGATTGATACCGAGGGTTTCTAATCCGATTCCAGTATGAATAGTTCCATCAGGGTCATCCCTAGGGGCAGAGACGGCCATCTCTTGGTTCCTAGGGCGACCAAAGATGCCAGCAAATGATCCCCTGAGGGTCCATAATATATGACGACTCAAAGCCCCCCCAGTAATTGGCTTCTCCGATGCCCTTCGAACCCGGCCCATGTTTGGCAAATTAAACCCATGTCCAAGTAAATCCAACCTGAATGCCTGCCTGAAACCCCCCGAAATTCCCTAATCAGGACTGAAATCCAAGAGAACCCAAAACAGAGCCTCCGCAACCCTCTTCGGGTCTTCTCGGCGCCTCTATGGAGTTCCCGACGCCAAATGGCCCGGGAACAGTGTTTTCATCTCGGCGCGGTCACCGCTGCGCCGAGAGCCCTGGGGCGCGCCGAGAAGCCCCCGCGCCGGGAACCTCCATCCCCCTTCCAGCTGCGCCGATAGCCTGGCTCCCATCTTTTGTCCACCCCTTGGCCGCTTAGTCTACTTATCCTGAGGCATTCTTGAGTCGTCATATGCACCCCAGGAGATAAATTAACTGGGGGATTGATCTCCCCTACATTCCTATGTCCCGAATTGGATTCACATGCAACCCCGCGGGTTCGGTGGACCTTGTCTTTACAAGGGTTTCGCGGTCTCCGAGAAGGGGAATAGTGACCGATGCTAGAGACATGTACAGTCTCCTTGAGCCTTAGTGCTCCCTCACCTTCCGGCTTTCATCCCGGCACTTCGTGGATGTCAGCCTATATCATTCCCTGGCAAATGCTAGGTCCAGGGGAGGTGCTGCCAAAATTATCCCAGGATGATGAAAGTCGACATTAAGTTGTCCCCGGGACTTTGCACACTGGTGTCAGGGATTCTCTAGACCCTGATCTTCCCCATTTCCTCTCCGATCTTGGCCTTCCCTTGCAACCCAAGCCAAATCCAATTGAAACCTGATGAATTGATTCACTTTGATCTTACATGACCTATTTACCTTGGCATGAATCATCAAAGCTTGTCCTGAATCGCCAAGAAACCCAAAAATAGGGTCCCGTAAACCCTCAGAAACCATCTCGGTGCCATCATATCTCTCGGCACCATGCACAATAGAATAGGTAAGATGCCCTCGGCGCAAGCCTTCTGGCGCCAAGAACTCATTCACCCCAGGTCGCGCCGGGAACCTCCCTTGCTAGCTCCCGACGCCCCAGAACATTGCCCACGAAGAATCCTTCCCGGCGCAATGACTTGCGCACCGAGAACTTCACTGGTGCCAGCTTCCCGGCGCCTAGAATAGTGGCTTATGAAGAAACCTTCACGGCGCGGTGGTTTTCGCGCCGGGAACCCCTTGTCATTTTGTTTCACACCGGGAACCCCTTGTCACCTTGCCCCGCGCCGGGAACCTATATGCATGCTTGAGCTGTGCCGAGAAGTTGCCCTGCCACCTAATTGAACCCCCGGCATCTGGATCAAACCCACCCAGGGATACCCATGAGTCACCAGACCTGTCCCGGGGATAAATTTAAATGAAGTCAGACTCCCTCATGTTCCACTATCCCGCATCGAATTTATAAGCAACCCCCTTAGCTCAGGTGAGCTCTGCCACTGCATGAGTGCCACCGGCTCCTGTAAGGGAAGAGTCAAACATTGCCCCAGGGCATATATGTGCAATGTGGGAAGTTCGGCCTCTCTTTTTCTCGACTTTCATCCCGGCACTCCGTGGATGATAGCCTATTTCTCCCTGGGCATAATCCAGATAGAGGGGAAATGCTACCGAAATATCGATCGATGCTTTAAACCCCCATCATGGCCACGGCTCAGTCTGCCTGTGACTGAAATCCTCCTTCTCCCCTTTAACTCGGTCTTTGAACCGCTGACTTAACGATATCGTCTGCTTCTACAGTTGATGTTGTTATCTTGCCCGCCTTCCTGACTCTGGTATGAAGTTCAATTTGCGCACATGAACATATGATTGCCTCTCGAGGCCTCTTATTTTGGCGTTTAATCAAGGGTTGTCCTTCTTAGGAAGGGTGTAATTAACGTCATAGCCTTCATGGTATGGCGGACTCCTGGTCCCGACTCGGACTTCACAATCGACTGACCAAGTCAGGTCGAGCGCACAATAAGATTGTCACCCCGGTGACTGGCACGCCTAACAAATCCAAAACCTAAATAAAAAAATAAAATAAATAAATAGATAAAATCCGCATCCACAAGTCTGGCACGCCCGGTGGGACTGAGTCTCCCTTCATCTCTACGCCAAAATAGGAGGCCCGGTGGCCCCTCTTAAATTCTAACTGTGTGCTAATCCTATTTCCAGGAACTAAAATGACGAGTGGATTCGCCTCCCTCCACTTCGGCCAGCAGGTCATTGATGCTCATGTTCGCGAGGGCTACCTAGCGGTGCCCACGATGTTCGGGTCTACGCCCCTTGCTGTCGGGTTGCCCAACTGCTTGGGCCTCGTCTTCACCGACCTACTGGAGGTTGCTGACAAAGAACAAGGCACTGCTGCAGGTGCCCCGACGAAGACTGCTGATGAGAAGGAAAGCTTACCAGAAAAGACGGCCTCGATAGTCGTCGCCTGCTTTGCCCACCATATGCAAAGCAGGGACACGGTCCCTGCTGCTGCCCAGAAGGAAAGAAGAACTAACCGGAGGAGCCGGTATGCTGCTGCAAGCCGTCGTCTTTCAAATTCTGGAAAGACGATGATGATCGGAGATGTTAGGGTGAACCTCGATGGTCGCCCCAAAGACGTCTGGCCAGACAGGGTTGCCCCGACCGTCCAGACCGATAACAAGTTCCAAATTCTAGCCACTAGGAGGGCCCGCTGGGGAACTGATGAGAGGAAGCCGCTGGCGCCCAAGCCAGCAAGATATAAACAGATATGGAGGCCGAAGAAGATACACAGCTGGATTCCGGCTCAAGAGCAAGGTGCCACTGCTATCCACCCTGAAGCCAGAGTCAGGAGAGATGAGAAAAGAAAAGAAGAGACTATTGCCATCTGCCCCAGAGCAGGGGGCAGAAGATGGGAAAGAAAAGAAAATACCACTGTCAATCGCCCCAGAGTTGGGGGCAGAAGATGTCAGAAGAAAGAAGAATATGTCGCTATTATCCGCCCCAAGACTGGGAGCAGGAGATGAGAAGAAAGAAAAGAAGATGTTGCTGTCATTCACCCCGGAACTGGGGGCAGAGGAAAAGAAAATGCTACTGTCATTCACCCCAGGGCTGGGGGGGGGGGGGGGGGCAGAAGGAGAGAAGATGCCATTGCCACTCACCACAAAGGGGGGAACAATATATATTGCTAAAGGGAAGAACAAAGAAGAAGGGAAGATCCAGCCTATGCTGCTATTCTAAAAAGACCGAAGGCCTGCGCCAGACAGGCTGATATCTTCAGATATTCCAAACCGGAGCACTTGGCTGCCCAAATTTCAAGGTTGGCTTATCAGCCAAAGATCGAAGAGAGACTGCTGCCCCGATCAGATCTACAAAGGCATAGCCAAGAAGAAATGAACCAGGTGGTTCAAGACTACTTCCACTGTTTAGGGAACTCTTCCCTAGGGCAGCAAAGATTGTCTCGTGCCTTGGGCACCCTACATGAAAAAGATGAAACCCCAGAAGGTGTGGCGTTTGGAGTCTCATGCTCAGACTCCAATGACTATGAGGATGGCCGTAGGGTCAGACATCGAAAAGACAGCCCCAAGAGGGAAGAAGCAGAAGAAAGGACTTCAGTCTTTGACCGCCTCACACATCCGAGTCGGGTCAGAAGGAAAGTCCACAGTCGGAAGGGAAAGATACAGGTTTTTTCCTGCAATATGGCCGGTGTCACCGGGAAATATAATACACTGCCAGACCAGCCTAAAGAGCTGATTAAATTGGCACACAGGCCAAATGCCATCACAAGAAGAAGCCGAGCAGCGAAAGAAAAGATAATGGCTGCCGATGAAGCTCAAGAAGTCACTATGATGACAGTCAATGTAGTGACTACATAAGAAGAATACAACCCTCTGGGTGTTTCCACTAAAGAAATATCGGGAGAAATACAGATCCCGACAACCCTGGATCCCATGATCCAGATGATGTTCAAGAGATGTCAGCAGGAGATTGACTCCCTCAGAAGACAGCTCAATGAAAGAGGCGAGTATACACCTGTCTCCAAGCATGCTGAGCCAGCTAGACAGACTTCCAGCTCGATGGGGGTGGCCTCTCCAGTCCATCCTGCTCAAGCTGACAAAGGCAAGGCGCCAAGTCAACCTTCTCTATAACAAGCGGCAGCTCGGCCCTCTACGGCTCAAATGCAGCCTGCCGTGCCTGCTCTACACACAACAATTATGACAGCCCCCTTCAGCCGGCAGCGGGCACACTTCTTCCCGAGCCCATAGACCCGGATGTGGTTGGCAAGCTGATGATAGAAAAGTTTATTGAAATGAAGCTGTCTGAAAGGACCGGGGATTCCAGTACCTATGATGTTTATAAGGTACCATATCCTGCGCATTATGCTGCTAAGAAACTACCCCTAGGCGTCAGTAAGCCGCCGAAATCTGAAAAATTCAGTGGTCAGGGCTCCCCCAAAGAGCATATAGCCTACTATACAACAATTATGGGCGACCTGGCGTCTGATGAAGCCTACCTCCTGAAGTTCTTCGGCTCGTCCCTTACAGGGTTAGCCTTTGAATGGTACTCTGGCCTACCAGCTGGGTCAGTGACTGGTTGGCCCGATATGCAGCACGAATTCCGGGATAGATTTCATAATACATAAAGAGAGATCACAATATCCGAGCTATATGCGTCCAGACAAAAGCAAGATGAGACTGCCCTGGATTATATAAAAAGATGGAGGAACCTCGCCATGAGATGCAGGCGGCCTCCGCATCAGGAGGACGCCGTCCAAATTTGCAAGCAGAATCTTCAGCGGGAGACTCTCGAAAGAATGATTGGAATGGAGATAAGGTCTTTTGACCGACTCAACAATGCCGTGGCAGAGGAGTCGCTACAATAGACTTCAAGATGTTCGAGCAACCAAAAGATAAAGAAAAAAGGCGTTGCCCGCCCTCCTCCCGTCGGGCCGGCTGATCAGAAAGATGGCCTCGCTCTGCGAGCCAGGATGAGCAAGCCTTATTCCTTTCCTAAGGAAAGGACTCGGCTCTTGTTTAAATGTGCCGCCCAATTTGACAAAATTGTCCTTCCAGATCCAAAGAGACCTGATGATGCCAAAAGAGAAGATGACTCCCGCTCCTGCCCATATCACCAGGCGTTGGGTCATCCCACTAAAGATTGCTATATATTCAAAGATGTTATTGAAAGAATGATTAAGAAAAGGGAACGACAGCTGGGTGAATACAGAGTGGACCCGCCACGCCCGCATGAGTTGCCTGAGCTAAAAGAATAGCCAATGTGATATCCCTATATCGGCAATTGCCTAAAGAGGTGTCAAAAGCCTGTGCAGAAGGCACCGATGGACCCGTCCTGCGGGAGCATGTCAAAGCCCCGGGCCTGATGAAGAAAATGAAAAGTGAATCAAAAGTGCCAGAGGTGCTAGAGGACCCCTTAAGGGTGCAGATGTCGACCGCCAAAAGAAAGGAAAAGCAGATGTGGAGAAATATGAGGAGGGACAAAGTCTTCTCCTGTAACATGCTGTCAGTCTCGCCCGGCAATGGCCAGACTCTCAAAGAAGATGACGAAGAGATATGCTCCGCACCGGTAAGGTCAGAGCAAGCCCAAGCTTTAGTCTCCCGTCATGATGATAAAATCAGGGAGAAGTATGGGCACTTACCACCACCAAAAGAAGAAGCATGCTACCCCACTCCTCCTCCATATGGAGGCAAAAGGGCAAAGATGTCAATCTCTGAAAACCAAGAAGCGTCTGGCGTCTTTAATAAAACACCGCCAGTCCCTCCTGAGGTCAGGATAGGGGGCAACATTCTTGGCTTTGCCATGATGACAGAATTATATGAAAAATTTGCAAGAAGTTGAATTGCTGCAGAGCAAGCTGAATGAAATGGGTTTTCATATACCTGGTCTGCACTCAAATCCACCAATTCTGGCGGTGACGGGTGGGCCCAAAATAGAACAGATGAGGGAAATGAAACCTGCCGAGGAAGAAATTACTAAGGCAGAACTGTATGAGACCAAACAAGGGGCTGATGAACCTGCTCTGGATTATATCCGCCGATGAAAGGACCTTTGCGCCAGATGTCGGCACCCGCCAAACCATGAGGAGGCTGTCCAGATATGCAAGCGCAACCTGAAGATAGAAATATTAACAAGGTTGATTGGCATCGAAGTCAAGTCCTTTGATCTCCTGAATGAGATTGTGGCTGATATTGAGGCCTTTTTGGCAAAACATTGCCCGGCCGCTACCTCCCTAAGTCAAAAGAACAAGCCTGCCAGTGAACAGCTGATGCGTAAATATATTCACATTGCCAATTTTCAAAGCTTTCGAGAAACGAAGGAAGAAGGCAAAGGAAGCAGCTAGCTCTTCGTCAGCAAAGATTGGTGAGTTAGGCCATTTCCTAAGAAGCAAAATGACTAAACCCTACTCCTTTCCTAAGGAAGAGACTCGGGTCCTGTTCGAGTGGGTCACCCACTACAACAGGATTACATTCCCGGCCCCAAAGAAGCCCGGTAATGTTACAAGAAAAGATGAGCCTCGCTTTTGTCCGTGTCATCAAATGCTCGGGCACCCCATTGAAGACTGCTATGTCTTCAAAGATGTCATTGAAAGCTTGATACAGAAAGGTGAGTTGCAGATAGGGGAATATAGGGTGGATCCACCGCGACCCCATCGAATGCTCAATTTCAAGAAGGCAGCTAATGCGGCCGCACTACGCCCGCCAAAGAGCGATTTGCTCTAAAGGGCATTGTTAATACAGATAGCACCCCGCTCTGGGGCAGATGTATACCAAAAAAAAAAGAAGAGAAGAAAAAAAAATGATGATGATGAAGGATGCCAATGATACCCCTTCCTAGGGGCAGATGTACACATAAAAGATAAAAATGATGAGGGATGCAGATGATACCTCGTTTTGGGGCAGATGTATTAACACAGAAAAAGAGATGGTGAAAGATATGATGATACCCCGCTCTGAGGGCAGATATATTAACAAAAAATGATGATAGGTATGGATGATACCTCGTCCTGGGGGCACATGTGAATGAAAAATGATAATAAAAAAATGGTGAAATGAAAAAATATAAATGGTACTCCTATTTGAGGGGTGATGCACATCAAAAAAAAATGAAAAAAATGAAAAAATGAGAAAGATGATGAAATGATGGAAGATACAGATGATATCCCATTTTAAGGAGGGGGATACATATCAAAAAAAAAGAAAGAAGAAGAAAATAGGAAGAAAAATGATGATTATGAGATGATGGAAGTTCCAAATGGCACCCCATCCCGGGGGCAGATGTATGCCAAACAATGAGAAATATTGATGGTATCCCGTTTTTGGGACAAATGTACGTCAAAAGGATGATGGAAGACACACATGGTTCCCCATTCTAGGGGTAAATGTATGAAATATCAATGGCGGCATGCATGGCCGTTGCTGGGTATGCTCACCACTTTAAAGGGGCAATGATCACTTATGGCAGTGATGAATAAAATTGGAGCATTGACCTTTCAAGGGCCATCTTGTCGCAGACTCTTGCACTGCACGTCTGCTACTGATGTTAGGGACTATCCCAATGATGGAATCCCAGATGGCAATGAACAATGAATGATGGATCAATGAAGAATGATGGAAGCTCGCTTAACCATCAGCATTCGTGATGACAGATGCTCACGAATATGGATTGCCAGTATGGCCAGCTAAGAGAAATTAAAATGCTAGCTATCGGCGCCCGGGCCGACAGATATTCTACCATCGGCACTCAAGCCGACCAATGTTCAAAGATTGCCAAAGAAAAGTCAACAGAATCAATGATATGCAAAGATGTAGATATCCAGCTGATCAGAGCCACATTAACAATGAAGCCTAACCTTCTGGCAAACGGCTTCGTGCCCGAGCTGCCATACACATCTTTGAATCAATTCAGACCTTTCGTCTGGGTAGATTATGAAACCCTATTCCTTTGCGTTAATGCCAAACCCCACATTAACGATGAAACTCACATTCCCGGCGAACGGCTTCGTGCCCGAGCTGCTATACACGTCCTCTAAATCAATTCAGACCTTTCGTCTGGGTAGATTATGCAACCCTATCCCTTTGCTTTAATGCCAAACCCCACATTAACGATGAAACTCACATTTCCAGCAAACGTCTTCGGGCCCGAGCTGCCATCCATATCCTCTAAATCAATTCAGACCTTTCGTCTGGGTAGATTATGAAGCCCTATTCCTTTGCGTTAATGTCAAACCCCACATTAACGATGAAACTCACATTTCCAAAAAACGGCTTCGGGCCCGAGCTGTCATCCATATCCTCTAAATCAATTCAGACCTTTCGTCTGGGTAGATTATGAAGCCCTATTCCTTTGCGTTAATGTCAAACCCCACATTAACGATGAAACTCACATTCTCGGTGAACGGCTTCGTGCCCGAGCTGCCATACATATCTTTGAATCAATTCAGACCTTTCGTCTGGGTAGATTATGAAACCCTATTCCTTTGCGTTAATGCCAAACCCCACATTAACGATGAAACTCACATTTCCAGCAAACGGCTTCGGGCCCGAGCTGCCATCCATATCCTCTAAATCAATTCAGACCTTTCGTCTGGGTAGATTATGAAGCCCTATTCCTTTGCCTTAATGCCAAACCCCACATTAACGATGAAACTCACATTTTCAGCAAACGGCTTCGGGCCCGAGCTGCCATCCATATCCTCTAAATCAATTCAGACCTTTCGTCTGGGTAGATTATGAAGCTCTATTCCTTTGCGTTAATGTCAAACCCCACATTAACGATGAAACTCACATTCCCGGCAAACGGCTTCGTGCCCAAGCTGCCATACACATCCTCTAAATCAATTCAGACCTTTCGTCTGGGTAGATTATGAAGCCCTATTCCTTTGCGTTAATGTTGAACCCCAATATTGATGATGAAACTCACATTTCTAGCAAACGGCTTCGGGCTCGAGCTGCCATCCATATCCTCTAAATCAATTCAGACCTTTCGTCTGGATAGATCATGAAACCCTATTCCTTTGCGTTAATGCCAAACCCCACATTAACGATGAAACTCACATTCCCGGCGAACGGCTTCGTGCCCGAGCTGCTATACACGTCCTCTAAATCAATTCAGACCTTTCGTCTGGGTAGATTATGCAACCCTATCCCTTTGCGTTTATGCCAAACCCCAACATTGACGATGAAACATACATTCCCAGCAAACAGTTACCTCTCCTTGGTTTAGTGGCACTCCGCCCTAATCGAGCTACCATTTTCCTTAGTCTGGTGGCATTCCGCTCTAGCCAAGCTACCATTCTCCTTGGTCTAGTGGCATTCCGCTCTAGCCAAGCTACCCTCTTCCTTGGTCTAGTGGCATTCCGCTCTAGCCAAGCTACCCTTCCCTTGGTTTAGTGGCACTCCGCCCTAGCCGAGCTACCCTTTCCTTGGTCTAGTGGCACTCCGCCCTAACCAAGCTACCCTTTACCTTGGTCTAGTGGCACTCCACCTTAGCCGAGCTACCCTTTCCTTGGTCTAGTGGCACCCCGCCCTAGCCAAGCTACCCTTTTCCTTGGTCTAGTGACATTCCGCCCTAACCAAGCTACCCCTTCCTTGGTCTAGCGGCACTCCGCCCTAGTCAAGTTACCCTTTCCTTGGTCTAGTGGCATTCCGCTCTAGCCAAGCTACCCTTTTCCTTGGTCTAGTGGCACTCCGCCCTAGCCAAGCTACCCTTTTCCTTGGTCTAGTAGCATTCCGCTCTAGCCAAGCTACCCTCTTCCTTGGTCTAGTGGCACCCCGCCCTAGCCAAGCTACCCTTTTCCTTGGTCTAGTGGCATTCCGCCCTAACCAAGCTACCCCTTCCTTGGTCTAGCGGCACTCCGCCCTAGCCAAGTTACCCTTTCCTTGGTCTAGTGGCATTCCGCTCTAGCCAAGCTACCCTTTTCCTTGGTCTAGTGGCATTCCGCTCTAGCCAAGCTACCCTCTTCCTTGGTCTAGTAGCATTCCGCTCTAGCCAAGCTACCCTTTTCCTTGGTCTAGTGGCATCCCGCCTTAGCCAAGCTACCCTTTTCCTTGGTCTAGTGGCATTCCGCTCTAGCCAAGCTACCCATTTCCTTGGTCTAGTGACATTCCGCCCTAACCAAGCTACCATTTTCTTTGGTCTAGTGGCATTCCGCTCTAGCCAAGCTACCCTATTCCTTGGTCTAGTAGCATTCCGCTCTAGCCAAGCTACCCTTCTCCTTGGTCTAGTGGCATCCCGCCCTAGTCAAGCTACCCTTTTCCTTGGTCTGGTGGCATTCCGCTCTAGCCAAGCTACCCTTCTCCTTGGTCTAGTGGCATTCCGCCCTAACCAAGCTACCCTTTTCCTTGGTCTAGTGGCATTCCGCTCTAGCCAAGCTACCCTCTTCCTTGGTATAGTGGCATTCTGCTCTAGCCAAGCTACCCTTTTCCTTGGTCTAGTGGCATCCCACCCTAGCCAAGTTACCCTTTCCTTGGTCTAGCGGCACTCCGCCCTAGCCGAGCTACCCTTTTCTTAGTTTAGCGGCATTCCGCCTTAACTAAGCTACCCTTTCCTTGGTCTGGTGGCATTCCACCCTAACCAAGCTACCATTTTCTTAGTTTAGAGGTATTCCGCCCTAACTAAGCTACTTTCCTTGGTCTAGTGGCACTCCGCCCTAGCCAAGCTACCTTTTCCTTGGTCTAGCGGCACTCCGCCCTAGCCGAGCTACCATTTTCCTTGGTCTAGCAGCACTCCGCCCTAGCCGAGCCACCTTTTCCTTGGTCTAGCGGCACTCCGCCCTAGCCGATCTACCTTTTCCTTGGTCTAGCGGCACTCCGCCCTAGCCGAGCTACCTTTTCCTTGGTCTAGCGGCACTCCGCCCTAGCCGAGCTACCCTTTCCTTAGTCTAGCGGCACTCCGCCCTAGCCGATCTACCTTTTCCTTGGTCTAGCGGCACTCCGCCCTAGCCGATCTACCTTTTCCTTGGTCTAGCGGCACTCCGCCCTAGCCGAGCTACCCTTTCCTTGGTTTAGCGGCACTCCGCCCTAGCCAAGCTACCTTTTCCTTGGTCTAGCGGCACTCCGCCCTAGCCGAGCTACCCTTTCCTTGGTCTAGCGGCATTCCACCCTAGCCGAGCTATCCCTTCCTTGGTCTAGCGGCACTCCGCCCTAGCCGATCTACCTTTTCCTTGGTCTAGCGGCACTCCGCCCTAGCCGATCTACCTTTTCCTTGGTCTAGCGGCACTCCGCCCTAGCCGAGCTACCTTTTCCTTGGTCTAGCGGCACTCCGCCCTAGCCGAGCTACCCTTTCCTTGGTCTAGCGGCACTCCGCCCTAGCTGATCTACCTTTTCCTTGGTCTAGCGGCACTCCGCCCTAGCCGAGCTACCCTTTCCTTGGTCTAGCGGCACTCCGCCCTAGCTCCGCCCTAGCCAAGCTACCTTTTCCTTGGTCTAGCGGCACTCCGCCCTAGCCGAGCTACCATTTCCTTGGTCTAGCGGCATTCCGCCTTAGCCGAGCTATCCCTTCCTTGGTCTAGTGGCACTCCGCCCTAGCCAAGCCACCTTTTCCTTGGTCTAGCGGCACTCCGCCCCAGCCGAGCTATCCCTTCCTTGGTCTAGTGGCACTCCGCCCTAGCCAAGCTACCTTCTCCTTGGTCTAGCGGCACTCCGCCCTAACCGAGCTACCCCTTTTCTTGATCTAATGGCATTCCGACCTGCCACCCTCTAAAAAAAAAAAGAAAAAAGAGAAAGAGAATAGAAGAGAAAATAAAATGGGGTTAAAAAATAGAGATACCCCGCCAGACTTGCTCCTATATTAAGGACAAGTGCAAAAATGGCTATAACCCGGCTGTGGCGAAAATCCGAAAGGGCGCTGCAGGCAAAATCGGGTACCCCGCCACGTGAAAAACCGAAAGGGCGCGTGGGCAAAAGTAAGAGGGGGCTGGCTCCGGTGAAAACCTGAAAGGGCACTTGGGTCAGTAATGTGATAATATAAAGAGTTCACTTCATAAATCTCCTTCGGCAACACATCCACTGCATGTCCCACCGATGATGAAACCCCGTTGATCATAAGGCATATCGTCTCGATCAATGCTAAAGCTCATCTCAGAATAGACCTTCCGTCTGTTCTGATAAAATCCTTCCACTTTCTGCCCAAGATCCACCACGATAAAACCCATCCACTTTAGATCTTACATCTATTCTGATGAAACCTATCATACGTCCCACCGTGATGAAACCTGCTGTTGATCGATTGGCACACTGCCCGATCAGCGATGAAACCTATCCGGCTTAGACCTTACGTCTATCCCGATAAAACATATGAAATCCTTGCATTGGTATAAACCCAATACCGATGATGAAACCTGCTGTTGATCGATTGGCACACTGCCCGACCAGCGATGAGACCTACCCGGTTTAGACCTTAAGTCTATCTTGATGAAACCTATGAAATCCTTGCATTGGTATAAACTCAATACCGTGATGAAACCTGCTGTTGATCGATTGACACACTGCTCGATCAGCGATGAAACCTATCCGGCTTAGACCTTACGTCTATCCCGATGAAACATATAAAATCCTTGCATTGGTATAAACCCAATACCGATGATGAAACCTGCTATCGATCGATTGACACACTGCCCGATCAAGGATGAAACCTATTCAGTTTAGACCCTACGTCTATCCTGATAAAACCCTCATACCTTATCCAAAGTCCCACCGTGGTGAAACTTGCTAGTTGTCGACAGGCACACTGCCCGATCGACGATGAAGCCTGTCCGGTGTAGACCTTACGTCTATCCCGATGAAACCTATGAAAGCCTTGCATTGGTATAAACCCAATACCAATGATGAAACTTACTAGTCGTCGACAGATACGCCGCCTGATCAATGCTACACCCATTCTCATATCAACCCGGACCTTCCGTCCGGATAGATGATAAAACCTCATCCCTTTTGCGTTAATGTTAAGCCCCACATTAATGATGAAACCTACATTTCCAGCGAATGGCTTCGTGCTTAAACTGCTACACACATCCTCGAGTCAATCTGGACCTTCCATCTAGATGGATGATGAAATCCTATTCCCTTGCGTTGATGGCAATCCCACATCAACGATACAGCCATGCTCCCGGTGAACGGCTTCACGCCTAAGCCGCAAAACACACTCAATTCGACCCAAGCCTTCCGCCTAGGTAGACGATGAAATCATATGCCCCTTGCATTGATGTTAGCACCCACATCAATGATGATACATACACAAGATCATCACATGGATTACAAAGCCAAAGTCTCAATAAAAAAAAGAAAAAAAGAAGAGACAAAATGGGGGTTAAAAATAGAGATACCCCGCCAGACTTGTTCAGACACCCTGAACAAGGGCAAAAAATGGCCAAAACCCAGCTGTGGTGAAGACCCGAAAAGGGCACTGCAGGCAAAATCGGGTATCCCGCCACGTGAAAACCCGAAAGGGCGCGTGGGCAAAAGTAAGGGGGGGCTGGCTCCGGTGAAAACCCGAAAGGGCACTTGGGTCAGTAATGTGATAATTCAAAAGTTCCATGCCAACCGGCCCGCTACCTTTACCTTCCCTTCACTGATGAAGCCTTCCGTCGGTCAACTGGCTCCACGCCCCACCGATGATAAAGCCTTTCCGGGGTAGACCTTACGTTTACCCTGATGAAATCTACATACCCTCTTTCACGAGTCCCACCGACAATGAAACCCATCATCATTCTGATAAAGCCTGTCCAGCTCAGACCTTACGTCTGTCCTGATGAAACTCTTAAATCTTCCCTTGATCGGTCGGCTCCTTGCCCGGTCAATGATGAAACCCTACCAGGATAGACCCTACACCTATCCTGATGAAACCTACGTATTTCTTGGTGAAGTCCCACCTGCGATAAAACCTGATGGAATAGACCTTACGTCTGTCCTGACGAGACCTACACCTCTACCTACGTCCCACCGTTGATCGACCAGCACCTCGCTCGATCAATGATGAAATCCTATGTCCAGTTTAGACCTTACGTCTATATTGATGAAACCTATGAAACTCCTTGCGTCGATATAAACCCAATATCGATGATGAAACCAGCTGTTGATCGACCGGCACCCTGCCCGATCAATGATGAAACCCTGCCAGTGTAGACCTTTCGTCTATTCTGATGAAACTTATAACACTTTCTTTGCATCGATATAAACCCAATATCGATGATGAAACCAACTGTTGATCGACCGGCACCTCGCCCGATCAATGATGAAACCCTGCCAGTGTAGACCTTTCGTCTGAGGCAGTTAGATCAATGATGAAACCCTATCGGGATAGACCTTACGTCTGTTCTGATGAAACTACATATCCTTTCATGTCCCACCTGCAATGAGCTTACCCAGTTTAGACCTTACGTCTATTCTGATGAAGCTTAAACTCCTTTGCATCGACATAAACCCAATGTCGACGATGAAACCACGCACTGGTCGGTCGGCAAATCGCCACGGTCAGCTTTGAGGAACAGACCTCTCGTCTATTCCAGATGTATGTCTTCTGTTAACCAACAGGCCCAGCAAAGGCAGTCCCGCCGGATACCGACACGCGGTGGAGCGAGTCCCCCATTCTCTCCCTGAGAGGATGGACGCTCTCCTGCTGAACATGGGTCATCCGCATAAAGGCAGCTGAGACCGCCACTCTTCCACATGAAGGAAATAACAGCACATGATGCCAAATATGCAGCCTATCAGGGCTCAAAACCGACAGATGCCAAATATGTCGTTGATCGGGGCCTACAACCAACAGATGTCAGATGTGCCAGTTGATCAGGGTTCAAGCCGATAGATGTTCAGCTGATCGAGGCTCAAGCCAAGAAGATCGTGCCAGGATGAAATCCCAATATGGGGATACTACCAAGCTATAACTGAAAGAATGAGTCAATAGCGTTGAGCTAAAGATGCACCTGCGGACACCGTGCCGCTTATTCTGCACTTACGCCGTCTGCAGGTGGGGGGCATTTGTTGACGTCTAAAAAATGAGCAAGGGCAGAGACAAAATTAAAAAGAGGATTAGACAAGCAACGGAAGATCAATGACGAAGCTCGACAACCATCTACCCGGCTGAAGCCTTTGCCAGCCGAGCTGATGTCCGGTGCCATTATCAGCCAGACGGTGGCACTGATGAAATAGCAGTCACCCGACTGATGAGACCTCCTAGCACACCTCAATAAGAGCTGTATTACTACCTCGTCCGAGGATCCACAGATAATATGTCAGAGTATGTCAGATGTCGACTTATTGACAGATGAGATGGGAGCAAAGATAAAGAGAAAGCCGGAACTGGCAAATGAAGATGGTAAAGATTCCCGCAAAGTCAGAACCACGGAAGAACTACCAATGAAACTATTACCCGGCTAAAGCCTCCTCGGGCTAAAGCTGATGCCCGGTGTTGTCGTCATTCCAAATGGCAGCACTGATGAAATCCCAGTCTACAAGACTGATGAGAAGTTATGAATAACCCTAATAGAAAATGTGTCACTAATAGAGGATCCTCCAAGATTCAAATATACCCCAGGGTCTAATCTAGACCAAGAATCATGTATGAAGTTTAAAGAGCCTTAAATGGGCCTGTCCACTGGGCCTCTGAGAGCTGCGCCGGGAACTGCCATAGACACCACCTACCGCGCCGGGAGCCCGTCGAGGGCGCGCCGGTTGCTGTCGGCCGAGAAGTCAGGCAAGGGGCCTATAAAACCCACTCATTCGAAGCAAAGGAAGAAAAGAAGAGGGGAAAACGAAGAAGACCACCCAAGAAGGAAAAGAGAGAAGAGACCAACAGAGCAAGAGAGAACAGAAGAAGAGAAAGAAGGAGAAGAAGCCCCAGGTGGGCAGCCGGGGAGGGAGAGGAGTCAATGCTCCGCCCTCCCCCCCCCCCCTTTTTGTTTTCTTTTTCTTCTTCATGTAATCATGCGAGTTTTATCTCGATTCACCGGATGTAACCGGGATATCCCGGCCTCTGTTCATCTCCCCTTTCCCCACTCCCTACTTGTGATTGGTGTGAGTCTCGGAATGATGTGATGAAATGAAATGCTACAATGGCCCGTTTGGGCACTGGGTCATTGAAATATTGGCCGTCTATCTTTCCATCTGTTGCTATGTCTTTCCTTTATATGTTTTCATTTTTAGCTCAACTGAAGCGCACCTAATTCTCTGATGGGTCTTCGGGCTCAGTTGTCTTCAGTAGAATAGATGTAGCTCTAGATATACCGATGTCCATGGCAGTTTGTCATCGTTTGCATAAAGCCTCCCAGGCTTGCCCCAGGGCCAGAGACATGCCGTCTCTTGGCTTCTGGGGCAGTCTGCTACCGATATTGGCAATAACTCCGACAGCCTGCTCGAGATCCCCTTTCCACGGAAATAAGTAGGCTATTTCGATGGATTGATACCGAGGGTTTCTAATCCGATTCCAGTATGAATAGTTCCATCAGGGTCATCCCTGGGGCAGAGACGGCCATCTCTTGGCTCCTAGGGCGACCAAAGATGCCAGCAAATGATCCCCTGAGGGTCCATAATATATGACGACTCAAGGCCCCCCCCAGTAATTGGCTTCTCCGATGCCCTTCGAACCCGGCCCATCTTTGGTAAATTAAACCCATGTCCAAGTAAATCCAACCTGAATCCCTGCCTGAAACCCCCCGAAATTCCCTCTAATCAGGACTGAAATCCAAGAGAACCCAAAACAGAGCCTCCGGAACCCTCTTCGGGTCTTCTCGGCCCCTCTATGGAGTTCCCGACGCCAAATGGCCCGGTAACAGTGTTTTCATCTCGGCGCGGTCACCGCCGCGCCGAGAGCCCTGGGGCGCGCCGAGAAGCCCCCGCGCCAGGAACCTCCATCCCCCTTCCAGCTACGCCGATAGCCTGGCTCCCATCCTTTGTCCACCCCTTGGCCGCTTAGTCTACTTATCCTGAGGCATTCTTGAGTCGTCATATGCACCCCAGGAGATAAATTAACTGGGGGATTGATCTCCCCTACATTCCTATGTCCCGAATTGGATTCACATGCAACCCCGCGGGTTCGGTGGACCTTGTCTTTACAAGGGTTTCGCGGTCTCCGAGAAGGGGAATAGTGACCGATGCTAGAGACATGTACAGTCTCCTTGAGCCTTAGTGCTCCCTCACCTTCCGGCTTTCATCCCGGCACTTTGTGGATGTCAGCCTATATCATTCCCTGGCAAATGCTAAGTCAAGGGGAGGTGCTGCCAAAATTCTCCCAGGATGATGAAAGTCGACATTAAGCTGTCCCCGAGACTTTGCACACTGGTGTCAGGGATTCTCTAGACCCTAATCTTCCCCATTTCCTCTCCGATCTTGGCCTTCCCTTGCAACCCAAGCCATATCCAGTTGAAACCTGATGAATTGATTCACTTTGATCTTACAGGACCTATTTACCTTGGCCTGAATCATCAAAGCTTGTCCTGAATTGCCAAGAAACCCAAAAATAGGGTCCCGTAAACCCTCAGAAACCATCTCGGCGCCATCATATCTCTCGGCACCATGCACAGTAGAATAGGTAAGATGCCCTCGGCGCAAGCCTTATGGCGTCGAGAACTCATTCACCCCAGGTCACACCGGGAACCTCCCTTGCTAGCTCCCGGCGCCCCAGAACATTACCCACGAAGAATCCTTCCCGGCGCAATGACTTGCGCGCCGAGAACTTCACTGGTGCCAGCTTCCCGGCGCCTAGAATAGTGGCTTATGAAGAAACCTTCCCAGCGCCTAGAATAGTGGCTTATGAAGAAACCTTCCCGGCGCGGTGGTTTTCACGCCGGGAACCCCTTGTCATTTTGTTTCACGCCGGGCGCCGGGAACCCCTTGTCATTTTGTTTCACGCCGGGAACCCCTTGTCATTTTGTTTTACGCCGGGAACCCCTTGTCACCTTGCCCCACGCCGGGAACCTATATGCATGCTTGAGCTGTGCCGAGAAGCTGCCCTGCCACCTAATTGAACCCCCGACATCTGGATCAAACCCACCCAGGGATACCCATGAGTCACCAGACCTGTCCCGGGGATAAATTTAAATGAAGTCAGACTCCCTCATGTTCCACTATCCTGCATCGGATTTATATGCAACCCCCTTAGCTCAGGTGAGCTCTGCCACTGCATGAGTGCCACCGACTCCTGTAAGGGAAGAGTCAAACATTGCCCCAGGGCATATATGTGCAATGTGGGAAGTTCGGCCTCTCTTTTTCTCGGCTTTCATCCCGGCACTCCGTGGGTGATAGCCTATTTCTCCTGGGCATAATCCAGATAAAGGGGAAATGCTACCGAAATATCGATCGATGCTTTAAACCCCCATCATGGCCACGGCTCAGTCTGCCTGTGACTGAAATCCTCCTTCTCCCCTTTAACTCGGTCTTTGAACCGCTGACTTAACGATATCATCTGCTTCTACAGTTGATGTTGTTATCTTGCCCGCCTTCCTGGCTCTGGTATGAAGTTCAATTTGCGCACATGAACATATGATTGCCTCTCGAGGCCTCCTATTTTGGCGTTTAATCAAGGGTTGTCCTTCTTAGGAAGGGCGTAATTAATGTCATAGCCTTCATGGTATGGCGGACTCCTGGTCCCGACTCGGACTTCACAATCGATTGACCAAGTCAGGTCGAGCGCACAATAAGATTGTCACCCCGGTGACTGGCACGCCTAACAAATCTAAAATCTAAATAAAAAAATAAAAAAAAATTAATAAATAGATAAAATCCGCGTCCACAGCAGGGCGACGTGGGCACGCTGGCGGGAGGCGTTGGGTGGCAGCCTGTGGCCGCGCGCGATGGCGAGGCGGCTGCTGGCAGTGGCGGCGAGTGGCCCTGGGCGGCGGCTAAGGCGCGTGGGCGGCGGCCGTTGCGGCCACCCTTCTTTTGAAATGGGCACGGGCGACGAGGCGGTGCCCACGAACACCCCCCCTTTTTTTCTTTGTTTTCTTTTTTTCAATTTCTCTTTTCTTCTCTCTTTCTCAACCGAGATCTATTCTGTTTTCTTTTCTTTTTTTCTCTCTCTTTTTTTGTCACTCTCTCCTCTCTCAACCGCAAGAGATACTTCCTCTCTCTCTCTCTCTCTCTCTCTCTCTCTCTCTCTCTCTCTATATATATATATATATATATATATATATATATATATATATATATGCCGACATCGGGGTCGATGGAGGCGCCGTTGTTGGGCTCTGATACCAAATCTGACGCGGCGGCGATGTGGAAATGGATCGACGGCAACTCCGGGACACGAACGGGACTGGATAGGATGCTACCTCGCGCAGCTCGGCCTCACGCCGGACGGTCTCACACCGGGCGACACTCGGATCTCACAAAAATGAGAAGAGAGGGAAGGAGAGGGGTGAACAAAGGGGCAAGGCTCCTTTAACACAATTCATTCATTCATATCATTCATATCTCGTAACACACCCTTAGCTCCATATTTATAGGGAAAGCCCATTACACTCATACCTTCACAATTTCCCTTATTTGCATATATATCCTAGCCTAATAAAACAAAGCCCGCCCACCCACGTTTTGACTTGTGGGTTTTAATCAAATAAAATACATAAAATACACACATGTTATTTGACTAGTCTAATAAGATGAATACACTCAAATATGTACAAATACATGTATCACACAAATACGCCGAGTCTTTAGGAAGTCGGATCTCCGAGCCATAAGCTCGGTGCAGTGGCGGTGCGGCGTCGGCTCAGAGCATTGGGCCCGGTAGTGGGCCCGATGTCCCCACCAGCTGCTGCCTTACATGCCGCGTCCAAAGTGGTCAAACCTGACGCAAGAAGGTGATGCCTCAACTCTAGCCTCAGACCACCAATAAACTGATCGGTCTTCACCTCCTCATCTGCCACGATATGAGGAGCGTAACTGCCCAACTCGATAAACCTGGCACGGTACTGCATCACCGTCATGTCACCCTGAGTTAGCTCCATAAACTCACGTAACCTCTGCGACCTGACAAAGGATGGACAGAAGGCACGCTCGAAAGCCGTGACGAACTCCTACCACGCAATCTACCGAAGAGGACGAGACAGGAACACTGAACCCCACTCTGACGTCCACCAAATACGGGCCGCTCCCTGGAGACGATGAGTAGCCAACGCTGTATGTAATATCCCAGACCTTTCGGATCCTTCTTCACAGGTCCCGGATCTGGTTTTCGGAGTGTCCGACTCCATTGTGTCCGAAATTTCGTTTCGGACACCTTTCGTGTTCGGATCGGCGCGATCCGGGGTCGTTTCGGAGGCCCGGAGGCGTTCCGCGGCTTTTTCGCGCGTGTTTTCTGATTTCCGATACGGGTTTCGGCTTTTTCTTTGGACGCTCGCTGTGGATGAACCGGGCCGTTCACCTGGGCACGAGTGGTACCGTTGCGATCGGTGCGTTCCGAGGATCGCGGGGGTGTAATTTCCTATTTTTTGACATTTTTCGGATTTTCTATAAAACCCCCCTATTTTTTTCTCTCTCTCCCCCACCTTCTTCTCTTTCTTCTTCTTCTTCTTCCTCCTTCCTCCTCCACCGTAACCCTCTCCCTCTCTTCCTCCCGGTTGGCCGCGGCGGGTCCCTCTCCGGCTGCAGACGGCGGCGAGGCGATCGTGGGGGCGTGCGGTGCTCGTGGGAGCTCAAGGAAGAACGAGGGTTTTCAAGCTTTCTTCGTGGTTTGTGGACGATCCGGCGGAGCATTCGCTCCATTGAAGTAGGGTGACGTTCCTTAGCCTCTTGCCGCTCTTTTCCGTGATTTGTAGGCCGCGGGGAGGCCGAGAGGGGCGTGTTTGAGCATTTTGGAGTTTTCCCATGATTTGGGGAGAGCTTGCCCGATCTATAGATTTGATGCATGATTTCGTGTTTTGATGGCTTAGAATCATGCTAGGGGTCCCCAGGGGTCTTCCCCTTTGATTTCCCCCTCTCCGGTGGAGGCATGGGGGCGTGGTTTGAGTTTTTGGCGTTTCCGCCGTTTTTGCCGTCGGGCGCATGTGATGGCCCTTCCAGGGACCGTCAAGCGACGCGCCTGGGCTAGGCCGCCGCTTGCCCTTCGTTTAGTTTTTGGGGTCGGGGACTGTGACGGTCCCACGATAGACCGCCATTTGGCTCTGACGCGCCAGGGCTGGGCCGTCAGAGACCTTTCGACCGTTGGTTTCTGACCGTTAGGGGTCAGGGCGTGTAACGCACTGAGCTAGGCGCGTTACATGCCTGTAACGCGCCAGGGCAAGCGCGTCACTTCCTGTTTTTACCCCAGGGGTGTGGGCCAAGCGACGCGCTAGGCCAAGCGCGTTACTTGCGTGTAACTCGCTGGGGCAGGCGCGTTACTTCCTGTTCACACCCCGAGTGTAAGGGCCGTGTAACGCACTGGGATAGGTGCGTTACATGTCTGTAACGCGCCAGGGCAGGGCCGTTACATCCCTTTTGGCTTTGGTATGTAACGCATGGGGCCAAGCGCGTTACTTTCGTGTAACGCGCCTGGACCAGCCGTTACATGCTTGTGACGGCCCAGGGGTGGACCGTCACATGCCTGGTTGCCCATGAGAGCGGCAACCTCGTTTTCTTGTCCGACTTGGGTCGCCGTGCGACGGGACTGGTACGGGGACGCGGCCCCAGTACGTTGTCGGACACGGCCATCGTTTTCCGTTGACTTGAGAGTCTACTCCTTTTGTGACCCTCCACTAGTCGTAGCCTGCTTACGCGCGTGCGGTCCCACCTAGGAGTAGGTGGAGAGGCTTACCCTGAGGACGGTTTTAGACTGGTTACCGTCGGGCCCCTCGTCATATCAGAGTCCAGTGCCGGGGGAAAACCAGTCAGAGGGCCAGACCTAGGACGCGTGGTCTGTGTGTGCACACGTGGTTGGGGACAGTGGACGCACGTCGACGGGCGTGACCCCAGCTAGTCACTTGTTGTGAGTTACTTGTTCGGTGTTCGCGCCTTTGGTAGGAGCTACGACGCCATGCGGTTCACCTGCGGCGCGGTGTAAGACGTCAGGGGACGCTACCGGCTGTGCTTCTAGTGGGTGGTACTCATGTCGAGTACGGAGCGTCAGGCTGTCAGTCGTGTGTTTCCGACCATTGGGTTCATCGGTTAGACCGTTGAGCTTCGGTCTTCTCTCCGTGGCACGTGTGTCGGTTTGCGTGCCGTAGGACCTTGTTTTGTAGAGTACAGGACTCCCTTTCCGAGGTACTCTCCTACCGCTAGCGTAGTGGTTTCTCGTTTTACGAGGTAGGGTTCGAGTGATCCCTACTGAGTCTTGTTCCGAGACTCATTCCCTGCGTGTTTTCACCGTGTTTCAGGTGAGACACCGCCCTCGGGGAGCGCGTCGGGTGTGCAGCGTGGTGCGGGTGCCCAGAGGTAGTGCCAGAGGTCAGAGCCGGGGTATGTCCCGTGTAGCTGTACTTTCTTTTCTTTTCTCTGTACTAGTTGTGGACTACTGTTGTTGTTATTTATTTTTTTGTGGACCATGTAAAATATTATTTTATCTCCTGTTTAATTTCTGCAATTACTTGTGATACTTGTGTAGTTTCTACACAATCCTTCTAACCCTTCCGAGTCTTCGGACTCGTGGGTGGCGGTGCGAGTCTCGGGTTATCGGGCCTTCCCGATAATCGGATTCTCGGGTCGTTACAGCTGGTATCAGAGCGCGGTTGTAGAATTACATGAGAATCATAGGTGATTGTAGTGGTCCACTAGTCCACAGCGATGATGTACATGTGACACTGGCATTGGGCACCGCGTGTTTGTGTTGACCTTGTCGTTCTTGTGTTTTGCTTCAGGTGTGAGCATGGCGCCAAGGCGGAGCTCTCGCTCTCAGCAGGGGCAGTCGGCTGGAGATCAGGAGATCCAGCAGGGGGTCTAGAGGGACCAGGAGGAGCATAGTAGAGCGCCACCGGGAGCTACCGAGGCCGCTGATACTGCGAGGGTTCTGGGGGCCAAGGATTTCTTCTGTGGCATGTACCAGCTCATGTCTCAGCAGTTCGGCGGAGAGGCTGGTGAGGGCTCGTCAGTCAGGGGTGGGCCAGGCCGAGCAGTGAGGGACTTCATGCAGTTCCATCCACCTTACTTTAGCGGCCAGTCAGACCCTGATGCGGCACACGATTGGCTTGATGAGATGGAGCGGGTGTTCATCTCAGCGAGGAGTGCTGCCGAGGACAGAGTTGTGTTGGCCTACAACCAGTTGCAGGGTACGGCTCGGAGGTGGTGGTCTTCCGAGTGGAAGACGTCCTTTCAGCTTCGTCCACTTGAGCAGATCGAGTGGGATGACTTCGTCAGTGCTTTCGAGCGTACGTACTGTCCAGATTATGTTGCTACGCAGCGGATGCGGGAGTTTCTGGAGCTGGTGCAGGGCGACATGTCCGTGTTACAGTACAGGGCCCGATTTGTCGAGCTGGGTCGGTATGCACCTCACATCATGGAGCATGAGAGGGTGAGGACTGCGCAGTTTGGTCAGGGCTTGAGGCTGGAGTTGAGGCATCATCTGATTGCGAATGGGGCCACTGATCTAGAGACAGCGTCTCGTGTTGCGGCTTCTTTGGAGATAGATATGCAGAGGATTCGAGGACCGATCAGCTAGGGGCAGTCCTTGTCAGGTCGCAGCCAGCCGTCGGCTACCCAGCAGCAGGGTTCCTTCCAGCATACGTCGGGTGGTTCAGGAGTTTCGACATCGGCAGCTTCGGCGACAGGATCCGCATCTTTTGGCACGAAGGTCAAGAAGTTCTTTTCGAAGAATTTTCGGAAGAAGAAGTCCAAGGATCAGGGGTAGGCTTCATCGGGCAGTGTACAGCAGCCGATTCCGTTGCAGCGTCAGGGATCAGTGGGTGGAGCGCGTGGGCCGTGTCCACGGTGTGGTGGGACCCACCCAGGCAGGCAGTGCACGGCGCCGATTATCTGCTTTCGGTGTGACCAGCCAGGGCATATGGCGCGTGACTGTCCTCAGAGGCCACCGCAGCAGCAGATTCCCCAGCAGCAGAGGCAACATCAGCAGCAGGGACAGTATCCGCCGCTACCCAGGTCAGCTAGTGTGGGAGGCAGGCAGAGAGCTCGGGGCCAGATCACTCACTTGACCAGGGCAGAGGCAGTGGCGTCGCAGCTCGTGGAAGGTACCGTTCAGATTTTGGGTTGTGCAGCTCGGGTTTTATTTGATTCTGGCGCGTCTCATTCGTTTATTTCGGAGGATTTTGCGATGAGCGTCGAGGAGCCGGTGACCCAGTTGTCTTGTGATTTGGCAGTGGAGTTGCCTTCTGGTGATTTCATGATCACTCTGTATTGCTTCGATCAGGTTCCGGTTTGGATCGATGGGCGGAGTATGCCAGGCAGGTTGTATGCGTTGCAACTTCGGGATTACGACGTGATTCTAGACATGGATTGGCTCGAGACTCATAGAGCGGTGGTGGATTGTGGGATGAAGAGGGTCTACTTCCAGCATCCGAGCAAGCGGACCTTCTATTTCCAAGGTATCTGTTCCGCCTCTTCTCGATTTCTCATCTCTGCTATTCGAGCCAGTCGATTGCTTGGTTCTGGTTGTCAGGGTTTTCTCGTGTCCGTGGTTGTGTCTGAATGGATGGAGCCGAGTGTCGAGGACATTGCGGTGGTGTGCGAGTTTCCGACGTTTTTCCTGAGGAGTTGCCTGGATTGCCTCCCCAGCGGGAGATCGATTTCGTGATCGAGGTTGTGCCTGGTATCGGACCTTTGGCGAAGGCTCCCTACCGTATGGCCCCCGCTGAGTTGAGGGAGTTGAGGGCGCAGTTGCAGGAACTGTTGGCCAAGGTGTACATTCGTCCTAGCTTTTCCCCTTGGGGTGCGCCTGTGCTGTTTGTGAAGAAGAAGGACGGTAGTCTGCAGCTGTGCATTGACTATCGGCAGCTGAATGAAGTGACCATTAAGAACAAGTATCCGTTGCCGCTGATTGATGATTTGTTTGACCAGCTTCAGTCTGCGCGAGTGTTCTCGCGGATTGATTTGCGGTCTGGTTACTATCAGTTGAGGATTCGCGAGTCCGATGTGGAGATGACTGCCTTCAGTACGAGGTACGGGCATTATGAGTTTCTGGTGATGCCGTTTGGGCTCACCAATGCCCCTGCAGCCTTCATGGACTTGATGCAGAGGGTGTCTTATCCGTATTTGGACCAGTTCGTGGTCATCTTCGTGGATGACATCATTGTTTATTCGCAGTTTGCAGAGGAGCATGCGTACCATTTGGGTGTGGTGCTGCAGACGTTGCGAGATCACCAGTTGTATGCGAAACTCAGCAAGTGCGAGTTTTGGCTCAGCGAGGTGCACTTTCTGGGGCACGTGATTTCTGGTGATGGCATTTCCGTGGACCCCACCAAGGTCGAGGCTGTGATGTAGTGGCCGAGACCGAGGTCGGTGACGGAGATCCGGAGTTTCTTAGGGCTTGCAGGTTATTATCGTCGATTTATCTAGGGTTTTTCTCGCATTGCGGCCCCGATGACTCGGCTCACGCGGAAGGATGTGCCTTTCGTCTGGTCCGAGGAGTGTGAGCAGAGCTTCAGGGAACTGAAGAGATTGCTCACCTCGACTCCAGTGTTGGTTTTGCCTTCTGGATCGGGAGGTTTCGTGGTGTGTACAGATGCTTCCGGCGTCGGATTGGGTGCTGTTTTGATGCAGCATGGTAGAGTGGTGGCTTATGCATCTCGGCAGCTAAAGCCCCACGAGGAGAACTACCCTACCCATGACCTTGAGCTGGCGGCGGTGATCTTCGCGCTAAAGATCTGGAGGCATTATCTGTACGGCGAGAAGTTCGAGGTGTTCACTGATCATCAGAGTTTGAGGTATGTGTTCTCGCAGAAGGACCTGAACCTCAGGCAGAGGCGCTGGATGGAGTTCATGAAGGATTATGACTTCACCCTGTCTTATCAGCCGAGCAGGATGAATGTTGTCGCCGATGCCTTGAGTCGGAAGGTCGCGATCAGTTCCTTGATGTTGAGGAAGTGGAGGCTCTGGGAACAAGTGCCCGAAGTATCTTTCAGGCTCAAGATTCCCCAGGAGCCAGGGTTGGCAGTGCTTGCGAGTCTGACTGTCACTCATGCTATCCGTCGTCAGGTGACAGAGGCTCAGCATGCGGACCCGGAGTTGCCCTGGATTCTGGCTATGGCTGATGTGGAGCTCGGCGAGGACGGTGCTGCGAGGTTCCGTGGTAGGTTGTACGTCCCAGCCGAGGAGCAGATTTGTCGTGCGGTGTTGCGCGAGGCTCATGGGAGCAGGTACACCGTACACCCGGATGCGATGAAGATGTATCGGAACTTGCGGAGGTAGTTCTGGTGGCCTGACATGAAGAGAGATGTCGCAGAATTTGTGGCCAGGTGCCTGACCTGTCAGCAGGTGAAGGCGGAGCATCAGCGACCAGGATGTACTCTCCAGCCCTTGGATGTTCCTGCTTGGAAGTGGGACCATGTGACCACGGATTTTGTGGTAGGGTTGCCGAGGACCCCGAGTGGGTAGGACAGTATCTGGTTGCTGGTGGATCGGCTGACGAAGGTGACTCGGTTGCTACCGGTCAAAGTCAGTTGGAGCGTGTCCAAGTTGGCTCGTCTTTATGTGGAGCTGATCGTGCCGTTGCGTGGGGTTCCCATTTCGATCGTGTCGGATCGGGATCCGCGCTTCACTTCTGGATTCTGGAGGAGTTTCCAGCGAGCTCTTGCCACGGAGTTGGCGTTTAGCTCGGCGTATCATCCGCAGTCTGACGATCAGTCTGAGAGGACCATCCAGACTTTGGAAGACATGCTGAGATCCTGCTGCCTAGAGTGGCAGGGGAGTTGGATTCATCACCTACCGTTGGTGGAGTTTACCTACAACAACAGCTTTCATTCGAGCATTGGCATGGCTCCTTATGAGGCATTGTATGGGCGTCCTTGTCGGACTCCACTCGATTGGTTTGAGGTGGGTGAGCGTGTTTTGACGGGACCGAAATTGGTGCAGCAATGTGTGGATGTGGTGCACCTGGTTCGTCAGAACATGTTGGCGGCCCAGAGTCGGCAGAAGAGCTATGCTGACCGTAGGAGGCAGCCCCTCGAGTTCGTCGTGGGCGATCTTGTGCTCTTGAGAGTTTCTCCGATGAAGGGGGTAATACGTTTTGGACGGCGTGGGAAGCTGACTCCCCGCTATGTTGGTCCTTTCGCGATCGTGGAGCGCATCGGTGAGGTTGCTTACCGGATGCAGTTACCTCCTGAGTTGGCGTCGGTGCATGACGTGTTCCACGTCTCGATGTTGCGGAAGTATATGCCCGATGACTCTCACGTGCTCGAGGATTCTGTTTGGCATGAGGTGACTCCAGATCTTTCTCTCCCAGAGTTTTCGATCCGCGTGGAGGATAGGCGAGAGCAGCACCTGCGGAAAAAGGTCATCCCCTTGGTCAAGGTGGTGTGGCAGCGGCACTCTGGTGGTGAGGCTTCTTGGGAGCGTGAGGACGAGATGCGTCAGCAGTTCCCGTATCTGTTTGAGTGAGTCTTCCTCTTCTTTCCCCTTTGGTTGTTCTCAATTTCGAGGACGAAATTCCTTAAGGGGGGAGGGCTGTAATATCCCGGACCTTTCGGATCCTTCTTCGCGGGTCCCGGATCTGGTTTTCAGAGTGTCCGGCTCTGTTGTGTCCAAAATTTCATTTCGGGCACCTTTCGTGTTCGGATCGGCGCGATCCGGGGTCGTTTCGGAGGCCCGGAGGCCTTCCGCGGCTTTTTCGCGCGTGTTTTCCGATTTCCGATACAAGTTTCGGCTTTTTCTTCGGACGCTCGCTGTGGGTGAACCGGGTCGTTCACCTGGGCACGAGTGGTACCGTTGCGATCGATGCGTTCCGAGGATCGCGGGGGTGTAATTTCCTATTTTTTAAAATTTTTTAGATTTTCTGGATTTTCTATAAAACCCCCCTATTTTTTTCTCTCTCTCCCCCACCTTCTTCTCTTTCTTCTTCTTCTTCTTCCTCCTTCCTCCTCCACCGTAACCCTCTCCCTCTCTTCCTCCCGGTTGGCCGCGGCGGGTCCCTCTCCGGCTGCAGACGGCGGCGGGGCGACGGTGAGGTGACGTGGGCGGCGACGAGGCGATCGTGGGGGCATGTGGTGCTCGTGGGAGCTCAAGGAAGAACGAGGGTTTTCAAGCTTTCTTCGTGGTTTGTGGACGATCCGGCGGAGCATTCGCTCCATTGAAGTAGGGTGACGTTCCTTATCCTCTTGCCGTTCTTTTCCGTGATTTGTAGGCCGTGGGGAGGCCGAGAGGGGCGTGTTTGAGCATTTTGGGGTTTTTTCATGATTTGGGGAGAGCTTGCCTGATCTATGGATTTGATGCATGATTTCATTTTTTGATGGCTTAGAATCATGCTAGGGGTCCCCAGGGGTCTTCCCCTTTGATTTCCCCCTCTCCGGTGGAGGCATGGGGGCGTGGTTTGAGTTTTTAGACGTTTCCGCCATTTTCACCGTCGGGCGCATGTGACGGCCCTTCCAGGGACCGTCACTTGAAGCGACGCGCCTAGGCTAGGCTGTCGCTTGCCCTTCGTTTAGTTTTTGGGGTCGAGGACTGTGACGGTCCCACGATAGACCGCCATTTGGCTCTGACGCACCAGGGCTGGGCCATCAGAGACCTTTCGACCGTTGGTTTCTGACCGTTGGGGGTCAGGACGTGTAACGCACTGAGCTAGGCGCGTTACATGCCTGTAACGCGCCAGGGCAAGCGCGTCACTTCCTGTTTTTACCCCAGGGGTGTGGGCCAAGCGATGCGCTGGGCCAAGCGCGTTACTTGCGTGTAACGCGCTGGGGCAGGCGCGTTACTTCCCGTTCCCACCCCGAGTGTAAGGGCCGTGTAACGCACTGGGATAGGTGCGTTACATGTCTGTAACGCGCCAGGGCAGGGCCGTTATATCCCTTTTGGCTTTGGTATGTAACGCATGGGGCCAAGCGCGTTACTTTCGTGTAACGCGCCTGGACCAGCCGTTACATGCTTGTGACGGCCCAGGGGTGGACCGTCACATGCCTGGTTGCCTATGAGAGCGGCAACCTCGTTTTCTTGTCCGACTTGGGTCGCCGTGCGACGGGACCGGTACGGGGACGCGGCCCCAGTACGTTGTCGGACACGGCCATCGTTTTCCGTTGACTTGAGAGTCTACTCCTTTTGTGACCCTCCACTAGTCGTAGCCTGCTTACGCGCGTGCGGTCCCACCTGGGAGTAGGTGGAGAGGCTTACCCTGAGGACGGTTTTAGACTGGTTACCATCGGGTCCCTCATCATATCAGAGTCCAGTGCCTGTGGAAAACCAGTCAGAGGGCCAGACCTAGGACGCGTGGTCTGTGTGTGCACACGTGGTTGGGGACAGTGGACGCACGTCGACGGGCGTGACCCCAGCTAGTCACTTGTTGTGAGTTACTTGTTCGGTGTTCGCGCCTTTGGTAGGAGCTACCACGCCAGGCGGTTCACCTGCGGCGCGGTGTAAGACGTCAGGGGACGCTACCGGCTGTGCTTCTAGTGGGTGGTACTCATGTCGAGTACGGAGCGTCAGGCTGTCAGTCGTGTGTTTCCGACCTTTGGGTTCGTCGTTTAGACCGTTGAGCTTCGGTCTTCTCTCCGTGGCACGTGTGTCGGTTTACGTGCCGTAGGACCTTATTTTGTAGAGTACAGGGCTTCCTTTCCGAGGTACTCTCCTACCGCTAGCGTAGTGGTTTCTCATTTTACGAGGTAGGGTTCGAGTGATCCCTACTGAGTCTTGTTCCGAGACTCATTCCCTGCGTGTTTTCACCGTGTTTCAGGTGAGACGCCACCCTCGGGGAGCGCGTTGGGTGTACAGCGTGGTGCGGGTGCCCAGAGGTAGTGCCAGAGGTCAGAGTCGGGGTATGCCCCGTGTAGCTGTACTTTCTTTTCTTGTCTCTGTACTAGCTGTGGACTACTGTTGTTGTTATTTATTTTTCTGTGGACCATGTAAAATGTTATTTTATCTCCTGTTTAATTTCTGCAATTACTTGTGATACTTGTGTCGTTTCCACACCATCCTTCTAACCCTTCCGAGTCTTCGGACTCGTGGGTGGCGGTGCGAGTCTCGGGTTATCGGGCCTTCCCGATAATCAGATTCTCGGGTCGTTACACTGTAGCACCCCTGAAAATTTAGGAATAAAATTTCCTAAATAAACTAAAACTTTCCTAGAGATAATCGATTATACTCTTAATGGGAATTAATGCTCAAATTATATTTAATTTTCAACAATAATTGAGGCGTGATAAAAACCTTGGCCCTTAGTTAAGTATATACAAGCAAAGGTATCCACCATGGACCCTTTTTCTAAATAAACCCCATATAAATAGTCAAAGCCCAAAACAATCTAACCCTCTTATCACCCAAATAACAACCAATTTATGTACGAAGCTCTTCTAAAGACCCAAACCCATGAGCCCTTGTATACAAACCCACATGCATGGCCTTAAGCCCAACTAGACTCCCAGCTTATATATGTGAAGACTAAAGCCCATTTACCTGTTCTACAAAATCCACCACGGTAGCCGTCCTACGTGAACCCACCAACAAGCTACATCTCCTTTTAACCCAAAAACAACCTTTTACAAAAACCCACCGACCATGTTTCATTTTAACACATGATTTAAATAATCATGAATCCATATATCTGTGCATATACATATAATGTAATATAAATAAATATAATACGACGTAAATAATCAAGATCAAACTCTGTACACAACCCCCTGACATCCTAAAAAGTCTGATAAAAGAACTCCTGGACACTACTATTGTATTATAATAACATGTTATTTTTATGTAAGCATTTAATACACAACATAATTTTAATTGAATTAAGCATCATTAAATCTTGATGAAAATGTCAATATATATTTTATTACTAATTTGGAAAATTTAATATTCTACATTTATTTCATTATAATCTTATTAGAAGAGAGAAGGATATATATATAAGATTTAATTACATTAAAGATATGTAAAAGATAAAAGAATAAGCATATATGCAATTTTGGTTCTTACAAGGGCATTGAGAAAAGGCCAAAAACTCAATTGACGTCTCTTGGTATAGGCGTACCCAACGTGAAAGACGACTTAATGCAAGTCGTTGTTTACAAATTAGCAAAAATCAAATAAAATATATAGTTAAAGAGTTATAGAAATAATAGGGATATATACATAATATTGGTCTTTTGGAGGTTAGATGGTAAGGTCAAAAACTAATTGACGCATGCGCGTTCAGGCGCATACAATGCATATAACGACATTAACTAAGTCGTTATTTTATTCTAAAATGAATAGTGCCAGTTTTTGAATTAAAGAATTTTGGAAACATAATTACATGAAAAATAGAGAAAAATGAAAAACTCATACCCCTAAAATTTTTCATCTAGATCACATCAAGAAAAAAAGATAAAAATCCATAAAGATGGTTATACCTTAAATTAACAAATAGGGAAAGGTGAATGGCGCCTCCGTGCAAGTCGTCAATTAAGGAATTGACGACTGTGTATACAAGCGTCATTTATTGAAATAACGTCCCAACCTGAGGCGTCATTTCTAAAAGGGACAGTCGGTGTTTGGTTCGAACAAGGATGTTATCGGGAAAGGTTAAACACGTGGATGTCTAAGTTTAATCAGGAGTCTACATAGGAAGTTTCAATTCCAATCAAACTCCTAGAACCCATTAGGACTCTTTCCCTATAAATACCCCCTCCGTCGAGCCAACCTCCTGGCTCTTCTTCTTCAAACAAACACCTTGCGGCTTCTCAGTACGTGAAGGTCATAAGAAGTTCTCCAACTTCTTCCTCCTGCTGCGGGAGAAGGGTGAACGACATCATCCTCTGCATTCCTTTCGTCCTGCCGTGGTGAACGTGAAAAACGTAGGAGTTCTTCGTCTTTTTTTCCCTTCTTCCTGCGGGTTATCTGCAATAAGAAGGATCGCATGAAGCTCTCTTCTTCTTCCGATACAGTTGCTGGAAAAGAGGCTGTCGTCCTCTTTGGGAAGCTATCATCATCCTGCTGCTGCTTCTTTAAAAAGGGGCTACTGTTGCGTTTGATAAGAGCTGCTGCTCTTGTTATATTGGGTTCCAATAACTCCGATAGAAACATAGTATCATATTAAAGGATTGTTTTCTTCATCTTCACCATCGTCTGTCAACCAAGTCATCACCCAAAGGTAGGTTTTCTCAAGAATTGAAGCCCAAGATAATAGAAATTAAGTTGCATTACATGTTTACGTTTTATAGCTTACGGTTGTATGTTTATTTCAATTAACTAAATAATCACGACATGTTTAAACATTTTATATCCATGTAATCACTTATCTAAAAATCATCAAAAATATGTGATTAGAATCCCTGTATTTTTCTTGAAATTTTCATGCATTATATGATAATATTCACTAGTTAATAAATTTATTAACTAAATATTATGAATCAACTGTTTACACGGCGAATAAGGTTGGTTACTGTACACCGTAGTTATAAGTTTTTGCTTCCATAATGTTTTTCATGGGCACCGGAGTATCCTTTGGTTATGAAATTTTATGGGAGTGTTATTGGGGTAGAGACCGAGGTAGTGAGAGTGGTTGCATCATTTTTCGTGTCCCCTATCTCAAGATCCCCCATATCTCAACGGAAAATTATTTTGAACATCCAGTTATGTAGAGTTTTTCGAGCCCGTCATTTCGATATATAGAACGCGTGATTCGGACGTGTGTACGACGAGAACCGTAGGCTTGAAGATTGACACTTTATTGAAATGACGACAAGTTAAATGTCATCAAATTCTTTTGACGCCATCGTGCAGAGGCGTCAAATTATTTATTATATATATATATACATATATATATAACTTCTAATTATATCTTTGAAAATCCATATCTACTAAACTATACAACATAAAATTATAAAAAATATATTTTTGGAATCCTTGAATTTTTCTCCTAATTATCATATATTCTATTTTTCTAAATTATTTTATATAAATTAATGTCTCTTTGAATGTATATTTTTAAAATTATTCAATTAAATAGATATTGACGTGAATTCTTGTTAAATAAATTAAGTTAAAAATCATAAAATTAACATCTCTCTATGTAGACGCTAATTAATAAATGACGTCACTCATGGGCATTAATTAATATAAGTTTATCTAATTATAGTTAATTATAGAATTGGATGGACATGAATTATATAATTAACGCATTCATGTTCTCACCGTTTCTTCCAATTTTGACCCATACAGCGGGTCTTCTGGCACTCTCATCTCACGTCCGTAGATAGAGTCCATGTTTCATGATTGGTTCACGTTATACACTTCAACTCTCGGCGACATACGAGCTCTCTGTTGGACATTCCGTTCCTTCGGACTGGCAAGTTAGTCATCGGGACCTCCGTAAGTCTCCTCGTAGCCTTAGATTCCCTCAAGACCGATTGAGCTGGTTGTACCTTAAACACCTTGTACCCATTTTAATGCCACGTCACTCTGGAGAAACGTGGTAACCCGGCCCTTTCATGGTGCTATTCTTGGCCCATGAGAGAATTCTCTTAGCGAGTGGAATGAGTGATCATTCCACTAGGCGATATATTGAATTGGGTATCCTATGGTTAGGTGCCAATTCTTCAGCTTGCTTCGTGTCCATTGAATTGGTGACTATCTTGTGAGTCATCTATTCAAGTTATTCATGGTAACCTATCTAGGTGCCAATTCCACCCAGTTTTTCGACATGTCATAGTTTCTATGCTTTCACGTGGATTTTATTGCAAGTCTGTCCTTACTCAAGGGCCTTGTCCTTTAATTCCATAAAATCTTATCTTATCATCCTATTAAAGCTTGTTCTTGAAACTCCTTATTGTCTATGAACTATCGTGGATGTCTAGATCTATCTTTAATGTTGTGCATATAGGGCCCGATCTGGTCATGGGAGAACACCCGAAAGTATTAGTGCCCATGGGAGTTTTAATGATCGCGGTGTCTAGCATTGCACCGTAGTACTTCTCTCTCTTGATCTTTGGCATTCCACACTCTCTCTTTCTTTTGTGACTCGCGTGCGTAACTTGAATTGCGTGACTTTACTAGCGTGGCCCGAAACGGGCAAAGTGTTTGCGTGAAATAGCGAATAATCTATAAATTCTCTTATGAATATCTGTTGATCACTTGGAAGTTTTGCATACCGTCGTTAATCTTCTACTAGTTTTGTTTCACTTGCTCAGTTAAATCTACATGCATAGTCTTACCTACATTTATATGTGAAAATGTAATTACTTAAACCAATTGCTTATTCTTGAGATATAATTCCTACTGAGAGTTCGCTCACTCAGTTTTATTCTAACATTTTTCAGGTAATCAGGTGGCTAGCGAGATCGAGACTCACATGGGAGGGACAAGTGTGCAAGCGAGCTTCGAAAACTAGTGAACATGTGTCTTTTATCTTTCTTGAGTCTAGTATGGTGTCTCTTATTTAGTTATCTTGTCTAAGTCTGTTAGAGCGTCATTCCCCTTTTTTTTTCATTGTGATGTAGTTGAGTCTTCAAGTTCTTAAAATTTAAAATAAGAGACTTATATTAGAAATAAATTTTTATTATTGTTCCAAATTATTTGGTCTTATGCGGCTGCTCTTGATCGTTCACGACTGTTTAACTGCCACGTTCCGAGCAAACGACACGTTCCGCTGCTATCGGTTCGGGACGTGACAAACGCTACCTGCTCCTCCTCGGGATACTCCATCGCACTGAAAATCCGCCGCACATCATCCAGCCACTCTCTGGCCACCTCAGGATATGGCTGCCCACTAAAGGAAGGAGGTTGAAACAGCAAGAACTCCTTCAACACACGGCCATGACCACCACGAGCCCGGTCCTCACCAACATCGCCGCCCTGCTGCTGGTGATCTCCCTGCTGCCGCTGAAGCACATACTCAAACATACCTCGGAAGAAATCGTCCATCCCTGGAGCTCTCGCACCTCCAGCTACACCCTCGGAAACTGAAGCCCTGCTCTACTCCTCTGGACAATCACTAGACTCTCCCTGCTGGGGACGAGCCCTCCTCCGAGGCGCCATAACACACCTGGCATCAAGAAAACAACCATAAATCAATAAAACACATGGCCTTAAGCCAATCGCCGACTGTACAGGACATTCATGGACCTTCTGGACCACCACAATTCTTTTCAAGTTCTGATGTACCTCCACAACCTACGCTCTGATACCAACTGTGACGACCCGGGATCCGAGTACCGGAAAGGAACCGATGCGCCTCGAATCTCGACCTGCCAACCCATGAGTCCGAAGACTCGGAAGGGTAGGAAGGGATGGTGTGGGAGTACAAGAGAAGCTGAAACAATTGCAGAGATAGCACAATAATCTAAAATAAAATGCACAGAATAATATAAATAAATTAAACTGCTACAAGGTCCAGTATATCTCATGTCCAAAATAAAAGTACAATCAACAGAAAGAAAAGTACAACTACACGGGACATCCCCCGGCGTACAACTACACGTGGCATCTCCCGTCTCTGGCAGACTGGTGACTAACCCTGGCTAGAAGAACCACGCTGAAACCCCGGCCGTGCCTCTCGAAGATCCCGCCTCACCTGAAAAGCAGGGGTGAGCCTCATTTCATTGGCCCAGTAGGGATCCCGCGAATCCCCACCTCGCGCGGAAAATAAGGCAGGAAAGCAAAAAAGTAGAAAAGCAACCCTACCTAACAGGAGTACGGTAGAACCAACAAGCTAAAGTAAATAAATGGAAAAGTTGTCTACTCTAACAGTACTGTACTACTGAACCTCGGTCCAACGAAACTCGAGTCCACACCTGTCAGCGAATAGGAGCACTACCCACTAGAAGAACGACCGGAAGCGTCCCCTGACGTCTTACACCGCGTCACAAGTGTCTAGCTACAACGCCCCGGGCTGAGACTCAGACACGCAACAAGTACCACAACAAGGACTAGCTGGGGTCACGCTCGTCAGCGCGTGTCTTAAGCCCCCAACCACGTGTGCACACACAGACCATCTGCTCTAGGTCGGGTCCTCTAGCTGGTTTTCCCCCCACCGGACTCTGGTGGGAAAGGCAAGGGGCCCTACGGTAACCAGCCTAAAAACCGCCTCTCACCAGGTCTCGCTCTCCACCACTCCCAGGTGGGTCCGCACCCGCGTGAGTAGGAAACTACGACTAGTGAACAGGTCACTGAAAGTAAGGACTGACTCACGAAAACCACCGTCAAAGAAACAGGACCGCACATACACGGTGCAGCACAGAGCCTAACGGTCCAACCTTGGGCCGTCACAGGCTGTGACGCACCTACACTGGAGCGTCACAAGGCTCTGACGGTCCAACCCTGGAGCGTCACAAGCCGAGGTGAAAACAGGCTCTGACGCACCCACCTAGGGGCGTCACAGCACCTACCGAACCAACCTTGGCGCGTCAGGGGAGATGGGTTCGTCTGCTCTGACGCACCCATACAAGGACGTTACGAGGCTGTGACGCACCAGGCATGGTGCGTCACAGGCCTTGACCCCCAACGGTCAAAAGCCAAAGGTCGGCAGCCAACAGTCGAACGCCCCTGACGGTCCAACCTAGGTGCGTCACAGCATCATGGCGGTCTATCGTAGGACCGTCACAGCCCACAGACCCCACTTGGCTGCACTCAGGACTGTAACGCACCCATCTGGGCGCGTTACATAGTGTGACGGTCATTGGAAGGACCGTCACATCCGCCCGAGGACAAAATGGCAAGAAACGCCCAAAAATTCTAACCACGCCCCCATACCTCCATAGGAGAGGGGGGATCAAAGGGGAAGATCCCTGGGGACCCCTAGCATTATTCTAGGCCATCAAAACGCCGAATCGCGGCTCAAATCTATAGATCGGGCGAACTCTCCCCAAAACATGATTTTGCTCTAACCCGCTCAAACACACCCCTCTCGGCTCCCATTCGGCCTACAAATCGCGGGGGATGACGGGATGAGCATAGGGATTTGTCCCCCTACCTCAATGGAGCGAATGCTCCGCCGAATCACCGCCGAAGTCAAGGAAGAAGCTTTTGAATGCCACACGCCCCGCCTCCCGCCGCGAGAAGGCCACCACCGGAACCGCCTCACCACCGCCGCCGCCGCCACGCCATTGCCGGAGTGAAGGAGGCCGCGTCTCGGTCGTCCGGGGAAGAAGAACGGCCGCGATGGGGAGGGCGCTCTCCAACGGTTGGAAGAAGGAGGAAGAAGAAGAAGAAAAACGTGAAAAAGAAAAGAAAAAGGTTTGGTATTTATAGAAAATCTGAAAAATCAGAAAAATTCTGAAAAATAGAAAAATACACCTCCTCGATCCTCGCGACGCGCTGATTGCAACGGTACCACTCGCGGGTAGATGAATGACCCGGTTCACCCGCTACAGGGTTCCGTAGATGTTTCCGAGACACACACGGGAATCGAAAAATACGCGGAAAAAGTCACGGAACATGTTCCGAGCCTCGAACTGACCCGAATCGCATGGATCCAAACACGAAAGATGTCCAGAACACAATTCCGGACATAATGGAGCCAAATTTACCGAAAACGCAGATCCGAGACCCAAGAAGAGGGATCCGAAAGGGTCCGGGACATCACAATAAGCCCATCCTATTTGAAGTTATGAGACTTGAGATTGAGAAAGACTTGGTTTTAAGTCTGCCCTAATGTTTCTTTTTAAAGATAAAATAAGTGAACATAAATTTTTTATAATTAGATATATGTACATGATAAAATATAATTATCGAAATTTATTTTAACACAAAAATTACAAACAAATATTTTGGTGAAATATTAAAATGTTTGCCTTGAGATCTTATAATGTCAACACAAATGTCCAAGTGTCCACTAAATCATAAAATATATTTAACATGAAAGAGCGGTTAACTTCACCATTATTAAGAGGAACTGTCCTTTTAGTAACAGTTATAGTAGTTAAATCAATAGTGTTTTATGATAAGTGGATTAACTGTAGCTTAATTTGTAAGATGACTAAATAAAGCTACACGTCACGATGTGTAGTAAGTATTCTTAAGGCTTGCTTAGTAAAGAGTAGCCCATTAATAACTTGATAACTCAAGATAATTAAAAAATGCTTTGATTGATAACAACTAGTTTAGTGTAAATTGAGATAAATTTGAGTCAGATAGAATTTAATTCTGAGTGTGTTATTCTAGGATCTCATGCCAAATAAGTTGGGCTAACCCTGGGTTTTCACTTTTTACCCTACTTGATGATGCATACTATTCATTTTTCTTTACAACAATTGACAAATTAATTGGTGAGATCAGCTCAATATAATAAAGTGTAAGAGTGATCACCCCCTCCCCCATTATTTTCTTTTGTTTTATATATATTGAAGTTCCTTCATAGATTGTCAAATAAACTAAATATTAGTTGTTAAATTTATCACCTATCTCATAGCTCTGGACTATCGTATGTGTATTTAGACACATGTGATTTTGTACATTGACATATTAAAGTGTAATGAATCAGTTGCATTAAGTCTCTGGGTCCAATTACTAATGGTTAATAATCATGTACTCACATCTATTAATCCAAATCTAGTATCGAATTGTCAACTCAAAAAATAATTTGTCAACAAGTAAGCACAATCTATATATCTGTATTAAATTTATTACTATAATCCTTAGTCAAAGATTGGTCAACATATTAGCACAATTTTGAACAAAAAAATATATAAACGGTGGACATGTTTTAATAATAATTTAGTAACCAAAGTTAGATTCTCAAAGTCAAAGAATTACTTTTGAAATAAAATAGTCATTTATAGTATTCTATATATCATAGAGTAATATTTACTGCACTGCAATTGATGTAATTATTTTTTAAAAAGTTTATGACGTCAGTCTCACGTCACTCTATCTTGAGGTGAGATCTATGTCACAAAAATCTACCTTGCAAAGCAAACAAAAAATTTGGGACTTTCAAATTTTCACTATTCAGATGGGTCTCAATTTTTTTTTCAATTTTTAGTATTCACATAGTCTCAATTTTTTCCTTGAGTCTCTTGGGCCGTGAGATAGAGACATGAGTCTCACACCAAGATAGAGTGACTTGATGCCCACGTCACAAAAATTTCAAAAAAATTTCAAAAGAAAATTACGTCGTCATGCAGTGTAGTTATTATTAAGTATTATTTGTCTATCATGTCTATCTTTATTTTGATATTTGTATCAAGTCATGTTATGATAGGTTAAGACTAACCTAGTTTGCTTTGATATAATAGTCCACTTATTATCAAAGAGAATAGAGAGTTAATCCAAGTTACTTTATTCATATAGAATAAGTTACATTAACCTTGATCCTTTATCAAAGTAATAATACTTGTTGCACCTTTAAAAATGTGACAATCATTAAACATCACTCTCTCGATAGTCTAACTAGATTGAGGGGATGAGAAAAAAATAGGATGGGATGAATTCCAAGGTAAAAAAAATTCTTGACCCTTGTCAAATGAAGAGAAGAAATAGGATGTCATACCATTGCACCATACAGACCTGTCGCACTCCTCCGATTGATCCACCAAGTGTAGGTCTCGCAAATTTATTTACTATAGCTATTTTGTATAAATTCGGATTTCTTTTAATACAAAATAATTAGTTGGTGAGAGAAAGCTATTTACAAAATTATCACGATTTTCAATCCCACTTTCATAACTATAATAAATAAAGTGAGACTTGCACTTGATACGTCAATAAAAAAAGTATGACGGGTCTATATGGTGCAAGAGCATAGCACCATATCTTTCCTCTCAAAAAAATAATAATTATAATTATTACACTATGCACTTCTATTGGTCTGATTGACATCAATCAAATTAGTCCAATAAGAGAGTCAAGATGTAAAATTGTTGGACTTATTATATCATGTCAAACTCTTATAAAAAATTATGATTTATATTTATAAAAGGAGTTTCACTCGTTGTATTTCATTGTGACGCATAAATTTTTTTAATTCATTTTAGATTGTTTAAGAGCATATTTGGTTAGTCTGAGATAGATTTTAAAATTTCAATCATTGAAAATTTTGACATGTTCATAAGTCAATCAAATGAAACAAGTCACCTCATGATACCAGATAGAGTGACATAATAGGAGGGTCTTTCGAAAGTCTCCAAAATTTTCTCTAATATAATCATTTAAACCCGTCAATCCACGATTACACCAATATGTTAATGCCCCATTAATATCAATCCCATATTTATTAACCTTGCATTTGACAATATGAGAGGAGATAGAAGATAAATACTATTTTTGTATTTCAAAAATCTCTAACATTCGTCGTATGGTATGATGACACATATTTTCAAGATTTTTACTTCAATCTCACATGTTTCAGCAGACAGTTGAATCGAACGTTGCCTAACATTCAAATAACTTAGTAGTCATCAAATCTTAGATTAGATGGTTAAAAATTAATAATAAAAGAACAAATGACATTTTTCTCAAAAAAAAATTGGCCAACCAAAATTGACCCATTAAGATAGTCTTTTATTTTTTAAAACCATTTTTTCAATTGTCCGACCTAAAATAATAAACAAGGGGCTTGGACTACACTCTCACGGCCATTTTGTTTGCGGAATTGTCGGCCGAGCAACGCATTCGATGAGAGAGAAGGCGGCCGCGGGCCCCGCCTCCCCCTCACAGAGAAGCCGCTAACCGTGCTCGGTTAGCAAAGGGGGCCTCAAAGTACATAAAAATGTTTGAATTTAATCCAATCCGGTCTAACCCGACTTAAAAATTTCATAAATGAGGTGGTAATGTCGGAATGTCTAGTTCGAGATTTTTGTGAAAGTATAATATATGCGTGCGATGTAAGTAAAAATAAAATAATAAATGTTTCACCTCTTGGTTTGCGGTATCACAAGACAGTGCAACATATTTTTTTATTTTTTAAAATATTTTTTAGGTAGGGGTCAACCTTAATTTCGTGTATTCGGAGTCGAATATAAGATGGAATAATTTTAAAAAAAAATAAAAAATAAAGATCGATATTAGACCAGTCACTCTTGACTCATTAAAAATATTTAAATTTTTATTTTTTTGAGCCGTTCGATATATACAGTCAATTATAGATTTTAGACTGATCTTGATTGGTAAAAATATTTTTTTTAATTTAAAAAATAATATATCATCTAGTGTTGGATCAGAAAATGTAAGAGATATTACTCCAAAAAAAAATCAAAAATCGGCCGGGACTAAAAGGCGCCTCTGAAATCGACAGCTTGACACCCTCTGTTGGCTCGCCTTAGAGAGTTATTATCGGACCCGGATAAAATGCTCAAAATCGAAACGGCAAACGATTCCGGGAAACCCTAAACCCGCTTCCCAGTCCTCCGCCACCTCCAGCGCCGGCACAAGGGAACCGCTGGCACCATGGTCTGGTCCACCCTCCTCCGGCAACGTCTCGGGGCCTTGTCCCAGCGCCCCTCCACCCTCGTGGCCGCGCGCTTCATGGGCGGCGGCCCTCGGACCTTCCCCGGCGGGCTCAACAAGTGGCAGTTCAAGCGGATGCACGAGAAGATGGCCCGGGAGAAGGAGCGGAAGCTGCTGGAGCAAGAGAAGCAGCTCTACCAGGCCCGTCTCCGCTCCCAGATCAGGGCCGAAGTCGCCGGGACTTGGCCCCCTCCGTCGCCCGACGGCGAGCAGGCCTCCGCCTCCTCGGGGCACGGCCCCATGACGGCCAAGGAGCATATAAAGGCCCTCGCCGACCGGTTCATGAAGGAAGGGGCGGAGGACCTGTGGAACGAGGACGACGGCCCGCTAAAGGATGCTCCTTTGCCCGGGCGGCGGATCCCGTTCCCCCTCTCGATTTGAGGAAGATAGTATCAGATCGCCGTGACCTGATGGGTAGCGGCGCGTCAAAGGCAAAGCCGCCTGTTGAGCCGTTCGGTCAGCGGAGGCACTACTCGGTGGAGGCGAGGAGGAGCAGGTCTCGGCCGAAAGCGGAGATCCAGTCGAGATGGCACCCAGATTCTGATTCTGATCTGGATTCGGATTATGGTTTCGAGGATGAGCCGTCGGAAGCGTTTGGACGGAGGGGAACAGGTTCGAATTTTCCAAGAGTTAATTCCAGAAACGGGGACGTGCATGAGGAGGAATTAGAATTGGAAGGTGGGGGGAGGAAGAAGATGATAAGTAGTGCTGGTTTGATGAACAACTACGACAGGATGAAGGTGAGAAGGCCGCCGAAGCCTGTAGAAGAAGAAGATGGCGGTTTGCACGAGGAATTCCAGCGTATCCGAGATGAGTTGGAGAAGAAGAAGAAACAGGATGCGGAGGTGAGAAGGCCGCCGAAGCCTGTAGAAGAAGAAGAAGATGGCGGTTGGCACGAGGAATTCCAGCGTATCCGAGATGAGTTGGAGAAGAAGAAACAGGATGCGGAGGAGGAATTCCAGCGTATCCGAGATGAGTTGGAGAGTATCCGAGATGAGTTGGAGAAGAAGAAACAGGATGCGGAGGAGGAATTCCAGCGTATCCGAGATGAGTTGGAGAAGAAGAGAGGCGGAGGTGAGAAGGCCGCCGAAGCTTGATGGGCGCGAGGAATTACAGCGTATCCGAGATGAGTTGGAGAAGAAGAGAGATGAGTTGGAGAAGAAGAAACAGGATGAGGAGGTGAGAAGGCCTGAATTCCAGCGTATCCGAGATGAGTTGGAGAAGAAGAAGAAACAGGATGCGGAGGTGAGAAGGCCGCCGAAGCCTATCCGAGACGAGGAATTCCAGCGTCTCCGAGATGAGTTGAAGAAGGAGAAGAAGAAACAGGATGCGGAGGAATTGCAGCGTCTCCTAGATGAGTTGAAGAAGGATATCTAGAAGAAGGAGATGGCGGTTTGCACGAGGAATTCCAGCGTTTCCGACACGAGGAATTCCAGCGTCTCCGAGATGAGTTGGAGAAGAAGAGAGATGAGTTGGAGAAGAAGAAGAAACAGGATGCGGCTGGAACAGGAGGGAACAGCAGCGTGGAGGAAGAGTCACTTTTTACTCGGCGGAGGTAAGGGCTTCCGCAAACGTTGTTCTTTCAAGTATCTATGTAAAATCTAGCTTCATTTACTTATTTTAAGTGGAGGTGGGAAATCATGTAGACGGTGTCCAACGTACACTTTGGAAGCTCTATTCATTTACTCTTGAGTTTCATACTAGGGGTGACCTTTTACGCGTGGGAGACGTATATCCGGCTTCTCTCATCAGAGCTCTAAAATAAATGAATTAACATTATAAATGCAAAAAATATTTGCTTATTAGATGGAGCATCTTGACTTAGTATTTTGTTTAGGTACTACACTGCCAGCCTACTAAGGAATAATAAAAAAAAGAAATCTTTTTGATAGGCTGTTGAGAATTCATCAACAACATATTGAGTTTATTGTTAAAACTTTATCGTATATTTTGTACTAGAACAATATAGTTGTTTTATCACCTGTTTGTGGTCAGGGAAGATCTGATGAGAGAATAGAGAGAAGTAAATCCAAGAATAAATGAGAAGGCGGGCTTGGGACATATGTACTACTTTCAAAATTATGGGCAATGAGGGGGTGAAAGAAAAGCCACATATGTAATGATGGCTGGCATGGTGTCTATGATATTCTGAACAGAATCATAAAGCTATTGGATGGCTTGTCTGTGGCAGCTGATTTAGCAAACCGGAAGGATTTGATTGCAGGAAGAAGAATTAGCAGGTGGAAACATCTTATATTTTATAAGTGTCTTAACGGGCTGTACTAGGTTGATCTTTATCTTTTTGTCCTAGTTTTTTTAGTGTTTTTATTTGTCTACTTGTTGGGTCTTCAGATTCCTCACTACCATCTTGATGGAAGAGGTAAGACATGCATACTGCCTCCCACCTGGAATATACCTTTATTTTATTTTTTAATAAATCATGGCTTTGCCACCTTCCAAGAAACAGAATTTATTACCAACAGCAAAAGGTTGGAAAAAAAAAGTGTTTTAACGGGCTATTTGGAATTCACCACCACCAATAGGTTTTTATCCTCTGAAAAGTTAGATTCTCAGGCTGTCCAATGTATACTCAGCTATGATCTTAAGTTATGCTAGAAATTGGTTTTCATTCTTTTAAAGTCCATGGTGTCAAAGCAAAAGCATGGGAGGAATTCTCAACAAAGAAGTGTAATAATACTAAACACCAAAGCATCGAGTCTCTCCCAATATAGAAAATACCAGATCTGGTGCAAATGTGATATTAACTCCAAAATAGAATCATCAAAAGATTTTCTGCTTGATGGGTCTCTAATTCAACATGTAATTCTCTGTACTGCCCTAAAACCTAGCTGCCTCTATGTAGCTATTGACTAGAATCACTGTAGTGTCTTCTGCATTGCTGCTTCACTACCATCATGTATGTTACTGCTTGCGAGCTGATGCTTCTGAACATCTGTTTGCTTTTTCCCACCCTTTTTTATCTCAGTCAAGGTTCCTCGCGCTCCTAACATTTATCTTACTGATCAGCCAACAAATTACAACATGATAATCCTGCATGCGTCTTTTGGACTTCTTTCACAGCACGATATATACCCTTCTTGTCACCGCCTTTGGTTATCAACCAAATATCATATATGGTATTATTATTAATTAAATTTTTTCAAGAATATCATTAAAGGACAAAGATATATCATTGATTTTGTTGTTTCAGCGTGTAAGGAGAGTACACCTTAAATTAACCTATTACTTATGTACGAATCGGACGGCACTGCAAGGAGAAACATATATTTTAAGAGAAAAATCTCTTATCAAATTAATCTATCATTATTTATGTACGGCGGATGACATTACAGGGAGAAACAAATATTTTAAACGGTGCCCGAGTCTCTGGCATTCTTTCGAAAATGCACGACTCCTCCTCGGAAACGAGAGAACAGAATGCTTCGACGATGGTTTTGTTTTCTGCGTCATTTTTTTTAATCGTAGCAAGAGCATTCGAAGCTAAAATAAAATAAATAAAAAAAAGGAGCACGAGAAGCCGTCACCCCCGCCCTGCCCAGCATGGGGGATTAAGATAAACGAGGGAGACGGGGGAGCCTAACATAGGTACTAATAAGATTTTTTTTAACAAAAATAACATATTCTTACATTTTTATTGATCGACATTAAATTATTTTTTTATATTTTTTAAAAAAGTGACGTTAATCTTTATTCATATGTTTCTTTTATTACGTGGCAAAAGGTAATATTTACGATTTTAGAAATGGAGGTATATCATTTTATAAATGTGTCTATCTATGCTTCTTTTAGATTATTCTTATGCTTTCAAAGTGTAGGTATAGGTCGATCTATATTTAAATTTTATTAAAGTATAGGTATAATCTATAATCACGCAAGTCTGTCTCACGTTTTCGAAGTGTAGCAAGGAAACGTAAGTAAAAATTTTACCTACATTTTTTAGACCTATACTTACATTTTAAAAATGTAGATAAAAATATATTTTGTCGTAGTGTCACGAGGGGTGAGGTTATGTTTCTTTGGACTGAATCATCCTTAGAACCGAGTTATAGGGGAAAGGGAGTTGATGATAGTCATCTCATGAGATTAATTTTGAACATTTTTAATTTTGTTCTTTCATCATAGGAACATCATTTTGTCTCATTCTTCGTGATAAAACTATTTCTCACAAGAATATGCATCAATTTTATCATGCTTTCATCTGTCGCATCTGCAGTCACAGTTTTTTTTTTTTGACTACGAGGCATAATAAGTTGGCCTCTTTTGATGAGTGTGCATCGACCATCAACCTTATCGTACGTCACTATGGGAGTTCCAAAATACGGGGTCTGTGTAGACGAACTTTTATATTATCTTTTATAATGCAAGATTAGGCACACTGTAATACAAATTATTTTTAATCTTCTTAACGCATTTTGGTCGGGTTATTCAGATGGGAGAATATTTTTGAGTGATTTATAAGCTTTCGAATCTTTAACTTTCTACCAAAAGTTTTGAATAAGATGTCTTTAGCTGAGGTTTAAGATGAGATTATTAGAAACGATTTATGTCACAGAATTATCTTATAGACGATGATAAGTGCTCTTATTCGACATTTTTCATGTTGATATATAAGTCGAAAGAAAGTTTTAAGTAGAAAATTTCATCCCGCATCGTTCGTTGACAAGATCAGAAAGTGATGATGTCAACTGTATTATATTGATGTCAACTTCATCCCTCTATGCTTAATGGCAGATCAAGAATGATTTAGAGGGACAATTAAGGAAAATATTTATAGAAATTAAGTTCTAATTAAAACAATTGATTAAATATATATTTTTGTTCATATAGAGGTTCAAATTGTAGACACGATATTTACGGAGATGTAAACTTTATCACGATAAATTAGATAATAAATTTTTGTAATAAGTGGCTCAGTTGTTTTAAGCATTTGTAGGCTCTGTTCAAAGGAATGGATTCCAATCAAAACAGTTGGAAGAATATTTTTTTTCCCCTTAGACGGGAGTTTTCTTCCGTGTATGTACTATATGTAAAATATAGTAGTGATTATTTTAGAGTAAATTTCACATATATACACGTATATGTAAAAACATCAAAATCAGCGTCCTTGGTTATCAAATGTCATATATAGTATTATTATTATTGATTAAAAATTTCAAAAATATCATTGAATGACAGAGATACATCGTTAATTTTGTTGTTTCAGCGTGTTAAGGTGATGAGTACACATTAAATTAACCTATTATTTATGTGCGGCGGATGACACTATAGGGAGAAACAAATATCTTTAAGAGAAATTTTTTTTATTAAATTAATCTATTAGTTATGTACGGTGGATGACACTGCAGGGAGAAATAAATATTTTACGATAAGGGTGACTTGGGGGGGGGGGTTTGACTCCCAGCGTCTGGTCGGCGGGACAGGTCGTCCTGTTACTATTTAAAACCCGGAGACGAACGTGAAGAAGAAGAAGAAGAAGAGGACAAGTGTTGTCCGTGAATGATGTGTATGATTATATTTGGTGGTGCATTAATAACATTTGACTCCTTATACAAATCTGATGATACTCCACAAAATGGCATGGAGTAGCTCAACTTCCCATGGAAGCTAGAAACAAAAAAATAAGCACGAGAGAGGGAGAGACAGAGAGAGAGAGAGAGAGAGAGAGAGACAGAACACAGAGCTCATTGGAAGAACAGAGAGAGAGAGAGAGAGAGAGAGAGAGACAGAAGAACACAGAGCTCATTGGAGCTTCTCTGTGACTTCGGAGGAAACACGTAGCTCAGTTGTGGAGGGGGTTGGGGCCCCGAGGCACCGCGTGCTCACCTACCCAGGTCCCTCCCACCATCTCTTTGCTCGTAATTCTCCTGGCACGGTTGAGAGCTGGTCCTTCCCCAAGTACCCGGGTCCCTCCCACCATCTCTTTGCTCGTGATTCTCCTGCCATGGCTGAGAGCTGGTCCTTCCCCAAGCATCATGACCAACAGGAGGAGGAGGAGGAAGATGCGGAGGAGGGTCGCCGCCGGCCGTTGGAATCTTCGACTGCACTTCATGGTGATGATCAGAGAGGAGAGAAGAGGTCGTGGAGGCGCGCAGATGGTCCGGAAGTGTAGAAACACAGTCTTTCTCTCATCTGTTCCATATATATATAGATCTATGTGAAGTGAAGGGCTACAGCAATCGGAATCGGACCTCTGCAGGTAGCAGAGTCCTAATAGGAAGTGTAGGAGTTTCAGTGTCCGACTGGAAGAAGAACAATCCAGCTTGTCCGGAGATCAGAGTCCTAATGGAAGAAGGACTCGGCAGAGGATGCTCCTGCGGCCCAACAACCGTCAGCATTCCGTCAGCATTGGGCTCTTGCATATCTGCGGCCCAACAACCGTCAGCATTTCGTCAGCATTGGACTTTTGCATATCTGAATACTGAATGTGACCATCTGAGGCTGGGCAGTTGGGTGAGGAAGACTCCGCGAGGACAGAAAGCTTCATTCGTCTTTACATCTCCGTTTCTTCTGCCTGGGCCGATTTATTCATGATTACATGCATTTTTTAGTGGTTAGCTTGCGGGAAAAGCGAGAAGGAGGCTTCTTGGCCACTGAACCGTCGACAGAGGAACCTATTGTTAGCTCCCGGGGCATTCAATTGCAATGCTGCTTCGATAACTAGAGGATCCGTGAAGAAGAGGTGCTCTCTCTCTCTCTCTCTCTCTCTGTGTGTGTGTGTGTGTGTGTGTGTGTGTCGCTCGCTAGCTTTCTAAACAGATTTATTATGAATAAGTTTGAGACCTCTATGAAAAGAATCACCCTTTAAATTCAATTTATTTGTGTTTTGTTTATCTCTACAAGTGTAATTTAAGATTAAATTGAAGTTGGATATGTTTTACAGTTAATGACAAACGTACTTTCCGGAATGTCAGAGACATTGTGAAACACATTTTTCTGCTAAAAGCAAAGTCAGACATATCGCAGGATGAAGAAAAGAACATGCTTCATTATCTATATACATCCCAGTATCAAATGAGGGGAATTCTTGCAATATGTCTTGGTAAAGCTATTTCTTCCGTCTCACATACTATATACAGGTAAAGATCATTGTATTTTCTGATGGTTGCACCATATGCGTCGCAACGCCACCAGCTAATTTCTTGCCTCAACCCATGTTTTGCATTAATATGAACTAGTGTTCCATTCAGTCTTATGTTCCCTTCGAGACACCTTTGTTGGATGTTAAAAGAAAGTGTTTTTTTGTAAGATATTGTTGTTTCCCATAGAAAGGCACAAAACGAACTGTTCACATTGATGCATCAGGAGAGAAAAAAACTGCTTCAGAATGTCGGTTATCTTTTCATGGTATTCAGGATAGCCCCTAGAGCTGTATGAAAGAGGGTCTGACCTTGCTCACCCTTTGGTTGCATTTCCTATGGTTCCACTTCATGGATGCCTAACAACATCCATAATCACCGAAAGTTCATCATGTAATGTGGGAAAATTGGACATCTAAGATTGGGTGAGATCACATTGAGCTGAATCCTAGGAGAGTTTCTCCTTTAGACGAGTTAGAACAAGGAGTGGATTGGCAAAAAACAAGAGGAGGTTAAAGTATTTGGGAGAGTGTGAGTTGATTTTAAATCAATTTATTCTCTTCTTATTTCCTCTCCCTTAGTGATTTCCTTCTTCTTTGTTATTGTTCTCTTATTCATCCACTGTCATTGCCTCAATTGCTTATATTCTTTTCTCGTCTTCCTACATGTCATATCATTCACCCCGGCCTTATGTGTTTGCTCGTCTTTGTTGCTGCTTGTTGCTTATCGCATTTCTTAAATTGAGCCTTGTACTAGGGCACCATGTCCCTATGTTCTTTGTTTTTAATCTCGAACAGCTACTGCATCATTTCATGCTATCGTACCTCTTCAGTGAATATGAATTCCATCCCTTGCTTTAATGTTAAAATCTGATGTCTTAATGCATTAAAGATCTCCCTTAAAATTAGCATCTCAACAAAAACCCTGATCAGTTACAGTTGTTGATGACAAGGTGTGGACGCACTAAAATTTCATTAAAATTTTATTGTTCGTAGCTGTCTTTTTATCTTTTGGCATTTTATTTAGTGCGAGAGCGTGCCAGTCACCGGAGTGACAATTTGTGTTCAGGCTTCAAGACTGGAGTGGTTCGAAGCCTACGGTACGCTCCGTCTGACCTACCAGACGATTATGGGTATCGGGTCGAGACTGGAGACCTGCCGTTCCATAAAGGTCACATCGTTAATTACATCCCCTCGGAGAGGAGAAAATTTTTGATTAATCGCCAAGATTTGGGGCCTCGTGGCCTAAACATCAATTTTTTATAAGAAAAGTAAATAGCATATTCATCATCATCATCATCATCATCAGAGCCTTATCCCAATTATTTGGGGTCGGCTATATGAATTATGTTTCGCCAAAGGTTTCTATCAAGTGCTATATTCATATTTAAACCCAAGAAATTAATATCCTTCCTAATAACATCGCACCATCTCATTTTAGGCCCTCCTCGAGCTCTTTTACTAGCATCCACTAGGATTCCACAGTAAATAGCATATTGAAAGACATTAAAATTCCCCTGCGATGGGGTATGTGGATGCACTTTTTATCGATTAGTTTATTGTTATTCGTTTTCTTGGTTTGTTAAGTGCGTGGGCGTGCCAGTCACAAAGTGACAATCTATTTGGGCTCCGAAGAGCCATGGGTGCGCTCGATCTGACTAATCAGACGATTGTGTGGTTCAGGTCGGGATCAAATCCCGTCACGCCATAAAGGTCACGACGTCATTTACATCTCCCATAAGGGGGAACACCTTTGATTAATTGTCAAAATTAGGGGCCCTGCGGCCTAAAAGAATTAATACTGATTGCGCAACAGTAGGGAGGAATAAATCACACAAGAGCCCGCATCGGACTACGAGCCATCAGCCATGTCTGTCGCTCACGGACCTTTTCATGTTGGGACGAAGGTCCGCAATGGGAACTCGACGGAAGCCGAAATAAATCCGTTCAAATGTCTGCTGAGTTCACGGCAATTTTAATGGCGGCTCGGAAAGAGCCCGGCCTAAGAAACGGATCCAGTTTAGTCGGAATGTCCGCCCAGAGTAAGGTCGGGTCGTGGCCATGTCGGGATAATTCTCAAAACTCGGGCCCGGCCTGCAAGGGCAGCATTATTGTTCCTTTCGCACCGGGTCACGAGGAAAAATGAGACTGCAAAGTGGGTTTTGTTATTATTATTATCTGAGTTTCCAATTATTTTTTGTTGCTTATTTCCCCTTTTTATGCAATTTTTTAAGTAATTCTACTATCTTCCTTCTGTTTATTACATGGGTTTCCTTTTCTTTCTTTTATTTATTTACTATGCGTTCAAATATATATATATATATATATATATATATATGCATCTATTTATCTATTCATTTATTGATGCGGGACGGACACGCGACCTGGGACTCTAGCTCACGATCGTCCCTTAGCGAGGGAAACGTGGGATCGGGCGCGGTTGAGAAACCGGCCGTGAGTCTCGGGTATCAGCCTTTCTGCGTTAACTCGGATCGAGTCACGGGACGGGTTACACTCACTCTCTCGCAGCGGTGATAATAGTATGATCGAGCTAGAAACCTAACACTCGCAGCGGCATTCAAAGATATACGAGATAAGCAAAATGCGATAAAGAGTGGGGGCGAGTTTACCTCCACGCTCCGGGCGTAGGGAAGACGATCCCGGCTGTGAACGAGGGAATCACACCAACGTCCGTCCCACGAGATGTGATGTGGAGGACGTGACCGTAGCAACAGAGAGGGAAGGAAAAGAGGAATGAGGAATGGATTACTGGGTAATATGAGAGAAGTAATGTGAAGTGTGACTTGCAAGAAACATTATAGTGGATCACAAAGAAGCTAGACTTATCAGACTCCGGTACACGGCGGAGATAGGGGTCCGAAGACCCTCTCGCGCAAACTGACCCCTTCCCGGTAAGCGTGACTTACCGTTCCGCGAGCAGCTTTTTATATACCGAGGATTCTGAGAATATACGTAATAGGATTTGAGAGACACGTAGACTGAATTTGTAACAATATGTCACTACTCAGACAATTATAAGAACAATATGAACAAAAGCATACCACCGCCGGACATTGGTCTTTGCGGGGTTTTGACAGCAATATAGCAATATCAAGAGTGATGAACATGTATGTAGAAACCACCGCGAGACATTGGCCTTACGGGGTTTTTATTGCAATGTAGATAATAAATATGAGTATATATACATAAGACCACCGCGAGATATTACTCTCCGCGGGATTTTTATTGTAATATAAGTAATAAAAGGCTTCGCGAGGAATTACTTCCGTCACGTGCACCTTCGCGAGGAATGACTTCCGTCGCAGGGTTTAGATAGAAATTAAAGAAATAAAATGACAGAATGAAAAAGGCTTCGCGAGGAATTACTTCCGTCACGTACACCTTCGCGAGGAATGACTTCCATCGTAGGGTTTAGACAGAAATTAAAGAAATAAAATGACAGAATGAAAAAGGCTTCGCGAGGAATGACTTCCGTCGTAGGGTTTAGACAGAAATTAAAGGAATAAAATGACAGAATAAAAAGGCTTCGCGAGGAATGACTTCCGTCACGTACACCTTTGCGAGGAATTACTTCCGTCGCAGGGTTGAGACAGAAATTAAAGGAATAAAATGACAGAATAAAAAGGCTTCGCGAGGAATTACTTCCGTCACGTGCACCTTCGCGAGTAATTACTTCCGTCGCAGGGACCTCCGCGAGGAATTACTTTCGTCCACGGGGTTTAAACAAAAGGGAAAATTGACAGGAAAAAAAGGGGGAAGGGGATGTGATCACCAGGGGCTGAGAACCCCACAGGAAGTGTTCTGATCGTGTTTGCCGCCAGAGCGGGAGCAGTGCGGGTCCTCTCTTCCTCTTCTGTCGGCCGGCCGACGAAGAGGGCTTCCTTCGGTTACCCCTAGACAAAGAACAAACAAAGCAGAACTGGTTGGTGAGAACGACGGTGGTGTAGTACCGATCCTTTAGAAAATGACACTGAAAATAGCATAGACGAGTATGCACCTGGTTGGTGGTATTTAAAACCCCTTTTAAACTAAAGAGTGGGAGATGATATGATGAAATGCATAAATGTGGAGACGCTCACAAACCAGGCCCTCTCGGGGAGAAAGACATGGCACAGATACTAAAATGATGCATGCAATGTGATTAACTGACCGATTAAAAAGATAAAAGGGGGAGAAGAGCTTATCGGGGGAGACCGACGACGAGCTTAGAAGCATAAGTGATACGAGCACCGCATGACCGAGGACCTTCAAAACAGACTTCAGAAACTGGTTAAGCTCAACATAAGAACACACGCATACATATATATATATATATGAGTAGTAAATATATTTATATAAACATAAATGTATTAAACATCTTAAACATATTTACATAAACATATATAAACGTATACATAAACTGATCAACATAAAAGAATGAGAATTTTAGAGAGAATGAGAGAAAGAAAAGGAGGAAGAAAACTTCCCCTTTTTATTTTTTTATTTTTAAGATCTTCTTTTAAGAAGAAGGAAGATGTAAGATTAGAGGAAAATAAAAATAAACAAAATAAAGAGTAGAATAAGATATATAATATATATATATATATATATATATATATATATATATGGGAAAGAGAGAGAGGGTGAGGGGAGAGAGAACGTGAGAGGATAAGAGAGAGGGGAGAAAAGGATAATAAAAAAATAAAAAGAAAGAGAAAGTGAGGGAGAGATCGAGAGAGGGAGGGAGAGGAAGAGAGTGAGAGAAAGAGGATAGAGGGGGGTGAGAGAGTGAGAAGCAGAGAGAGGGGGAAAAAGAGAAAGAGGGAGAGAGAGATAGTGAGACGCAGAGAGAGGGAGAGAAGGAGAGAGACGGTGGAGGGGATTAAAAAAAAGGAAAAAAAAAGTGAGGGAGAGGGAGGTCGAGAGAGAGAGAGAGATCGGAGGGGAGAGAGGATGGGAAAAGATAAACTGAGAGAGGGTGAGAGGAATAAAAAAGGAAAAAAAAATAATAAAAAAAAATGAAGAATGAGAGATCGAGAGACATAGAGAAAGAGAGTGGAGAAGAGAGAGAGAGAGGGAGAACGAGAGAGAGAGGAAGGAGAGGGGGAGAGGAGAGAAAAACTAGTAAATAAAAAGAAGAAGAAGGAGAGAGATCGGTAGGGGGAGGGAGAGAGACAGGGGGCGAGAGAGACAGTGGGGAGAGAGAGAAGAGAAAAACGGTGGGAGAGAGAGAGAACGCGAGAGAACGGAGAGAGGGAGAGAACCGAGAGGGAGAGTGATGGAACAGAGAGAGAGGGAGAGAGGGAGAGTGGGGAAGAGAGAGACGGCGGGGGGAGAGGAGAGAGACGGGGTAGAGCTCGCGGCGGCCGGGAGAGAAGACGTGGAGGAGGAGGGTGGCGAGGGCGTCGTGGGGAGGCGACGACGGCAGCGGCGGCGACGACCGGCGGTGCGACGGGTGGCGACCGGCGGGCTTGCGGCGGTGGATGGAGGGACGACGGCGGCAGCGAAGACGGCGTCACGGCAAGGAGAAGGGAGGCCGGCCGGATGCAGCGGTGAGGGCGACGGTGGTAACGGTGGAGGGCTGCTCGGTGGAGAGCTCGCGACGGCAGGGAGCGACGTGGACGTCGGCAGGTGGCGTGGTCACGTGGAGATGCCCGGAGGTGGGCGTCCGGCGACAGCGGCTGGGAGCTCGACGACGGCGACGGTGCTGCAGGTGCTAGCGGTGAAGATGGTGACGGCGTGGGGAGCTCACGGAGGCCGCGACAGCTTGCATGCAGGGGGTGTTGGCGACTTCGCGGTGGAGCACGGCGAGAGCGGGGGGCTTCACGGCAGTTGGTTGCAGGCGCTCGTCGTGGGGGTCTCGCGGAGGTGGCCGGCGACGTCGTCGACGTGGGGTGCGCAGGGGGGCGGCTGCGTCAAGCTGCAGGCTGTGGCCAGGAGGGCGACAGCAGCAGCGGCGAGGGGAGTTCGACGGAGGCGTGGACGTCCGAGGGCGACCACGGCGGACTGCAGGGGGGAGCGGCGGCGTGCGCGTCCGGGGGCGTGGAGTGGCAGCGGTGGTGAGGATCGTGGCCGTGAAGGTGGGTGACGGCAGTGGGCTGCCGCGGGTGAGAGAGAGGGTGAGGTGGAGGTGGACGTGGGCGGTTGGCAGGATGAAGATGGCGAGAAGAGAAGGGAGACGAAGGTCGTGTCGGTCGTGGTGAAGGGAGCAGAAGAGTGTGAAGAGAGGGGATGATCAGACGGTGGTTGTGAGATGGGATCGGTGCAATCAGGAGGTCGCAGCCGAGTGGGTGATGGAGGCCGGTATGAAAGAAGGAGAGAGGGAGGGAGGCAGTGGATGCAGTGAGATCGCCCTGGAGAGGGTGGTAGCTACGGGTGAAGTGAGAAGAGAGGGAGAGTGGGGGGTCTGCTGCGTTGGTTCTGTGGAGGAGAGGGAGTGAGGGAGAGAGTGGCAGTGGAGGGAGGAATCAAGGCACGTCGTCGCCGATGGAATGGAGTGGCAGTGGGAGAAAGTGAGGGTTCAGAGAGTGGGAGAGAAAGAAAGTGAGAGAGATAGAGAGGGTCCCGACGTGAGGGTGACAGTCGAAGAGAGTTAGAGAGATGGGCCATGAAGAGGGTGCCGTGGGGTGGAGGGTGAGGACAGTGAGATGTGCATGTGTGTGTGTGCCTTGGTGGAGAGGGATGCGTGCAGTGTAGTGAGAGGGAAAGAAAGAGACGGAGAGCGTGGTGGAGCCCTGTGTGCATGTGGGTGGATGTGTGTGTAAGTGTGTGTCATGGGGGAGAGGGTGAGAACATGAAAGGTGGGGTTGGGTGATAGAGAGAGAAAAAAAAGATTAGTAATAATCAAGGCTTGATTTAAGGATAGGATTAATATATATTATAATTTTTTATGTTTTTTTATTGATATCCCTTTATATATATATACATATATATAAATAAGATTATTTATTTTTAATATATCAGGATTTTATTTTTTATTATTATTATTTCATCTTTGAAACATTTTCTCCTTATTTTTAAACTTTCCTCAATTTTTGAAAATTTTTTTTAATAACCTTTTTATCTTTTTTTTGTATTTTCTTATGACCCCTTTTTTTTAATTATTTTTCTCAAATTTTTATAAGCCCTTACCCATCTTTTTGTATTTTAGCCTTTTCTCAATTTTTATAACCCTTTTCAATTTTCTAAATTTTTTGTATTTTTATAAAACTCAAACAAATGATAATCAATCACCTAAGTTAATCTTGTAGGCCACTCTGGGGTATCGTGGTGTAATATGAGATTTATTCGCGAAAAATGTGAAAATAGCGTGTCTACAGCTGCCCCGCCTTGGCATCTGCTTTGTAAGGGCAGGACATGTAACGGAATGGAATGAAATGTATGGAATGGAGTGGAGTGGAGTGAAAAGTAGGTGCCAAGGTGTGATGAGACACGCCTTCATCATTTTCCTGATGAGCATCTTTCCCGAATTTTACCGAAGTGACTTTGAAGAAGGTCCTCCGAAATCAACGATTGTTTGGATGGTGAACAAAATAGGAAGGACATTGCGTGCGCTGGGACATAAGTAAACTAAAAGGACCAACTTCACGGTGCGGAAGTACCTGGGTCGTAAACCTCAGGTTTCACCATTGGAGAGCGGTTACCAGCCATTGTGGAAGTGCTGCAGCCAAGGTGGGTCCGGGGGAAATTTAAAAAATGAATTAGAGACCAATCCAAACAATGGTTTCTTTCAGAGAAACATCCCAAGACAATTTCGGGAAAACTCAGTACTCGACTCAGGATGGAATATCCCATATCTAAGTAATTAAGCATAGTGGCTCGCACAATCAAAATAAGTGAACGATTTTCCACAATGAACTCAAAGTCCTACATGAATGCGTGCTGGGTTTAAAAGAAAAATATAAAACAAAAGAAAATAGAAGATAACCAAGAATAATATTGTTAGGTTGTGGAGACTGGGTCAGGATACCGATCCGATGAGCTGATACTGAGCCGGGGGCCCGTTTATCCACGTACCGACACACCGGACGGAACCGTCGTCCCCAAGCTGTCACACCCTAACGGCCTATCCGTACATCATGAATTCCTCTGAAGTTATCACTGTTTTTGTTGAAGGGGAACTCAAACTCCAGATTTATCCAAGACATAAGGTCCTCGGTACGCTCTAATAACGTAGATATCATATAGTAGGATGCATGACACAATAGGGCCAATCACCGGAGTGACTGAGGGTGGGACAGTGTGATCCTATTTTTTTAATTTTTATTTTATCATCATTTTTTTAATTCCTGCAATCAACAGTTAGCACACGATTATCGCATAAGAAATAAAATTGCATTCTACTGTACAAAGAAATCCACACACCAAAGTGATTCACAGAGACTACCAAAACGCTGTGCAACGCAAACCATAGTCCCTCGGTCAAAGTTCATGACGGTAACTCATCATTAAAGCTTTACTTTTACCGTTTTACCACCCTTCTTCCTATAAGTACCCCCCAACACTTAGCCAAATGCATTCAACGGTGGTTCTATGTTTTTGAGATGGGAAGAGAGCGTTCCCAGCCTGTGGAGATGGAGGGTGAACCTTCCCGTCCTACCAAAAGGGGGAGGTTTGATCATGGTTTTAAGAAATTGACCGACTTCGGAGGTCATCTGTGCGAAAGAATCCGCTCACGGATGGTAAGTCCAATCAGTTCTCTCTTTCTTTACGCACGAGTTCTTTCTTATGCTTTTCTTTTTTCTCAGCCGTATCCTCTCTTTCCGGGTCCCAGAAGATTCTCCAGACTACCCTGGCTTACAAAGCTCACTTCCAACATTACTACCGACATGAGGGTTTTTATTTCAAAGTGGCACCTTCAAGGCCTGGTTATCCATGCCAAATATTACAATCAGATTTACATGGATTGGGCAGCCATGGGTGTACTGATAGAGGCTTGGCACCCTGAAACCCATACCTTCATCTTTCCGACTTTTGAATCAACGATCCTTCTGGAGGAGGCGGAACTCCTGCTTGGCTTAAAAAGATTCAGGAATGATGGCAAAATAAAAATTTTGCGCCTGGGGAAGAAAATGTCCCCTGAGGAGATTCTGAGAGGCTTCATGCCCTGCGAAGTTATTAAACGAGTTCAGACTCAGAGGGGAATCAACCTACAGAAGCTGGCAGATTGGACTTTGAACGATTTGGAAAGACCGCCAAGCGACGAACGTTTAGAAGCACTCATGAAAAGGTTCGTGATTTGTTTGGCGGGAGCTCTCCTCTTCCCCAATATTGACAACATCCTGGAGGAGGGTCAGTTGAGTTCGATCTGCGGACTCTGGGAGGCAAAAGAGTGGGACCAGCCGTCCTCGCCTACCTTTATAGTGGTCTTACGGCTTCCAGTATGGGCCAACCCCCCTATGGGTGCATGTTTCTCCTCAACTGTTGGATTGATCTTCATTTCAAATTTGATCGTGGTGAGGAAGTGCGAACTACTTCCAGGATTTTCCAACAAAGCCCCCTTTATCACATGGTTGATGTGTTGGGTTTTGGCGGGAGCGTGGTCAATCGCATGCCTCGGCTGAAGTCACGTGGAGACTGGCGTGCTTACTTCAACAATTTGGAGCGGGATGCGTTTACTCATGCGCCAGCATGTTTACTTGGACGTGAGCTTCTTGCGAGATCCTCCCCTGACGCGGAACTCCAGCTTATCGGTGCAACTGAATTTGTTCTTTACAGCTCGCACCGGTGTTGCCTGTAAATCGGCCTTCCGCGATACTCTTTTCCTACACCATCCGATCTCCCTTTGATTAAGGAAAGAGAGTTAGACACGGAAGGTGATGCCAAGGATAGAAAAGCGATCAAAGTGTCGTGGAAAGCCAGTATTCCACAGAAGGTGATGGTGACTGTGAGTGAGGATCGTGAGCTGTTGAATGCTTATGTAATGGAACTGGGGAAACTGAGGCCCGTGATGCCCAGTCCTTGATGTCATCTCGTTTTGAAATAAACGTCAGGCCTTAATGCCATTGCATGTTCTTTGAATCTCCTCTCTCTCTTTTCTCTTTTGGCGGAGGCAGTTTGGAATGCCAGACGCTGGAGGACGGCTACCTGTCATCGGACAGGAGCCGGAGGACTGAGATGATTACCGCAAAGGGCTTCCCCTGAGGTGTCCTGGTGCTGATGTTCTCTTCAGACAACGAGGAGAGAGTGAGAAGGAGTGGGGGGATAGAGCGACACTGAGATTGATACAAGAGGAGGGCACTGAAGGCCTAACTGATGAAGCTTTAGGAGAAACAACGAACGGACGCGTCAATCCCTCAAAGTTGTTGCAGATTAGAGCAGAATCGGAGCTCGCAGTGGAGGAGCTCCTGGAGTTGATGCAGTCTCCTTCGGCAGAACAGAGGGCAGCCGAACCAGCGGCCTCAACTTCAAGAGCCTTGCGGCCATCGGGATCGCGAGAGAAGTAGGAAGACGAAGGGCACCACCAAAGAGCATGTAGGAACGTGTGGCACGGCAAAGCGATTGCTGCGTCACTGAGCTACAGAAAGCCTCCGAGGGACTTCTTGCCTTCGGAGAGAAGAGAGAAGAGAAGTGACTAGGAGGGTGATGAGGGTTAGTGAGTGGCTTGCACACCCACTCTTTCCTCATGACGGGCACAAATCCTTATATAGATGTATGAGTGGAATGGTTTGATTCAAGAGCGGCTTGCCTGCCTAGGGTGCGTTCCTTCTGGTATACTCTTCTTCTTCACCACGTGGGTCCCGTGAGACATGCTCGATGAGTCATCTCCTCGAAACATGGGGTAGTGACTTGTGATAGCCATGGTCGTCAAAAGGAATCTTCCACCGCCTTTGAAATGATGGCCCCTTAGTACTATATTCCCACGTGAATGTCCTAATTTTCTTTCTTTGCGCTGTAAGTGGTCACAATAGGACAAGGGACATGGGGAATCTTTAGACCGTGTCATGGCTCTTAAGCATTCGCCCGACATGGCAAAGTGGCATCCGAGGGCACCTCGGCCATGGCTTGCAATGGAAGCTATCACCAATTTCAATAGCGTCGTCCCCTATCACAAGGGACACGTGGATTCTTCAGACTGTATTACAGCTCTGAAGCCATCACCCGACATGGCAAAATGGCATCCGAGGACACCTCGGCCATGGCTTGCAGTGGAAGATATCACCAATTTAAATAATATCGGCCCCTGTCACAAGGGACACGTGGATTCTTCGGACCGTATTACGGCTTGAAGCATTCATCCGACATGGCAAAGTGGCATTCGAGGACACCTCGGCCATGGCTTGCAATGGAAGCTATCACTAATTTCAATAATATCGGCCCCTGGCCCTGTTTTCCCACATGAATGTCCCCCGTTTTTCTTTCGTTGCGCTAGCAGTAGTCGCAAGGGGACAATGAACACGGAGAATTTTTGGACCGAATAAGAGGACAAGTCAACAAATCACGCCTCCGAATCGATCACTCCACAGGGTAGAGCGGCCGTAAAAGTAAAGAGAGGGTGACTTGTCGTAAGAGCTGTTGCTAAAGGGTGATGGTGATAGATCTAGATCATCTTCTCTCTGATCCTATAAATACCTCCCCTTTTTCTCGACCTGGAAGCACCAAGGTCCTGAGAGCAGACTTGAGGAGTGCAAGTTTGTAAGGAAGGGAGGTTACGAGTGTTGCTCATTTTTTTAGGATGGAGGGTGAATCCAGCTTCAGAGCAGAAGGTGAGTCTTCCCGCTCCTCGAAGAGGAGCAGATCAGGTAGCAGTTCCAGGAGACTCTCAGAAGTCGAAGGACAACTGAGTGAGAGGACCCGATCACAGCTTGTAAGGGGCTTCTTTGGTTTCCTTCCTTCATCCTTTTCTTCTCCTTTCTTGCTTAGCAATGCTCCCCTTTTCACCTCTTGTATATGTGCAGAGCATGATGCGCTCGCACATCTCGTGGGAGCTGGTAGTGGCAGCGTATCGAGGTCTCCCGGACTTCCAAAAGGCCAGGCTAGACGTGATGGGGTTCGGTGCCTTCCTCCGAATCGAGCCAATAAAGCTCGACCTTGCCCTGATCCAAGCACTGCATGAAAGATGGGACCCGGCGAGTCGGGCATTCCTGATGCCTTGGGGGCACATGGTGCCTAGTCTGGAAGATATGGTCCGCATCACGGGCCTCAAAGTGGATGGAGAGGCGGTGACCGGCGTCACTTACGCGGATTACCGAGAAGGTGCCCAGAAACTGTTAGGACTGGAACTCGACGGTCGGAAGAACAGGTCGGTAGCCAAGACATCGATCATGGAGGTGTTAGGGCTTACTGACATTCGTCCACGGGATGACGAGTCCCTGGAGGAATTCATGGAAAGGGCAGAAAGAGGTGCCCGTGCTGTATACTGTGCGGATGCCAGCAACTGGGAGAGGTCCAACATGGACCTGAGGAGGTTCCTCCTCTTTCTGCTGGGTAGGTTGCTACTGGGCTCCAAGGGAGACAACATACACTGCCGCTTCCTGGAGCTGCTCGTGGACTTGGAGAGAGTAGGACAATACGCCTGGGGGGCTGCCGTACTAGCACATTTATTCACAGGTCTGTCGCAAAGGACAGGCCGAGAGGTGACAATAAATGGGTTTACGCCCTTCATCCAGGTAAAAGATTATTTTTTTTGTGGTTTTCGTTTTATGCTTTTTTTCTTGTATTTGTTGATGCCAATGACACATGATGGTGTAGCTGTGGAGCTACTATTATATTCCAATGGGGAGAGCTCGACACTGTCGGCCAGTGACGATCCCGTTGGCTAGGCGGTGGCAACCCATCATGAGTACAGCACCATTATCCTACCAGCTGATGGTATCGAGACGGGAGCTACAAGAATTCCCTGCAACGATGGTAGGATACTCTTTTCTAATTTTTTTTATTTTGTTCATTTTTTACCATTTTTTTGTGTTTTTGAGTAACTAAGAAGATCTGTACAACCCAACATAGGTGAACTGGAGGCCTTACTCGAATATGGTCGATGTCGACCAGCCATGGGTAATTGGAAGCCGTGCCCAGTTTGGACGGGACCTCTGGCTTCATTGTTTGAATGAAATTGAGCCACTAAGGCTACGATTAGCCATGAGGACTCTCGGGCTTGCCCAGGAATGGGTGGATATAACCTCCTCACCCAGTGTCGGGAAAAAGACGCGCGGGCCGGCAACCTGCGTTGATTGGAGGGTGCGCTTCCCCGAACAGTACGAAGACTGGCAGCGGGGTGGCACACTCGTGGGATCGCAAGCGCAAGATAGTGAAGATTACCTACGGCTCTATAGGGCAATGTATGCGGAGAGGCTCCAGCTTGGAGGGCTTATAGAGGTAAAGTAAAAACACCATTTTTTGTCTTTTACAATTTCCATTTTTTTTGAATTTTTGTGAACTTCAAGAGCCATAACTGTAGGATGCCCGTGACACCATAATAATGAACTTACGAGCTCGTTTGGCGGACACGGAGCAAGAGTTGAATGACACCCGAGCGGCTCTGGGTTCATTAGTAAGTGTATATGTACATGCTCCTGATATGATTTATGGCGCTAACTACTTAAATGTCACCTCTCATGTGTGTACGCAGCGTGCCCAGCTCGATGCAGTTTCATCGGCGATGGGGGCAGACGGCGTTTCTTCCAGTCTATGGATTCCTACTTCAGAATTGGATCTACTCCACGAGCAGCTTGCTCATACCACACAGCGGGCTGCGGAGGCAGAAGGGATGCTTTCTGCACAGGTGAGGGTTTCACCGTTTAATATCCCTTGTTCAAACCTTGCCATATGTTTGAGATGAAACGTATGGCAGGAGAAAGAAACACAGGAGGCACTTGCGTATGCCGCACAGAAAGAAGCTAGAATAGTCGAGCTAGAAGAGGAACTGCAGCGTCGTCCAGGTGAGGACTCTTCAAGGGACGCTGTGGAGCTAAAGATCACCCTCCAGCTGGAGAGAGAAGATAGAGCAAGAGAACGAGCCGAGAGAGAAAAGGACAGGGAACGAGAGAAGGCCAAGAGATCAACCGAGAAGGAAGAGAAGAGGGCATTGGAAGCCCAATTATTTGAATTGAGGACCAGTCTCGGCCTTGCCGAGCAGTGGCTGAAAGATGGTGAGGAATGCTACCGAAGAGCACGAGAGCGTGACTTTCGTGTTAGTAGCTTCTTTGCCACCCCTGCAGATCCACGCCGGGGTGTAGAGATCGGAAGAGGAGCACAGAGCGGTAGAAGTACCGCTTTTCATGGTTGGGTAGCACCCTCAAGAGCGTCTTGCCCGGAGAGTGGCGGGACAAGTAACGTGGAGAGAGGAGGTGGAACTTAATGTAGCCTTCGATTTTGTTTGTTTTGATTGGGAGTGGAATAAAATATTTTATGCTTGGTTCGCTGCTTCTTTCTTGTCTCTCGAATCCCTGCATACATCTAAGCAAACAAGTCAGTATTTCTGTTCTGACTTGCCCCTTGCTCAATGAGCAAATATGATGAAGAACCATTCTTGATAACGAGTCAAGGGGCAAGCCTTTATCAACAAAGGTAATGATAAAAGAGGATGATGAATGCGACAGACAAGCACACGGATGCAAACGAGAGTTTAAAATGAATGGTGCATACAGATGCGATCATGCAAAGATGTGATTTTTGTTTTTGTATGTGTATTCATTTTTTTTTTGTATTTTGTTGTTTGTTTATTTTTTTTGGTCTTTTACATTTCCATTTTTTTGTGCATATACATTTTTATGCTTTTTTTTTTTTGGATTTTTGGATTTGTCATTTTTTTGTTTGTTTTGGGTTTGTTTATTATATTTTTTTTTGTTTTTGCTAATGCACGATGACCACTCGATATAACATCTGACTTGCATGAGAATAGGGGTTTCTTACTAACCTCCCAGGCATCCTAAGGGCACATCTAGGTTGATTTGGGCCTCTAGACTCCTCGAATGATAATCCCGCCGGCTAAGACTTATCCTGACGATAATACCGTCATGCCATGCTTAGGCTCCCAGTTGCTTCCGACCATAGGGATTCACCCAAAAAGTGTTCAAGGTAAATGATTTGCCCGACCTGGGTCTATTTCCTCACAACTCTAGATGATATGTAATGGAACACCTTGGAACCCAAACGACCAATCGCGCAACGCTGACCCGGAATCAGACGCCGTCGCACCGTAGGTGACGCGCTTGCATTGGTCTAAGCCCGAGGTCAGGCTAAGAAGACATCAAGATGGTAGATAATGGTCTTAACCGGCCAGAAACACGGAGACTCCTTCACGACAACAGCTTTTGCTTTTCAAAAATGGACAACCATATATTTGTATTGAAATGAGGTTACAAGCTTTGGAAAGCTTCACCCTTCGGGAACTCCATTGAGCCTTCATCTTCAGGGGAAGAAGGAAGAATATTGGGGGCAAACCTCCTGAGAGGACCGGCAAAACCGTTAACCCGGCGAGCCAATAGGGGCGCACTTAACTTCCCTTTTTGGGCAACTTCAGACCAAATCTCGAGCATTTACATCTCATGACCCCTTTTGTATAGAATTTGACTTTCAGTCAAAGGGGTTTCATTTGTGGGATCAGGCACGGTTACGACCAGACTTTTCACTTGATTTTAATTTTGTTCTTCTTTTCTGATTTTTCTTGACAGATTTTTGCGAGGGACATAGTATTTTGACATTATGGAATCCCTCTTGGATGCCTGCGGGGACACTGCCCTCTTCTCGTACTCTGACCCATGCTCGAGGAATTGGACCCTACTCTCACCCTAGGAGTTGTGTTCGTGTTTCCCATGCTCAGCGTTTTAAGGGCGCCGGCTATCTCATTCGGTCGAAGAGAGAGAGAATAAAGATTTAAGCCTTCTGGAGACCTTCTGGGTGAGGCCTCACCATGAGCGATGCTACCGATCTTTTATAGAACACATGTGTACATGCATGTTGCCTTCTTTTAAGGGGGGCATAAGCCGAACTAGCCGGACAGGGATCTCCACGGTTCTGGCAAACCAAGACCCGGAACCTACCAAGTCTTAATAGGCCCTATCCCAACATGGAGGTTCAATGACTTAACTACATGGTGATCTCCAAACATTGGCATTTTGACTTTTCTATTTTTTTCTTATTTTCTTCTTTTTTATTTTTTTTTCTTTTGTTGTTGTATATATACATATTTTTGTTGGTTTCATTATTTTCTATTTTTTTGTTGTTTTTCGTTCATGATTTTTTTTTGACACTATGTACACCTATCTAAGGGTAGTATTTCTTAAGATAAAGCCCATTCCAAGGGTGGGATAACTCGATCCCCTCAGCATTTACTAGCCTGTAGGCATTGCCAGGATGCACAGCCTGAACTACGTATGGTCCTTCCCAATTGGGTTGGAGTTTAGAACGCGGCCCACCAGGTTTTACAAACATTCTTTTCACTACCATTTCACCGACTTGAAATTTCCTTTCAATGACCTTCTTTTGATAAAAACGTGTGAGTCTTTTCTGATATACACGTGCATGCTCGGCAGCGGCCAGCCGTTTCTCATCTAAGAGTTCCAATTGGGCAAGGAGTGAATCACGACGTTCGTCGAGGGGAAGCTCCTTGTCCAACTGTACCCTGAGAGAAGGAACCAAGATTTCATACGGAACTACCGTCTCTATCCCATAAGTAAGGGCGAACAGAGTTTGCCCAGTGGGAGTACGGATTGAAGTGCGATAGGCCCATAAAGCCTCAATCAGCTTTTCTTGCCAATCCGAGAACTTGTTAGACGCACATGTCTTTTTTATGATTTTAATCAATGTTTTGTTAGTGGCCTCTGCTTGGCCATTACCTTGTGTATAATAAGGTGATGAATGATGCAATGCAATTTTATACCTTTTGCAGAGGTCCTGAAGGTCCTGAGAAATGAATTGCGGTCCATTGTCGGTGATGATCGTGCTTGGAATGCCGAACCTGGCGATGATGTTCTTCATGATGAATTTGCAGACTGTTGATGCTTTAACCTCCACGTAAGCTTCGGCTTCGGCCCATTTGGTAAAGTACTCCGTTGCAGTAAGGATGAATGATTTTTGCTTAGTGAGGGAGTAAGGATTACCGAGAGGACCAATGACATCGAAAGCCCACATGGAGAAAGGCCATGGGGAGGATACTGGATGAAGTGAAGAAGATGGGGAATGAATTTTATCGGCGTGAAGTTGACACTTGACACACCTGCGGACATAGACGGCACAATCTTCTTCCATGGTGGGCCAGTAAAAGCCTTGCCGAAGGATTTTCTTGGCAAGCATTTGGCTATTCACATGGCCACCGCACACACCAGAGTGTGCTTCCTCGACGCATTTCCAGACCTCCTCTTCGTCAAGACATCTTAGAAGAACACCAGTAAGACTTCTCTTGTATAGCACTTCTCCGACCAGCACGTATCTCTGTGCCACCCTCCTTATGGCTTTTCTATCTTCCGATGTGGCTTCTCCAGGGTAGGATTGATCTTTGCAATACTTGGAAATTTCGTAAAACCATGGCTTCTCGTCATCAGCCAATTCTTCTTCTAATTCTGTCAACATAATTTCCCTCTTCTCAAAGATTTCTTCCTATAGGGCCTTCCTTGCTATCCTGTCCTTGATATTTACGTAGGAAGCGTCATCGATTGCAGGGGCGTGACGCTTATAGATGGAAATGGACTCAAACCATCTTCCTAGAGGGAACCTTAAAGATGATGCCAACGAGGCGAGGGCATCGGTCAGAATATTCTGATGACGAGGGACATGGACGAAGATCAATTTGGTGAACAGTTTGGCAAAGGCAGCAGTAAGTTCTTGGTATGGCTTGAGTTTGGGATCGCGAGTGCGATATTTGGTGAGCACCTGACGAAGAATGAGTTGACTATCACCTACGACTTGCAATTCAGTGATACGAAAAGAATGAGCGAGTTCCAGGCCAGCTAGAAGAGCTTCATATTCAGCTATATTGTTGGTAACGGGGAATTTGAGCTGGTATGCCAGTGGGAATGTAAGGCCTTCAGGCGATAGGAGGGCAATGCCGATTCCTTTCCCTTGGGAATTCAGAGCTCCATCAAAATGTAATGTCCACATGTAATCATCTGCTTGGTTGATGGACATTAGTTCCTCATCTGGAAACTCTGATTGGACAGGATCGAATTTGGGGAGAGGATGGTGAACGAGATGCTCGGCTATGGCATAACCCTTGATCGCCTTTTGCTGAATGTAGATGATGTCAAACTGAGAAAGAAAGCTTTGCCAGCGTGCTAATCTATCCGTAAGGACAGATTTTTCTAGAAGGAATTTGATAGGGTTCATTCGAGCAATCAGACGGACTTCATGAGCTAGAAAGTAGTGTTTCAACTTCTGCACTACCCAAACAAGGGCGGCACAAGTTTTCTCCATAGCCGTGTACTTCTGCTCACAGGGGTTGAGGAGTTTGGACAAGTAATAGGTCGCCATTTCCTTGCCCGCTTCATCGGCTTGTGCCAGGACAGCTCCCACGGAGTCGTCCAGGACTGAGATGTAAAGGATTAAAGGTTTACCTGGCGTAGGTGGAATTAGAACAGGTGGATTAGCCAGATATTCTTTTAATCCTTCAAAAGCTTTTTGGCACTTAGAATTCCAAAGGAATTCTACTCCTGACTTAGTCAACTCGTAGAAAGGTTTGCACCTTTGCGAGTGCTGGGACACAAACCGACGAATGAATTGTAACCTTCCGATTAACCCTCGAACTTCTCTCAGATTTTTCGGGGGTGGCATATCCCTAATTGCTTTAGCTTTGTTGGGATCTATTTCAATACCCCTCTTACTTACAATGAAACCAAGCAATTTGCCCGACGAGACACCACATACGCACTTTTTTGGATTCATTTTCAAATTGAACTCCCTTGATCTTTGGAGCACCTTAGCTAAAACTCTCGGGTGTTCTGCCCTAGTCCTGGATTTCACCAGTAAATCATCCACATATACCTCTAAATACACATGCATCATGTCATGGAATATTGCCATCATAGCCCTTTAATAAGTAGCTCCAGCATTCTTCAAACCAAATGGCATGACCAAATAGCAATAAGTTCCCCAAGGTGTGGTGAATGACGTTTTCTCCTGATCCTCTTCTGCCAAACGGATCTGATTATACCCCGAAAATCCATCCATAAATGAGAGAGTTTCATAGCCTGCTGTGTTATCAACCAACACGTCGATGTGAGGCAAGGGGAAATCATCTTTTGGACACGCGCGGTTAAGGTCCCGAAAATCGATACAGATTCTCACCTTTCCATCCTTTTTCATGACCGGGACAATGTTTGCCACCCATTGAGGAAATAGGACGACTCTAATAAACCTGGCTTTGTGGAGCTTATCGACTTCCTCCTTCATCTTCAAAGCCATCTGGGGGTGGAAACGTCTTAACCTCTGCTTGACCGAGACGGACCCTGGTTTTAGCGTTAAACGGTGTTCGACCAGGGTGGAATCCAATCCCGGCATATCCTCGTAGCTCCATGCGAACGTGTCCCTGTACTCCTTGAGAACCTCGATCAATTTTTCTTCTTCAGATGGTGGCAAATTATTGCTTATGAGGACGATCCTAGGGTCTTCCTCGGTCCCCAGGTTAATTTCTTTAGTGGGTTCTTCTATAGCGACTGATGGTTCGTCAAATCTCCTCATTCCGCTAGCATATGCGTCGGCCGCGTCCTCATATTCTTCGTCCCCTTCTTCAATAGGGCACTCTTCATCTGTGAGCTCATAAACTCCATACCCCTCATCAATTGTATCATCCTCCTCACATTCTAACTCCGACAGTTGGATGGGATTCTCTAGCAATTGAGGAATTGCTAGAAAGGCTTGACACCTATTGGCTAAATCTAGAAGAAATCGACGAGGAATTTGCCTACCCTTAGATTTTCTTCTAGGCACTACCCTTGACTCATTATTCCTAACTTGACTGACTTGTTCTACAGACGAAGAAGAAGTTGAAGAATGTACAGGAAAGGACCCCTCAGCGGAGGGATAAAGAAGGTCACTCAAGGGACCTTGAATGAGTGGTCCGTAGGTCGGGGCGCACTCGTGGGAGATGTAGGAGGTCTCCTCAAAGGAAATGCACTGTTGAGGAGTTTGAAAATCGACGTTTTTTTTTCATTTTCATTTTCAATTACAAAACAATTGAAAGAAATTAGAGAATGGGAGGAGGGAACTATAGCTAGGGGGTTACATGGCTCATTGAGCAGATCATGGTTGAAAATTTGGCATGGGCTGAGAAATCCACGCAAGAATGTGAGTAGAGAAGGGGACCTGGGAATATCATCAGATAAACGTCGGGTCCAAGAAAGAGTCAGCAGCAACGGCTGAGGAGAATGATCAGATAGAATGACGGAAAGCGATCCGTCAGTGGCAACTTCCTCTCGGCGAGGAAAACTTGGAATTTCGGCAATGTCAACGACATCTTTGGTACCTCGGAGATCAAAAGTGGCCCCTCTAAGTCTGGAGGCGAGAACATCTGTTGTAGTGCAATGGAAATATCGTGTATATCGAACCACTTATTCCATTCACAGTCTGGGTCATCGTGTTTCCCCTTCTTTGTAGTTCTCGAGCAGCTTTCAGCTAAATAGGCAATCTGCAATTTCCCATGTGATTCTCGCGGGTAATCCCCCAACTGTATAACCGGACCCTTTCTGAAATGAGAGTACAAGGTCCATGTAAGAGGTCCCTCATATGATTCAAATGGCCCTTCAAAGCCTAGGCCGGCTCTAAGGGTTAACCTTATCTTGTTTGGCAGTCTCAGTCTCCCTTGTGATTGTGCCCCCAAACCTTTGCCCTGCTGGTAGCCAATATTTCTCATGATCTCCCATCCCTTAGAATGGGAAGGGTGACATGACTTTGGTGTTAGAAACGGCTTCTGTGTCAAAGGGGCGCGGCGAGGGTCACACACATCTAGCAGTGAAAGAATTGGCCGGTGGGTCGGCCAAACAGAAGGCAAAGAGGTATTAATAGCATCCACTGTAGAAAAGATGGGCATGCTATTTACCTTGATAATCCAAGCCTTGTACGGAAACTTCAAGCACTGATGATTGGTGGAAGGCACCGCATTCATAACTTCAATGTAAGGGCGGCCTAGTATGGCCTTGAATGTGGGATCCATATCAAGGATATGGAATTCCGTAAAGACTGATGCAGGACCCAATTCTACATTCACGATGACCATCCCCATTGGTGGCTTTTTGCTATTGTCATAGGATGTAACTGTGATTGACGAAGGCCTTATCTGTTCCGTGTCAACCCCACATGATTGGAGGGTGATCATAGAGATCACATTTATAGACGCACCAGTGTCCACCAAACACGGGTCTACAGACACCCCATTGATCTTTACTGCAATACACAAAGCATATTTTCGAGCCTCCTTGGGGGCAAGCTCATCGTGGTGAAATATAATAGCCGGTTGTGTATCAGTTGGCGTCAATACTGACGAGATCTTCTCCACTGGGAGATCCTCATTTACCATAACCCTCTGAAGATACTCCATCAAGGCGTCCTGATGGGTTTTCGACCTCTTGATTAGCTCGAGAATGGAGATCCGAGCTGGTGTTTTATCCAGGTGTTTCAACAGGTCATATTGTGTCCCAGGGATAGACTCCTCTGGCTGTTCTTCGGTGTCTTTCTCTGGCTGAGATTGCTCGGGGACCTGGCTGTTTTGGGGAAAAATCCGATGGAACATCCTTCCACTACGGAGCACCATGGCTTGTGGTTTTGGCGGCACCTTTGTAGAGTTAGATATGGGGTTTAGCAGGGGTTCGAGGGGTAGTGGTGGAGGAACAATTGATGAAGCAGGGGCAATAATAGGTGTAAGGGCTCTGATGAGTGGTTTGTTAGGTGGAGGCATAGTGGGAGTGGATGAAGCCTCAGATGGACGGTGAATGATAAGGGGTTTAAAAGGTGGAGGCATAGTAGAGGTTGATGGGGCCCCGGATGGGTGATGAATAATGAGGGGTTTCGAGGGTAAAGGGGTTATGGTGGAGGTAGACGGTGCCTCGGAAGGGTGTTGGACAATAAGGGGTTTATTTAGTGGAGGCGGAACAAAGGTGGATGATGAAGTGGAAGCGTGAGAAACAATGAGAGGTTTTGGGGGTAACGGTGTTATGGTGGAGGTGGAGGGCACCTCGGAAGGGTATTGGACAATGAGGGGTTTGTTTAGTGGAGGCGGAATGAAGGAGGATGATGAAGTGGAGGCGTGAGAAATGATGAGAGGCTTTGAGGGTAACGGTGTTATGGTGGAAGTGGAGGGTGTTTGCTGGGGACTCGAAAGGAGGTCATCAGCAGAGACGCGGATGAGAGGACGTGATAGCAGTGGAAATGAGTGAGGTATCGCTGCGGGTTGTGCTACGGGTGGAGGATAGACAGGTGCGGGACGAATAAGGCATGGGGATTGGATAGGAACGTGATTGGTGACAAGGACGGAGCCGCTTTCCGTATGGCAATCTTGCCCTCTTCCAACCTCTGGGAAGGAAGAGATGGGGTTGACTTGGTGGTTAGGTTGTTGGTGCGCCGGTAACGGATTTTGGAGGATGCCCATGTTTAGTTGTTGCTGTGGTGCCTGCTGAGGCTGTTGTTGTTGTTGTTGCTGTTGTTGTTGTTGCTGTTGTTGTTGTCTAAGAGGAGGTCTCCTGGCCTTCATCATGGTGACGCATCGCCTCATTTCATCCCAATCTATTTGATGTTCATCGTTCATATCATAGATATAATCTCTGAAACGAAAACAGTTTTCCACTGTATGACCCAGCTGTCTATGGAAGACACAATATCTGGAAGTGTCGACGTTCGGGGGCCATATGGCTTTTTCTTTAGGCAAGGTGAGGAAATTAGCAGCCATGAGAGCATTAAAGATGTCCGGCAACGACTCCGGCAAAGGTGGGTAATGAGCTCTCCTAGGGCCGATCGGCCTTCTCTGTTGTTGGTGGCCATAATCCCCTGGTGGCGGAACCTGATTATATTGAGGAGGTCACTGTTGTTGTTGTTGAAGATGGAGGGGTTGAGGCATATTGTTCTGGAAGAGATTATTTTGTGGGGGAGGACGATAGGGTTGCTGACCCTGTTGGTCCTGATGAAAGGGGAATTGTGGAGCTTGTGGGGGCCTAGGATTAGCTTGCTGGTTGGGATAGCCAACCGCGCCCACTTGTTCATTTGTTACAACCCCTTCTGTTACCCCACCTTGGGCACCCGTGCCCGGCTTCCTAAACACCTTTGGCTTTGGTGGCTCGAACATATGCATGAGGGGAGAATCTTTCAGTTGTGTTTGGATATATTGAGCCCTCTCATACAGTTCCTCCATAGTGGTGAGCTTGTTCATTGCCAGGACGTGTCTAAATTGTGGAGTGGCATTAGACACGACCATCTTTACTTGCTCCGATTCTGAAATGGAGTCTCTCACTTTCTCTGCCAAGGATCTCCATCGATCGGCAAATTGGATGAAATCTTCGTCCGGCTTCATTTTTTCAGCCACTAGGTCGGTAATAGAGAAGGAGGGACCGACCCTATCCCGATATTTCTGTAGGAATTTCCGTTGCACTACGTCGAAGTTCTCAGCCTCACTCGGCTCTAGGGAATAGAACCATTCTAAGGCAGGACCATCCAATGATCTCCTGAAGAGGTATGCCAATGATCTTTGATCGTTCTGCCAAAACGAGAACTCATACATAAAGTCCTTCAGATGAATGAGGGGGTTGCCTGTGCCGGTGTACCGTCGATACGTTGGCATTTCAGAAGGAGGGAGATGGAATACTGGAAGGATTGGTAAAGAGACCTCAGGCGCGGATTTGACATCCACAATCTTTTTGAAATCTCGGAATTGTTCGTCCATCTTGTTCATCCTATGAAGGAGAGATTGGGTGACCTCATTGTAAGGAGCAGGATGTGGTGGCCACTGAGACCTTGCGGAAGCCTGAGAAGGGAATTCCGGATGAGTGGGACGTTGTGGCATGTCAGTAAACGGAACTGACTGAAATGTTGTATGAGGAATTGGCGGAACCTGAGACTAGGGAGGTAATTGGAAAGAGGGAGGTTGCAGACGTTGTGGCATATCAGTAAATGGAATTGACTGAAATGTTGTATGAGGAATTGGTGGAACTTGAGACTGGGGAGGTAATTGGAAAGAGGGAGGTTGCAGAGTTGTTTGCACAAGAGGGAATGAGGAAGGGATTGCCGGTGCGGGCTCTTGAGTAGGGAGAGCAACTGGTGTTGGATTTTGAGGAGTAAATCAACAGATTTCCCTTTTAAGACGGCCTGAAAGGCTCGGATCTGATCGGAATTGAGCTGTGTGTTCGCGAGAACACCTAGCAAGGAGGAAATATCTTGTGGCGGGGATGCTTCCCCGACGGTGGCTCGCACCTCATATGAGGGCTCACGGGAGGAACCTGCGTCCTCAGCAGGGACATGTGTCCCCTGGTGACCCGGGGTCGGATTCTGACCGTCTCCGGACATTTCCTGATCTTTTCCGGGACACGAGATTTTGCCGGAACGCAATAACATACACACTCAAACCAATAGCAAAGATTAACAAACAAGTTGATGTGTAACGCCCTTTTTTTTGTGTTTTCTTTTTGTTTTTCCTTTTTTCTTTTTCTTTCTAATCAGAATGTAATAACATACACACTCAAACCATTAGCAAAGATTAACGAACAAGTTGATGTTTAACGCCTTTTTTTTGTTTTCTTTTGGTTTCCCCCCTTTTTTTTTCTTTTTTCTAATCTAATGTTCACACCACAGGAGGGACCTTAGTTGCAATATTGATTTCCGCCGTGTGATCTAAGGACACTCGACTCACCACGAATGGGTTAACTATCTCCAGGGAACTTCAGTGGTACAACCAGCCCAGTGAACGAAGAGGGAATCCTTCGATGTCGGGGACTTACGGAGGTCCCAGTGAAGGAGATCCTAGTCCGTCGAGAGGAATTCTCGACGGAGAGTCTTTCCTTCACCAAGAAAAGGTGATCCTAAAAAAATGGAACAAAAGAAATAAAAATAAAAGGGAGATGCTATGCGATGCAGTGCTGAATTTAACAGGAGATATATAAACAGACAGCAAATATATACAACAAAATAAATTAAACAAACATTACAATACTCCTTTTCTGCAATGATACGAATCTCTTCAGACTTCAAGGGGACTCTAGAGTAATGCACGTAGTGCACGAGGGATGTAATTGGAATGCCAAGTGTGATAGCGGGAACATGAATATAGCGCACGCGGGCGCAATCAGGAGGGGGCACACGTGGGTGCCGATGGCAAGAGTGCTACTGGGAGCACGAATGTAGCGCACGCGGACGCAATCAGGAGGGGCACACGTGGGTGCCGAGTGGAGGGGCACACGTGGGTGCCGATGGCAAGAGTGCTACTGGGAGCACGAATGTAGCGCACGCGGGCGCAGTCAGGAGGGGCATACGGGGGTGCCGAATGGAGGGGCACACGTGGGTGCCGAAAATATTTGGGTAACCAGAGAAAACAAAAGAGGTCCCACCGTGATCGCCAGAAATGTGAACGAGGGAATCACACCAACGTCCGTCCCAAGAGATGTGATGTGGAGGACGTGACCGTAGCAACAGAGAGGGAAGGAAAAGAGGAATAAGGAATGGATTACTGGGTAATATGAGAGATATAATGGGAAGTGTGACTTGCAAGAAACATTATGGTGGATCACAAAGAAGCTAGACTTATCAGACTCCGGTACACGGCGGAGATAGGGGTCCGAAGACCCTCTCGCGCAAACTGACCCCTTCCCGGTAAGCGTGACTTACCGTTCCGCGAGCAGCTTTTTATATACCGAGGATTCTGAGAATATACGTAATAGGATTTGAGAGACACGTAGACTGAATTTGTAACAATATGTCACTACTCAGACAATTATAAGAACAATATGAACAAAAGCATACCACCGCCGGACATTGGTCTTTGCGGGATTTTGACAGCAATATCAGCAGTGATGAACATGTATGTAGAAACCACCGCGAGACATTGGCCTTACGGGGTTTTTATTACAATGTAGATAATAAATATGAGTATATATACATAAGACCACCGCGAGATATTACTCTCCGCGGGGTTTTTATTGTAATATAAGTAATAAAAGGCTTCGCGAGGAATTACTTCCGTCACGTGCACCTTCGCGAGGAATGACTTCCGTCGCAGGGTTTAGACAGAAATTAAAGAAATAAAATGACAGAATGAAAAAGGCTTCGCGAGGAATTACTTCCGTCACGTACACCTTCGCGAGGAATGACTTCCGTCGCAGGGTTTAGACAGAAATTAAAGAAATAAAATGACAGAATGAAAAAGGCTTCGCGAGGAATTACTTCCGTCACGTACACCTTCGCGAGGAATGACTTCCGTCGCAGGGTTTAGACAAAAATTAAAGGAATAAAATGACAGAATAAAAAGGCTTCGCTAGGAATGACTTCCGTCACGTACACCTTCGCGAGGAATTACTTCCGTCGCAGGGTTGAGACAGAAATTAAAGGAATAAAATGACAGAATAAAAAGGCTTCGCGAGGAATTACTTCCGTCACGTGCACCTTCGCGAGGAATTACTTCGGTCGCAGGGACCTCCGCGAGGAATTACTTCCGTCCACGGGGTTTAAACAAAAGGGAAAATTGACAGGAAAGAAAGGGGGAAGGGGATGTGATCGCCAGGGGCTGAGAACCCCACAGGAAGTGTTCTGATCGCGTTTGCCGCCAGAGCGGGAGCAGTGCGGGTCCTCTCTTCCTCTTCTGTCGGCCGGCCGACGAAGAGGGCTTCCTTCGGTTACCCCTAGACAAAGAACAAACAAAGCAGAACTGGTTGGTGAGAACGACGGTGGTGTAGTACCGATCCTTTAGAAAATGACACTGAAAATAGCATAGACGAGTACGCACCTGGTTGGTGGTATTTAAAACCCCTTTTAAACTAAAGAGTGGGAGATGATATGATGAAATGCATAAATGTGAAGACGCTTACAAACCAGGCTCTCTCGGGGAGAAAGACATGGCACAGATACTAAAATGATGCATGCAATGTGATTAACTGACCGATTAAAAAGATAAAAGGGGGAGAAGAGCTTATCGGGGGAGACCGACGACGAGCTTAGAAGCATAAGTGATACGAGCACCGCACGACCGAGGACCTTCAAAACAGACTTCAGAAACTGGTTAAGCTCAACATAAGAACACACGCATACATATATATATATGAGTAGTAAATATATTTATATAAACATAAATGTATTAAACATCTTAAACATATTTACATAAACATATATAAACGTATACATAAACTGATCAACATAAAAGAATGAGAATTTTAGAGAGAATGAGAGAAAGAAAAGGAGGAAGAAAACTTCCCCTTTTTATTTTTTTATTTTTAAGATCTTCTTTTAAGAAGAAAGAAGATGTAAGATTAGAGGAAAATAAAAATAAACAAAATAAAGAGTAGAATAAGATATATAATATATATATATATATATATATATATATGGGAAAGAGAGAGAGGGTGAGGGGAGAGAGAACGTGAGAGGATAAGAGAGAGGGGAGAAAAGGATAATAAAAAAATAAAAAGAAAGAGAAAGTGAGGGAGAGATCGAGAGAGGGAGGGAGAGGAAGAGAGTGAGAGAAAGAGGATAGAGGGGGGTGAGAGAGTGAGAAGCAGAGAGTGGGGGAAA